>CM056573.1:3010000-3610000 GCA_029721435.1 Gymnothorax reevesii | reverse complement strand
CCTAGTTCTCACCAATCTTTGTGCAGCATTCTCACATTCTATGGGTAAAATGGTTATGAAAATAAATTCTATTGTTCCAATGTGGCGTAATAGACTTAAAACATTTTTTGTATAAATGTGTATACATTTTATTCAGGCATATTCCAGAGGAATCCTGACATACCTCTTTCATATTTAGGTCGATTATTTACTCTGGGCCTTCCTCTTTTTTCATCGAACGTGAGCAAACCAGCCGCTAACACAGCACAGCTAATGCGCTTGCTAGATTAGAGGCGTCCATAGACGGAGTATTGCTACACCAGACTGGTTTATGTTGCAAATATGAGGAGTCTGTTGGACGATCAACTCCAAAGGAAGCCATGATAACAACACCAAACAAGCCGTTAGTGTCACAAACTTTATTTCCATTTGCTACTAGCAAGACCAATTTAACCTTTCCTTCACTCGTTCCATACATGCAGGCCTACACAAAATATAATCAATACACTTTGCCACAGGGTTTTGCAGAAGCAATATGAAAGCTACTCTCTGAAATTGGGGCTTCGTGAGTATATACAGCTTAAAAATGAATAAATAAATAAATTAATAAAAATAAAACTGTCATTTCAGACTATAATAGCTATTTGTGACATTACCAATGTCTTGGATGCATTTCAATGCAATGCTGCCTCGGTGAACACGAGCATCAACTTATTAAAAAACAAAATCTCTTTGATTCTAAACCTTTGCGTCAGGTGAATACAAAGAATTATGTATTTTCTGCAACAGAATGATTACTTTAGTTTTTCCCTCCCTTCATTTTATAAGCTTCAATGGCAATATTTCTTCACCTCACCATGAAACAGCGATTATACAAGTTGACGGCCACAAAATGTTTTTGGAACACTGATGATGGACTATGCAAGAATAGCAATAAGTCACAGAACTTTTGCAGAGACATCCATTAGGGCAGCACCAAACGGCAGCTGGCCAAATGCATTGATTTGAAGGCGTCTTGAAGTTTCACTGTAAAGGGAATGGTCTGGTTTGTTCTGGTCAAAGCAATCAGATATGGGGATTTGACAAAACCCTTCATGGATTGTTGCGCGAGCGCAGTCACCAGCCTATTCAGCTGGAACAAAGCAGTTAACCTTGAGCACTGCAGCTGCGGAGGCAGGGAAACTCAATTTAAGACACTTAACTGCAAAGCTTCAGAAAACCTACTGAATTAGCCATTAGCTATTATTAGTGTTAATACTACATCTTGTGAAATTTTAAGTTCTCTCTTGCAAGGGTGTCAACTTGAAAAAAATTGTAACAGCAAGGCAAGTGAATGTCAAATGATTGAAGTAATCTTAGTGCAAACTGGACAAAAGGATGTGATCATTTTAATTAAATAAATTTTTAAATAATTTTTAAAAATGCATTAAGACCTTTCAAAAGGCAATGTATGGAGATACTATAGACAACATTTCATGCCATTGGTTCCTTGACTATGGAATCAAGGTTATAACATGGCTATTCCAGTCACATGACCTAAAGTCAATAAAAATCCAGTGGGTTGAGCTCGAGAGAAGAGTCCATAAATGTGGAGCGAAGGGGGGGGGGGTTGTCTCCGATCCATCACCATGACCTCTCTGACCTCATTACTCACGAAAGGATAAAACGCAAGAGCTGTTACCTTAGCAAAGGGTGGCTGCACAAAGTACATAAACAAGGGCCTCCAATGGGAACGTACTTTTGAAAGAATAATACTTTCATGATTCTAATCATTTTATTTCAATTCCATCTCTGCAGCCAACCAGGTCTCCACAGATACTTAATTTTGATTTCAGTCGATCAGCAGATGCAGGTTAACAGAATTACGCAGCTTAATCTATTTCTTTCTCCTCCACTCCTGTACTACAGCTGAATACTTCCTGCAGCCTTTAAGCGATAGTACATGGCTCAGGGGTCAAACTGCCTTGCTTCGCCTGAAAATCAGACAAACAGCCAAGACCAGGCCATCAATATTTCCAGAAGTTATTGGGTAGCAGAGCCATCTTGCCTGCCTACAATAGAAAAAAAATGCATTCGCATTTGACCCGATCTTTCATTTTCCAAGGAACAGACAAATGTTATTTACACACACAACGGAACATGCGAGTCACAGTCAGGCGAGTCCTTGGTCGCCATAGAGATGGGATTAAAAAAAAGATCGGCTTTTTATTCGCAGTGTTGCAGCAGCAGCCGAGATGCAGCAAACGTGGGGCCTTGTGGAGGGGACCCTGAGATTGTGCTTCCTGAAACAGCAGAATCTATCACCAATTCACCTGCTCCTGCCACAGAATCTATCACCTATTCACCTGCTCCTGCTACAGAATCTATCACGTATTCACCTGCTCCCGCTACAGAATCTATCACCTATTCACCTGCTCTCGCTACAGAATCTAGCACCTATTCACCTGCTCCCGCTACAGAACCTATCACCTATTCACCTGCTCCCGCTACAGAATCTATCACCTATTCACCTGCTTTCGCTACAGAATCTAGCACCTATTCACCTGCTCCCGCTACAGAACCTATCACCTATTCACCTGCTCCCTCGACAGAACCTATCACCTATTCACCTGCTCCCGCTACAGAACCTATCACCTATTCACCTGCTCCCTCGACAGAACCTATCACCTATTCATCTGCTCCCGCTACAGAACGTATCACCTATTCACCTGCTCCCTCGACAGAACCTATCACTAATTCACCAGCTCCTGCTACAGAATCTATCACCTATTCACCTGCTCCCGCGAAAGAACCTATCACCTATTCACCTGCTCCCGCTACAGAACCTATCACCTATTCACCTGCTCCCGCTACAGAACCTATCACCTATTCACCTGCTCCCTCGACAGAACCTATCACCTATTCACCTGCTCCTGCTACAGAATCTATCACCTATTCACCTGCTCCCGCTACAGAATCTATCACCTATTCACCTGCTCCCGCTACAGAACCTATCATCTATTCACCTGCTCCTGATACAGAACCTATCACCTATTCACCTGCTCCCGCTACAGAACCTATCATCTATTCACCTGCTCCTGATACAGAACCTATCACCTATTCACCTGCTCCCGCGACAGAACCTATCACCTATTCACCTGATCCTGCAACAGAACCTATCATCTATTCACCTGCTCCTGCTACAGAACCAATCATCTATTCACCTGCTCCTGATACAGAACCTATCACCAATTCACCTGCTCTGGCTACAGAATCTATCACCTATTCACCTGCTCCCGCTACAGAATCTATCACCTATTCACCTGCTCCCGCTACAGAACCTATCACCTATTCACCTGCTCCCGCTACAGAACCTATCATCTATTCACCTGCTCCTGATACAGAACCTATCACCTATTCACCTGCTCCGGCTACAGAATCTATCACCAATTCACCTGCTCCGGCTACAGAATCTATCACCTATTCACCTGCTCCCGCTACAGAATCTATCACCTATTCACCTGCTCCCGCTACAGAACCTATCACCTATTCACCTGCTCCCGCTACAGAACCTATCATCTATTCACCTGCTCCTGATACAGAACCTATCACCTATTCACCTGCTCCCGCTACAGAATCTATCACCTATTCACCTGCTCCCGCTACAGAATCTATCACCTATTCACCTGCTCCCGCTACAGAACCTATCACCTATTCACCTGCTCCTGCCACAGAACCTATCACTTATTCATCTGCTCCCGCTACAGAACCTATCACCTATTCACCTGCTCCCGCTACAGAATCTATCACCTATTCACCTGCTCCCGCTACAGAATCTATCACCTATTCACCTGCTCCCTCGACAGAACCTATCACCTATTCACCTGCTCCTGCTACAGAATCTATCACCTATTCACCTGCTCCCGCTACAGAATCTATCACCTATTCACCTGCTCCCGCTACAGAATCTATCACCTATTCACCTGCTCCCGCTACAGAACCTATCATCTATTCACCTGCTCCTGATACAGAACCTATCACCTATTCACCTGCTCCCGCTACAGAACCTATCATCTATTCACCTGCTCCTGATACAGAACCTATCACCTATTCACCTGCTCCTGATACAGAACCTATCACCTATTCACCTGCTCCCTCGACAGAACCAATCATCTATTCACCTGCTCCTGATACAGAACCTATCACCTATTCACCTGCTCCTGATACAGAACCCATCATCTATTCACCTGCTCCTGATATAGAACCTATCACCTTTTCACCTGCTCCTGCTACATTTCCCCACTAACATCAACACATTTTCTGCATATTACAGAAAGTGATTGTTGATAAAAAACAATTACATACAAAAATAACCCAACAGCACTCCAAGGGAGTCTGTGAGATCATGCTGTGAATCGGTAATTGGGCACGAGCAATTCCTGCCCTAGGAGTCCAAAGTGTCTAAAGATTTTTGTTTACAGCAATTACCCGATTACCCAAACTGAGCTAATTGGCTAATGCCCTTACACTGATTGATCTGAAGATAAGACCAATTGTTAGTGTTTCATAAACAAACAAAAAACAGACTTTGATTGTTACTGATGTGCTTTTCATGTAGGTGTATGCAGTGTAGCAGCAGAGAGTGATGCAGTGTAGCAGCAGAGTGTGATGCAGTGCAGCAGCAGAGAGTGATGCTGAGCAGCAGATTGTGATGCAGTGTAGCAGCAGAGAGTGATGCAGTGTAGCAGCAGTGGAGTGTGATGCAGTGCAGCAGCAGAGAGTGATGCAGTGTAGCAGCAGTGGAGTGTGATGCAGTGCAGCAGCAGAGAGTGATGCAGTGCAGCAGCAGAGAGTGATGCAGTGCAGCAGCAGAGTGTGATGCAGTGTAGCAGCAGAGAGTGATGCAGTGTAGCAGCAGTAGAGTGTGATGCAGTGCAGCAGCAGAGTGATGCAGTGTAGCAGCAGAGAGTGATGCAGTGCAGCAGCAGAGAGTGATGCAGTGTAGCAGCAGAGTGTGATGCAGTGTAGCAGCAGAGAGTGATGCAGTGCAGCAGCAGAGAGTGATGCTGTGCAGCAGAGTGTGATGCAGTGTAGCAGCAGAGAGTGATGCAGTGCAGCAGCAGAGAGTGATGCAGTGTAGCAGCAGAGTGTGATGCAGTGCAGCAGCAGAGAGTGATGCTGTGCAGCAGAGTGTGATGCAGTGTAGCAGCAGAGAGTGATGCAGTGCAGCAGCAGAGTGTGATGCAGTGTAGCAGCAGAGAGTGATGCAGTGTAGCAGCAGTAGAGTGTGATGCAGTGCAGCAGCAGAGAGTGATGCAGTGTAGCAGCAGGGAGTGATGCAGTGTAGCAGCAGAGAGTGATGCAGTGCAGCAGCAGAGAGTGATGCAGTGTAGCAGCAGTAGTGTGATGCAGTGTAGCAGCAGGGAGTGATGCAGTGTTGCAGCAGTAGAGAGTGATGCAGTGTAGCAGCAGTAGAGTGTGATGCAGTGCAGCAGCAGAGAGTGATGCAGTGTAGCAGCAGGGAGTGATGCAGTGCAGCAGCAGAGAGTGATGCAGTGCAGCAGCAGAGAGTGATGCAGTGTAGCAGCAGTAGTGTGATGCAGTGTAGCAGCAGGGAGTGATGCAGTGTAGCAGCAGAGAGTGATGCAGTGCAGCAGCAGAGAGTGATGCAGTGTAGCATCAGAGTGTGATGCAGTGCAGCAGCAGAGAGTGATGCAGTGTAGCAGCAGTAGAGTGTGATGCAGTGCAGCAGCAGAGAGTGATGCAGTGTAGCAGCAGGGAGTGATGCAGTGTAGCAGCAGAGAGTGATGCAGTGCAGCAGCAGAGAGTGATGCAGTGTAGCAGCAGTAGTGTGATGCAGTGTAGCAGCAGGGAGTGATGCAGTGTTGCAGCAGTAGAGAGTGATGCAGTGTAGCAGCAGTAGAGTGTGATGCAGTGCAGCAGCAGAGAGTGATGCAGTGTAGCAGCAGGGAGTGATGCAGTGCAGCAGCAGAGAGTGATGCAGTGCAGCAGCAGAGAGTGATGCAGTGTAGCAGCAGTAGTGTGATGCAGTGTAGCAGCAGGGAGTGATGCAGTGTAGCAGCAGAGAGTGATGCAGTGCAGCAGCAGAGAGTGATGCAGTGTAGCATCAGAGTGTGATGCAGTGCAGCAGCAGAGAGTGATGCAGTGCAGCAGCAGAGAGTGATGCAGTGCAGCAGCAGTAGAGTTATGCAGTGCAGCAGCAGGAAGTGATGCAGTGCAGCATCAGAGTGTGATGCAGTGCAGCAGCAGAGTGTGATGCAGTGCAGCAGCAGAGAGTGATGCAGTGTAGCAGCAGAGTGTGATGCAGTGCAGCAGCAGTAGAGTGATGCAGTGCAGCAGCAGAGAGTGATGCAGTGCAGCAGCAGTAGAGTTATGCAGTGCAGCAGCAGGAAGTGATGCAGTGCAGCAGCAGAGTGTGATGCAGTGCAGCAGCAGTAGAGTGATGCAGTGCAGAAGCAGTAGAATGATGCAGTGCAGCAGCCGTAGAGTGATGCAGTGCAGCAGCAGTAGAGTGATGCAGTGCAGCAGCAGAGAGTGATGCAGTGCAGAAGCAGTAGAGTGATGCAGTGCAGCAGCAGTAAAGTGATGCTGTGCAGCAGCAGTAGAGTGATGCAGTGCAGCAGCAGTAAAGTGATGCAGTGCAGCAGCAGTAGAGTGATGCAGTGCAGCAGCAGTAGAATGATGCAGTGCAGCAGCAGTAGTGTGATGCAGTGCAGCAGCAGGGAGTGATGCAGTGCAGCAGCCGTAGAGTGATGCAGTGCAGCAGCAGTAGAGTGATGCAGCGCAGCAGCAGAGAGTGATGCAGTGCAGAAGCAGTAGAGTGATGCAGTGCAGCAGCAGTAAAGTGATGCTGTGCAGCAGCAGTAGAGTGATGCAGTGCAGCAGCAGAGAGTGATGCAGTGCAGCAGCAGAGAGTGATGCAGTGTAGCAGCAGTAGTGTGATGCAGTGTAGCAGCAGGGAGTGATGCAGTGTAGCAGCAGAGAGTGATGCAGTGCAGCAGCAGAGAGTGATGCAGTGTAGCAGCAGAGTGTGATGCAGTGCAGCAGCAGAGAGTGATGCAGTGCAGCAGCAGGGAGTGATGCAGTGCAGCAGCAGAGAGTGATGCAGTGCAGCAGCAGTAGAGTTATGCAGTGCAGCAGCAGGAAGTGATGCAGTGCAGCAGCAGAGTGTGATGCAGTGCAGCAGCAGTAGAGTGATGCAGTGCAGAAGCAGTAGAATGATGCAGTGCAGCAGCCGTAGAGTGATGCAGTGCAGCAGCAGAGAGTGATGCAGTGCAGAAGCAGTAGAGTGATGCAGTGCAGCAGCAGTAAAGTGATGCTGTGCAGCAGCAGTAGAGTGATGCAGTGCAGCAGCAGTAAAGTGATGCAGTGCAGCAGCAGTAGAGTGATGCAGTGCAGAAGCAGTAGAGTGATGCAGTGCAGCAGCAGTAGAATGATGCAGTGCAGCAGCAGTAGTGTGATGCAGTGCAGCAGCAGTAGTGTGATGCAGTGCAGCAGCAGGGAGTGATGCAGTGCAGCAGCAGGAGAGCAGCTTACACACCTGCCTTATAGAGGGGTGAGGCAGAGGCAGATGTACATCGGAGTGTCGATGAGGATAAGGTCGTGTCTCCAGTCCTTCCCCAGATCAATCTTCACAAGCTATGCTCCACTTATCATTTATAAACTTTTTTTGAACCCAAAGACTATAAATATTAAAATTTAAAACACATTTTGGAATTTACTTGATTTACTACACACCTAAATGGCACATGATACCAAACATCTGAACAGTAGCGTAAATGATACGCATGTATAGGAACTGTCAGATGGACAAAAGCTTAAGGCTAATATCATGATTGAGCGCAGATTTTATCTTAAAAGCAAGACACAGATATGGGCCTGGTTGCCCATCGCTGCTGCTAAGTCAGGTTCCACAGAAAGGCATTAAACTATGAATGGATAAACCCCCTCTAAAGTTCAGTAATTCAAGACCATTTTGAAGATGTTTGCAGAAATAGTCGTCCACAAATGGACAAGTTAAAAGACATAAAATGGAAGAATGCAATCACAACTGACTTTGTCAATGCCCTAAAACTCGCTACATAGTAGCTACAAAGAGCCACTTAGCAGATGCAATTAAGACCCAATTTCAGTCATACAGCTAGATTTTCACAACTTTGAATAAAGGGCTTAATATTAAGTTACCAATGTGTACTATATATATATACCAATTGACTCACCACGATTGCATGCCTCCAAGAGGTGTTCGAATTTTACATTCTCGCTCATATTTCGATCCCCGGCTCCTCCAGAGAATATATCAAAGGGTCCTTGAGTAAGACACTGAACCCCACACTGCTCCTGATGAGCAGGTCGGCGCCTTGCATGGCAGCTTCTGCCATCAAGGTGAATGAGAGGCATAGCTGTAAAGCGCATTGTGTCATGTGACTAGAAAGCGCTATACAAATGCAGTCCATTTACCATAAAAGGATCTGTTTCTGCAAGTAATTTCTGTTTCTGATGTTTGTGTGATCATCAGAGTAGATCAGGTCCTTCAGACAAAGAAAAAATTCTCTGACTTTCGCGTCTCCCAAGCTTGTTAAACTGATGTGATCAATATTAGACGGCAAAGTATTTTTATTCGGTGGTGGTTCACTCACTACACTTCTGGCCACATGATGTTCATGCGATGATCACATGACCTGTGAACTCTCTCAGAATCAGTCAGATATGCAGTCGAGCTCAGCTCCTCAGGGGCAACTGCTACAGTCTGGCTGACCCTGCAGGGCTCTCACACTTATTGGTAAGGCATTTGAACCCTGAAAACCTAAGTTAAAAAATAGCTTCTCCATTTACCAAAGGTGTTCAGCAACACAGGGTCGTTCTGAGTTCTATACTCTAGTTTTTAAATTGTTATGTTTAGCTGGATGCGCTGTGTGGATTATAACAACGGCGTCGAATGCTGCATGACTGGCCACGGTGAATGTCATGTGACTACTGAAGCAACATGCAATGTGGAAATTGTCTGTATTCATGACAGTTGGACTCCTCCCAAGATGCCCGTGTCAAGTTTCCTACAGAAAATATAGCTCTTAGGTTACTGAGCGACGGAGTGTCTAACTGATGAACAAAATCCTAGAGAGTCCAGAAGCAATTTGCAGGGTCACAAGTGACATTCTTGTCTTATATTTTTTTCTATTCTAACTGAGGTTAGGAAGCTTTATCTTCTTTTTTCAGCATATGTTGCACCTCTAAATATACTGAAATGTAACTAAAAAAAATATTACTTCAGTAAAGAGCCTGTCTTATTCTCCCTTGATCATCATTTCCCCTGTTGGGAGAGATGTACCATATTAACTTAACAATCTCGCAGCAGAAATCTCAGCTCACACACAGTCGAGCACAGGAATGTGCGGCTGAACGAGGGGACGCAAGCACCTGAATGACCAGCAGGGGCCGATGGTGAGTGACAAGCACCCCGTCTTTCTGAATCAGAGCCAGCAAGGGATCGCCCGTCACGTGCAAATATCATTGTCCAGATTTGAAAACTACATTATTCTGGTTTCCCGATGTACACTTGACTTTCACTGAGCTATCGACCCAGCATGCTCATGGGGATCAATATTAAATACAGATCCCATTAGTAGTGAAAATCCTCTCAGACACAATGACATGTTCAAGCCTATTCATTCTGCAGAGCCTGATGGCCAAACAATTTTCTCACCTGTCAGTTAAAACAGGTTCGCTTGCGCCGCAACACATGAAGGTGAGGCCGCTATGTTAGCACCTTTTATTTAGCAGTATAAATGTTTTTAAACACTTCAACGCTCTTGTCATCGTCACTTGTTTTCTTTGATTCAGGGCTTCACAGTTGTGCATCAACTTCCTGAGGCACCTCTGAACACGACGCACTTTTGTCTTTTTACGTACTTCTAAAATAATCGCTAAAGCAGCTTCAAGGATAAACCACCGTTTGGAACAGATCGACTTTTCTTAGTGGCATAATCTTTATTTCTGCGACAATAATCCAGGAACAAAATCTGATATTACTTCTCCAGTCTCCTGCTCTTGCTACGACAGCAACTTTTCGGTTTTGACTTTTAAGGAGATTAAATATTGTGATATCACGCACTGATCCCGGTGTTCTGCAGCAGACATGCCGTGACTTTACAGAGCCAGTGGCACTAAATAATTCTTCCGCTCATGGCGACAGAAGGCCTTCATGATGACTTGTACACACGTAGACAGATGTGCCCTTGGTAGATGATGCACCAGGGCCTTAAAGGAAAGCAGAAAACCTCATAAACTTATTTCTTATGCTTTGATTGAAATCAAACACAATTTTTCTTTGTTTGTGCTCTGAAAATAACCCACTGGAAAAGGTGTGAAGAGATTATATAAAAACAGGCCAGCCTTTCAGTCTTTGCTTCAGAGCATAATTCTAATTTTAACCTACCTATTTTCCAACGCGGTGTAGATGCTGCATCACTGATAATGATCTGACAGTTATGAGTAAGTACTGCAAGAAAAACCCATGAACATTCTGATAATCAAATTAACTGAGTGAGAAATGTTGTGAACGTCCATTACAAAAAGTAACACCAAATTCCGAAACCCGAGTGAAAATGCAATTAGTTCCCACGACTGAAGACCTTGGTCTTTGGCTCAATGAGAGAGTCTGATCTTGACTGCAGTGTACATGCTGAGGACTACGGTCAAACTCACTCGTGCCCAGTTCTGAATAGTGATACGCACTTGTCTCAGAATCAGAGATGGAGAATACTGTGGAATTCTGGGATCAAAATTTCTAACAGGTGGTGCCATCACCTGCTCGAGTGTTAATTAATTCCGTAATCAATTAAAGTTGTGAATGTGTTCTTGAAATCTTGTTCTTTCACAAACACGTCTTTAAAAAGATTCTCTTTGTAGAAGAAAGGCGTCACACTAAGCTCAACGCACAACGTAACTTTGGGTTAAAAAGTGCTGCTGTATCGACATTTATCACAACTCAACTTCAGTGCAACGTTTCAGAAGTTCTAATGACATTCTGCACCATTCGAGAGATTAGTTCTTCTGGTCCGGGTTTTCGGTTGTCGGCTTAGCATGCTAATCATATTCCTTGTGACAGTCGTTGGACGGCGAAGGATGTGGCATGAATTTTACATTTGCCATTTGATCTTTGCATTGTATCTCTCCCTCTCCCCCGAGGCTCTTAGGGTTACATTTGCAGTGCATCTGCACAAAACAGCAATAAACTGAGGCATACGGTCAGAAAGATATTTTTCCACTGGCTCTTGACAGTCTTTCACTACTTGAAACCCAATGTGGAAGAAAAAAAAGTTAATATGTCTAAAACAGTCTTGAGATCCATTCCAAGCCTGTGTAAAGCTCACAGGAGCAATTACAATCTGTCATTTAGCCTGACATGGAGTAAAATCTAACTGCACATGCCAGCAGTCATTTTATTCACTGCTCAAACCAATGCATTCATGCCCAGCTTCAAAAATTCAAAACCATCCTGGATGAGCAGAAATGATCTGAATTTAAAAAATGCAGAAAATCCATTAAACAAACATCCCACCATAGTAAAATCAATGTAACTGATCCCTGTTTACCTTGATTACAGCAGGCAGAGACCTGCACAGCTTAAATGCAACATTAATTCCTTTGGAATGACCAAAGCCACACCAGTGCCCATTGGCAAGATTTCGAGCAAACAGCCAAAAGATTTGGTGAATCTTTACAGCAGAGTTTCAGGTAGCAATCGTCAGTCCAGGCGTTTTTCAAACTCAGTCCCACTGTGCAAATGTTCTTTTTGCACCCCGACCAATCTCTTGTAGACTGAAGTTCACTGAAAACAAAGTACTTTTGTAATTTAATTCACTTTTTCTCTGTGTGTGGGGTTTTTTTTTTTTTTTTTGGTAGAAGTTTGACTTTTAGGGTTTTTCAGCCTTTGAATTCTTCACACACTGCAAACGGCTTAAAATGTGATGAGATGGATCACAACATGACAAGCTCTCCAAAGTGAGTCCCGCTCTAGTTAAAACCCATCGCCTGCTTTGCATATCATTGCATCACTGAAGCCACTAAGACCGGATGCTACATTCGTGTGCAAGTCCGTTTTGGATCACTTGCAACATCTACATGCTTCTCCCTTTAATACCGGATGTGCAACATTTGCACATTTTAGGTGAAATAATCTTTTTCAAGAAACGTGACCAATGAAATGCATCGTGATTCACTGAAATATGAAATGGAGACGGAAAAATCCATTATTTGCCTCTCAGACCATGACAGTGCATTAGCCGAGGCTCAGTGTGTCAGACACATTTGAGGAGGATTTCAGTGAGTTTGCCGGATTTCACGGTGACTGGAAAACGGAGACTGAAAACCATGTTGTAAGAGCAAGTATTCCTGTGAGCCAGGGGTGAACACACACCTGACTGATGGTCATATACACTTACTGGGGTTTGTGGTTGTCAATTGCGATGGAGACCAAATTCAGGTGCAGGACAACGGAAGAGCAAAACTAAGAGCAGTACATGAACGGTCAAAGACATGAGATCCCAAGACCAAGTCAGAGGACAAACTCGCAATGATCAGGAAATCATAATAATAACAATAATAATAATAATAATAATAATAATAAATTATTACAAGTAAAATGTGTCACATACGCTTTCATCATAAGCAACATAATGACCTGTGCGACTACGTACCTTGAGCATTTTTCAATTTTTTTTGTGAATTGATTTTTTAAAATGTCAATGAACATCAGCATAAAAGCAATAAGTTTCAATGAGAGCCAAAGTTTTAAGCTCAAATGGTTTTTATCTCATGCTTTTGTCAGTTCCAGAGGCAGATAGATAAAGGTTTTGGTGAACTTTAACAATTCTGTCAAGTTTTTCAGAAAACCTTCAGGTTTTAAGAGGTTGTTTTCAAACAATGCCTCAGGCTTTAGAATGTTTTTTAGAGGGCACCTGAGGTCTTCGTGAATTAAGATGGCCCCTCTTCCTTAAGGAGTCCTTAGCCATTAAGGACATTATTATTTGTTTCCAGCGTTGCCACAATCAAGTTTAGCCTGAAAGAAACAATTACTCAGACTTCATACCTGCTTTGTTTTGACAGATGGTGCAAAGCAACGTGCCTGCAGTCCCTGGACACGGACATTTCTGAGACTCATCATCCATTCTTCATCTTCCTCACAGCAATCACTCAATCTCTCTTCAGCAGTACTTACTGCGTACTTTCATTGGGTTGAGAGGTCTACTTTCAAACAGGTCAGACATATAAACATGCGCAGGTTTAAAATTAAATAATTTTACATTTCTGTGAGTTTGTCTGCTGAGAAGTGAATGAATTGAATGTGTGATTAAAATACGCATTTTTATCCCCCCGGCATATAATGCGGGGGGATATAGTGATCAGTGTGTCCGTCCGTCCGTCTGTCCGTCTGTCCGTCCGTCCGTCCGTCAGTGATAAAATCGTTTCCGGCCCAGAACTCGAAAACTATATCACTTACAGACACCAAATTTGGTATGGAGCTTCTCCTTATGGTCTAGTTGTGCCTTTTGGGGGTTTCTGTCCGTCCGTCTGTCCACACAACCTGTAGGTTACACAACCTACAGCCGGGGGGATCCGCCATTGCCAGATGGCTCTTGTTATAAATATGAACACAGGCAAAAATCTTTTTAGAGGGAGCAGAGGCTGTTCTGCTTTAGTTGTTAGGAAATCCTCTTTTACAAAGGAAGTCTGAAGCACCCTTCATCAGTCAGGTACTGTCCTACTGCCTCTGCGGCGGCTGCGCCTCCTCTGTTCTACTGAGTCACAGCATCACAGCTCTCTTCTGTTCTGCCCGGGAGTTACACTCTCTTTACCGCACAGACGCTCTCCGCCCATCGGAAACGAATGACAGACACAGACACACAGACACACACGCAGGCACATACGTGTGGCAAAAACCCATACGTAAGTGCCATCCACTTAGGGTCGGACTGCTTTATACTACAAACCAGGGTCAGTACAATGCAGGACTGGCAACAAAATTTTGACCAAAGGGGACTGAGTGGTGGTCTTGATTTATTTTCAAAAATAATCTGCAGCTAGCCAGCTAGCTAGCAAGGTAATTGTTTCAAATTTGTGTTAATGTTTAAACAAAATTCCAGGTGTTACCAAGTAGCTACTAATAGACTGTGAATTTAGAAATCATCGCTAGTTTAGCCAAAGGCAAGGTTGGAGACACTTTGATAGGAACCAACAGAACTGGTGACTGTTTTCAATGGAATTCAGTCTATTTTTCATGGAGTCACACAGCTATTCAAAATAAAGGGAATGTTAACGGAGGGTTTCTGCAGTACAGACGCTATCCGTGAATCATTCTTAATGACTGAATTAAAAGTGTCATTAAACATTCATGTGGACTGCATGTCGCATTTCTTTGAGAATCTAACGACCATCCTTGACTAGCTCACAGACGTTACTTTTCCACGCTCATTCTAAGGCGACTTTAATGGATAACTTGCCAGCTAGCTAGCTAGTTATTCAGCTATCCGTAGTTACAGACTCGTAGCTGAGGGATCATGACATCATCACCGTCTGTTGACACAGTGGCTCTGTTTGCTGGCCAATCAGAACAGAGCTCAGTCCATGGAAAGGAGCGCTCACCCAGAACAGTCTGTTTTTCAGAGAGTTAGGAATGACAGGAATCAGACTGCCAAGAAATTTATTTACTTATTTACTTTTTGCTATATAGGTTAACAAACCTCTCTTTTGGGCATCCAAGAACATTATTATTTCAATAAAAACAGTATAGTATGTCCCCCTTTAAAAAACATACTCTTTATATGGAATTTCAACTAAAACATAAATATAATAAATAATTAAAACACAATGAAGAAGGAATTGCAACTGTTTAAAAACAAAATTATAACTAGGCTTATGCCGTCGGAGGCGACGGCTGGGGATATATCCCCGAATGCCCCCAATCCTCCAATTCCCCATTCCTTGAATAGACCTTGAATAGACTTTCATTTGAACTTAATTTCAGGTCAATCGGACAAATGGTTCTGAAGATATGGCTAAAACGGTAATTTTCCATCACAAAGCACCACCTGGTGGCAAAATATTGAACCATACAGGTATGATGTCATCATGTGACACATTGTGAGGTCATGACCTTGCAGTTGCGCATAGTTTCATGTCAAATGGACTAATAGTTCCAAAGATATGGCAAAAATGGTGAATTTTATGTGAAAAGGTCCACCTTGTGTCAAAATTTTGAACCAAAGGTATAATGTCATCGTGGGACACATCCTCGAGTCATGACCATTCATTTGCACTTGATTTGAGGTCAATCAGACAAATATTTCTAGAGATATGATAAAAACAGTGTTTTTTTTTTTTGTTTTTGGCCCCTGGTGGCCAATCCAGAAATTGTAAATAGTCCAAAATTGAATCAGTTCTTCCGCTTTATGATACTTACTTATATGCAAAACTTGGAATTTCCAATTGAAATATTACTGAAGTTATCGCGTTAACACGTAAATCAGTTTTTGGCCCCTGGTGGCCAATCTAGAAATTGTAAATTGTCCAAAATCAAATCAGTTCTTCCACTTTATGATACTTACTTATATGCAAAACTTGAAATTTGTAATTGAAATATTACGGAAGTTATCATGTTAACACGTAGGGCGGTGGCCGCGGAAACTCAATACCCCCGGAATGCCATTCGGTGTTCGGGGATATAATTACAAAGTAGATCAGCATCACATTCAGCTGAAGGCCAATCAGGAATTCTTGTCAGCAAAAACGGTCTGATGTCTGCAACTTTGATAAGTAGATTTTCAAAGCAACATAAGACCACCACCGCAGCTGAAAAAAGCCAGTCACCGCACGCAGCAAGGCCCCAAACTGCAGGTGCATCGACCTCATAAACAGCAAAATTACTTTATTTGGCCAGGGGAACAGTGGCAGCAAGTGGAAGCTCGCAGACACCGATAAACGGCCGTCAAAAATTACTGCAGAATTGAATCAACACCACTGTGACTGAGCCTCAGAGAACTGCGGGGCCTTATTTTCACATAACCAGTATTTATGGCAGGGCTGCCTTTTTGGAAGAACTGCTTATATCCAAGGATAATGCACAAAGACATATAAAGTGGTTCAAAGAGCATAAAACCTGGGCCCCAGTGTAAAAGAAAAAGTAATATGGTCTGTCGAGTTGTCTTTTATTCCTACTCCTACACCGAGACAGGTTTATGTTCGCAGGGAGCCGAAGAAGCCACAATGTCTGCAGGCTAATGCTACACCAGGAGGTGGGTCTGTAATGGTACGGATGGATCTGTAATGGTACAGGTGGATCTGTAATGGTACGGATGGATCTGTAATGGTACTGGTGGATGTGTAATGGTACGGATGGATCTGTAATGGTACGAATGGATCTGTAATGGTACAGGTGGATCTGTAATTGTACAAGAGAATCTGTAATGGTACTGGTTGATCTGTAATGGTACGAGTGGATCTGTGATGGTTCGGGTGGGTCTGTAACTGGTAGGTCTGTAATGGTACAGGTGGATCTGTAATGGTACGGGTGGGTCTGTATTGGCACGGCTGGACCTGTAATGTACGTGTGGATCTGTATTAGTACTGGTGGATCTGTAATGGTTCGGGTGGGTCTGTAATAGTACGGTTGGACCTGTAATGGCATGTTTGGATCTGTAATGGTATTGGTGGATCTGTAATGGCATGTTTGGATCTGTAATGGTACGGGAGGATCTGTAATGGTACTGGTGGATGTGTAATGGTACGGATGGATCTGTAATGGTACGGGTGGATCTGTAATGGTACGAATGGATCTGTAATGGTACAGGTGGATCTGTAATTGTACGGGAGAATCTGTAATGGTACTGGTTGATCTGTAATGGTACGGGTGGATCTGTGATGGTTCGGGTGGGTCTGTAACTGGTAGGTCTGTAATGGTACTGGTGGATCTGTAATGGTACGGGTGGGTCTGTATTGGCACAGATGGATCTGGAATGGTATGTGTGGATCTTTATTAGTACTGGTGGATCTGCAGTGGTTCGGGTGGGTCTGGAATAGTACGGTTGGATCTGTAATGTCATGTTTGGATCTGTAATGGTACGGGAGGATCTATAATGGTACTGGTGGATGTGTAATGGTACGGGTGGATCTGTAATGGTACGAATGGATCTGTAATGGTACAGGTGGATCTGTAATTGTACGGGAGAATCTGTAATGGTACTGGTTGATCTGTAATGGTACGGGTGGATCTGTGATGGTTCGGGTGGGTCTGTAACTGGTAGGTCTGTAATGGTACTGGTGGATCTGTAATGGTACGGGTGGGTCTGTATTGGCACAGATGGATCTGGAATGGTATGTGTGGATCTGTATTAGTACTGGTGGATCTGCAGTGGTTCGGGTGGGTCTGGAATAGTACGGTTGGATCTGTAATGGCATGTTTGGATCTGTAATGGTACGGGAGGATCAAAAACAGCACAGTCAGCCATGTTTCAGGAGTTGTTGGGCCTGAAACAAAAACAGAACTAGATAACTGGGTCGCCACAGGGACCGAGCCGAGTATCTCCCCGATCCCCACGAGAGATCACTCGCAATTTTTTACAGCCGCAATGTTACTGTTCTTACCCTTGCCATGACATTAATTTGCATCCCAGTACATGTACAAAACCCAAAACCAGTGAAGTTGGCACGTTATGTACATCGTAGATAAAAACAGAATACAATGATTTGCAAATCCATTTCAACTTATATTCAATTGAATACACTGCAAAGACAAGATGTTTAATGTTCAAACTGAGAAACTTTATTTTTTTTTGCAAATAATCATTAACTTAGAATTTAAAGGCAGCAACACATTGCAAAAAAGTTGGCACAGGGGCCTTTTTACCACTGTGTTACGTCGCCTTTCCTTTTAACGACACTCAGTAAACGTTTGGGAACTGAGGAGACCAATTTTTGAAGCTTTTCAGGTGGAACTCTTTCCCATTCTTGCTTGATGTACAGCTTTAGTTGTTCAACAGTCCGGGGTCTCCGTTGTCGTATTTTATGCTTCATAATGCGCCACACATTTTCAATGGGAGACAGGTCTGGACTACAGGCAGGCCAGTCTAGTACCCGCACTCTTTTACTACGGAGCCACGCTGTTGTAATACGTGCAGAATGTGGCTTGGCTTGTCTTGCTGAAATAAGCAGGGGCGTCCATGAAAAAGACGTTGCTTGGATGGCAACATATGTTGCTCCAAAACCTGTATGTACCTTTCAGCATTAAAGAAGCCTTCACATATGTGTAAGTTGCCCATGCCTTGGGCACTAATACACCCCCATACCATCACAGATGCTGGCTTTTGAACTTTGCGGCTATAGCAGTCCAGATGGTTCTTTTCCTCTTTGGTCCGGAGGACGCGACGTCCACAGTTTCCAAAAACAATTTGAAATGTGGACTCGTCAGACCACAGAACACATTTCCACTTTGCACCTGTCCATCTTAGATGAGCTTGGGCCCAGCTAAGCCGGCGGCGTTTCTGGGTGCTGTTGATAAATGGCTTTCGCTTTGCATTGTAGAGTTTTAACTCGCACTTGCAGATGTAGCGACAAACTGTAGTTACTGACAGTGGTTTTCCGAAGTGTTCCTGAGCCCATGTAGTGATGTCCTTTACACACTGATGTCGGTTTTTGATGCAGTACCGCCTGGAGGATCGAAGGTCACGGGCATTCAATATTAGTTTTCGGCCTTGTTGCTTACGTGCAGAGTTTCCTCCAGATTCTCTGAACCTTTTGACGATATTACGGACCGTAGATGATGAAATCCCTAAATTTCTTGCAATAGCTTGTTGAGGAATGTTGTTTTTAAACTGTACGACAATCAGCTCACGCATTTGTTCACTAAGTGGTGACTCTCGCCCCATCCTTGTTTGTGAATGACTGAGCATTTCAGGGAAGCTGCTTTTATACCCAATCATGGCACCCACCTGTTCCCAATTAGCCCGTTCACCTGTGGGATGTTCCAAATAAGTGTTTGATGAGCATTCCTCAACTCTCTCAGTTTTTTTTGCCACTTGTGCCAGCTTTTTTGAAACATGTTGCAGGCATCAAATTCCAAATGAGCTAATATTTGCAAAAAATTACAAAGTTTACCTGTTCGAACATTAAGTAACTTGTCTTTGCAGTGTATTCAATTGAATATAGGTTGAAAAGGATTTGCAAATCATTGTATTCTGTTTTTATTTACGATTTACACAACGTGCCAACTTCACTGGTTTTGGGTTTGTTTATATACTGTATATATATATATATATATATATATATATGTAAATGTGGCTCAAAAATCAGCAGAAAACACAAAATCTGCAAAGAAAATTTTTTTTTTTCGCCAAATAGGCCATCTGTGGCCATATTGAATGACGGACATTGCTGAGAGATGATCTTGAGTATTGCCCAATAAACATGTTTGACTGTGCAAATTTAGAGAAAAATCCTATAAACTTTGAAGCCTCCAGAGCCTGGAACAGAAAATCTCTACGGCAGCGGCAGAACTAAACCATCGTGTCTCCCGATTATCGTCGTCGGGGAAATACAATAATGGCGATGAATATGAAGCCCTTTTATGTGGACAGGTGCAGACACAAACACAAAAGTATTTGATAAAAGCTAAAATAATGAGGAGTGGTTTCCGGTACATGTCAAATGTTTTCCGCTTCAGAGGATGGCCCAATATCGTACAAAACTGGGTTTAGAACTTGTACAACAGCACTCAAGGAACCACAAAAACTGTTCTGAAGGCTAATTCATTGCTTATTTGACATTCATTTACCGATAAGGCGCAATTCTACTATCCAACCGCAATATATTATTACCTGTAGCCTCAAAATATTTACTCAGTTAGTATTCAGACCAATTAGAGTAGAAGGCACTGATTACAGAGTGAGGGCTAGTGCTGTTAAAGGCAGATTTTGACTGTCAGAGATGTAAACCCCATTAGTGACTGGAGGCTCTTGGCTCTCGCACTCATTTTTGAAATGTTGCCACTCTTCAAACATAAAGTACATTCATTAAATCAATTGTCGAGAGGATAGGAAAGTTCAACAGTATTGAACTCCCTCATCACTGCAGCTCGAGAGTGCAAACGAGCGAACGCTCTTCTGAAGCGCATACACTCAAACACCTCCTGATGCAAGCCCTGTACTCATCCACTCAGCACGACAGGAAGACTGTAGGGCACCTGGTTTATCACAGAGTAGCCAGCCTAACCGAAAACTGCGACTCGCACGAATTAACTCAGGAGAAAAATTCAAGCAGGAAGGCTTCAAGCACATCAGAGAACGACCGGAAGCAGGTAAAGAAAAAATATATTGTCGTTGTGAAACTGACTCCCGGCACGAAACAGGAAAAGAACGTTCACTGCAACTTTCTACTCCTTATTTCCTGAGATCAATGCGCTCCCTTGTTCAGAGGTAGCACGCAATACATCTTCGAGCTCAAGTAGCCATGAGTTATAGTTCCTGCTTTATGAAACACCTGAGAATGTCTCCAACTTCGCGTTCATCTTCCTGTGTCCCCCACCCACCCCCTCCCCACACCCTAAAATAGCATCCATCTCCCAGCTCCTTCTCTGATTGCATTTCCTCTTTGTCCAACACTCTTCACAAACTGTCAGTGGATTTATTTTCGCTCAACGAGCAGATTCTCATTCCGGATATAGTAGTTTTCCATTTTTTGCCCATATTTTCCTCCCCTGTGACCACTGAACCACATTAATCAAAAGCATTTAATTAGGAAAACATGTGACGCTCTCTTACTTTATTCCCGCTCAACTGGACAGCCCAGTTGGTGGCTGTCATTCGCATCCTGAGCCACAGTCTATTTGGGAAAATGCTGGAGAGCCTCCAACACACAATGTCAAGCCTCAACTTTTTTTCACCGCTGGTCACCATTTTGTTTTCAAACACACAGAATCTGTTTCACAGAGCTTGTTCAGGCAAACTCTGGAACATCAACGATATGTTTGGCTATATGAAACCCATATGAAACGAACAAATACAGGTTACGCCACGCATAGAAATGACTGGTGTAGCACAGATTCAGTGCAGGACTGTAGAGCTCATCCACACACTCAAACATCCCCCCATGGTCGACCCTGCATATCTCTAAGCGAAATCGCGAGGCGCTGGGGAAGGAAGCCTATGCAGGCATACTCTGGGCGAGAGGCAGGGCCAGACCAGCAATCCCTGACAGAGAGCGCCCAGTACTCACTCACACACTCATATCTATGAGCAGTTCAGAGTCAGGGATTATACAGTGAGAGGAAACCAGAGGACCCTGAGGAAACCCACCCAAGCACAGTTAGATCATGCAAACTGCACACAGAAAGGCCTCAGGCCAGATTTAACCCACGATCCTCTTGCTGTGAGGTAATGCTGCTGCCCACTGCGAGGCCACAGCACCTCTCTGAGAGCCAGAATCCCAGCTAACTTAATGCTTCATTCTGAATTGCAAATGTAGCCAGAGAAGAGAGAGAGGATATGCTGAACAAAGGCTTTGAGAATTAAATCTTACCATTGAAGCACTCAAAAACATCACAGCATCTTCCTGGGGTCCCATCACCGTGGGCGACGATGCGGGGTACACTTCCTGCAGAGCATTGTGGAATACCGCACTGGCCAGGTAAACATTCACACCTGGAGCAGGTAGAGAGAGACCGTACAGTTTCAGCCAATGACCATGTCCCACACAGAACCAATTCAGCATCTCACCACCACTGTACACACATGATCTCAATGGCACCATCTTAGCACTTCACCACCACTCAAAGAGCAATATCTCAGCCAATCACCATCTCTGAAATAGCACCATTTCAGCTTAATGCAATATCTGACTGAACTTAAATAAAATAGTTCTTGAAAGGACAGGTGTGCATCTCAGTCAAAGAAATATTGCAGAATATTTTTTTTTTTTTTTTAAAATGGTATTACGTTTTTGAAACAAGAGTCAACAGAAGATGACATATCCCACCGGTTCCACATAATTCGTGATTTGTGGCAGAGTTTTTGAATTCTGCTGTAGAAAAGGGACAAATTCCAATTTTTGGGCTGTTTTTGGTATAGAAATCAAAAATTTTGGGCAGAATGGAACTAAAACCCCCAAAAGGCACAACTACAGCATAAGGGTAAGTTCCGTACCGAATTTGAAGTTTCTAAGTGGCATAGTTTTTGAGTTCTGTCCCGGAAACGAGATAAAGTGCAATTTTAGGGCTGTTTTTGGTGAAAATTTCCAAAATTATGGGCAGCATGGAATTGAAACCCCCAAAAGGCACAACTACACCATAAGAGTAAGTTCCATAGCAAATTTGAAGTTTGTCAGTGGTATATTTTTTGAGTTCTGCTCCAAAAATGAAAATGATTACGGACGGACGGACAGATACATTTTTGGCACCATGATTTCAAAATGCCCAAAAGGCATAATGGGATCACTAGAATAACATGCGTACAAAATATGAAGTTTGTAAGTGGCAGAGTTTTTGAATTCTGCTCTAGAAAAGGGACAAAGTCCAATTTTTGGGCTGTTTTTGGTGTAGAAATCAAAACTTTTGGGCAGAATGGAACTGAAACCCCCAAAAGTCATAACTACACCATAAGAGTAAGTTCCATAGCAAATTTGAACTTAGTAAGTGGTATAGTTTTTGAGTTCTGCTCCGGAAATGAGAATGATTACGGATGGACGGATAGACGGACAGGGCGATGACTATATCCCACGGTATTCCATACCAGTGGGATAAAAAGGTTTTTGCTGCAATGAGTCAAACAACTAACAGCAAGAAAATGATCCTCATTTAGCCCTCTTTGGCATAAACCCAGAGGAACGTGTGTGTACAAGTGTGAATGAATCAAAGTAGAGAGGCACAATCTAATTTCCTTTGGGAGTTATTTCAGATTCAAGTGCAGTTTTACAAGCTGTGAAAAATATGCCAGTATCACGGAGTTCGAGAAAAGAAAAACATGGAGGGCAGAGTTTCACTTCGCTTAATTAGCTCGATTCTGTGAAAATTACACTTTGAAGGAAAAGTGAGAGGATTTCGCTTGAAAGCTCCACGCTGAGACTCGGTCAGAACCGAAAAGCAGCAAAAAGGGATGGAACTGGTACCAAACAATCCCCTCCATCGGAATCGTACGGCTCCAAGCATCTCACTTCCTTTCATTGATGCTGGCATGTTTTTGACAGAAGCGCATTGCGAAACAAACTCCGGCATCGACGCAGCGGGAAACTCGCCCAAAGGAGTCATGCAGAAGTGGAAAAATGGTCCAAATTTTGGCTACAATTTCAGACTCAAAGACAATAAAACAGTTGTGTAGACGCTGAGAATTAGGGATGCTTCAATTGGTATTGAGTGCCGATACTGCACTAATGTACTTGTTTGTATTTGTACTTGTAAAAATGCTTCCATACAAAAACTGTTCGATGTTTCCAGTATCACTATAGTAAGCCACCCGCTGAGCGAGGAAACACCAGTTACAATTCAGACTGATCCCAGCACGGCAGAAAGTTTTCTGATAATTTGCTGCGAAGAGAGGAACATGATAACCGTGTGATGCTGGCAGGCAAATAAGATGTGACAGAAACCTGCTAATAGTAAATGGAAACATCTTGAACCATCACAAGAACTCAAATTATCAACAGCCAGAAAAAAAGAAAAAAAGAAAAAATGCCCAAGAAAAAATCTGAGCTTTCGAATGAGATAAAACAGGGTGGAGGTTTCATTGAGTGAGTGAAGTAAGTGACAAATGTGACGTATATGGGGCAGAGGGTCAAATTAAATGTTAAAAAGGCTAAAACAAGTACCTCCTTAAGGTTACTATAATACTGGAAATACAAACACTTGTATAGGCAAAAGTGAACACACCCACCCAAAGCAAGGCGAGTACTGCAATGTGATAAAAGTGTATCCCTGGTGAAAATCAGTGCAGGCAGAGTTTTTTCCACATAGAAAACAGAGTAGGAATCAATAAGGATATCAATAAAGAATCTGACCAATAAGCAGAATTGATAACACCATTGGAATCATTAAAATGTTAAAATTGCAATCCCTCACACTGTGCAAATGAATAGGTATTTCATAAAAATTTAAAGAAACAAAAGTAATAAGAATACAGGAACGAGGCAGACCTCAGTATGACTGTATGATGCTCAGTGTGAATCTCGAGCAGCTCTCAGTGTAACTGTATGATATGCAGTGTGAATCTCGAGCAGCTCTCAGTGTAACTGTATGACATGCAGTGTGAATCTCGAGCAGCTCTCAGTGTAACTCTATGATATGCAGTGTGAATCTCGAGCAGCTCTCAGTGTAACTGTATGATATGCAGTGTGAATCTCGAGCAGCTCTCAGTGTAACTCTATGATATGCAGTGTGAATCTCGAGCAGCTCTCAGTGTAACTGTATGATATGTTGTGTGAATCTCGAGCAGCTCTGTGATTGCATGATATTTAGTGAGAATCTCAAGCTGGTCTCACCTGGTCGGTAAGGTACAGCAGCCGTCAGCAGTGAGACGCACCTGGGTCTCGTAGCTGTCGAGAGGACACTGTACCTGCTGAACAGATGGACACTCAACGGTGCTACAGTCCACACTGAACACTGGGGGGAAAACGGAGAGGGAGAAATTTAAAAATAAACAGGTAGAAAGAGAGGCATTTCTATCAACACACATCACCACATCTTCCACGCACTGAATTATCCGCCTTACACATGCAACAATGTCCCTGCCTCAGAATGTTTTCTATTTTAGAAACGCAGGGCTCGTATGACAGCGCGGCACAGAGCCAAGAGCGTCTTTGTGTGATCTTAGGAAGCTTCTCACGGTAAAAAAAAAGGAACTTTGCGCATATCTAAGAGATCGCTATATCTCCGGGAGAGAAACCCAGTGAAGTCGCACTCCGTGTTCATCAGAAAGCGCAGCACGAGGAGCCCGGGCTCACTATCTTGTTTGTGCCAGCAGGGCATCATATCAGTATTCCTGCTTCAGGTTCTAGAACAAATTTGCTTTCACAGCCTCCTACCTGTCTCTATCTACCCAACCTGTGCCCTCTGACCCCTGTTTTAAAGTGAGACCTGAGCAGGATTTCTCCTCACTGCAGACTTCTGGTCCACCGGCGAATGCAAACTTCACTGTTAAAAATAAAAGCACTGAAGCGTTTACCGCGAAAGACAGTATAGTGCATAAAGGTAAATATTTTGACACAAAGTTGTGTTGTCATAGTTCTCACAATAACATATTCATGCATTGATAGTACAGTGAATTTTTCCAATGTTTTTTTTTTTTTTTTTTAGTTTTCACCGCGTTGATGTCTGATATCATATTTCTAATTCCCAGCTCTTTAGAGGGTCTGTCTCACCGTCGCAGCTCGTAATCTGGGGACGATCGGAAAAGGTCAAGCTTTCCTTCTCCGCGGTCGGCTTCCTTTTCGCTCGCTATTCTTACAAGCTGAAAGCAGTTAATCATCAGGGGGCAAAGGTCATCTCATAAGCAGGTAGGGCAGCACCCAGGAACCGTGGACACTCAATAAGCCGAACGAGTCAAAGCCATTCGTCGGCGAGCTGAAGAAAATCCATATGACTGAAAGTCCCTTCTCTCAGTTCCTCCCATGACAATCTACAGCCAATTATTCAATGGTCACATGGTCACATCCTATGGTTTACTGGCCCCAGATACCCCCAGTATCAACAGGCAAAGCCACCTGACAGCACCTGGCGTTAAACTGCCTGCTTTCATGATATATACTGAACAAAAATGCCCAGGCGGGGATCAATATTTTTTAAACAACTGAAAAGCGTGAATGCAATTACGGTTCTTGTCCTAAAGGTAGTAAATGCCTCGTCTTCACAAAATATCGAACGCTGTATGACAGAACTCCAAAGTCCCTCCAGTGATTAACAATGGGTATTACAATAAAGGCTACACAACGTTAATCAAGATTTAATGGTGCAGGGCAATTGTAAAGCACATCAGCTCGGTTATTTAACCGCCTGGTTATAAAGTCCAGGATGAAGTGCCACTGACATGCGTCGAACCTCACATTACTCTCTACCCTTTCCCTGTAGAAAAAGAAAATTAACACTGCCAACTCCTCTCACATTACTCTCCACCCTTTACTTCGGGACAAAGAGAATTAGCAAGACCAATTTATCAGGCTATCAGTGGTCACGTCCAGCAATCATTGGTCTTCTCTCCCGCCTTACCCGAAGTCAAGGCGCACTACTGGAATTAAATATGCTGTATTGTCAAAGTAAATTTCAGTAATAACAATAGTAATAATAGCAGCACTAAAACTGTATATCCTGTCATCAAACACATTAACATTTTTTCCGTCCATTAATTTTTTTCCCCAGTTGATCTTGGTTTCTGCTTTTGATGGTGGAGATTGGGGTTGTTTACTAGTTAGAGGTTTTGCACTTGGGCTGGATATATTATGTATTTATGTACAAATTTTTGGTTTGTAAGTTCATTTTCTCATTTTATTTGCTATGTTCACATAAAGCATTTTTTCCGATAAAAACCATTTCTATTCCTCTTCCTGGACTGGTCCCATCGGATTTGAAGCTCTGCCGTTGGGTTATGCGGCACCCAATGGAGCGTCACAGTTTACACTCAGTCAAAGTCCATGTTCCAGTGCGGTGCTCTACACACAGAGAGATAATCGAGGATCGCCGGCGCATGACCTACCCGGTTTGCACTCGTACAGGTCACAGCACTCGCCTGGCTTCCCAGAGCCCTTGGACACCACGATGTTGAGGTAGCCGGGCTGGCAGACCTTCCGCAGGCAGCCGGCCGGACTGCAGACACAGCGACTGGGCAGGGGGCAGCACTCCCCCGGCGGGGCATACCCCTCGATCAGCACCGAGTCCTCAGGACAGCGCGGCGAGAACTGGACCTCACAGCGCGCCTTCGAGCAGTCCGGCCTCTCCTCTGCACGGGAAAAACAATAGAGAGAAAAGAGTTTGAGTCCTAATACAGTCTTACTTCTCCTCTGTACAGGAAACAACAGAGAGAGGAGGGTTCGAGTCCCCATTTATGTGACAGACATGTAATTGTTGTCTGCGGTTGAGCCATGTTCCAGATTAGGGTCAATAACAAGAGTTGTCAGAAAGACAACAAAGCTCGCCGGGGGGCAAGGTTAAAGTTTTTCTGCACGAGGACGGACGCCGGGGGTATGACAATAGCTCTCCGGACGTTATTCGTCCCGGCGAGCTAAAAATTTGTCTTCGAACCCCCAGGCAATGAAACTCCAACAGTAAATGTTAAATTATGAATCTGAAATGAAGACTCATTTACACATCATCAGTCTTGTCATTATTTCTCTCCTCTCAAACTTCAAAAAAATCACTCATCCCCCTACTTTTATTAAATATAACACACAGGGAGGAAAAGTGAATTTATGTGCGCTGAGTTTTACGAGCGATGTGTACCGAAGACAAACAGTCCATCAAACATTTCAGCAGCACTTCAGATCTCCCGACATCAAAGCCAAAAACGCGAGAAAATAAATTACACACGACGCCCGCGCTTTGACCGAAGAAAGAGACGCGTGGCAATGACAATATCTTTTGAAAACAAACCGGAGGATCAAACAGACACAGAGCGGAGGACCCCGGCCTGATCTGAGATCAGTGCAGCTCAACAGAAAACACAGATTTCCAGACCCCAGCGAATCACCAGCCACTGCAGGACAACAAGTGTGAAGGGATGCTGGAGCAACCGTATGACGAACCCGAGTCCCCGAGTGCCGCCTCTCAGCGGGTCTCTCAGGAGACAGAACCTACATCTCCTCCCATGAATAACAAAAGGTCGCAAGTGACACCACGACTGTGGTGCAGAAAAACATGTTTCATCGGGAATGTCACTTGCGACTTTTTGTTATTCATGGGACGATCTGCTCAGCGACCTACACTGTTTACAGCAGCAGGAATAGGGAGTCATACAGGGACAAGGGCTAAATTCTTATTTCATAAGCTGACTCACTTTGAAATTCATCCGCAAGTGATGCAGTTTTTTGAGAGCAAATACATTGGTAACACATACTGAACTAATTTATCTATCAGACGGGGACTTTTAAATAGTTGATAAAATGTGCAGATAAAGTATAGTAAACGTGTTTCCTGATTTGTGAGAAGTGTGATAATTTCCCCGCCTCCGCAAACCCATGCAGCGGCAGGAGCAGGGACTGAGCGGAGCTCCACACACCGTCATAATTAATCTGGCTTGAGTGGCTGAGAAACACATCACCGCTTATTTTGACGGTAAGTAATATTAATTTAGGTCACAGCTTATTAATTATTCTAAGCCCAATAACAATTAACTCCCCAAGTAATTAAGTTTTCATTCGACCCCCAGCCTGAATCACTGATTACATGAAAAAGCAGCAATCAATGAAAAGAAATACAAAAACTAATTATTAAAAGACTGACCCTGAATTTAAAGTTAATAACAGAAGAATAATAATTACAAAAAAAAAAAATCCCCAAAAACTTGAGCACCATAAATAATGCCTAAGAAAACAAATCTAAAAAATGTATATTCCTAATCATAACTACATTTTTTTAAAGTTCACCATAATGATTATAAAAAAAAAGGTTCATAGTCATTCATGACTTCCTGTTTCCTGTGGCATGAGAATAAAGTGGTTCATGCAAATCTCCTTTAGTCATCCATCACCACGGTTATAGTCAGGGTACATGAGGTATTTTAGCAGCAGTTTTTGTTACATTGGTAGAAATACTCCGCAAAGCCTGACAGAAATCAAAAATTGAAATGGTTTGACGATAAAAAAGAAGAAAATCTTCTACCTGTGGCTGTCGCAGACCTGCAATGAGTCCATCCGATCATTTCATTCGGCCGAAATTAAATGGAATGATTTGGAAGATTTACAAGCATGTCACCCTGTGTACATTACAGCTCTCACCCTTCCCCTGCACTCACTGCACATGCCCGAAGCCTTAGGCTGGGCAGACATACTGCTGGTAATGCTAACGCGTTACTCGGATCTGTACACGAATGGCGTAGATGGCGGGGAAAAGCACAGTGAAAATTTGCAGTTCCACCGATAACAGCCCCTGTTACAGCTGCTCTGCTCAAGAAAACAAGCAAAACAAAGGCAAAGGCAGAAAAGATTGTGACCACAAATAATTTAGGTGGGTAACCTCGCCCGTTTTACGCCCTCGAACCCAAGCTTACTGAAGAGTTTCGAAAATCCAAAATCCATTTGATAATGTTTGTGAGGCTTGGTCTGTAGGTCATCTGCTCCAATTCTGGTGAAAATCGGACAAAACTTGTGGCCAGTTAAAATGTAACTTTTTCACAAAAAAAAAAAAAAAACAATATGGTGGAAAATGCAATTTGGTGAAAATTAACGAGCTACACTCTGCATGATGCAAGGAATCCAACAGCACCACATTTTTGAGAATCGGGCATACAGTTAAAAGGTTATGTGCAAAAATACACCTCCAGCTACCACCCTATGGTGGCGCTAGAGCTCAAAGCAGGAACATTAAACCAGGTGAAAAAATCAGGGGGCTTTCCCCTGTCAGTGTGCCAAACTTAAAAACATTTCACCTCACATTCATTGGGGCAGCTGAGCTGAAAATCGCTGCATCACAGACCAACCCATGGTCTTAAAATAATTACTCGTCTTAAACCATTTTCAGTCACTTAAATTGACTTCTTGTGAACTCTGAAAACAGTCGAGACCAACAGGTACAGCCAGTTCTCTCATTAAGATAAGAAAAGCAATAATGTGTCTTGATCTATTTCTAATCATTTTCCTTAATTATTAAGTTTTCTGCTGATAAGAAAGGGCCATCAGCAGTTAAACACACAGCCTGCTTCTTAATGCAATATTTCAACGATTAAACAGACAATGTTTTATACACTCTTAAAAATGAAAAACTATCATATTAACGTCTATATTTCCTATAAGCACATCTCCTCAATCAGATCTTAGCTTCATGATCATTTAATTAAAACACAGAAAGAAAAAATTAGCAAGTTATAGCAACAAATGGCCAAAAATGAATAACGTACACTGTAATGCAATTTCTCATTGCAATGATGCTTCTTCTTTCTTGCGTGACCAAATTGTGGAAAACTGGCCACACCTGATATTTTTGGAGTTTAATCCAAGTTATTTCAATTAATGATTGAAAACAGGTCAAGATCAATCATTATGTTCAAGGGACGCTCTGTGTTTCACTGATTTTCTATTACTACCGCAGTTTAGCTACTTGTTCCGCAATATAAAAAACCGGCGACAAAATACTTCTGTGTTGAATGTTTCCAACTGTTTCAGCTTGGAAAAGAGCGGCTGAACATTGATTGAGTTGATTGAGATACAGCACGTGTGACGGCACAGATATTATTGAATAAAATGAGCAGAGCATGCCTGCCACAGGCCTGAACAAGCTTTAAGTGCTGTTGTGTTATATCTACCATTAAATTATAAACACCACTGGGCCCCGGCACTTCACTGCAGCGTCTGAAGCCTCTCCAAGCTGGTGGCCCAGAAAACCTCGGGGGACTTCTGATTCAATGAAATGCTGCAGCAAAACACCTGGCCATTTCTACAAAAATTTACATCCACACTTCTGTGCTCATTGTTCAATTACAGATAAGAGTCGCAGCAAATTAATTCTGGAAATTACAATCCAATTAGGTGCATGAGAACTGCACAGATACATCCTTTGATCCCACTGGAATTAGACGATTCTGCTTTCACTATATCCGGAGAAAATTTTATTGACAGTTTCCCCTTTGAAACCACATGAACAATTTTCAGTTGATAAGGAGTGTTTTTCCCCCCTCGCAGACAGAAGTGCACGCCAGCGTAACTCCACAAAAATCACACCGGCACAGAGATAAACTGCTGAGTTTTGTGTCAACAATAGCAGAGCTGAATTTCTCCTTAGTACACATCTATACTTCCTCAAAAAAACTCATGCTAAATAACACATGCAGCAATTTCAGCGCTGATGATAATTCAGTGCAAAAAATGTATATTATTATTGTTAGACAAATGTATGCATATATATTGTCAAAAATGATGAACCCTTTGATTCTCATATAAATCAGCTAGCTGAACACAAACTTGCATAAATATAACTAATAGCTTCATTTACCTTAATGCACAGGCAGTAATAAAGCTAGATGGACAAAAAAACTGCATTGCTGTTTTCAGTGGGAATGCAGTAGTTACTAATGCACAAGTTACAAGGCCAGGACGATGAAACCAAAATATTTTGCAGAATTAATTGCTTCCAATCATGTCGGTTCCTCCCTGGACAGTTCTGTAAGAAAGGCAGGATAACACTGCCGAGACCTGAAGGTAATTACCATCGGCTGAGATTACTGAATTACAGCCGAAACGCTAATATCCACACAGGCCCACAACAGCTAACAGGGGATTTACACACTCAGAATACGCACATGCTGGCCAGAAAACATGCGGTCATGAAAACCTTCAGTAACAACTGCATTAACAATGACGAGACGGGTCTACCGAGGACACGGTCAAACAGATTCCCCAAACACATTGCCACACCACCGTAATAAGCAGCAAAATGCATTCTCCGAGGAAATGTTCGAGTTCCTACAGCTGTGAATTCATTCTGACCTCATCTCTAAAGCAAACTTTCGCAGATCCCAGTTTCTCAGGAAACCTTTGCTCCATAGTGGTTACGAAAGTGGCCACACCCACCCACCACCCTTATAAGGCAAAGAGGAAATGAGTCATGCAACACAGGGTTAACGGCACATCCCCTCCCTTTTACATGAGGCGGAAAAGAAAAATGGGGTTTTAACAAAGTTTGTCCCTTTCTCCAGACAAGCCAAGAATGAACACCGCACCGCAAAATTCAAAGTCAATGACACAGTCTCAGCAAGAACTTTGTCATTTATTTAGTCCAAATTCCTCATTTCAACCATTTTCTGCTCAGTAAGACAAAGCACCTTCCAATCAGTTGGCCTAATTTCCAATATTTACCAATAGGGTAAAAAATTTCAGGTCAGTGAAAATTTAAAAGGTGGTAATACAAAGTATTTTCTAATTCATATAAAAAATAATACTTAAATAATTTAAGTAATTGAAAACAAGAGGAGAACACCTACACATTTTTGCAGTGTTCATTGTTAAGTCCCATTCCATAGTTAAGTGTGTGGTTGTGATTTGAATTCTTTTCAGGAGAACAGGATGTGCTATTGATTTTGAGTGAGCTCTGCCTGTTTCATGTTATTATTACACTGGACAACAGCACTGGGGCACAGTATATCCAGCCACCCACCTGATCCCGCTCGGCGAAGAAAGGAAAAAGACATTCTTTGATGAAAAGTGGGTCATGGAGAGGTCAGACAGCCAGGGGAGACAGAGGGAGGGTTTGGTGATGTTTGACAAACTCATTTTGAAGTTGGAAAGGTCTAAACCAATATTTCAGCTGCATTTTGCCAAACAAAATAATAAAAACTGGTCACATTAAAGAAATTTTGTGACAAAAGAACCGCCTCATAATTTTACAATTCTACTAGTTGTAAGAACCCAAAAAAAAAAAAACCAAACAACAACAAAAAAAAAAGAACGGTCACACAATGAACAATAAAAACGACCACAAAAACGTCAATATCATTAACATCTGTGCTGAATTTTCATACTTGGAGAAGTCTTCGGTCAGAACTCGGCCTCGACCAATCAAATCCTCCTCGAGTTATAAATGAATGATTAGCAGTCACACGATGACAGTCAGAGTTGTGCCCAAGTCATCATGTCCAAGTCAAATCAAGTCACTGGTCATGAGCTCAAACTCAAAGCAGACGAGGGAGAGCAGTGAGGAGTGAAAGGGGGTAGGGGAACAAATTAGACAATGAGCTAACGAATTAACAAGCAGAGTGGGGAAAGCTGAGAGAGTTAAAAGCTCAGATACATTTAGGATCAGAAAGGGGTCAATGTCAACATGAAATGCAGCTCATGGCTCTCAGCTTTCCTCACTCTGCTCGTTAATTTGTTAGCTCATTGTCTAATTTGTTAGACCCCCGCCCCTTTCACTTCTCACTGCTCTCCCTCGTCTGCTTTGAGTTTGAACTCATGACCAGTGACTTGATTTGACTTGGACTTGATGACTTGGGCACAACTCTGATTACAGTGCACTGAAGAACTATTTGCCCTCTTTCAGATTACCTCCATTTTTTCCTATTTGTCATGTTTAATGATCTCAGATCATCCAACAATTTTAATATGAGACAAAAGCATCATGAGTAAACACAAAATGTAGCTTTTCAAATCATTTCATTTATTAAGGGTAATCAGTTATTCAAACCCCTCCTCCAAACCTGATAACTAGTTGTGTCATCCTAGGTGGCAACAACAGTGGTCAAATATTTGCGATAACTGGCGATGAGTCTTTCACATCACTGTGAAGATACGTTGTCCCAGATTGGAGGGTTTTTGAGCATGAACTGCCTGTTTAAAGTCATGCCATAGCATCTAAATCACATCCAAATTAAAACTTTGACTAGGCCACAACAAAACCTTCATTTTTGTTTCTTTTCAACCATTCAGAGGTGGACTTGCTTGTGCGCTTTGGATCATCGTCCTGCTGCATAAACCCAATGCACTTCAGTTTTAGCTCAAGGACTGATGGCTGGACATTTTCCCTCAGAATGCCCTGGCAGAGAGCAGAATTCACGGTTCTGTCAGTCATGGAAAGTCACCCAGGCCTTGAAGCAGCAAAGCAGCCCCAGACCGTCACACCACCACTACCGTGTTTGACTGATGGTACGATGTTATTCTTGAGGAGTGCTGTGTCAGCTTTACGCCAGATGTAATGAGACTCATGCTCTCCAGAAAAGTCCACTTTTATTATCAGACCACAGAATATTGTCCCATAGGTGTTGGAGTCATCAACGTGTCTTTTGGCAAATGAGAGACAAGCCTTTGTGTTTCATTAGGTCAGCAGTTGTTTTCAACTTGCAACTCTCACATAGATACCATTTCTGCCAAGTCTCTATCTTTTTGTGGAACTGTGAACACTGACCTTACCTGAGACACGTGACGCTTGTCTTAGGACAAGCTTCTCTGGGACTTACTCTCTTTAGATGTTTGTATAAGCTCTATAGTGTCCTCCTGGATGAGTCATCGATGTGCTCTTGGATGAATTTTGGAGGGTCAGTCACTCCTAGGAAAGTTGTTCAAAGGTTCCTTCACTCGTACATAACGGCTCTCACTGAGGTTTGCTCATATCCCAGAGACGGATAGATGTCAACAACTTTGTTTCTTTTTGCCTGCTTCACATTGCCAGACAAGTGATGTTTAGATTCAATAGGGCTATCAGTAATCATGCCAGGGTGTGTGTGTGTGTGTGTGTTATACTGAGACCACCGATCAATTAAATTTGTTTAATGGGTTGACTTAGAAACCAAGGGGGCAAGAACCTTTCCACAGTACTGTATATAATTACCTTGCAAACACACTCCGCATATGGGGGGACTTTCATGCAGAAACAGAGGAAGGTCAAGCCATTCAGAACTGCCCGAGAGCTAACAATATCCACATAGTTTTGGCCAACCATGCCAACATCCAACATTATGCATTTTTGCTCATAAAAACAGATGACACTTGCATCATGAAACACACATTCAAAGGCAGTAATGATAACAAACAGTAAAACGTCTTTGAAGGGGATTCAGAAAATTGAAAGCTGTAACATTCATAAGCAGTGTGCTTAGTGAATTGCATTGTTTATCTCATACACATCAAAGGGATAACAGTGTGATTTTACAAAGGCTAGATTACAGTAAATTGATGCTATGCTACGACAAACAGAAACCTTCCACCCCCTCCGTAACACAACACTGACGTTTCAAAATCACATATTGATTTCAGATGCGAACTAAAAACATTGCAAAGTTTATAAATCGCCCTTTGAAGTCCGGCTTTTGAAGAGCAAATGCAGTTGCTTTACTGGTATCTGGCTATTCTAAGATAAACAGTGTTTGATGTGGAAGAAGACAGGCCATGTGCACCTTTAATTTCATTGGAGAGAACAGGACCAGCTGTTGACGATATGGCTGCTCCTGGCTCCTGTTCAATCATTGTCAGCAGACACACGGATGCGCCGCTGACAAAACCAAAACCGAACAAACCTGGCACAGTCACGAAACGTAGGTCTGAAGAGACTATTATAAAGATGGTACCCCAAAGTCCTATTAAAGATGATATTCCATAACGCCTGGGGGATAAGGCAAAGACACACTCATAGTTTTTATATGCATTATTCATGGATTTGGTTGATAAAAGAAAAAAAAAATGAACACATCTTGTCCTCACACTAAACTCCTGGTACGACTCCATGCAATGTCTGATGGCAATCCAGACTTATTTAAGGTGGCTAAATTAGAATGGTGCTCCTTAAATGTCATAGGAGAGTAACTGGTGTCAACTGTATGCGCTAATCTTACACCGATCAAAACAACAATTCCCACCACCACTCCGGTGTTCCCTACCACAAAAAACGTCATGTTTAGATCAGTGGCATCATGTTTGCGAAGCGCAGCGCATGGCGGAAGAACACAGCCAAAAATCAAGGATGAAAAACACTGATTGTTCAGCAGAGGACTATGCCATCATGAAACATGTTTATTTCAATAATAAAGAATATATCATCACAAAAAAGTACATCAATTTAAAGTCAGAATGACCTGCATTCCTCTGGGAGGAAGGACTTTTTTTTTAAATGGAGGCGTCAGGTCTGACAATTCAGATGTATCTGGCATAACATTGCATCGCTTTATTAGAGGACATAATTATGTCTGAACAAAATAGGAGCTGGTAATGTTAGACTTCTCCGAAATAGAATGGCTCAAAATAGGCCGAGGCACCGTCTTCAGCAACATCAGAAAAGTTACTGAACTGATACCAACTTGCTCCACTTGATTCGCCAGCAAGTACTTTCAACAAGAAAACAGGACAGTCAGGCGAAAGTCTATTTTCAGAACTCATACAGGCCAACCCTTAAAAAGCAGTTGATCAAGCAATGTCATTATAGAATAAATAGAAGATTTTTCGCCCTTACTTATTGATTTAATATCACCAGACAGGTCCATAAAGATCCTGAAAGCCCTTGATGATGCTATATTGCAGGACAGTCTGGAGAGGCACTGCAGTGGCGTACTGAGGGCAGGGAGAGTACAGTCAGACCAGAGGATCCTCAGGACACAACCATGAACCACAAGACCAGAATTAACCCCATTAACCCCATGGGTCCATCAAATATCGCTGTCGTATCAAACCAATGGAACTTCAGGCCCATTTTAAATTCTGAGATAAATTGTTTCCAACAATCCCAAATATGTCCTGCTGAATTACAGGAAATGTGTATAAAATGATGTTCCAACCTAGATGTTTTCCATTTGATGTAATGCTTTGGCCATAAAAACACTGCATCCTGGGTTGGAATATTTCTGTCCGTATCAGTGTGATGTAGCTTCAGTGCAGCACTGTAACCAGCAGATACAGAATATGTGTGTGATGTTGTCCTGCAATATGAAATAAAGCTTTTTTCTGACTTTGAACCTATTTGAGGGAAAACTTAAGGGAAAAGTTAGATAAAAGAGTTACCTAATCCCTCTGCCAACTTGTTCTCCAAGTGCGGTAACTAGTCCATTCCTGATTCAATTATTGCTGGAGCAAATCCTCATCCACAAGGCAGCCCACTGGACCATAACCATTAGTCATAACGAGCTCATTCAAATTTGAATAAACACATACAAAAACAGAGACTTAACTGGTCATCGATTCTAATAAGCTACTCAAGAAAACTATTTTTCGAAGACTTAAGTGCAAAATAAAGCATCAAATGAGAGGTCAAATCTATGAAGCCATCATCAAAACCATTTCAACCCCCGTCTGGTACAGACGCACATTCAGGAACTCGTGAAAGAAAATGGGGAGGGTCATCAGAAAAGCATAAAAAAACAATGGGCTGTAATGTCCCCTCACTGGTTTCATACAGTATATACGCCAAATATTATCAAGCACACAAACGATGTTATTAAAAAACTCCTTCTTCTCCCGGCAGACCATTTTCCCCAACTGCTGCCTTCCTGCAAACTGCACAGGTCATTAGGCAGAGGAGCAAGAGCTAAATGCCCCAGAGTCGCCCCCCCTCCCCCCAGCAATAAAACACTGAAGTCAATCCCTCCACCAACCATCTCGCTCAGCCAGATCGCTGCCATTGCATTTCTAACACAAACAAAAACAATGTGCTTTTCTTACCAATTAGATGATTAGATGAACAAGACAGGTAAAGTTAGCTTGGTATGGCAGTTAGTGCACGCTTAGAGCACAGGAATTTGAAGACGGTTTTGTCATTGTGCAATATATCACAATATTTATAGCATATTTCATCTCACTGGTAGGCTGGCTGGCAATAGCGCCATCCGACATTTATCAGCCTTCTATTGTTATAATTAGGTATAATAGAGTTGACACTTTTAGAAAGTGAGCCGCTGAGATAATGCTATTTTTCCACAAATAGCGGCCTGTAAAAACAGGGGCAAAACCCGCAGTGAGCTACAGATACTATGCAAGTCTTTTTAAAATACTGAATATGGATGAAGACCTTGTAATACTAGTCCGATCACTGGCACAAACTCCTTCAGATGCAATCGACCTTATCAATTATTTATTTTCATCTCGTACTCTGCCTTCTGATCTGCTAAAATCCAGCAACAAAGAAAATGCTGTGCTCCCAGATCAGGAGTCAGGAGTACCCCATTCATGAGAAGAGTCATCATTGAGCAAATAAGTGAGCATGAGCTTTTGACTGGAACTCTATGGACAGCAATAGAGCAAATAGCAAGGAAAAAGAGAATAAAAAATGAAAATCTTCAGTATCCCATAACCTAAGATCACATGTGTTCAAGGGCCTGGCTTTCCTACCTGCATGCAGTCTGATGATATGCACACAGACCAATCACTACCCTCAATAACAAATCTTAGATGCTTGCGACCTCTAATTACTTACCTCAGACTAATCACTACCCCTTATCACTCACCTCAGACTAATCCCTACCTCTAATCGCTAATCTCAGCCTAATCACAACACCTAATCACTTCTCAGACTACTCTCTACCAGTAATCACGGACTTCAGACTAATCACTACCTTTAATCACTTATCTGACTAATCACTACCTCTAATCACTTACTTCAGACTAATCAGTACCCCGATCACTCAAGTCAGGCTAATCGCGACCTCGAATTACTAATCTCAGACCAATCACAACTCCTAATCACTTCCCAGACTAATCACAGCCTCTAATCACTTACCCTAGACCAATCACTACCTCTAATCACTAATCTCAGACAAATCACGACCTCTAATCACTAATCTCAGACTAATCACTCCCGTATGCTGTTTTCCCAGAGGAGCACAGTCTAATTGGGACAACTGTGTTAGCAAACGCTGCAAATCGGCAGAGTTGGCTCACAAAAGCACAGTTCCATTGAAGGTGGTGGGTTATGGAAGCAAATAAGGGTAATTCATTTTCTACTAATACAAAGTATTATATCCCTTTGCACATAATTTTTTCACACATGCACAAAACATTTCTTCAGCCACAAATGAAAATTACACATGAAAATTATTAGCCTGACTCCGCCAGCCTTCGTACTTCCGCTTAATTTCATTTTGCTTCAGTACTCAGTCTGGTCACTCAGAGCTTTACTTGGCAGAAAGTACACAGGACCAACCAAAGAACTGAAGATGTGGCTGAGTATGGAATTATATTTGTGCCACAATCCTGAGCGAGCAATTGGACATTTTGAGCGCAGAAAAATATATTTCGCAAGCACACAAATCTTGTTTAGAGAAAAAAGAAATTTTGTGAGCAAACAAAACCTTATGATTGGGCGAACAAAACTATTCTGTGCTCAACAAATATTTTTGCATGTTTGCTATGATCAATATAATCGTGCAATATTAACCCCCTTCCCTCAGTTTCACTCTATACCCTCTCGCAAACTCATGTTCTGCGCGCTGGCAGACCGCAGCATGCTCGCTCAAAGCATGTCTCTCCCTCTCTCTCAGTCTGACCTCTCTGTGTGCGCTCAGCTTCACCTGCGCGCTCGCTCGAGCTGTGCTGAGTGTTACAAATGTGCCACAATTCTGATTGGCTGCCTCGGTCTCCAATTAGATGCATTATGCCCAACCACTAAAGAATAGGGGAAAAGGTAATGACGAAATTCGTCTGTGACTGGATAACAGTACTGCCCTTCTTTGGGACGGGTTAAGTTTATTGTTAAATCTCTAATATCTTGAGACATCCACTGTTGTGTGACTCTTGACTCCTATACCTCCTAAGCAACACTGGCTGCTGCTAACTATAGCATTGCACAATGTCTTCTGAACATCAAAACCAAAATGCCACACCGCAGCCACGAGCACCACGTTTTATGGACCTTTATCAAATTTTGTTGGTTAGTCTGTACACATTCGGCTTGCGAACCAAGTTAGCTATCTAGTTAGGTTGCTAGCGTCAGGTCAGCCAACTGATGTCCGGAGAAAAGCAGAAGCTTACAGACATTAAACGTTACTTCCATGATAGCTGGCGAACTTGACAGTCTTAAAAAAAGAATAGTTTTGGCACCTTTATCCCAGCTGATTTATTTCAACACCCCTGAAGAAGGAACTTTGCCGATATGTCTGTCGCCATAAACTGAAATAGGCTACACTTATAACCTGCATATCAAGTCTGATCATCTAATGTTACACATCCACAAGTGAAGTACACGATCATCCTTGATTAATTTTGTGAAAGCAAAGACACGTGTTTTATGCAGTGATTGACATCTCATTCTAATGCTTAAACACTATTAGCAATCAGTTTTACTTGAAATAGCAGAGCAAGTGCAGGTGTGATAAACGATATTAATTAGGGGTAATATTGCATTTTGGTGTAGCTAACAAAACCAGGGTGCTGCTGCCGTTCCCGGTGTTGGTGTTGCTGTGCTGGCTTAATACTGCAGCATGGATGTATATACAGAACGAAAGATAATGTGGTGTCAAATTACAGCAGTTGTGGTTGTTTAGTGATATTTGGGGTACTGCTTTAGACAAATAACCTGAAAGCATAATCTAAACCTATGTGGAATACATTTGGAAAAACCTGGAAGTTTATTCTCAAATGAACCAACCGGAAAAATAACCTCTAACGCGGCGAGTGCTTCGAACCACGGGAACGCCGGTGCCAGCGTCGGCTCAGCTCACCAGTATCATCTGGCACTAATGTTCGTGAAATATGCAGAAACAGATCACGGTAATAACACACGATGCGCGGCTGAAGAGGCCCATCAGTCCGGAGCCAGGGAGCCGGCGCCCGGTGGTGCAATGCCGGCCTTCATAGCTGCCAGCGGGGACACGCGCATCAAAGCCCCGCGTTGCGCCACCGAACGCACGCTTTCACGAATATTAGCGCCAGGTGATACTGGTGAGCTGAGCTGACGCTGGCACCAACGGTCCCGTAGTTCGAAGCACTCTCCACGGTAGAGGTCATTATTTCGGTTGGTTCATTTGTGAATGAACGTCAAGGCAAACTTTTATGTCGATAGACTTATCTGTAAAGTGCCTTCTTCAGGCGTTATATGTTGAAATGAATCAGCCGGAGAATGGTGCCAAAGATATTTTTTAAGACTGTTCAGTTTGCCAGCTATCATGGAAATAACATTAACGTCAGTAATCTTCTGCTTTTCTCCGGACATCAGTTGGCTGACCTGACGCTAGCAACCTAACTAGATAGCTAACTTGGTTCGCAAGCCGAAGGTGTACAGACTAACCAACAAAATTTCATAAAGGTCCATAAAACATGGTGCTCGTGGCTGCGGTGTGGCATTTTGGTTTTGATGTTCAGAAGACATTGTGCAATGCTATAGTTAGCAGCAGCCAGTGTTGCTTAGGAGGTATAGGAGTCAAGAGTCACACAACAGTGGATGTCTCAAGATATTAGAGATTTAACAATAAACTTAACCCGTCCCAAAGAAGGGCAGTACTGTTATCCAGTCACAGACGAATTTCGTCATTACCTTTTCCCCTATTCTTTAGTGGTTGGGCATAATGCATCTAATTGGAGACCGAAGCAGCCAATCAGAATTGTGGCACATTTGTAACACTCTGCACAGCTCGAGCGAGCGCGCAGGTGAAGCTGAGCGCACACAGAGAGGTCAGACTGAGAGAGAGGGAGAGACATGCTTTGAGCGAGCATGCTGCGGTCTGCCAGCGTGCAGAACATGAGTTTGCGAGAGGGTATAGAGTGAAACTGAGGGAAGGGGGTTAATATTGCACGTTTATATTGATCATAGCAAACATGCAAAAATATTTGTTGAGCACAGAATTATTTTGTTCGCTCAATCGGAAGGTTTTGTTTGCTCACAAAATTTCTTTTTTCTCTAAACAAGATTTGTGTGCTTGCGAAATATATTTTTCCGCGCTCAAAATGTCCAATTGCTCGCTCAGGATTGTGGCACAAATATAATTCCATAGCTGAGAGCCATGATGTACCTGCTGCGCCGAGTATGAAATTGTAATCTCCGAAATCAACAATTGCAACGGACATAGATACAGGGGAGGCCATTCGCTCTGTAGTGGAGAAAATCCCGGGTATCAGCGACTAAGAGCTACAACAAGATGAATGTTTGGTTAGTTTTTTGAATGGAAATGATGTTGTAGTGCAACTCCCTAGATATTGTCATATCTGCTTAATAGCCGCCATGAAACATATGAAATAGGCACCCTGTTCATCTCTGTGAGAGACAGCTGAACCACCTCAGCTAGCTCGTAGCTTCTAGCGTTACATTGCCCCCGAATTTCACACTATTTAAGTTTGCAGCGAACTTTTTAAAAGCTGTGTTTTTATTCATGTCACAAGACCTAGTAACTGTCTCAGTGTTATGTTGTCATAATCCACAAATAAAATGGCTGTCTGAGACAGCCAAACGCTTACAGCCAAACTATGTTACTATAAAGTTAGATAGCGAGCTTGGTATGATGTTACCGCAAGTATGGTTAAAGGTTCAGTTTTCGTGTCAACGCAGATTTCATCCTGATGTAAATAATGCGTTATTCTCGTCGATTCTGCCGTTGGTTTCGGGTCTCTTACATTTTTTTAAACAGCAGCAGTATCTGCAGGATAAACGACAGCTCAACAGTTTGTTTCTTGTAAGGAGAACAGAAAGAGCACCTTTGGTTCTTAAGTGAATGAGTGAAGGCTAAAATTTGGTAGATGGGCATGTGTTTGGGTACAGTATTAACGTTATTGTACTGATCAGTTTGTTTTCGCTGCATTCCTGATTTTGAACTTCTGACAAGCGCCCACCCACCAGTAAGTAAACACTTGTCAATGACGACAATCATTCATCTGGACGCGTATTTGCTGTATTTAAATCAACGTTATTCAAAATTGCATAGCCTACTCGTCAACTCTCACGCAAATGGCTTGAGCAGCATGGTTTTTACAACCTAGTGCCGAGTGCCACTGTTTTTTTTTTTTTGTTTTTTTTTTTAAATCAACCCACGAAATACCTAGAGTGAAAGTTCGCATTTCATTGGAACATGGACCAGTTCAATCACGCAAAACATTGGCCAATTAATAAGTAAATTATTTTTCTGAATTTAGCCCATGATTTCATCGCTGTTAGATCGCATACGGTGAGAAACCGTGTCTTCAATAGCCAGTTACGATAATTGGAAAAGACGTCAAAGGAAAATGATTGAGATCCCCCCCTTATTCCTCTGGAATTGATTTAGGCTTAATTAAAGATTGTGCTAGGCCTATATGGTATTCTTCAAAGTACCTGTTTATGGACGCGTCACTTTCATTCATACATTTATGAAAATATTCTCATGTTTGCTTTGTCCTGTAAAAGGCCATGAAGTTCAAAGGCAGCCGAAAACGAAAAGGCAGTGGGGGGTGGGGATGGGTGGGTGTTTAGGACTTTCGTTGCACGTTACCCTACTTCTTAAAAGAGCACTAAAACCCTGTTCATAAGTGCAACCATTTTCTTTTCTCAATCAAATCATAGTTTGCTACTCTGTTCCCATAGATACACGCAGATAAACCAATCACAGCAAACATGTAGCGCCTTCTTCCATCCTCCTTCACGACTCGTTTCCCGTGACTTGTAAAACAGTCTTAACCAATACCACAAATAAAACAATTGTGAAAAAAAATCGAGATCGTGATCTTGCCATAAAAAAATTGGGATATGATATTTTTGCCATATCACCCACCCCTCAACAATGTTCAGCGATTATAGCAATTGCATATAGCGATCAATAAACAATCATTGTATACCATTATATCATCATCAATGTAAAATTAATGTTATTACTTGCAGGTATGCATGTAGCAATGATAAAAATGTAACAACTGTACAACCTGCATCCAATTTCATACAACCAGTTCCAGAAGACGAGGGTTGACAAAGATTAAAAAAAAAAAAAAAACATCTGTTTGCAAAATAAGATAACCCATAAGTTATTGGTTTACTAAATTTTATTTGATTGTTCCCAACTAAATCTAAAACTAAATTTATGGCATGTGGAATATGTGTATCTCTTGACAGAGTATGGAATATCTAACTGCCAGGAGGTGCAATTAGCATCAAAGGGCGCTCTCTCCAAGTAGTTCATCCCTAATATTAACTGACAGGGAGAGCTGGAGAAACCTACAGCTTTCTCGGTAGGTTGTGGCATTTCTTTGTTGACTTCTGGAACCAGATCTTGGAAGGGATCAACCTTACCCCCTCCTGTTGCAGCGAAAAAACTTGTTGGCTTGGCCTTCTATGGTGCCAAGTCATTCCAGAATCCCCTTGCATACCTATCAGGAATTTCACAATCAGCTGCGAGTTCAACAATACACGACCCGATGGCCTGTCTTGTACAGAGAGCACATCAGTCTATGATTTCCCATAATGTGGGGGTTTCATTTCACCAATGTCCAGGCACTCTGTTGTGCAGGCTATCCTGCGTGGAACCATGATTATTATTTATTAACCTTTATTTAACCAGGAAAAAACTCTTGAGATTTAAAATCTCTTTTTCGAGAGTGTCCTGGTCAAGATAATTCATTCATACTGGAGAATTCTGTGATTCCTGCAGTTTTTCAGAGCTCCTTTGGGGACAATGGCTGTCCATTACGCACACAATTTATCACTCCATATACAACTCCAATGACTCAGAACACTGCTGGTTCAACAATGCACTCGCAGTGGCTAGGACTGTGACCGAGTGAATATTTAGCTTACGCGATGTAATTCAAAATACAACTGATGAAATGCTTCATTAAAGTCCAAAAAAAAAAGAAAAGCAAGCATCACAAAAGCCTGTTTCTACTTATCATGTCTCTGCGCCAGTAACACATAAAGCATGCATGTATAGGTGAATAACTCACATTGACAGAACACTAAGCAGTCACAGGGCCTTAAGAAAATCAGGTCTTAAAACTCAAATCCTCTGCAGGTTCTGTAATTCATTTCAATGGAAACCTGAATGAGGCGAAAAACTTACGGGTTTCACAATCTAAACAGCAAAAACTCAGAATAAAAAGCCAAGCAATCACATTAGCACTCTGATCCAAGACCAATCACAAGACTACATCCACATTTATACAATGGATCAACACTTCACAGAATAAATATGTCAATATTCATTCATTGTTTAATGTGTCAACATTTGGTGGCTAGCACAGCAAACAGAGCCCAAAAACGCACCGTATTTACATAATTTAATCCCGATGAAAGCACGGGGCCAAATGAGAGCCCCACTTCACCTCAGTCCAACTAAATCCTCCCCAACACAATTCACTAACCCCACCTGCCTCACACCAGTGTTTTTAATGAAAGGAGCTGCAGCTGCATCGGTCTGTCGCCGCTGCCATCTGTTATCGAAACGCCTGCCATGGTGTTCCACTGTGACTGCGGAACCCCGCCACGCCATTATCGCCAAAATTACATTTCTACTCTGACCCCTGCCGCGAGTGCCAGCCGAACAAGAGCACGTATTGCCCATTGTCCCGAAAAGTCCAAGAGCACCCAGGCCCCCTCCCAGCCCTTTTGATGGCTTCTGTTCACACTGATGTCTCAATTTCGCCCTCAAAACTTTCACCTGAGCCAACATGAACTGTTTTCCACACAGAGGATGTTGGGAGAGGGAGTCCGCAGTTTCATTCCAGCCCTTTCAGAGTAACTGCAATAACAGCCCCAATTGGCACAGTGTGGTTCAGTACAGGTGGCATTTACTAATCACCAATCAAAAATAAGGGTCACAGGAAGTTCTGCTTCAGGGAAATGAAGGTCCTTTGAAGGGCCGGGCGATCTACTGGTGCTCAGGTGATTGTCCGACCAGCTAATTTTCAGTTTCAATGATGGTCATTGCCACAATGATGCCTCTGGTGTTTTTTATGTTTAATTACCCGAAGTGATAACGAATTTTGTGAATTCAGATGCCACTTGAAATGCTTTAGGGGAAAAAAATTTTTTTTTACCACAATTCTGGATGCTGAAAAGACCGAAGGAGGGCTGCTGATTGGATGTCACCTTCCAATAAAAAACAGCAAAGATATTTTTCAACAGAAGTTTTTCGCAGAGCCACTGACGTTTACATATTTACTAAAGAGCTGCAATAAATTAAAGAGGAAACATCAAAAATTATCTCATGGTTATGATGAGTATTACATTCAAAAATTTATTATTTGATCATTTTCTCTACAGCCCAGCCCCAGTAACCTCAAAAAATGGGTGTATTAAAACTGTAAATCGGCCTCTAAAACGAAAGCGGATCTCCATTATTACATCAGGATGCACAGCTTCTCCTTTTTAATGCTGTTTATGCAAGTGAGAGAAAGTGCTTCAATCTAAAGGTTATCCCAAATCTATTAAACAAACATTGACCATTTTCAGTGAGAAAACACACAACAGTATGGGATTCTCTCACAGAAAACACAGCAGTATGGGACTCTCTCACAGAAAACACAGCAGTATGGGACTCTCTCACAGAAAACACACAGCAGTAGGGGATTCTCTCACAGAAAACACACAGCAGTATGGGATTCTCTCACAGAAAACACACAACAGTATGGGACTCTCTCACAGAAAACACAGCAGTATGGGATTCTCTCACAGAAAACACACAGCAGTAGGGGATTCTCTCACAGAAAACACACAACAGTATGGGATTCTCTCACAGAAAACACACAGCAGTAGGGGATTCTCTCACAGAAAACACACAACAGTAGGGGATTCTCTCACAGAAAACACACAACAGTATGGGATTCTCTCACAGAAAACACACAACAGTATGGGATTCTCTCACAGAAAACACACAACAGTATGGGATTCTCTCACAGAAAACACACAGCAGTATGGGATTCTCTCACAGAAAACACACAGCAGTATGGGATTCTCTCACAGAAAACACACAGCAGTATGGGATTCTCTCACAGAAAACACACAGCAGTATGGGATTCTCTCACAGAAAACACACAACAGTATGGGATTCTCTCACAGAAAACACACAGCAGTATGGGATTCTCTCACAGAAAACACACAGCAGTAGGGGATTCTCTCACAGAAAACACACAACAGTATGGGATTCTCTCACAGAAAACACACAGCAGTAGGGGATTCTCTCACAGAAAACACACAACAGTAGGGGATTCTCTCACAGAAAACACACAACAGTATGGGATTCTCTCACAGAAAACACACAACAGTATGGGATTCTCTCACAGAAAACACACAACAGTATGGGATTCTCTCACAGAAAACACACAGCAGTATGGGATTCTCTCACAGAAAACACACAGCAGTATGGGATTCTCTCACAGAAAACACACAGCAGTATGGGATTCTCTCACAGAAAACACACAGCAGTATGGGATTCTCTCACAGAAAACACACAACAGTATGGGATTCTCTCACAGAAAACACACAGCAGTAGGGGATTCTCTCACAGAAAACACACAGCAGTAGGGGATTCTCTCACAGAAAACACACAGCAGTATGGGATTCTCTCACAGAAAACACACAGCAGTATGGGATTCTCTCACAGAAAACACACAGCAGTAGGGGATTCTCTCACAGAAAACACACAGCAGTAGGGGATTCTCTCACAGAAAACACACAGCAGTATGGGATTCTCTCACAGAAAACACACAGCAGTAGGGGATTCTCTCACAGAAAACACACAGCAGTAGGGGATTCTCTCACAGAAAACACACAGCAGTATGGGATTCTCTCACAGAAAACACACAGCAGTAGGGGATTCTCTCACAGAAAACACACAACAGTAGGGGATTCTCTCACAGAAAACACACAACAGTATGGGATTCTCTCACAGAAAACACACAACAGTATGGGATTCTCTCACCGAAAACACACAACAGTATGGGATTCTCTCACAGAAAACACACAACAGTATGGGATTCTCTCACAGAAAACACACAGCAGTAGGGGATTCTCTCACAGAAAACACACAACAGTATGGGATTCTCTCACAGAAAACACACAACAGTATGGGATTCTCTCACAGAAAACACACAGCAGTAGGGGATTCTCTCACAGAAAACACACAGCAGTATGGGATTCTCTCACAGAAAACACACAACAGTAGGGGATTCTCTCACAGAAAACACACAGCAGTATGGGATTCTCTCACAGAAAACACACAGCAGTAGGGGATTCTCTCACAGAAAACACACAGCAGTATGGGATTCTCTCACAGAAAACACACAGCAGTATGGGATTCTCTCACAGAAAACACACAGCAGTATGGGAATCTCTCACAGAAAACACACAGCAGTAGGGGATTCTCTCACAGAAAACACACAGCAGTAGGGGATTCTCTCACAGAAAACACACAGCAGTATGGGATTCTCTCACAGAAAACACACAGCAGTATGGGAATCTCTCACAGAAAACACACAGCAGTAGGGGATTCTCTCACAGAAAACACACAACAGTATGGGATTCTCTCACAGAAAACACACAACAGTATGGGATTCTCTCACCGAAAACACACAACAGTGTGGGATTCTCTCACAGAAAACACACAACACTATGGGATTCTCTCACAGAAAACACACAACAGTATGGGATTCTCTCACAGAAAACACACAACAGTATGGGATTCTCTCACAGAAAACACACAACAGTATGGGATTCTCTCACAGAAAACACACAACAGTATGGGATTCTCTCACAGAAAACACACAGCAGTAGGGGATTCTCTCACCGTAAACACACAGCAGTATGGGATTCTCTCACAGAAAACACACAACAGTAGGGGATTCTCTCACAGAAAACACACAGCAGTATGGGATTCTCTCACAGAAAACACACAGCAGTAGGGGATTCTCTCACAGAAAACACACAGCAGTATGGGATTCTCTCACAGAAAACACACAGCAGTAGGGGATTCTTTCACAGAAAACACACAGCAGTATGGGAATCTCTCACAGAAAACACACAGCAGTAGGGGATTCTCTCACAGAAAACACACAGCAGTAGGGGATTCTCTCACAGAAAACACACAGCAGTATGGGATTCTCTCACAGAAAACACACAGCAGTATGGGAATCTCTCACAGAAAACACACAGCAGTAGGGGATTCTCTCACAGAAAACACACAACAGTATGGGATTCTCTCACAGAAAACACACAACAGTATGGGATTCTCTCACAGAAAACACACAACAGTATGGGATTCTCTCACCGAAAACACACAACAGTATGGGATTCTCTCACAGAAAACACACAACAGTATGGGATTCTCTCACAGAAAACACACAGCAGTAGGGGATTCTCTCACAGAAAACACACAACAGTATGGGATTCTCTCACAGAAAACACACAACACTATGGGATTCTCTCACAGAAAACACACAGCAGTATGGGATTCTCTCACAGAAAACACACAACAGTATGGGATTCTCTCACAGAAAACACACAGCAGTAGGGGATTCTCTCACAGAAAACACACAACAGTATGGGATTCTCTCACAGAAAACACACAACACTATGGGATTCTCTCACAGAAAACACACAGCAGTAGGGGATTCTCTCACAGAAAACACACAGCAGTATGGGATTCTCTCACAGAAAACACACAACAGTATGGGATTCTCTCACAGAAAACACACAGCAGTAAGGGACTCTCTCACAGAAAACACACAACAGTATGGGATTCTCTCATCGAAAACCATCAAGGACCAAAGCAATGGGTAAACAAGTTCTACGTATTCGAACCTTTGTTCAGTTTTGGAATGGTAATGCTAATAATTCATTCATTATATTCATTCATTAAAAACCCAATAAATGTCCCTCTACACTGTCTGTTTCAGGAGGAAAGGGCCTTGTCGTCTGGTCTTCACAGAAAACACAGGTTTATGAAGGAGAAAAAAATCCCAATTCCAGAAAAGTTAACATGATTTGGAAAATGGAAATAAAAAAGGAAACACTGATTTCTAAATCATCCTAAACCTGCATTAAATTAAAAATGCAGAGACTCAGTGTAACACTATCCAGAAAATTTGATTCAGGGGCAAATCCTTTCATCAGTCCTCAAAGAAATTGTCTGGGGAGCTGATGTCACCAGGTGTGCCAGTTTTGAGGGGATTTTTTTACCCGATTCTTCCTTGATACATCTTCGACAGTTCAGACGTCCGGGGTCTCCGTTGTTGTACTTTGTGCATCTTTATGCTCTACGTATTTTCAATGAGAGACAAGTCTGGACTGCAGGTAGGTCAGTCATGCGATCATACTCTCCAAACAGGAGGCCGCACTATTGTAACACGCAGAAATGCAGGTTGCAGTTGTCTACCTGAAACAAAATAAGCAGGGGTGCCCCTGAAAAACAAAAATCACCTAAAAAGACAGCATAAGTTGCTCTAAAGAGCAGGTATGTCTTTCAGAATCAAAGGTCCCTACACAGATGGACACAAAAAAAGCCCTACAGCACAACAGTCCCTGAATCTTAACCCTTTTTAGTTAGCAACAGCTAAGGTCCTCCTCTGCTTTAGCCTGGCGAATAAAACTTTGATTATTACCATCAGAGTTCTCTTATCCAGTATACACCGTGTTTTGACCAGTAAAATGTATAAATGCCTCAGAAATTTTACATTAGCCCGTCAAAATTATTATTAAATTATAATAATATAACGCACTGAGGCGGGTGTTTTGTTTTTATGTTGTTTTTGAAGTGTTGGATTTTTCAATCACTCCTTTTTGTGATGAGTCTCAAACACTCACCGCTTGTAAACAGCTGAGAAGTTTCTGGATGTTCTGTCTATATCCCAGCCTGACAGATCCAGCTGTTCAATCTGGGCACACCCACTATGGCAATCCAACACTTTCTGAGTCTAACCCCTCTCAAAACTTTTTAAATGTGTTCTATGAACTTCAAAAACAATAAAGTTGATAAGGTATAACATTAAATATTTTGTCTTGTACGGTTTTCAATTTAATACAGGTCAAAGAAGATGTGCAAATCACTGCTCTCCATTTTACTTGCATTTTCCATAATATTACTGTTTTTCTGGAAATGAGTTTGTAGATAAACCACCAAAGAGAAATTTCCATCATGTCTGCTGTAGTGTACTCATCCCACTTTAAAAGTATTATCAATGGGTGTCTTAAATTTGGATTGGTCACGTACCACTTTGAATTTTAGTCAAATGATCACCCAGCCCATTGGTCCAAAAATTATCTTCCTCGATTGATATAATAATTATTAACAGAGGTTTAGCACAGTTTTTACTCAAGTTTATATGGTCTCAGTGTTCGGATGAGCTGGAGGATGTCCTGGTGACGAGGAACACCTGGGTTTTTCTGTTTAACCAGTTGCCACGGTGATCCTGACTTAACTGGATTCAGCAGTTTGCACACGGATGGCTGGGTTCACGGGCGTGGGGTCAAATTTAACTTTCTGTCAATCCACTCGTCTATTTAGGGAACAAAGAACAGATTACTTGTAAACTATCTGATGGCTTCTGTTCATAATGAGCACTGATCCAGCCTGGTACCTTGCGCTTTGAATGTAATCGCACATCCGACCTCATCATTTACACGCTCCTTCAGAAACATTCGTAATTGTGAGTTTCACTGTACTGACTCAAGCTTGGAAAATCAGTTTGCCTTCGTTTGCTTCTCCAAGGTGAAAGCAACAGCGCGCTCCATAGCATTACCCCGGCAACAGCTGGACTCTTTCCTGTGACAAGGCAGCGAGGACAACAAGGAATTCACTGGTCTGGCTCTCAGCCAGTCATCGAGATGAGGATCAATCTGTCCCCGGCTCGACACGACGACTCGCACAAACCCCATGAATAATGCAGTTTGATCCCTGGCGAGATTCTGCTTTCATTTGCATGTACACACAATCATAGAGGGTCGGGTCCTGCATGCAGATATCGCCGCGCTGTGGAGCCGCTACCTGTCGAGCGTTTTGTTGATTTCAAATTACGCGACTGCTATTTTAGAGGTTTTATTTCTCCTCTCCAACATTTCTCATTTTCCTCACATTAAAAAACTGTCCTCTACAGCCGCAAATAAGAAATAAGCAGAGAAAAGGCCAGCGCAGGAAATAAGTAAATAAAGAAAGAGAATAAATAAATAGACATTGAGTACCGGGTTTAAGGGCAGCTCTGCTCCAGATGGTCGAGCTCGGGAGCACCTGTAATTACTCAGCTGCTGTCAGAAACGCTTAAGAGAAATTATGAAAGGGCAGATATATTCCATCATCATATAATTCAATTACGTGTCCCCTCAGCACAGCACATCACAGCACTGCACCCTCAAACGATACAAAAAGCACTGCGATTAAATCTCCCATTTTAATTACGCCGCACACTCACAGGTATTCCAGGAATCCATTCCAAACGCATGTCAGTGTGCAGACACGTGTGTGCAACAATCTTCTCTGACGAATATGATAGAGGATGTAAGAAATCTTCCGTGGAGATAAAACAGTCTGATTTACTGAGCAGACGTTCTGCATATCAGGGGCCCGTGAGTGTCAGTCAGTGATAGGTGAACCGTGTGTCTGTAAATCAGGCTCTTTAAATCTGCATTATAAAAGTGTGGGTCAGTATTTACCACCAACTGTTCAGAAAACACTCAAACACACGGACTGGACTTCCCATTTTCAATAATATGTATCCACACAACAACAACACAATGCAGATAAAATTATATCTGCTCACTCAAGGTGCAAAACCAATCCCACCTCCTCCAGAATTAAACTTAATTCTCAGGGTGATAAGAGATGTAAGGACACAGGCGGGCCGACCATGGGCACTAAGCCGACACGCAGGCGAGATCTCCAGCATCCTTCCAGAGCGCTAAGCCAAACTACACCCAGGCCAAGATAACAGGTTCACTTAACGCCCAAGATTACATCACCACTGCTGTATAAACCAGGGCATTTTAAAGGAATACCCAGATGCCAGACAGATTAGAATTATTTCATTGAACACAATCAGCATTTGGAGCAAAGTACTACATAAGCTTCAACTGAGCTTGTACACTCACTAATCATTTTATTAGGTACACCAGTATATCAGGTAGCTGTGCTTCACGAGACTGCATGCTTTAACATCATTGTTGGACAAGTCAAAATGAATATTTCTTGTTATGCCAATAGCCAGGAAAGACCCAGATCTCAAGCGAACAGAGCACCTGTGGCAAAAGATGGATAGGGAGGTACACAATATGAAAAGTGGCTGATAAATGGCTTTTCTGACTACACGCTGTGAGGAAATCAGGCTGCTCTACAGGGAAAAGGAGATCAAATTCAGTATTATGCAGTTCGACCAAACAAAGTGATATAGTCACGGATAAAACCAAACCTTCAACACCAGCAGTTCTGCAAAAACAATGAACAGCTTCAATCTGCAACTCTTTCCAAAGCGCAAAAAAAAAATACTGTGTTAGGATCAGACATCAGACTCATGCCAAAAAGAGGGAGTTTCTCTGTTCACCACAGTACTGAACCAGAGGAAGTGTCTCTGTTCACCACAGTAATTATCCAGAGGAAGTGTCTCTATTCACCACAGTAATGAACCAGAGGAAGTGTCTCTATTCACCACAGTACTGAACCAGAGGAAGTGTCTCTGTTCACCACAGTAATTATCCAGAGGAAGTGTCTCTATTCACCACAGTAATGAACCAGAGGAAGTGTCTCTATTCACCACAGTACTGAACCAGAGGAAGTGTCTCTATTCACCACAGTACTGAACCAGAGGAAGTGTCTCTATTCACCACAGTAATGAACCAGAGGAAGTGTCTCTGTTCACCACAGTACTGAACCAGAGGAAGTGTCTCTGTTCACCACAGTAATGAACCAGAGGAAGTGTCTCTATTCACCACAGTACTGAACCAGAGGAAGTGTCTCTATTCACCACAGTAATGAACCAGAGGAAGTGTCTCTGTTCACCACAGTACTGAACCAGAGGAAGTGTCTCTATTCACCACAGTACTGAACCAGAGGAAGTGTCTCTATTCACCACAGTAATGAACCAGAGGAAGTGTCTCTATTCACCACAGTAATGAACCAGAGGAAGTGTCTCTGTTCACCACAGTACTGAACCAGAGGAAGTGTCTCTATTCACCACAGTACTGAACCAGAGGAAGTGTCTCTATTGTTATGGCCCCAATTTGTTATTACTTTAAAACAACACAACAGCAACAGCAAGGGATGACACACAGTTTTTAAAACTTAAACACATTTAATTTAACAGACAAAGACAATAACAACTAACTAACAACTAATGAACCTAAAGACCAAGATTGATTAGAAAAAAAAAAAGAAATATTTACAGTCCCTTTTTGTGGGGTGGCTTGGTGATGTCCTGGATAATGAAAATGCTCAAACACAGGCAAAGAAATCCACAAAAGAAATGTCACAGGTCTTGAACAGAATGGCAGGTCTGGTCATCTTCTTGCAATTTCTCCTACTACTTTACTGTCTCAATTCTTTTCATGATATACTCTTTTGCAGACCCCACCCACATTTAGACCTCTTTTTTTTTTTTTTTTTTTTTTGAGACTTGCCCCAGACATGTCCAGGACATGTCTAAACATGACTCCAGTCTGAGCTGAACAAAAAAAAGGTAAATACTGTCATCTAGTGGCCTATATTCACATTACACCTCCATTCCAAAAGGGAAAAATTTTGACTCATAAAGGCAAAATTTTTCTTTTCAATACAAAATGGTTAAGTGAACACTTGTCTATATATACATATCATACAATATTCAAACACATGATATATATATACACATTCAAACACGGGATAAGCAATCAGCAATTACATTGTCTGTACCCATCACATGCCTAATTTCCAAGTCAAACTCCTGTAAAATCAAACTCCAATTCAACAATCTCCGATTCTTGTTTTTCATCTTACTCAAAAACATTAACGGATTGTGGTCAGTGTACACAATCATTGGCTTTTGTCCTGTACAAACATAAACCTCAGAGTGTTGTAAAGAAAGGACCAGAGCCAACAGTTCCTTCTCTATTGTGGAATAGTTCCTTTGGTGGCGATTGAACTTCCTGGAGAAGTATGCCACGGGATGCTCAATGTCATCAGAGTCACTTCTCTGTAGGAGCACAGATCCACAAGCTTGGTCGCTAGCATCGACCGCGATGGAGAACGGTTTGTTGAAGTCAGGAGATTTGAGCACGGGGAAGTGACACAGCAGAGACTTCAGGTGATCGAAGGCTCTCTGGCATGCATCATCCCAGGTGAACTTTACGCCTTTCTTCAGTTGGTTAGTTAGACTGAGAGCAATCTCAGCAAAGTTCTTGCAGAACTTGCGGTAGTACCCGATCATTCCAAGGAAGCGGCGCAAAGCTTTTTTGTTGTCAGGAACTGGAAAGTCCATGATGGCTTGGACTTTAGCATTTATGGGTGCCACCTTACCCTGGCCTATGACGTAGCCAAGATAGGTGACAGTAGCACAACCAAAGTCACTCTTGCTCAGGTTAACAGTCAGGTTAGCCTGGGTCAGGCGCTGGAACAACGTCTCTACATCTTTTAGATGTTCTTCCCAGGAGTCACTCCGTGTGATCAGGTCATCGATGTACGCACCCGTGTGTGGCAATCCGGCGATTGTAGACTGTATCACCCTTTGGAACGTGGCTGGGGCATTTTTCATGCCAAAGGGTAGGACTTCATACTGGTACAATCCAGATGGTGTGGCAAAAGCAGAGATGCTCTTGGCCCTCTCAGTTAAAGGCACACACCAATAACCCTTCAATAAATCAATCTTGGTCAGAAACTTTGCTTGCCCTACACTATCAATACAATCATCAATCCTAGGTATTGGAAACACATCAGTTCTAGTTACAGCATTGACTTTGCGATAATCTGTACAGAATCTAGTACTTCCATCAGGTTTTGGAACTAGCACACAGGGTGAACTCCAATCGGAGTTGGAGGGTCTGATAATATCATGTTTTAACATGTTCTCAACCTCTTTCTCAGCAATCTTTCTCTTTTCAGGATTCATCCGGTATGGATGCTGTTTTATTGGTTTGGCATCACCAACATCTACATCATGAGAGGCTATAGTAACTCTCTTTGGAACATCAGGAAACAAATCCTCATATTTCTTGATCAACCTTTCAAACTGATCTCTCTGTGAGGGTTCTAAGTGCTGGAGTTTTACATCAAGATTTTGCAACACTTCAGTGTTTGACAATTTACATGAAAGAACTTCAGCTTTAATTCTTGGTTCATCATCTTGAAACTCCCCCTCATCTTCACACGTTTCGACCATTGGAGAATCTGAAGTGACAGCTGCAACCCTAGCATTTCTGTCATGATAAGGCTTTAGCATGTTAATATGACACAATTGTTTTGGTTTTCTCCTATCTGGAGTCTTCACAATGTAACTGAGATCATTGAGTTTTGTCAGAATTTCATAAGGACCATGAAATCTAGCCTGCAATGGATTGGACTGCAAGGGAAACAACACAAGGACCTTGTCTCCTGGTTTAAACTGACGGCTTCTAGCCTTATGATCATACCAAGTTTTCATTTTTCCCTGACTTGATTTCAAGTTCTCTTTGGCAAGGTCACAAGCTGCACGCAATCTTTCCTTGAACTTGCTAACATAGTCTAACAGACTGATTTGCGGCTCTTCCTCTTGCCATTGTTCACTCAATAATAGCAAAGGTCCTCTCACTTCATGACCAAACACTAGCTCAAATGGACTGAATCCAGTCGACTCCTGCACTTCTTCTCTAGCTGCAAACAACAGCAAATGAACCCCTTCATCCCAGTCTTTCTCATGGTCATAACAATAAGTCCTCATCATTGTCTTGAGAGTGGAATGAAACCGCTCTAAGGCACCCTGACTTTCTGGATGATAGGCACTAGAAAGAATCTGCTTTGCACCTAGTTCATACACAACCTGCTGAAACAAACCAGAAGTGAAATTGCTACCTTAGTCAGACTGAATTTCCCTGGGAAGACCAAACAACGTGAAGAACTTTATCAAAGCCTTCGAGATTGCAGTTGCCTTGATGTTACGTAGAGGTATGGCTTCGGGGAATCTGGTAGATGCACACATGATTGTCAACAAGTACTGATTTCCAGATCTAGTCTTGGGTAATGGACCAACGCAATCAACAATGACCCTAGAGAATGGCTCCCCAAATGCTGGGATAGGCTGCAATGGAGCTACAGGTGGGTCTAACTGGTGTTTTCCAACCACCTGACAAGTGTGACAGGTTTTGCAAAAGTTGGAAACGTCTTTCCGAAGCCCAGGCCAAAAGAAGTGTTTCATGATCTTATCAACAGTCTTGTTAACACCAAGATTACCTCCTAAAGGTAAACTATGAGCCATTGTTAAGATCTCATTCCTATAGACCTTCGGAACAACAATTTGCCTGACCACTGCCCAATCTGCATTGGCAGGGATATCAGGAGGGCGCCACTTTCGCATCAACACATCATCCTTGAGATAATACCCAACTGGAACTGCGTCTATTTCTTTTTCAGGAAGGGCTCTCCTCTTTAGTACACCAATTTCAGGATCATTAGTTTGCTCCTCAATCAACCGCTTTCTGGACAGAGACAAGTCTCCAGACACATCAGAATCACCAGACCCATCCGGCTGGCTGAATAGAGAACTGATAAAAGTATCTGATAAGTCCTCAAACGGAGAAACCATAGTAGGCCAATCAGAGTCATGAGGCGAACCACCTGAGTCCTGACTATTCAATGTACTGGACGGCACCACATCATCTTCTTCTTTGGCCTTCTTGGCCACAGCACGAGTCACTGCGCAAGAAGGATACAGAGATGGGTCCTCATCCCCATCTTCAGTGCTCGGCTGTGAAGTAAGATGTACAGGGGGAACTACTTTGCCCCCAGCCAGGTCATTGCCTAGCAACAGAGAAACACCCTTTATAGGTAGACTTGACATAAGTCCCACCTTTACCTGTCCTGTAACTAAATCTGACTTCAAGAATATAGAGTGCAGGGGTACAGATACAGTCCTCCCTTCAATACCTTGTACAAGTATGAAATCCCCTGAAGCGGTCTCATCACGTAACTCCAAGGAGTCCATCAACAAAAGTGACTGAGAAGCTCCGGTATCCCTTAGGATATATATGGGGACAGGAGTAGTATGCTCATTCAGAGCCACAAATCCCTCTGACACAAATGGAAGAAATTCCTCCCTCACGAAGTCAGCTGTATCAGGCTTTTTAGCCCCACAAGAAGCAGGCAATTTAGCAGATTGGTTATCTACTACAGGGGTTTCTAATCTTGTTTTCACAAAGGCATTTGGTTTGGTATCCTTTTCTTTTTCTTTCTTAGCTTTAAGGAACCAACAGTTAGTTGTAACATGACCAGATTTCTTGCAATAACTGCAAACTAGACCACTTTTGTCACTGTCAGCTTTCACACTTTGATCAGACCTGTTCCTGGATTTCTGAGCACCTTCACCAGATTTGTCTTTGTCTTTCGGTGAGGAATCTTGGGTATCACCATAACCCTTTTTCTGAAATTGGGACCATCTATTATTACTGCTAGACTGAAATTTGGACTTATGTGTGAGAACATATTCATCTGCAAATTTGGCAGCTGATTGCAAATTCAGTGCTTGCTTCTCATTAAGGTAGGTCTTAACATCATCTTTAACACAGTTCTTGAATTCTTCAACTAACACCATCTCTTTTAGTGAGTTGAAATCATCCTTGACCTCCATAGAAGTACACCAGCGCTCAAAGCAAACCTGCTTTTCATTAGCAAATTCAACATAAGTCTGATTTTCAGATTTCTTCAGACCTCTGAATTTCTGTCGGTAAGCCTCTGGAACCAACTCATAAGCTCTCAAAGTAACCTTTTTGACAACCTCATAATCAGAGGAATCATCTGCAGACAAAGCCGAATAGGCTTGTTGAGCTTTACCCTTGAGGACAGTTTGCAACATCAGAGGCCAGTGTTCCTTTGGCCACTGGCAACTCTTTGCTACCTTTTCAAAACACTGGAAATAGTTGTCAACATCCTTTTCCGAAAATGGAGGCACCAATTTTACCTCCTGGCTAGCCCGAAATTTATTTTCAGTTTGAATTTTAATTTTTAGATGCTCCATTTGGAGTCTTTCTTCTCTATCGAATTTCTCTAATTCAAAATCTCTCTGTCTCTGTCTCTCTCTTTCTGCTCTTTCCTCTTTCTCTCTCTCAAATTCTCTTTGTTTTACTTCTCTTGCTAATTTTTCTAACTCAAACTGCCTTTGTTTTTCTTTTTCTTCACTCACAAATTCTTTTTGTTTTTTTTTTTTTTCCCTCTCAATTTTCTCTTCTCTTGCTAATTTTTCTAACTCAAACTGCCTTTGTTTTTCTTTTTCTTCCCTTTCAATCTCTAGCATTTTTAATTTAAGTTCCATTTCTATATTTGGATTTTCCACTGGAAACTGTTCCAAATCTCCTGGTGCAAACACATTTTCATCAATGTAATATTCAACTATCTCTCTAGCCAGTCTTGCTTTTCGCATGGCTGGTTTTACCTCTGTCAGCTCCAACTGTCTGCAAATTTCTAGCAGTTCTGTCTTTTTAAAAGACTTCAAAACCCCTACGGTTGGTGATGCCAAGAAATCATCCATTGCTGTTGTCAATATATATGTATTCAATTAAAAAAAATCAATTTTACAATTTGAAATGTTAGATTTTTAATAAATGACTCACAAAATGGTCTATCCCGGACCTTGAGCCCCCAATTTGTTATGGCCCCAATTTGTTATTACTTTAAAACAACACAACAGCAACAGCAAGGGATGACACACAGTTTTTAAAACTTAAACACATTTAATTTAACAGACAAAGACAATAACAACTAACTAACAACTAATGAACCTAAAGACCAAGATTGATTAGGAAAAAAAAAAGAAATATTTACAGTCCCTTTTTGTGGGGTGGCTTGGTGATGTCCTGGATAATGAAAATGCTCAAACACAGGCAAAGAAATCCACAAAAGAAATGTCACAGGTCTTGAACAGAATGGCAGGTCTGGTCATCTTCTTGCAATTTCTCCTACTACTTTACTGTCTCAATTCTTTTCCTTATATACTCTTTTGCAGACCCCACCCACATTTAGACCTCTTTTTTTTTTTTTTTTCTGAGACTTGCCCCAGACATGTCCAGGACATGTCTAAACATGACTCCAGTCTGAGCTGAACAAAAAAAAGGTAAATACTGCCATCTAGTGGCCTATATTCACATTACACTATTCACCACAGTAATGAACCAGAGGAAGTGTCTCTGTTCACCACAGTAATGAACCAAAGGAAGTGTCTCTGTTCACCACAGTAATGAACCAGAGGAAGTGTTTCTGTTCACCACAGTAATGAACCAGAGGAAGTGTCTCTATTCACCACAGTAATGAACCAGAGGAAGTGTCTCTGTTCACCACAGTAATGAACCAGAGGAAGTGTCTCTATTCACCACAGTAATGAACCAGAGGAAGTGTCTCTGTTCACCACAGTACTGAACCAGAGGAAGTGTCTCTATTCACCACAGTAATGAACCAGAGGAAGTGTCTCTATTCACCACAGTAATGAACCAGAGGAAGTGTCTCTGTTCACCACAGTAATGAACCAGAGGAAGTGTCTCTATTCACCACAGTAATGAACCAGAGGAAGTGTCTCTGTTCACCACAGTAATGAACCAGAGGAAGTGTCTCTATTCACCACAGTAATGAACCAGAGGAAGTGTCTCTGTTCACCACAGTAATGAACCAAAGGAAGTGTCTCTATTCACCACAGTAATGAACCAGAGGAAGTGTCTCTTTTCACCACAGTAATGAACCAGAGGAAGTGTCTCTATTCACCACAGTAATGAACCAGAGGAAGTGTCTCTATTCACCACAGTAATGAACCAGAGGAAGCGTCTCTATTCACCACAGTAATGAACCAGAGGAAGTGTCTCTATTCACCACAGTAATGAACCAGAGGAAGTGTCTCTGTTCACCACAGTAATGAACCAGAGGAAGTGTCTCTATTCACCACAGTAATGAACCAGAGGAAGTGTCTCTGTTCACCACAGTAATGAACCAAAGGAAGTGTCTCTATTCACCACAGTAATGAACCAGAGGAAGTGTCTCTGTTCACCACAGTAATGAACCAGAGGAAGTGTCTCTGTTCACCACAGTACTGAACCAGAGGAAGTGTCTCTATTCACCACAGTACTGAACCAGAGGAAGTGTCTCTGTTCACCACAGTACTGAACCAGAGGAAGTGTCTCTATTCACCACAGTAATGAACCAGAGGAAGTGTCTGTATTCACCATAGTACTGAACCAGAGGGATCATTAGACTGTAGTTCGGCCCACACTGAAACAGAATCATACATTAAGATCCATAACTGTAAAAGATTACCAGTTAAAAACAGATTGAATGCTGAAACAGACTTTCACAGTGATAGATTTCCTGTGTGCATAAAATATTCATTAGCTTGTGGTCCTGGCTTTTGCAGGCAACTCATATTGAATAAAAAAAATTCTTATTTTATTTGTGGTAAATACATTTATATGACATACTGTACCGTATTAACCGTACATGTGATGCAATATAATACGAGGGAAACTAACTAGCATGAAATTGCACATAACTGAGATATTACACCACATCAATATCATCATTTTTTTATTTTTTTGCCCATGTAATGTATTCCCGTTCAGGCCAGGGGTTCATATTTAGAACTTGTAGAATATAGCTTATACAGATGCACATTTAGATGAATAATATTCCAATGTGCTATAATAGAATAGCTGAAAAATAGTTATGTTTATTAGACACTTGTGCATGAAAGAGGGCATGTATTTCTCTATATTACTAAAATAGAATTACTGTTTCACATAATCAACGGCAATCAGGCAGTTTAAAAGCACAGCACTTTGCTCTTAATGAGCTGGGCAAGAACTATTTTCATTACTGATTTGTGAAAGGGCAGATAATGACAATGTGTATCTGAAAAACATGGAGATTAATCATAAATCACCGTCATATTTCAATGCATAATCCCTTTTTGAGCGGCAAGATAATGTCAGGGTCCCATCAGACTATTGCAATTGTTGTCTCTTGTGCGGAATTAATTAGCATAATATATAAAATGAGGGGCCTCTCTTAAGACTGAAGGCGCTCGTTCCCATTCTGGTCCAGCATGTTCTGTATCATCGTATCAGGATAAGAGACAAACCTGTCATGTGGGACAGCTTTATGCTTAATTAGTGCGACTCTCAGCCATTAAAAGTGGCTAGAAAAGATTACAGGTTGGTTATATATTCCTTGACCCAAATCCAGACCGAATTACACCCTTTTATGTGTTTGTAAGCACAACAAAATTCATAACGGCAACAAATTTACATTTTAAATAGACAAATGAGTCCAATTCAGTTATTTCTGTCAAAAGGCCTTGCAGTATACAGTATATAACAGCACTACTGAAAAAGACAAGCACCACACACAGATCGAGAAGTTTCAGTTGTTTCAAAACAATTCAGAAAACTCTTCTATTGCAAACAAAAAGACAGTTTTGCATATCCAGCATAAGCGTTAGCCTAGCTTTCTGAGAACCACAAAAGACCTTTGAATGCATTTCCCTGCGTCACCTTGATTTATAATATGAGGCTGAAGTGAACATTTTTAGCCTTTATTTAAGGGCATTCATATTCATATGCACTTTGCTGGCTTCATTCTGAAATGATCATGTTATAAACACAGCCCAAAACACTGAATGCCTTTGTCCCAAATACTGAGCACACGGCATAATGTAGTTAACGTGACAGTTTCATTTTCTTAGAAGAAAAACAAACCTTTTCATCTATTCATTTACTCAATAGTAGATAATCCCAAAGGTCAAGATGAATATACTTCCTGCAGCACATCGAGTCATTAGCTTTTATCAGTGTATTTTCCTAAGCCCTAATCAGTGGGTTTTAAAATAGACTTGTTGAGTGAATTGGGAAAAGTGCTACCAGGAAGTGCAGAATGAGAGTCTGGGTTCCACCCTGCGCTGTTGTAATAAAACTCAGTGAAGATGGAGGTTAGCAGTGGGAATGTGTCTGTTAGCCAAACCCCTCAGGTGGTAATGGCCCTGGAGACAGAGTATGGATGAGCAACCCTCAAATCATGAAGACTAATCAAAAATGAGCACATGGCTCGGTACCCAAAACATGACGCAACAGAAGATTACAATCCAGGGGTTTGTTTCATGAGAGAAGCACTGAATTTACATATACCAAAAATGGGTCAAATTAGTCTCAAAAAACATCCAAATATATGTCGCATCAAAACGCTCGATGTGGAGTTTTTACGCAGAATATCTTTGAAACATTCATCATTTATGATGCCCACTAGTTTTAGTGAGGGGACACTTGAAGTGAGAGCACAATAAGATCATGTCCCCATCACTGCCTGACTTAGGGTTTCTGAAGGTCACATAGATGTAATATTTCCATTTATCCAGCTTCAAACCCACTTATCCCCCCAAAGGTCAGGCCTGTGGGGTAGCGGGAGCTACTCCCAGGACACAATGGGTGAGACGCAGGATCACATCCTGGAAAATCCATCGCAGGAATGACACATCATTTACCCACAGACACATGGCCATGAGGAATTTAGAGTCTCCAATAAACCTGACATCGACTTTGGAGTGGGCGTATCAGCTGTTGCCTAAAGGATGGTCACGATAATGTTTAATTCTTAATTTTTTTTTTTTTTTGGTGGAAGGCGTACGGGTGGATAAAGATACAAAAAAAAGCTATTTTATTCAAGGACCACTACAACAGTCAATTTCTTGAGGGCTATAATTAGAATTCTTAACAAAATTAGCTTTTGAAATGAAAATATGTCAATGCCACAATGACTCTCTGGCTTCATTTCGATTGCAGTCAATCCCTAGTAACAGAGGCCTCCACAGAAGGTAACAGAGTAACAGGGGCCTCCACAGAAGGTAACAGAGTAACATAAGCCTCCACAGAAGGTAACAAAGTAACAGAGGCCTCCACAGAAGGTAACAAAGTAACAGGGGCCTCCACAGAAGGTAACAGAGTAACATAAGCCTCCACAGAAGGTAACAAAGTAACAGAGGCCTCCACAGAAGGTAAAAGAGTAACAGAAGCCTCCACAGAAGGTAATAGAGTAACAGAGGCCTGTACAGAGGGTAACAGAGTAACAGAGGCCAGTACAGACGGTAACAGAGTAACAGAGGCACAAAGGCCTCTACAGAAGGTAACAGAGTAATAGAGGCCTCCACAGAAGGTAAAAGAGTAACAGAAGCCTCCACAGAAGGTAACAGAGTAACAGAGGCCTCCACAGAAAGTAAAAGAGTAACAGAAGCCTCCACAGAAGGTAACAGAGTAACAGAGGCCTCCACAGAAGTTAACAGAGTAACAGAGGCCTGTACAGAGGGTAACAGAGTAACAGAGGCCAGTACAGACGGTAACAGAGTAACAGAGGCACAAAGGCCTCTACAGAAGGTACCAGAGTAACAGAGGCCTCCACAGAAGGTAACAGAGTAATTGAGGTCTCCACAGAAGGTAACAGAGTAACAGAGGCCTCCACAGAAGGTAACAGAGGCCTCCACAGAATGTAACAGGGTAACAGAGGCCTCCACAAAAGGTAACAGAGTAACAGAAGCCTCTATAGAAGGTAACAGAGTAACATAGGCTTTCAAAGAGCCCCGATGTTAGCATCAAGGTTGACTGATATAACCAGCGGCAAACTAAACTAGCAGTGTGAAAAAGAACTGTGGACAAGACAGTGTAGTGATTGATCCAGTTTTCATGACAAAGGCTGGTCGCATTAAATGCTGATTTAGTCAAGAGAAATATACAGGTCCTCAGAGTTATACTATTTCAGGAAATATTTGATTTAATTATTTTGAAGGTTTTTAAGCAATATGTGTTTTAAACCTAATAGACATAACAGCTTGTCTTCAGCAACTAAATCAAAGAACATAAAAAAATTAACTGGAGAAGGCCGGCTATTTACCTCCACAATTGACCCTGAAGGCCTACATACTTCCACTACTCGGCTTGTCAATTCAATAGCTTTCAAAGTGAAGGAAGCACTTAATGAGACAGGTGGGCGCTTCAGTATTTATATAGAAGGGTCATATGGGAGTGCGTATCTAGGAGCCATACGTTACAATCATAATGGCAAATCTCATCTTTGACCAGTGCTTTCAATCCGAGCCGTTTTATGAATGCGGCAGACCAAGTCCTCCTCTGTGCTCAGACTCCCCCCATTAGCATCAAAAATGCAATGATAAAGTAATAAATTCACTCATAAAACCAAACAAACCATACACAAGCCCATTATATTAAAGGCAAAGAAAACATTCCTTTCAGCTCAGTTTCAAAAAAACTATATGTTCCTCTCATTATATGAATATTTTTTGGGTTTTTTTTCCATTTTTATGTACCAAGTAATCAAACGTCAAACCTCCTAAATACAGCTCATTTGCACAAGTTCATGAATGCTGCCATTCTGTATATTTTAGCCAATCAAAAAAATACTTCATGTGGCAATGTCCCAGATTTTATGACGCGTTCGGACATCACAAAATCAGCTGATCTATCGAAAAGTGTACGCAAATTACAGTCGTAGATTAATTTCATCTTAATTTTACGCCAAATGACCAAGGTTCGATATTACCAATCATTATTGTGTGCGCAGCAGTTGGTTACTCCAACAAAAAGGGAAACTCAGAACCACCCTGGACAAATGCTTGTGCAGATTTCCCTCGCCGAAGCCTGACTTGTTACCACAGTGGCTGCAAAACATCAGAGAATGAGACGTCGTCCTAATGAAGAGTCACCAGTTATGTTCTGAACACATTTTAAACAGTTGTTTCAAGGAGCTTGCATGTGCAAAATACGGAATCAAATCACCCAATAAACATCTGAGGATTTTGAAAGCCGATGCCGTGCCAACGGAATTCAGTCACCACAGGCCCCCAAACCCAAGTGCCAGTCAACTTCAGCTAAGCTGGACAAACGTCAGCATCTGTTACAGACAAAACAGGTAGGCTGTCCAAATCTTATCTCAACTCATAATCTATCTCTGTTGTGGTTGTACCGATTCACAAATGATTCATCAGACAAACTCTTGCTTTCAGTAGCCATGTTTTATTTAATGTTTAACCTCCATGTGCACTAAAGTTACAGTGTCCAGGTGACTTGGCAAGCTACCCCGATTCCAAAAAACATGGCGCACCGCCAACAATGTATGTGTCAGATCATCTCCAGCTGATTTAGCCGTAAAAAAAATGATTTTGAAAATGATCCAAAAGTAAATTGGTAACACTTTACAATGAGGGTACATACCTAACGCAGTAAGAAGCAGTAACTATCAGTTAATTAACAGTAAACTGATGGGTCTACTAATCATTTAATAATAGTGTTCATGTTAACTAAGGTATTAATTTATACATTATTGAATAGTTTGATAGTTTGAGGGGTTACTTGAGGGACTCTCTAGGTATGTTTTCAACTTTGAAACAAGGATGTCAAAGAGCATTAATAAATGGTGAGTTAAGGTTACCTCATGCTTATTCAGCTCTCCGACGCATACCTAACTGTTTATTAATTGGTAGTTAATTCTAATTACGGCATTAACTAATGTACACTTATTGTAAAGTGTGACCAGTATATTTGAATAGTAGGGGCAGTGTGCTCTTATAGGGTGTCAACTGTACCAAATATTTTCTCTGCCTAGAACAGTGACTTGCATTGACTTCTTGAGGTTACATGTTTCAGTCTATTTTATCTCTAAAATTAAATAATAAAAAAAAACTTTCTGAACTGAAGCCTACTTGTTAAATATAATTTCCACATCAAAAAACGTTACTACTATAATTTAATTGACGCGACTGCCAGAGCTCATCTCACTCAGAAACCTGTAATGGCCACAGAGAGCTCCTGGCGGGTCCCGAGCGGGAATAGAGCCCCGCTGGGCTGTTAAAATTGGAGTCCAGCCCAGGAGCCGCCTGCCTCCCAGGTAAAATCCAGTCCCTTTAGCAGAGCACAATCCCGAGGCCCCGTAAATCACAGCGCTCCATGAAAGGAGGCCTAATTCAACTGCTCTCCATTACGACACACATTTTCTCACTGTAATGCATGGTTCTGCTCTGCAATCTCACATCCTCTGCGCTGTGTAGAGAAGGCACGGTCTCTTGAGATCATTGCCTCCAGAGACAATCTTCAGGTCCGTGTACACGTGTAGCGCTTGAAAACAGATACAATCACTCGCCTGACAGACTCACACTTCATCAGCCACGCCAGATACTAGAGTATCGGGATTGTATTTCTGAAGATCACAGCATCTTGCTGCATATTTGTCATCTATTTCCAGATATGAGTCATCGTTGCTCAAGCATATTCAGAGATATTGAAAAACAAACCATAAGCTTTTTTTATATCTCCCACAGATGGCCAGCAAACTTTGTGTAGGGTTTAACCCTTTCTGTTCAATGTTATACACCATACATCCCCGGCAATAATCTTCCCAAACAGAGGCGACTGGCAACAATCCTTATCCGCTCACCTGCAGAGGTCTTTAACGCAGATCTGCTGTGAAATCACAGCGGCCCAATCAAATGCTGATACCTCTCCAACAAGCACAAGAAAATCCCTACGATATCTATTCAAACCACCCCAAGCTCATATTGTTTCATAGGCTTGTGACAAATTTATGATTATTTTCTTTTTTTCCTGTTCCCAGAGCTGCAACTCATAATGTTGTGATTGCTTGTAGCTGTCAGATCGCAGCCTCTGCTCAGATGAGCTGAACCGCAGATTGAGCTGAAGTTCAAGGTTGATTTGCTCTTAAAGTCGCTCTCAAGAGTCCTGTGGGACCCAGCAGCAGAACTGTGCTCGTTCTGCGCGGATTTTATTTGTTTTTGATTTGTTTTTCTATTTTGATGGATTTACTTCCTCATTCAGGGCTCTCATGAGCAACATACACAGGGCGTTATATTTATCGAATATTTTACCCACAATCCAGCAGAGCTCAAAGGAGACCTTATGATTTTACGTTTTCCATTACCACTCACACTGACTTCAGTACATTTCAACTGTATTGATTACTTTTTTTTTTAAGTGCACCGCAATTCCGTACGGATCTACTAACATTATCCATATTACCTGTGTCATTTTTAAATTGTGCGCTGACAGTAATTGTTTTTATATTAATGCATTTGATAAACTGATTAATGCGGGTTATTTGATGATTTTTATTCTGCCATCATGCCAAATATCGACTGTTTCAATACTGCACATCACTACGCACAGCGGTAATAAAATGATAATCAATGAAATCAAAGTTTTTTTCATTATTTTATAAAATTCAACAAACCCTTCAACCCACAATATGGATCTGAGCGCAATTTGATAAATACAAGCTGACATTAGCCATTTGGACACAGTCTTTTTCTGTTAAACAGCCTGCTTCTCTGTAATTCTGTCAAGAAAAAAAAGCAGTCGCATGTGACATCGGAAAACAGCAAAGTAAATTAATCCCAGGGGTTGTCACAGTAACCCAGCACACTTACAGTAACCCAGCACACTTACAGTAAATGCTCTGAAATTCTGGAGTGCTTTGCTCAATTTGACATCACATTACAACAGCCATGTAAATACTGAAAGAGAGAGAGTGAGTATTAATTCATTCAATATTTAATCCTCTCTTTGTGGTCAGGGTGTCAGGTGGCTTCTGCCTACCCAATCAGAAACTGAGAAAAAGAGAGGAACACAAGGCGGACATTTTACCAGACAATTAAAGGGCAGATGTTGAACCCGTCTGCATCGTCCGAGCGTTTAGGCTAAAAGACATATTTTAGTGATGTGACCGCGCACATTTCTGGCGCAATGCCAAGTGCACGGTTCAGTAGGCCTGGGTAATTCGGCGTAATGAATTATTAAGTGTGCTTTGGGCATTGAACGGGGAAAACCAAGCATAACGTTATCCTTGATTCCCTTTAATGCCGGGCTGACTGTTTATATGACGACAGATTTCTCAACACGCTGAACAGAAAAATTAACCTCTGATGAAAAATACCCGCAGGGGTGCAAAAACGGCCAGAATTCCACATGGAATACATCCTTTTTAATTTTTCATTATTTAAAATGGAATATTTTTCTTGATTGAATGTTTATTTCTTTTTCAGAAGGCTCCATTCAGAAATAGAGTAACATGTGCCATCACTGGAGTTTTTAAAAACGTAAGCAGGCCTTGGGAAATGTGGTCAGTGACTTAAAAACATGTAAAGAACAAATAATATGGTTAAAACATATATCAAAATGGCATAGTTATAATAACAATAATGAATAGACAAATGTATCAGTGGACAGAAAGGAATGTCGCCAAGACGACAGAATTCTCCACATGAGCATAATTCAGTGTTCAGCTCTGGAGTGGGTACAGGGTCTAGAATAACTGGTGAGGGTTTAAACTGGACTCCATGAACGTTCACAGTAAATTCACCTGATTCCTATAAGAACAGTATAACTTGAAGGGTTCCAGAAAAAGGTGTCTGGCCTTCTGGTGGTACTATGGGAATAGTCATAGTGTCACCAGAACAACAGTACTGGTCTTTTATAAACAAAGATGTTCACAGCAAAAGAGATCTGATTCCCATTACAGTCTGACTGAAGGCGTTTGGAAATATGGTTTTTACCAAATGATGGTGCCACAGCAGAGGAAAGTCAGCCCTACATCTCAACGAGGCTCATCCTCTAAGCACCAGGAATGTTGACAGCAGATTTGACAGGATTCCCATTAAAGCTGCTCGAGTTATTGCACTTTCAAAATAGTGCCACGGGCACTGTAGCGAACCTGGACATTCAACTGTTTTAACTGAAGTAGACTATGGTTTGCAGGATCCTGGAGGAACTGTACAACATTCATTCATACAGTTAGTTGAAGGTGATCTTGAATTAAGCATTTGTAAACATGGGGGTTTAGGAATATTGTTTTCAAGCAGACACGTATAGAAATAACGATACTTCATACAGTTAGTTGAAGGTGATCTTGAATTAAGCATCTGTAAACATGGGGGTTTAGGAATATTGTTTTCAGGCAGACACGTATAGAAATAACGATACGTCATCAGTTGACAAATTACGACAACTTTTAAATTGGTGTCCTCATTGGGTAGAAGAATGGCCTTTCGGAGAAGAATGGCCTTTTAAAGCCACTAATGAAATGTAGGGGTGTGGTCTGATATCAGAGGGCAAATCAAGGTCAAAACACACTTTGCAGAAAAACACGAAATATGTGTTGGGTCATTCTGCTTGTTATCACAAATGTCCATACCAAATTTCAACTGAATAGCTGCCAGAATGATTGACAAATGGGTCAGAATGGCACTTCTAAGATGGCTGCCATTTGGCAAGAATTTATAAATACTTAAGTGTTCTCCTTGTTAGTAAGATGTCTGCAAAATTATAGATTCTTTGGTCAAGTTGTTTTTAAGAACAAGCTATTTAAATCGCTTAATGAAATTCATGGGTATGGGCTGATGACAGAGGTCAAATCAGGGCCATAATACAGTGTTTATTTAAACTTTATGTAACCATGGAAGTCCTGTTGAGATTGAAATCTCTTTTTCAAGGGAGCCCTGGGGGGTGGAGGTGGGGAGGGAGAGGAGAAGTTGCACAGCCATGTTTTAGCCATGACACCGGGGGAACCCCCAACTCTTGTTGATGAGTGTCACAGGATCTTTAATGGCCACAGTGAGTCAGATTCTCAGTTCAACGTCTCATCCGAAAGACGGCTTCTCCTTCAGTACAGTGTCCCCATCACTGCACTGGGGCAGTGGGGATTCTTCCACCAGAGGGAAGATCGCAACCTACTGGCCACCAACACCTCTTCCAGCAGCAGCTTGGTTTTCCCAGGTGGTCTCCCATCCAATTACTGACAAGCCCACACCTGCTTAGCTTCAGCCACGCACCTGGAGCAGATTGATGGTATGGCTGCTGGAAAACTGTACAGAAATACCTGGAATATGCGTTGAGTGATGCTGCTTACTATCAAAATATCAAATTTCAGCTGAATCGCAGCAAAAATTACTGACAAATGGGTCAAAATAGCATCATAAAAATGGCGGTCATGGTGGCCATGTTTGGAAACGGATTGCAACTGTTTATGTGAACTCTAGGGTTGTCATTGGTTGGAAGTTTCAGCTTTATCAGCCCGACAGTTTCGGAGAAGAATGTTCAAAAACATTGAGGACAACCAACATCAAACAAACGGGCCATAACATAAACCCACCAGACTCTTGGTCCAGGTGAGCTAAACATCAGTTTAACTTTGTGTTGATGCTAAAGAGAAGGTCAAAGGGTCTCCAACATAACCCCTAAACACCAGGACCAATCACAGAGGGATTGGCATGATTCCCATCAAAACTGGACAAAAGTTACTGAATTTTGAAATGTTCAATTTGCCTGAGTATTGAGGCTACAGGAAACATTAAAGAACCTCTTCAATGACCAACTTCCTCCTCCCTGCACAAGGAATGGTGAGAGCAGATTTGACATGGTTTCTGTCTAAGCTGGTCGAGTTACAGCAATTTAAAAAAAAACTGAAAGTTTGGTTCGGTGTTGGCTCTCCAGCAAAGGTCATTGGGACACCAACATCAATAACAACCCTTCCCTGTGCACCAGAAATATCGACAAATCCACTCTAACCTCCATCTTAGAGTCACCAATTAGTCAAAAGCACTCCTCTCTGGAAAGTAAAAGAACACTCTGAGAGGGGAAAAATGCAGACTCCATGCAGAACCGCCCAGGTCCCTCTCCCCTCTCAGGCAACGGTGAGACCCACTGTCCGGACATGCACAGGGGAGTCTGGGCTCCGATGAGCCACAGGGACCAATGACCCGTATCACCATTTTGTCTGTTTTAAGCAGCTTTAACATCTATTGATTACAAACATGAGACATGAAACACTGGTCACCATGGCCTATCAGACCCTTGGCTCCCCTACTAGCAAAAATATGATAGCAATACTTTTGAAAATTTCCCAAAAACATTGAAAAGCACAAATGTTTACCCGAGGCCACCTCAAGACCAGTCATATTTCACTTCAATAATCTGCTCCCTGGTGACTTCATTTACTAGCATCTCATCTCACTGCCCGTGAAACAGGAAAACGCAGCTGCGCTTCTGCCTCAAGTGCACCATGTCTCCGTTTGATTTGATTTTTAAAAAATTGGTTTATTATTGCCGCAATTGTTCATTTTCACTCACAACACCGGATGATATAAGCTGTTTTTCCAAGTGTGATGTGCCCTCTCCTCACTTTAAATAGGTTCTCTTAAAAAGGGCTCAGAGGTGAGCAGTCCTTCCTTAAAAATTACTTATCAATTAAGCCGCGCACTGCACAACTCTCAGGACTTCAGCCAGCAGAACTCTGATGAGATAATTTCATGCTCAGTGTGAAACAAATTTTTCTGCAACTCTGTTATCATCACCCAAAACAACATTTTGTGTTTTTATTACTTGTGATTATACACGTGATTATACAAATATTGTGTATATGCCAAACCAATATACAACCCAAAATGATAATCTTGCTTCATTCAGAGATGTTTTCCAAGCTTCAAGCAACTCCACAATCAAGCCTTTAAGTATGAGGACACTGACCCAATCTCCCGTCACAATTTCCTGCTTGAATATAAGAACATTGTTTGAAACATTGTAAAAAGAGTTAGCGGTGAGCTCAAGAACTGATGGTATACTGTGCAACCAAAGGCATCCATGCTTGAACCATGAGCTCAAAGCCACTTTTACACACCCCAACACAACAGCGCGCAACACACGTGTGGATTAGCAGGGCTGCACGGGTCATAACTCAGCACCCACGTAAATTCATTTAATTTACTCGCAAATAGCTCGGATTTAAGAAAATGCGAAAATCTGCAAATGTCAGTCCTGGCCTGTGCTGATGCTCAAAGCCCCATGTAAGGCGTCAGACAATAGGTGCCCAATCGAGGAGATAAATGGATTCAAACCCGGGGATGGAAGGAAGGACATAGTCTTTCTCATTTTCAAGTAGATTAACCCGGCCCACTTCCATAAGGGTCACAGACAGTCATACCTATTTTCCCCAAAATTACTACAGCACATATGACGCCTATATGCGTATCAATTAAGCTTTTCCCTGACCTCCCCCAGGGCCTGCATCTGTAGTCATTATGGGGAGAGGGAGGGGTGAGTCCTTCAGGTGTTAAATTGTCATTTTTAATCAGGCAGAACAAAGTCCATCAGTCAATAACTGGCTTCAGTCTGGAACCAATCTGTACCTCTTGCTTTGACATGCATTCACAGAAGCCGTCTACAGTTCCTGCTGCTTCTTGAGGAGTTTGGCCTTCAGCAGCTCAAATGCTTAATTGTACTGCGGTCAGGTGACCAACTACTTATGCCATTACAGATTATACCACTCCTCAGCAACAGCTAAAGCCCTGAGTTGTTTTTACAGAATGCTTTGGGTCATTATCCACGTGCAATAAAAAGCTCAGTCCAATGATTCAAAGCCAGGGCTCGAATTTCACAACGACATCGTCGATGCCCTACCTGTTTGCCGTGCTGCCCACCTATAAAAGCCCCACTTCACGGCAGTAGAATGCCGTGCTCTTTCCCCGCAATGCCGTACGTGCCCCTCGGCCAAAACACCTACTCAAAATAAATAAATCACACAGCATTTCCCATTTTTACCAGTGGCGGTTCGTCGGCCTAACACAAGGAAGCCAAAACCTCTCCCTTCAAAGCTTAATGACTTAAACCTTTCGCAGTTTTCTTGATCAGTAGTTGCTCATACGAATTGGTAGAAGGACAGTCAAATTGTATTTTCGTTAGCAAATGACAACACAACTTATCAATACATCTTTATAAACTAGTTTGCAAGGCTTCTTTCGCAAGAAGCCACAACAATCCTTAAATGTGATTGGCTGAGCCGCGGTCCATGCTGGTATAAAATCACAGTAACCCACTGCATTCTGAGAGGCATTCCGCAGCATAAACTATCCCTAAGCACAACCAACCAATCGGCGCTGAACTGACTCGTCAGGTTACGTTTGTTTCAAGACTTTTAACTCGCTATTTCAGTGTTTGAAGTCTAGCTGTTTAACCTGGTAACCAGTTGGCTATCTACCTAGCTAACTATTGCATTACAGAGTTTGATATCATTTTAGCTTGCTAGCTATGTTGCTAACTAGCTCGCTTTTAGCAATTGTTGCATGTTTATTTTATAGGCTATGTGTAAGGTAACCGCATTCATTGTAGTGAACGCTAGCTAGTTGACAAGCTGGCTTGCAAACTAATGCACAATTCAACATATTTTCCTGGACACCGGCAAGTGTGGAGGACAAAAGTCAATCTTGTTCCCTACTCTCGCTGCTGGTTGTAATGATTTGGCCCATCGGCACAAGTTGAGAACAAGGAAACTCGAAAAACCGAAACGAACATAAATTTATTTAATGGGGCCTTCAGGCGACCGAAGCAGACAATCCAAATAGCCTGCTTTCATAGTATATCTACATTATCGAGCCCAAATAGCCTAATGTGACATGATAATGGCCCTAGATGAAAAAGCAATTGTAGCGTCAGTGTTGCTTGCCAGCCATTCTGTCCTCTCGATTTTGCTTGGTGGAAGAACGAATAGTTCTCAATTTTATTGTTGTATTATCACCAATAAATTGTTAATTTTTTACTTGTATGTTTATTTAATGGCCTATATGAAGGGTAACCGTTTTATAAAAGCAATGAGCCCCTTGAAGCAGTGGGTTACAGCGATTTTATAATGGCGAAGGGGCACTAAGGCACTCCACTGCACGTCGTGCCTTAGAACGCCCCTCCGCCGTTATAAAATCACTGTAACCCACTGCTTCTCGGGGCTTATTCCATTACTGTTTAATGGGCTCTGATTTTTGAATCAGTCATCAGCAGTAATGTTGTTTTCCACATTCTATGAGGGACAAATATCAACCCCCATATTTTTCTTTAAAATTTGCACCCTGAATAGTCTATCACAGTGTACAACACTTAATTTAATTCAACTGTCATACATAGTTTTTTTTATTATTCAGCCTATCATTTTTCCATATCTCTGATGAGTTTGTTATGAATTTTCAGCCAAATGATCGCTTGCTTCGCTAGCATTGATAGGTTTATTATTATTACCATTTGAATTATTTTTTATCAAGGGAAAAAAAGGCTCGTTTCATCCAGACTGTCAGGTGAGAACTCTAATTTTGTTTCTATTATAATATAGCAGTAATTGGCCCAGCCCTAGTGCTATAAAGCACTTACAAAAATTACCAAACTTTGAAAAGAACAATTATTCTTCATGACGTGCGACCAAGACAATTACATGGAGCTTGAAAAGAATGAATAGATAATCGGGGCAGTATTTCCAGCTATTTTGCATTTCCTGAGACATGCTGGAAAACAGACTTTGGTGTTGACAAAATATTCAGGCCCGACTGCATGATTGAACAGCAGACTCGATGAAGACCCAAAAGGTGCAATTTTGTGAGAGTTATGAGTTCAGTTTATGAGCAATTAATGCAGAAATCCATGAAAATACAAAGGTTCCACAAACTTTTTCTTGCAACAGCGTCTCACGCATTGTTGAGGTACATGATCAAAAGCAAACTGTTCGGTGGAATATTTGCGTCCCACATGAGTTAAGCGAGAATTCTCTGCAGCTCAAACAAATATTAAAAAAATCTGAAATGAGTAATTTGAAATGACCGGCGCTGAACACACCTCCCAGGCCATTACATGGTTCCCTGCTCACACTGGAATGCAGAGGTACCCACCCACTGAACAGAACAGGAAATACCACTGCACTGCTGCGCAGGGGGAGGCTCGCTGTGGAATGTCTAAATGCCATGTTTGAAACAGGGACTGAACTACGATTTTATCTCTCCCTCCCAATTCACCGCACAGAAATCTATCGCTGCATTACGCCATGGCTGCCATCTTCAGAACTCCAGCAGACTTTAACACGTGCCCCGAGCAGCCCAGGTCACCAACTGTGCCAATATATGCAGATGTTTTACGTTGTTTATTAAACAGTGGCTCTCTCGGTGCATTTACCATGGATTAATTGCAAATTCTGGTTACTTTGACCTTTACTTCCTTAAAAAATAGAAAAAAAACATTGTTATTCACTTGTATAAGAGCCATTTTGTTTCTTGATGATGCTAATGGCGTCATTACCCAACCCAGTAGCTTGCGTTTGGCAGAGCTGAATGCGTATTATTTTGGAAAAATCAGCCTTCGAACAAAAGGAAGAGATTCTGTTCCAGAACCGTGGTACATAAACTAGTTTATTTCTCTTGAGCCTGATGTTGAAACCCCAAATTTATAAATGCAGCCTTCAACCACAGCAAAGAAAATGAACAGAATGTGTATTCCAACACACCGCACTCGCACATTCCCAAGGGTAAACGATGAATCACATCAGGACGGCTGGAAAACGGCGAACACACTGGGTTCACCAATCCCTAATTTTATTCTCCAATAACCATGTGTCATTTACATCTCTTTTTCAATGTTTATGCCGCAGCACTTGGGCACAAAGGAACAACAGATTAAAAATACATAAGTATAAAATATCTGAACACAATAGAGTAGGATTTTATTGACAGTTTTTAAAATAGACAATTATTTTTTCTGAGAACTGAATGTTTTGCATAAATGTATACCACACTGAGAAATACTGAAACCCCTTTACTCAACTTCACGGACCAGCGGCCCTTGCTCTAAACAGCCCTATCCTTCATCTTTTAAATTGACCTTAATCGCTCGCTCCCCGCACACAAACGAGCCTTTGTTCATAATGAGCCCATTTGCATGATTGCGGGTCCTCATTGAGCCCATTAAAGTCACCACTGCCCTGAGCAACTGTATTTTAGAAAGACAGACCCTTCAGAAGATGTGGTTGCAATACTAATACAGTAGAACAAGAGCATCTAGAGGCAAGATTGCATAATAATATTTTCATACGCATCCAAATCTTGGTCCTAAAATGGGAGGATCCGTAAGACCATCTCAATGAAATTTACACTCACCAACCACTCTATTAGGTACACCAGCCTTATATCAGAGTGGAGACATTTTGCACAGGGGCCACTTGAAATCTTCACAACACGGATTCAATGAAGTGCTGAGGACCTTCCACTGGGATTTTGGTTCGTGCTAACTAAATAAGATAACAGAGCCTCCGCACGTTTTTCAGACACTCATTCATAATTCAAACATCTCAATTCATGGGCGTGAAACCAGTTTGAGATGGTATGTGCTCTATAACATGATAACCAAATCCCCCAGCTGGGATATCCATTACACTAAACCACGGATGTGGTCGCTATTGTGCTAACATGATGTTCAGCTGCCGTTCATGGGACTGATATGTGCCATGAAGATCTTTCCCACACCATTAGACCATCAAATCCAACCACACGTTTAACAGAGGGTAGGATGGATCTACAGATCGATCTCATTTACCACATCTCATCACTCTACATTCTGTACACCACAGAAGTCAAGATTTGTATGATGAGGAAACTTTCTTTCTCCAATCTTGAATCGCCCATGAACCCATCACCACTTCATTTCCCTGTTCTGCGTTGACAGGAGTGACAAAGTCACACACCACTGCAGCAAATCCACAGCAAGGATTGGTGTGTTGCGCATTCAGTGATAATACCCTGGACACTGTTGTTGCAAAAAGCCACCATTCCAGCATTTATGACCCTTCTGGTTGCTTGAATAAGTCTTCCTATTCTCAGCTGACTTCTCTCATTACACGGTGCTTTTTTACTTCTCAAACCAGCCACTGTATGTTTCTTAGTGATTGCTCCATTCTCTCTCGACACTACTGCACAAAAACATTCCAGATGCTCAAACCACCACACCTGACAGCCAGAGTCACACCATGGTCAAAATCCCTAAGATGCCAAACACTGTCCACTCCATCAGATGATTATTTAAACCACTTCTGCTTATCTGAATGCTACAGGGTTGAATCATCATGATTCGGAGTTCAGAGTAGCAGATGAGTAAATTGGTTTGTGAGTATAAACATCACTGCAGGTTATATTCTCACCGCAAACCTGTCCACGCAGGTAAAATGGACCAAGTCCATATCCGGACAGTGATGTGTACAATAATCGCTCCCTCTTCAATACTTTGATTCATCCTTTAATACCACAGTGACCCCAAGACCTTCATTATGAATCACACATCAGCAGATTGAAAACCCCCCTCATCTTCTGCGTATTCCAATTCACTACCCTTCCCAGAGGCACCAGGGAAACAGCAGAACAGTGCAGGTCTAACTGTACCGCTGGTCCAGGCTGATCTCACGCCCCGGGTATCGTAAGGTGACGTTTGGACAGATGCCCTGGGCGTCAGTATAGAAACAGAAAATGAGACCTTTCATGTCAGTTTCTAATGCCTTAGGCATCCCAGTTGACCTCACTGCAGAACAGACAGTGTGAGATTTTAACAACGTTGGTAAACATGAGAAAGAAACGCTCAGCAAGAATCAAATTTTCTGCTAACGAGACCACTGCACGAACCAGTCTGCTATTGCAGTTCCTGGTCTGTAAAATGTGATCAGGCATTTCTCTGTACCACCCCCGAGGCCAACTCCAGCATCAATCCAAAACCTAACCAAGTAGTTTCAATGCCTAATCCTAATAAAGTCATTTCGGAGGTTAAACACACCTGTTCAGAGATGTCATCATATAAGGACGCCAAAAGGCTCTATTTTTATTGTAAATGGATGGGCAAAAGCCTAACTATATGATGAGTTGGGACGATATCGTGTTGACTGGTCCCTCCAATGTAAATTTTGATTTTATTTATGTAAACTGCTCAAAAAAATAAAGGGAACACTAAAACAACACAATGTAACTCCAAGTCAATCACACTTCTGTGAAATCAGACTGTCCACTCAGGGCACAACATGCTGTTGTGCAAATTAAATTAGCACGACACCCCCAATAAAGGAGTGGTTCTGCCGTTGGTGACCACAGACTGCTTCTCAGTTCCTATGCTTTCTGGCTAATGTTCTGGTCACTTTTGAATGCTGGCGGTGCTTTCACTCTAGTGGTAGCATGAGACGGACTCTACAGCCCACACAAGTGGCTCAGGTAGTGCAGCTCATCCAGGATGGCACATCAATGCGAGCTGTGGCAAGAGGGTTTGCTGTGTCTGTCAGCGTAGTGTCCAGAGCATGGAGGCGCTACCAGGAGACAGGCCAGTACATCAGGAGACGTGGAGGAGGCCGTAGGAGGGCAACAACCCAGCAGCAGGATCCAACCTCCGCCTTTGTGCAAGGAGGAACAGGAGGAGCACTGCCAGAGCCCTGCAAAATGACCTCCAGCAGGCCACAAATGTGCATGTGTCTGCTCAAACGGTCAGAAACCGACTCCACGAGGATGGTATGAGGGCCCGACGTCCACAGGTGGGGGTTGTGCTTACAGCCCAACACCGTGCAGGACGTTTATCATTTGCCAGAGAACACCAAGATTGGCAAATTCGCCACTGGTGCCCTGTGCTCTTCACAGATGAAAGCAGGTTCACAGTGAGCACGTGACAGACGTGACAGAGTCTGGAGACGCCGTGGAGAACATTCTGCTGCCTGCAACATCCTCCAGCATGACCGGTTTGGCAGTGGGTCAGTAATGGTGTGGGGTGGCATTTCTTTGGAGGGCCGCACAGCCCTCCATGTGCTCGCCGGAGGCAGCCTGACTGCCATTAGGTACCAAGATGAGATCCTCAGACCCCTTGTGAGACCATATGCTGGTGCGGTTGGCCCTGGGTCCCCCCCCTAAAGCAAGACAATACTGGACCTCATGTGGCTGGAGTGTGTCAGCAGTTTCTGTAAGACGAAGGTATTGATGCTATGGACTGGCCTGCCCGTTCCCCAGACCTGAATCCAATTGAGCCCATCTGGGACATCATGTCTCGCTCCATCCACCAACGCCACGTTGCGCCACAGAGTGTCCAGGAGTTGGCGGATGCTTTAGACCAGGTCTGGGAGCAGATCCCTCAGGAAACCACACAGGCACGTGGAGGCTACACACACTACTGTGCCTCATTTTAACCCTCCTATTATCCTCAAATATTACTAAAACATTTTACCCTGGGGGTCAATCTGACCCGAGGGATATTTGCCTCCAGAAAATGATTTACATAAAATTGTTGACCAAGTTTTTGTGTCAGGCACTTTGTTTATTTGTTGAATACATAAATAACCCCTTGATAATGAAACTTATCAGTGAGTTGACCGGTCCTCTAGCGCCACCATCAAGCCAAACTTTCATATTAGAATTCATGTATCTTGAAAATTTTCATACAAATCTTCTCAAATTTACTGACAACATTACTGACCATAAGAGGATGACGCCTGTTGGTTTTGGTGATGATATGACCTTCCTGTAGCGCCACCATCAGGTCAAACTTTCAGTTTTAGAGTTAATATATCTTGAAAATCTTTCATCGAAATCTTTTCTAATTTGGTGTACACATTCATGACTCTCACAGAATTAGCCATATTGATTGATGTTGGTGACCCCCCCCCCTTTTCTCTCATAAACATATTTATTTACTTTTTAATCGTTTTCTATACATATATAAGATATATAATATTAGCAGCGCTAAGTCTACCTCGCTTTTGAAGTGGGGAAAGGGACCATATTATCTTCCCATTTTTGGAAGGGATCGTATCTGCCTGTGGTTGAGAGACAACAGGAGGGTCGACACTCTCATTCTCATCAGATGATAATCCCTCAAAATCAGGGTCCTCCTCAACACAGTCCTCTGTCTCAGACACATTCTCCTCTGTCACTTTCACTGTCAAAGAGCTGTTCCAAAACCTCATGGACAGTAAACCTTTTCCCAGAGGACATTTTCAAATGAGAGAGCGTGCAGATTGCAGTACACACAGAGCACAATGAGGAATGATTTGGATAGAGGGCTGCCATGCAAGCTTTTAAATGTCTGCTCCTCCCTTATTTTGCATGAACTACCAATGTCCTTGTGGGCAAACCCATCCTCAACAGCGTGGGAAATATCAGCTCTACTTCGGCAGGTGTGAGTACAGGTCACACACCCATACACCTTCATGCCCATGTCACGTTAGCACAAAAAATGGAAAATTATGGTCCCTCTGCTCACTTCAACAACAAGGTAGACGTGCTGCTAAGAGTGTCGCACCAGACACACAGTCAGCCATGGTGAAGACGAGGGTCATAATTCGAGCTCTTCATATAACCATCAATTGAAAATATTGTACTTGAGATGATAATTTTAGAGGGGAGGCATGTGTAGAGAGAAAGACTTGGATGTGAGCAGCTCGCAAGCCTACATTGGCTTCCTCAACTTGGCAGGGGTTCACAAGTTGTTTCCCACATGCCCCACACCAGGAGACGCATCACAGTTCTTGAGGGAATAGTCGTTTTCCCCACCACTCTTGTCATAAATCAACTCAAAAGTATCAACTCTGCACCTGCAGGTGTGGGGATGTGAGGTCACACACAGACAGACAAGTTTTATACAGCTAAAACAGCTTGGGGTCAAATTGACCCCAGAGGAACACCAATGTGTGCAATATGTGTTCAGCACATTGAAAAAATATCATGATAATTTTATGCTCATCAGTTGTCCCCATTAAATTAGGAAAAATCATGAAATATGAAGCAAAAAAAAAAGTCAATTATTATTTTTTGAATGATAAACATTAAATAGGGTCAAATTGACCCCAAGGATAATAGGAGGGTTAAGGATATTACATCAAAGTTGGATCAGCCTGTAGTGTGTTTTTCCACTTTAATTTTGAGTGTAACTCCAAATCCGGACCTCCATGGGTTAATAAATTTGATTTCCATTGATAATTTTAGTGTGATATTGTTGTCAGCACGTTCAACTATGTAAAGAACAAAGTATTTAATAAGAATATTTCATTCATTCAGATCTAGGATGTGTTATTTTAGTGTTGCCTTTATTCTTTTTGAGCAGTGTATTTTTCGGGCAGCGTACTCTCATTCAGGCGCGCCTGAGCATTTATGTTTTTTCTATAACTTTTGTATTAATGACCACTCAGTGAGTTTTAAACACCATTGTCATTTTTCACAGTTAGAAGACGGAATAATGTCCAAACCCTAATTCAGTCCTTCAGGTAGACATTACAAAATCAGGGTGTTGCTTTCAAAAGCATGACTTGTATCTGGAAAAAAAGAGCGTACACAGGGATCATTTGTGTTCGCTGTCTGACATCTAAAAACATTTGTACATTAATAATCCCATTCTGCAATTTACACAGTATCTTCCAAACACTGTCGATGGCCTGACAAGTCCAAAAGGCAGTTTGATGCAAGAGAGGACTGTTTAGAGGACTAAATGAGCCACTTCTTGCATTTATTTTTATCTGAAAGATTCAAGAGTTCATCAGAAAAATCCCAGACAAACTTGAAAGATCAAACATCCTTTCGACATCATCCAGAATATCATCATCAACATTCAAGGACTATAAACTCTAACCTGACGGCATGTGAGAGCGGAGAAAGAGCAATTAAGTGATTTTCAGTTTAAGGATCATACACATTCTCGACTGGAGCTTTCTGACTCGAGAAATCTCAATCAAAGGCTGCTTTTGTACAGTCTGTTCCAAACCTGAGCGCACTCCTAAATGTCATTGGACAAACTTAACGAGACACTCAGCCGCTTTCATCGCAGAGAAACATGGGCCCGGTCTCCTCGAGAACCCGTGTATTACATTACCACTGCTTATCCAGTGAATCCAAGCATTACAGAACCAGCGCACAGACACGCCGAACAAGAGCAAATTAGTGTTTGCCTCAGGAATACCTGTCACATGACCAAAAAGGCACAGAAGCAGCCGGGTAATTTTGTCGCGTACAGGACTGAAACCCAGGGGATGAACAGCTGGACACAGCGAGATGCAATAAATCTGGATTATATCTGACACTTTTATTAATTTTAAACAACAGAGAACAGAGAGAAATATTAAAATCCTTAACCATTCACCCACGCAAGTTTCAAATTTAATATACAGAAACCATAATCAAGTTTCAAAAATAAAGTCTGAAATAAACAAAACCCAAAAACAAAGTACAACATTTCAGCAGAGCGATTCTGTGCACGCATTAGCATCTGTCTCTCCTCTCAGACATGATGTATCTGACGGGTCGGTATGACCGAATTGCTAAATTATCTGAATAGCTGCAAACCCAAAATGGCTTCAGGTTCGGTACATACTGTACTCCAGATTTCGAGGAGTTCTGGCCTTCATTCTGAATTTATCTAGCAAACTTCATTATCTTTCTTTGTGAAATAGGCTTCTGGCATCAGGGATTTACAAAAATGAATTCACTTGTATAGCTTTAACTAATTAAGTAAGGCTGCCCAAGTGCATGTCCCTTGCTTACCCAGAGAATGTGCTCCAAAATTGCCCACATACTCCCAGCCTCCCAGACGGAGAAATGAGTTAATATACATTTTATAATCCACTGCAACATTTTCATTACTATCCCAAAAAATACAAAGAAAAACAACTAAAAGAGTTGGCGAGGGCGATGGTGATGTCTGTGGTTGTCCCGTGTCTGAAGACAGGAGGGGCTTCCAGGATACTGCCAGTGGGCCAGAGCAAATCTACAAGTGAACACCGTAAAATCAATTTTAACTGCTATTAACAGATATTGCAATGACTCCCTCAAAGATAAAAACAAGCCGTAATTCATCATTTCAAGAGTATTAACAGAGTGTACTCAGATCATTATTCAATAAACTAAAAAATCCTAGTATGGAAGAGGTCAGGAAGCGATTCACCGTCTCACTGACAATGAAAGAGCCTGTACAGTGAGAGCTATTGATATAACATCAGTATGGGTGCAAGCACTTATTACCACTAAAACCAAACATGGATGTGTGTGATGTGGTCACAGTCCACACACACCAAACTGTCTCTAGAGGAAATGGTGCAAAATCGGTTTCTTGGGCGAGTGAGTTCTGATGTCCTCTTTTTCACATGAGCTTTAATCTAACACTGACAGAGAGAGCGCATTCCAAACCAGGGAAGTACGCTGCTTTAAGTGGTATCACCTTCATTTACAGACTGATCTGGGTCCACAGAGCAGCACTACAGCATGCAGATTCTCAGAGGAATCGCGACTGTACACACTACCAGTAATTACCTACTCCCCTCACACACCTTTTAAAAATGAAAATAAAAACTATTATCATGGCAACTTCTACCAGAACATTTAAAAATGTCAAGAAAACCACCATCTCCATGGCTGAAAGCGGGTGCCATTAAGTACCCAGCGCACGTGGCACAATCCCCAGCAGAAGGAATTGGAAGACGTTCCTGGAGTGCATTTGAAAACCGAACGGTTCACAGGCTCCATGCGTCATCAGATATGTTCCCAGATAACAATGGTGTTCAGTTGCCATATTCTATTGCCATGAGGACAACGGGCGTCAAATATCACAGTGAGGAGGATCCTCTTTGATCACGGAGAGAGCAGCGGAGACAAGCTTTTAGTGCTTTCAGATCTGCAGCAAAAAGACAGAACACAAGCGAGGCTTTTTTTTTCTTTGAAGTGCAAAAAACAAAAGTGAGGAAAAGCTTATGGCTGCAAACACATGTCCCCTGATTTAAATTTTAATCACCCTCACCATCGGACACGAATATACACTTAAAACGTCAGATTTCAACAGCGACTCTTAAAACACCACTGCTTCAATTTTCAGTACGAAGTACATGTTTTCTTACATAAGTGTGAGCCACATTTTCTCAGAGCTTGGAAGCAAAGTGCATTCTCCACAGCTGACCACAAGCTGACATCACTCAGAAACACTTAGTCCCCACCCCCTCCTCCAAATTTTCCACAAGCTTCAAAACATGGTAAAAACACAAGCTGATGCTTGGCTCCATTCTAGTTTCACACATGAATGTAGACCAACACTGTTGGTGGACAACAGCAGGGTAGATCTGCAAAACTGTACAATATCTCCCCGTAGAAAGAATCCATATTTTGGCCCAGTGGTGGCACTAATGGAAATGATATAGGGTCCAAAAATCAACAGGGGAACTACTCTAGGCTCCAGAAATGTTCACAGCAAGTTGAATCCAGCTCCTATAAGAACTGCTCGACTTATAGCATCTTTGAATGAGCGAAGTTCGGCCTGAAGGTGGTCCTATAGGGATGGTCAAATTGCCAAAATAACAATAGGATGGCTCTTTTATGCCCAAACACAGTCACAGTAAAACTGACCTGATTTCCACAGTTTGACTTATTGAACTTGGAAATGAAGTTTTAGCTGATAGTGGTGCTGCAGTAACAGAGATAGGGCCATAAAAATCAATATGGTTCCTGCTGAATGTATCAGGGATGTTGACAGCAGATTTGACAGGATTCCCATTAAATCTGTTGTTGCATTTAAGTTAAAGTTTAGCCTGGTGATGGTGATACAGGGAAGGAAATGGGGTCACCAAATTTACCTCCGTACAAGAGGAGGAATCACAAAGGGTTAAACACGACCCCCGCCCCGCCTCAGCCAATTGAGAGGGAATATTAACCCTTAGTTGTATGTTGTCCAATATTTTGGATGTAAGTTAAGTGGGGTTTGTTTTCTCTAGGCTCATAGATGGCCTGAAATTTTACATTTTACTGCACATTTTCAGATAATAATTTCCTCAATAGGTGCCTCTCTGATTAGTCACATGATTTACCACAAACAATCACAATGGCTGCATCCACAAGTAAGACGAGAGTTCAAGAAAGTCAGAAATAGTCTCATATTGTACAAGTTCTGATCAGACTTTTTTCTGTTGGGGGATTGAAGTACATTATAGAGCACAAACTGAAAACACAATCTGTGTAATGCATGTGTGTTTGTTGGAATACATCGTAGTCAAAAATATTGGACATTATGCATGCCGAGTAAAAAGCTCAAATAAGCAATGTCCAGAATACAGACAGATTATCATGCAGATCAATGACCAGGTTTCTTCAACTTCGCATTATTTCTGTCACTCCGTATGCATAACTGCCAAAATACTGGATGGCAGTGTGCGTCCCACGAGCATAATGTCCAAAATAATGGACAGACAGACCACCCACTTGCACCCCCCCCCCACCCCCCCACCACACACACACACACACACACACACACACACACACACACACACACATTTGTTAACATCTTTGCACATCACTACAAGCAAGGGAATTACAGCTGAATGTTACACGAATAGTTCAACATTCTCCAATAACATCTGATGACATTTTGAATTTCTGTATAGACAAGTGCACAAAGACACTACCTCAAGAGCGTCAAGACACCTTGGATTAAATAACGTTCTCTTCACTCTCTAGCTCCCCAACATATCCGCTCGCTCACAAACAGGCAAACAAAGAGTTTACTCTGTAAACAGCAAAAAAGGTCCGTGCAAAGAGATGCATTTGTTGACAGAGCACACATCAGCACTTCAAAGCCATTCCCCTTCTCAAATGCATTTTCCTTTTCAGTACATTTCAAGTGTTATTGTTGAGACACAATGCTCAAATAATGAGAATATGTTGTGCTTTTCATTCAAAGATATTTTCTGATTGTGAGGTTCCTCCATCCTCAAGCAATTGGAGAGAAACAGATTCTTCGGAAAATTAGGCTGTATTGTGGCATGTTGATAAATGTAAAGCCGAGTTCCTCCTGCGCCAGAAGAACTGATTTCCTACTTTTCACACCCAGGTTTTATACCTTTATAACAGGAAATATCTTCCAAATATGGTCTTTCTCCATTCCCATTCTCGCGCTGCAATTGGACAGGCAAACCAAAACACTGTTAGCTAATCCTTCAGGAATTCAAAGCAAAGATGAGCTGCACATCACTACAAAGGACTGGAAAATTACAGACAGGAGAGGAAAAGTACAGACAAAGGAACTGATACATAAATGATTCAATTGTTTTTCTTTTCAGTAACAACTAATGATTTAACTGAACAAATATTGATCAGAGCTACAGAAATCAAATACATCACCTGATCATGTTTTTGAATCTGCTTATGTGTGTGTGAACTGCTTGTATGCGTGTCTGTCCGTGTGTGAACTGTTCGTATGTGTGTGTGTGTGTGTGTGTGTGTGTGTGTGTCCGTGTGTTACTGATGCTTACATAATATGGTTATTGATTATGATTATTGATTATGGTTATTCAACATGGCAATTGATCCACTGATGAATATGATGAGAAATTGAAATATAATCCTCAACAAGTCCAGCTGACAAACATTCAAATATATTAAATTTCAGACATCAAAAATTCAGTTAGAAAGAAACAAATGTAGTACTGAAGTCTCAAAAGAAAAGTCTCTATTGAATTAATACTGTTTTCCAAACAACAAATGCATGTGTCCTTATCCCATCCACACCTGCGGAGCAGCGAACTCCTGTGAAATTAAGAACTGACAAAAACACCAAACAGGAGTGTTAAGAGAAAATACACAGGATATACAATCACCAAACACTGAACTCATGATGAACTCATGATACAAACAGGAGTAACAAAAAAAATCAACAAAAGAAGCCCGTATCCATGTAATGCATGGAGGATTCTAGTATTTCAAAGAAAATATATAGACTTGGATGTGAAAATTTCTGAAATGTTTGCTCTGCTCTGATAAAAACTACAGCACGTCACATTCGCTTACAGAGTGCACTTCGCCCATAACTCTCATCTTCAGAAAGCAGCGTGTGAAATTTCTGAATGATCTGTACATGGATCTGAGCTTCCGAACAATTTTAGTGAGAAGGAGAAGAATGGACAGACAGACAGACAGACAGACAGACAGACAGACAGACAGACAGACAGACAGACAGACAGACAGACAGATAGATAGATAGATAGATAGATAGATAGATAGATAGATAGATAGATAGATAGATAGATAGATAGATAGATAGATAGATAGAAAAGCCAGAGCCTTGGTCAGGGACACTGGTAGGAGTGTTCCTATAGAGCATGTCTTTCTAAAGCCAGAGCCTTGGTCAGGGACACTGGTAGGAGTGTTCCTATAGAGCACGTCTTTCTAAAGCCAGAGCCTTGGTCAGGGACACTGGTAGGAGTGTTCCTATAGAGCATGTCTTTCTAAAGCCAGAGCCTTGGTCAGGGACACTGGTTGGAGTGTTCCTATAGAGCATGTCTTTCTAAAGCCAGAGCCATGGTCAGGGACACTGGCAGGAGTGTTTCTATAGAGCATGTCCTTCTAAAGCCAGAGCCTTGGTCAGGGACACTGGTTGGAGTGTTCCTATAGAGCATGTCTTTCTAAAGCCAGAGCCATGGTCAGGGACACTGGCAGGAGTGTTTCTATAGAGCATGTCCTTCTAAAGCCAGAGCCTTGGTTAGGGACACTGGTTGGAGTGTTCCTATAGAGCATGTCCTTCTAAAGCCAGAGCCTTGGTCAGGGACACTGGTAGGAGTGTTCCTATAGAGCATGTCCTTCTAAAGCCAGAGCCTTGGTCAGGGACACTGGTTGGAGTGTTCCTATAGAGCATGTCTTTCTAAAGCCAGAGCCATGGTCAGGGACACTGGCAGGAGTGTTTCTATAGAGCATGTCCTTCTAAAGCCAGAGCCTTGGTCAGGGACACTGGTTGGAGTGTTCCTATGGAGCATGTCTTTCTAAAGCCAGAGCCTTGGTCAGGGACACTGGTAGGAGTGTTCCTATAGAGCATGTCTTTCTAAAGCCAGAGCCTTGGTCAGGGACACTGGTTGGAGTGTTCCTATAGAGCATGTCTTTCTAAAGCCAGAGCCTTGGTCAGGGACACTGGTAGGAGTGTTCCTATAGAGCATGTCCTTCTAAAGCCAGAGCCTTGGTCAGGGACACTGGTAGGAGTGTTCCTATAGAGCATGTCCTTCTAAAGCCAGAACCTTGGTCAGGGACACTAGTAGGAGTGTTCCTATAGAGCATGTCCGTCTAAAGCCAGAGCCTTGGTCAGGGACACTGGTAGGAGTGTTCCTATAGAGCAAGTCCTTCTAAAGCCAGAGCCTTGGTCAGGGACACTGGCAGGAGTGTTTCTATAGAGCATGTCTTTCTAAAGCCAGAGCCTTGGTGAGGGACACTGGTAGGAGTGTTCCTGTAAAGCACGTTTTTCGAGCTGGGGGAAACCAGAGTACCCAGAGGTAACCCACACAAACACGGGGAGAAGATGCAAACTCCGCACAGAAAGGCCCCAAGCAGGATTCGAACCCACAACCTTCTTAGTGGGAGGCAGCAGCGCTAACCACAACATGCTATCACTCTCTACAAAAGATGCCAGTTTCATACTTAATAAACTTGAAAATTGGTCACTAGATCCAGCTGCACGAGCGTGATATTAGTACCAGTGATTGCTTGAGCGTGCAAGATTACTTGAGATTAGTATCAAATGCGTGAGATTATGACTGTAGCCTTGATGCTTGAGAATTGCACTCAATGCATGAAAATTGAGCTCTATGTTACCCAAAGTGGGATATGCAAGATCATTTCACAGTCAGCACAAGACACCAGCAACACCAATAAACGTGACATCTAACCTCACCCAAACTTACACAGATTTCAAAGATGAAGGCAAAACATATAAGAATAACAGAAAGTGGCCGGGCAATTTAGCATCTCAACAAAGTAACGATAAACACTGGAGCAGAAGCGATCTGCTCTCTCTGAGCGTATCGAGAGTTCAGCCGAAGCTCATCACCGCTCTGTTCAAAGCTCCACACACAGTAAGCGATATGAATAACGCCCTGGGGCCATGGCCGCAGTTTCACTCCCAGCCGCTGCCACATCAGGTCCCTCCAAACTCCCGCCAGGCTGGTCAGTAGAAGCGAAAGGCCCCCATTATTGCCTTTTAGAGGTGACATGCCTCAAGGGCCGACGCTGCCTGGGCTCTCTGTCGAAAACCCCTCATCAGGCACTGTTCCGCTCCAGCGGCCAGAGGTCTCTGAGGATGGAGAACACAGCCAGGTGACGGGAAATGCGTGGCAGTGTCGGACCGGCGTACACGGGAGCCGTGCATCATAGCAGGCAGCAGAACCCCATTAACGGCCCCAGACCTTTTATCAGTATGGTAATGCAGCCGCGGAGGCGAGCTGGGGCGGCCAGCAGATTACACGCTTCAGTAAAGCAGGTCCCCAACACCTCACCGCGCCGCTCACCCCAATATACACCCAATAAAAGCTGCAGAAAACAGCAACAAGCAGAGACTGTTTGTAGCATGAGCAGTCAGGCGTGACCCTGTGTGGCTGGTGCGGACCGATATTGAGCATTTAATGATTTAAAACATCTGCCCTCGCTCTTAAAGGCAAACTACACTGAATTTCTCCTCTCGTCTGTCATATATTCAGAGAAAAAACAGGGTCTGTCCCTCCTGCCTCCACCCCCCGAGACCTCGGAGGTGAAGGTTTCGCCACGATGACAAGCAGCAAATGACACCTCACGGCCAAGCAGTTTGCTCAGATCTTTACATTACATGCTCCGATTAAACTCATGTTTGGCCAACAGGAAAGGTTTTGCAAAGCATATTTTACCATTAGAGTCTGCAGAAAAGAATTACCCATCTTTAAATCTGCCCAAGTTCTTACGATGTCATTCACTTCTCAATGATTCGAAGTCATTTTGCAAAAGAAGCATTAAAGGGATATTTTAACATTTTGGCAAATTGGCATATTGCCATAATCCCTATAGTCATATGAGTAGGTACATTACCTTTAGTTATCCGTGACCGTCGTTTTGAGATTCGGCGGGGGGTTGAGACCCTAGTTGCTCAGTGAACATAACAAAAGTGAACGGTACAGGTCCCTCCAAGTTGTGGCCTTCACATTCACCACGATATGAAATAATAACGTATAATTATGAAACATTACGACATGTGAAGCAAATACAAGGAACTACTTTCTTGAGTAACCTTCCAGGCGGATTGACACAGTGCGCTGGGCGCACCTCAGATGTTGCGAGTAGCTGCAGTAAACGTACGCTTTTGAAATCATTCCACTCAGCCGGTATGTCTGAAACGTAGTTCCAGTTATGCATTTGCCTTGAAAATAACTTTTTAAAATGTTTTAAAGCCGCTGGATTGCGTATTTGATGAGTTTTGAAGGAGCGAGGGACCTGTACTTTTGTTATGCTCGCTGAGCTGCTCGCGTCTCTTCCAAATCGGAGTGGATTTTCAGAGGTGGAAGGAACTCCGTGATCTGGAAGGATTAAAAACTGACGAGTTTGCAACTTTTCTCCTTGACAGGTAAACCCCTGCTTTATTTGTTGGTTCATTTTTGCTTTGCAAATAAGCGAGTTGGCGTCACTGACATGATCACCAAACTAACCCCAGCCCTAACCAGCATCAATTCATTTTCGCTCTGCAAATAAGTGAGTGAACATCGCTTACAAGCACAGTCACTGTTCGAATAGCCAGAGTCTTGTAATCGTTACAGTGCTCCGCAGTGCATGTGATGTTACTGTGATGTGTCAGTCGGGCAAACGTTAGCTTCAGATGCTAGAGCTAACGTTACTGGCGTTGTTACATTAGAAAGCAGCAGAAAATCTCTTTATGAAGTGACCTGGCAGTCTTATGGGTTGTGTTGTTGTCCTCATAAATACGTGTAACGTTTCTGTGCTCTCACAGCTAAATGCAGTCATACATGATTTACTGGCCATTCAGCTGGATTCACGACGGTTTCTGTACTAAAAAAACGGGTAACTTACTGAAATAAGTGTGTGCTGGGTTTTTAAAGAATACGGACTGCTGTGGATTACTTTCATATCGACATGATTTATTTCTGCTCGTTTGTTGGCAGGCGCGTCGTTAGACCTGAAAAATCCAGGGCTAGTATCCCTCCCTTTATTGAATATAATTAGTCCTGGCTAATTCTAGATGCGTTTCCTTTATTAACACGTTTTCTAATTCAAGAGTAATCAAGTGGCAATTGAAGAGACGGCTTCTCTCCCTCATGCGATATAAAAGCGACAAAATAATGGGCTGGATTCAGGACAGAAAAATATTTTAATTATAATTAGGTCTATGCACCTGCACTCGGCAATGGCATGTCAGATAGTAAGTGGTTTCGTTTCCATTTTCCAATCGGACAGCTGTCTATTTTTTTTTTACTACGAATTGAGCGACCGTGCTGCAAAAACAGGTGTATGTATTTGTCGGCGAAATTACCTTCATTTGCAGAAGAGTTCTGAAATGCCATCGCCGAGTGACGGAGCATAGACCTAATTATAATCTAATTATTTTTCGGTACCGAATGTAGCCTATTATGTTGTCGCTTTTAGATCGCATGGAGGAGAGAAGCAATGTCTTCAACTGCCACTTGATTATTCTTGAATTGGATCATGTGTGAATGAAGGAAAACCATCTGGAATTAGCCAGGACTAATTATTTTCAGTAAAAGGAGTGATATTAGCCCGGGCATTTTCAGGTCTAACGACGCCCCTGTCTGTTGACCAGCAGTGTTGACTGTTCGCGACAATAATGTCTAGCCTCGGCAACTTGGCCACTTTCATAATGTGAACGTGCAAAATCTCTCCGCAGTTGCATGCGTAACAGCTCACGTGCTTTCGCGTGGATGGCTGCCTTCTGGGGGAGGGTCTTAGGAGTGCAGTGGAGAGGGAGGGGGAGGGATCTGAAAGTTGCTTTTTTTCAAAATTTTGTGCGAATTTCTCTCTCTCCTCAAAGTTACCAACTGCAGCTTTAAATCAGGTACATCATTTACATCATTTTTATGTCAGTCACTCTTTTACCGCATGGTTCATAAGTATACTGAACATGTAAGTTTTCATAAGTGAGGTACTGCGACAACATAGCCAAAATTGCCAAAATGGACGTCACCTCCGTACTCCAACAATTCTAGCACTTGATGTGACAGAACACAATGGTGATGGATTGAAGTTAAGTTAGTTTGCAGTGGAAGACAGATGATTCTCTTATACTATTCATGTTTATTCATCAACATATCAATGTTTAATTCATAGAAGCTGATTTTGTTGGACAAACCACAAAATGAAAATATGAATTCAGTTTAAAACTGGGGCGCATGGACATATAATTATTGTGCTCCAAGAATAAGCTGATAGCAATGTGTTACAGGAGGTAAAAATCTCAAAATCACAAAATTTGGACACATCACTAGTGTGCTCCAAACCCTCGATATACTTTTTTTTTTTTAATTTAATATGGTCATTACTGAAATACAGTGCTTTATGAAAAATGAACTGATCAGAACTGGTATAGAACACGTTTCAAATCTAACCATGTCAGGCAACCATTTAAGGGACACAACATGCACATCGCAGAGACTGAACAGGAAATTTAAAAATAAATCACTGAATTAGATTAGAGAGTTAAGCGAATGCAGCTGCAAATGGAAGACAGTCACGCAATATGGCTGCAAACGTGAGCAATCACAGGTCACTCAAAAGAGCGAAGCGTGTATTATCTGCTTCAGTGAGCAGTCAATAATGGGGTTAAAATATTCTATTTTCATCAGTCGGCAAAATGCAATTACATGTAAACGCGCAGCATAACTGGGGCAGCGCAATGTTCATAAAGGGAATGTCGTATAGATCCTTCGAAAGGTCATCACCGCCCTTTCCTGAAAGTCAACGCTGGGAGCGAACGCAAATGAGCGAGGGTTTTTCAAAAGAAGCACGCTCGGGGAACATTCGCATACTGTGCGTTCTCCTCACCAGCTGACCTGCGGACCTCAATCTGAATCACATCACACTGTACAGCTCTCTACAGCTTCCCAATTATAAGCCTTCTTTTGATGCCATCAAAATCGCCCTCACAAGGACTGCACATGAGCTGTGCGTCTCTGGCCAACCACAGCTCATTTTTTTTTTTCCACTATGGAGCAGCATTGGGTCGAAATACCTTTACACACCAGATCTACATTTCACAGCCTTTTAACAAAATGTATAAATCAACATAAGAGCGAAATGGAAATACAGGCGGGAGCAGTTTTTATGAAGGAGATCTGGCTGTTCCCAGTCATTACGTCCATTCAGAGGACAGTGAACTGTCCAGTGACACTGATGAATCGAGAGGAAAAGGAGGTCCTGTTGCCCATATTCATTAATACACCAGTTACACACAACACACTGTACAGCATGTGCCTCATCCATCTGACTTCAGGCTCTTTATCATCAGCAAATACCACACGGCTGGGGCTTGTCACACCAATTTAACAGCAGCAAATCTCGCCGCCGAAAAATCTCCACGCTGAAATTTCCCGATGCTTCCTCTAGATCGGTCCTGAAGCGGGGGAGGGGGGGGGCATTGCTAGTTACAACTCTTCACTTTGAAATGTATAAAGAAATGAGGTGAGGATATAACAGTGCAATTTACTGGAATGATACGTTCTCAGAAATATTATCTTTTGTTACCGGGAAACTGAAGACCCCAACTCTGTTTAAATTGCTTCCCTGAATCACAACACATCTTGTGGAAAATGATTTCATTTGGAATATAAATTCATTTTTTTAAGAGCAACTAAACTTCTGAGAGCTCCGACTCCAGTCAAAAGGCGAAATCATTCCAGTTCAGTTCAGTTCAGTAAGGTCTTGGATTTCATTGGCCAGACTCAACATGCTGGCTGCAACTCCTGCTGTGATTCGCAGAGCATTATTAAGTTCTCTTTCTTTTTTTTTTTTTTTTTTAAATAGGTTTCCCAATAATGATCTTCTGTGGATCCCACTACACTAACATGACCTTCAAAAAATCTGGAATTTCTAGGTCTGAGAATTATGATTTGAGGTCCATATCATGGCGAACAGCGATCCTGGTTAAGATCCAACACAATCCTAATAATAAATTTTTGGGGTCTTATTTTCAAATGCAAGACATTATAATGACTATTGCAACCTTCCCCACAATTAGTCAATGGAAGTGGTCCCGTGAACATTTAAAAAAATGCATGTTATGCAATAGCTGCAAGAGGTACGATATGGAGAGGAGAGGTTGGGTCAACTTCAGTACAGATGCAGTCACTCTTCGCCCGGCCTGTGTTGGAGGCACAAGACCTCTGTATTCATTTATATATTTTTGCCACCATCATTTGTGTAGCACTGTGTGAAACGGCGTACGAGGCTCCATAATAACAGCTTTGGTTGTTTATTGTGAAATTTGGACATCGTAGCGGGTCATCCAAGTATCTTTAACGTTCGGGTAAATTTCATGTTGGTCACAAACTTCATCCTATTTGGTACTGCGGTCACGTTCAGTAACTGAAGAGTAATCAAGTCAGTCCGAAAACATCCAAGAGCCGCACCTCTGCCTCCTCTCTCCCTCGCATCGAGCGAGCAGCTCACTTCTCTCCGCATGCTCCTTACGGTTTGTCCTCACTGACATCAAGAGACGGACACATAGACGTGCAAAAATGCAAATCTACGCAATAAAATGTATCCATACACCACATTTTGTGAAAAAATATTGAACGGTTGAGAGTTCTGGCTCGGAAAAGCAGCGTGAAGGACAGATGGACGACATGTGGCAGGACAATATTCATTCCCTCGTTCCCTATATTCAAAAAATTCTGCTTTTGCAAGCAAATGGATTCTGGAAGGACCCCAGAGATGCAGAAGACCAGCGCTCCGGTTATTTTGACTGCTGCGCAGAGTGAATTTGGGTCCCTCGGATCGCAGGTGTTCCGTGGCCCACGGATAAACAGTTTGTTCGCACTTCACAGCAGTTCAGCGAGAAATTAACATCTCTGTCGAAACTCCCTTAATGTGCAAACGTGCGTTTGCCCCAGGCCAATCACGTATTCAATACTCCGTCACAGAACCCAAATGTTCACACACAAAAATTAATGCTCCAATTTCAGTGGGTAGAATCAAATAAAATCCAGACAGTCAACTTCTAAGTGACACCATATGATGGGAACTGACACTTCCACCTTTAAGGGGACAGGTGTGCCCAAAGCAGGCCTGAGAGACGAGCCGAAACGCCGTCATCTCTTCTGTTCACCCAGGCGTTTATTCAGGGTTAACCCCTTACTTTTTCACTCATCTGCACACCTGCCCATCATTTTTAAAAAGGATTCAAATATGGATAAAATCTGTCACAATGCAATACTCCATCTGCATCCATCAGAATCCTCTCACACACAGCATGTTTTGGTATGAATTAGGAGGCAGAACACTCCAACCTGCGCTTGAGAAGTCACCTGGGCATTGCCTACGAACAGACAAGCGGAGGTACTTCAGAAAAGTGCGACTGAGCCTTCGCTCCATCAGCACAGAACGTCGGGAACTGACAAACACAAGACTCATATCTGATGATTTCAGCTTTGCTTTCAATGCCTCGGTATAAAACTGCAGAGAAAATTCTGCTGCAGCAAACAGAGCGCAATACTTTTCTCTTAACACCAACTTAACAGTTTTTACAAGTTGGAATTTTGAAAACACTTGATGGGTTTGATTCCGTCCTTGTTTTTAACTTCCTGCTTGACAGACCCTGCGCTGCCCGTAAAGAGAGCAGAGCCACACTGAATGCATAATGAGTAAAATCATTGTGACCCTCGTATTGAGCTGCGCACAGCCAACATCTGCCACACCACTCCAGGGAGAGTCGGGAGTCAAGCGTAAAATTATGGGCTCTTAAATCACCCAGGTGTTAACGACAGCCTCTCCATCGCTACCTGCAGCAATAAATAAAATTACCCCGTCGCTGCATCAACTCCCGGGGACAGCAGAGAGGAAAACTCAGCAAAACAACTGCCAAAAACCGCCTCCAATCTTTCACAGCATTAGTATTGACGGCAGTCTGAAGTTTAGCATTTTACTTGAGTGAAATACACTGGGCTTTCATGGCAACACATAGCGTCACATTATAAAGCTATTATAAATATTGATAAATTAAACATGCATTTCATAAGTGGCCACAATCCAAAACCATTTCACTCATTCAGTAACGCTCCCTACTCTACATGACAAACCCCAGCGACACGGAGAACCCAAAAAGAGCTGAGGGATCTCATCACTGTCCAGCAGCAACTAGTCCAGGTGACCCTCTCCCATATCCTGTTCCCCAGTCCACATCGTTATGTTTCCTTCATCTTTCCCCCATTACTAACCGCTCTTTCCCTGTGTTCACGTTCCCTCCATAATAAACCCTGACCCCTCTGATAGCGAGAGCAATCATGGCAGCCATCATCAGAGAAGCAGTCGAGGGAGCGTTTGGCTCGGAGAACACTGACGAATATCGCTCAACAACAGTGTGCACTCCTCTTGGGTTGGGGCTCAGATTAACTTTGGCAACACAGTTCAGTGGGACTTGTTGAAGAACCTCTCTGAAGCTGCACACATGCACCAGCCATGCTTGGTCATGATAGTGTTCATTTTAGAGTGACAATAGCTCCAGTGAGCTTGGGTGCACAGATAACAGATAACTACAGATAACTACTGCGGTGGATGACTGAGAAATTCTTTCCCAGGTGAAAAAATCCCCTCCTGTAACAGCTGGACAGATCAAGAACACCATTATGGTCGGTGTATCTGTGTTAATATCAGGAAGACTTCACCAGAGGGAAAACAGAGGGTTTACCGCAGGACTTAATGCACTATTGAGCCTCAACGTCAGATGGTTTGCCAAAAAAATTCTTTGAAATTCTTTTTGAACAATGTTCCTTGGGCCTAGGAGACGATGACAGATTTATTCCGAAACGATGGGAAGAGAAGAGTATGGCGAAGGAAAGGCACAGCTCATGATTTGAGGCACAACCCCTCGCCTTTAAAGCACGGCGGTGTGTGCAGGGCTGAAGGTAAGATTAGATTAGCTGCAGCACGTGTATCTCCGTTTGTACAGAAATCCCATCAAGGAGAGATCCTCTTGTCTTGACAAACCGAAATACGGTTTTTATCATCATTTTCTGTTTTTACTTTTGGAAAAAGTAACCAAAGATATGTGCCAATAGAAAGGTAAATGTATTTTGAACATGTTTTCTGTACATAAAATTGTCCATTTCTGGTGTTTTTAGTTCAAAAAAGGGGGGCAAAAATCCATATGCAATATCATGCTGTGACTGTCATGGCACAGAAATTTACAGAAAGCAAGGGTTCTTATTCCCAGTAAGCAGCAGTGAAAGGGTTAAAGATAATAAAGATAGCTCTTTTCTGACTTTAATTTAGATTCTTAAATTCTGTGCACGTCCTTGAGTGCATGATGTATGATGTCAGACACGTAACGTAATTTATGGCAAAACATTTATTTTCAGGTAAATTCTTAATTCACTTAATTCAGTGTAACAATAAAAATGTGTATCAATAAAAAAAAATCTCATGCTGCTGCAGTGTTCTGTGAGCTGCGCAGAAGCTGGCTTACAGCCTACAGTAAATTTACACAAATAAAAAATTCATCATGATAACATCCTACTGTGTTCTGTTGTGTTCTGATATAGTAACATTGTCAGCCATTTTCGACAGAAGGATAGACTCCATGGCCCTGCTCTGGTCTGTCTATATAGCCGACCTGCTCAATGTCGTTCTTCTGCAACTTCCACCATCTGTTCAAGAACTGCCACCGTTTTATCATCCCTCTTTCTTTTAAACATACAATCAATTTTTCTTTGCATTTTGAGCAAGTTGTGTTTTATCCATAGACTGTACAAAAAGATGGACGAAGCTACCGTGACGTCACCCATTGGTTTCAGTATACCATAAAGGAAGCCTCGATTTTGGCAATTTAAATTGCGCCATGTTGTCATTTTGAAACCGAATGTGATTTCTATTGGACGGGAGCGTGTGTTGAAGATCGGGGGAGGACCCCTAAAGCATATTCTGGCTTAATCCTTTTTTCTAGTCTATATGGGACCATAATTTACCAAAATGAACATCATTGTATATGAAAGAGACTTGAAATTTGCTATAGCTACCATAAAATTATGTGAAAAATCATTATATTAATGAAAAATCAGGTGGGAAAATAGGGTCAATTTTATCATAGGCTTCTGTAGCATTGAACTGCTACCTGCAACCACCGACGTCGCCATCTGCTGGCCATTAAATAGAATGCAATTTTACGGTAGTTCTGCAAGGGCTTCATTTTTCAGACCAGGGTGCTGCGCCCATCTTTTTATACAGTCTATGGTTTTACCGTTCGCTGTCAAAAGGATGCACGCGACCCCCAGCACCCAGCCTTGCATCACCGAGGCAACCAGCATCCAATCAAAAGAACGCATTGTGTGTTCCCAGTCTCCCCACTCTCCGCATGTGTTTGTTTGCGGAAGTGAGCGGTGGACTACCCGCTCGCATGACAGAGAGTCATTCATGATTTAGATTGTTAATCGTGAAACCTCCCGATTTATTACCGGGGGATTTTTCTTTAGTTTTCTTGCAAAAACGACAGTTCGCTGCTGTCTGCAAGAATCCACAGCACTCGCATCGCTACCGTTGGATTAACGTCACAATGCAGGGTGTAGACGGCCTACAAGTTGGAACATATCCCAGTCACACAGCGAAAACGCATGAATTACGCATGAATTACGCACAGATTTTCGTTTCTGCGCGGAGCGTACGTCGTATGCGTAATTTGTAGGTGGAACGAACGTGGACTGACAACTCACGTATGTATTTTGGTATATAAAAGCAGCCATTTCGGGCACTTTTGCCATTCCAGACCTTGCTGCAAAGGGGTCCATATCACTATGAACCCTCAAAGAAGAGATGTTATGGTGTTCCTGCTGCAGAACTTCTTCTTCTTCAGCAGCTTTCTTCTTCTGCACCCTTGTCTTTGAGGGCAAGCGAGCTTTCCTGGGTGGCATCTCTTGAAGTGTTCTTGATTGGCGAAAGGTACTGAGGAACTCCCGTCGTTCAACGCTTTTTATATGCGCTGAACCGAAGCGATAGTGACGCCGTAGGTGTGTTTTTCGTGCGTGATCCGTCAGTGATTCATCCGTGGGGCATGCGTCGACATGCGCGGAACGAAAGTGCTTGTACGTGGAATGTACGTGAAGCGTTCGTGTTTGGACGTGCTCCGCCGGTGATTCATGCGTCGGGCGTGCGTCGAATGTCCGTGGAATACTGCACCGTGTTTGCTATTATGCGTTGACGTGCGCGAAATGTCAGTGATTGTAAGTGATACATGCGTGGTTCATGCGCGATTCATGCGTGATTCGTCCGAAATTTCTACCCCCGACACCCCGAAAAATTGGTCAATTTCTCAACGCACAAGCACGCACAAACCCAATCTGTGCGTGATTTGTGAGTGATTCGTGCGTGATCGGCTGTGTGACTGGGCCTTAAGCGGCCGCTGCGAGGAGCGGACTACAAATGATAATGTTTGTCCAGCGCACTAAAATCTACTTCAACACGTCAAGGGCGGCACATTCTGTTGATGATTTTCATGTATTCATCAAATTTACATTTATTTCAGAGAAATTCGCTTAAAAATGGGAAGGGCTCACGTTGTGCGCAGGGGTGAAGGTTGCTCTTCCGAGGCGTATCTATGCCGTAGAGGACTGTATATCTCTTCCCAGAAAGGCGTACCGCTACGTTCTGGCTTAATTTTACCCATGCGCGTGTGGGCATTTATGGCAGCCAATGGGACCAGATCCATTGTGTTTACAGATGAGGTGACGGCTGACAAAAGCAGCTGAATAAATTCTCTATTCCATAGGGCTACATTATTCTCTCCGATACAGGTAAATGCTTCAAAACTCATTATACGGGCGCTCAGTGCGCAGACGGTCAATGACCCAAAGCACACTGTACTCAACCAATCAATTTTTAAGGCAAAGAACTGTTATGTTCAACAAAAGCCAAATCAATTACCTGTCCTGCATTCAGAGAGGCATGGTTTTCAGTAGTTGATGGCAAAACTAGAATCTGCAGTGAAGTCCTGGCAGAGCATCTTCAGGACTGAAAACCCAGCATCTGATGATGCAAATGTTCCTGACTGCAGAGAATTATCGACTGGACAGGATTTACCATCAAACATATCATAATCATTACGTTAGTTTGTCCAAATGCTTTTGAGCCCCAAAAAACTATGGAGAAGTGGTTGCAGTTCCTACAGAGTACATATATGTAAATATTTTTGGAAAAAACCTTCGATTAAATCTGAAAGTGTACCCTTCAGTCACATCTTGACTGATTCTTTCCAATCCACTGTGGTGGAACACACAGCCAAAATGGTGAGGCCGACATTTTTCAGCTACTTACAAGCATCACTGTACATCAGGCACAAGAGAAAGCAACCTCATATCTGCTTGTGCCACCTTCAGCCAAAACAGAAGCAATGAGAGTTTTTTTTTTAGTATGAATTGCCAGTTTACAGAGACAAAACATCTCAAGACGGCACAAGTCAGGACTTTATCCTGTCCTTCGGATCATCATCTCACTGCATCACAAATTATGCATGAGCTTCAGATTACAGACTAATGACTGGATGTTCTTCAAGATTTTCTGTTCGGCAGTAGAATTCATTGTTCCATCAATCATTAAAAGTCATCCTATTCTTGCACAGTATTAAATTTTGCCTTCCAACTCTTCCAGGGATATGATCTTTCTGCTAAGTCGCTCTTCAGTTGTACCGCCACTGAAATTATCTGAGGTTCCTACAGGCTTCATCTGGATAATTTTGTGACTTACTCAAATAAGACGATTGTTTGGTAGAATTTTGGTAAAGAGACCCAACTTGGTAGAATTCACCACCGGCCCAAGTTTTCTCCATCTGGAGATGATGGCGCTGACGGTGGTTTGCTGAGGTCCCAGAACTTCATCTCTGTAACCATTTCCAGACTGAAATATTTCAGGAACATTCTTTCCTATTTCTTCCAGAATTTATTTCTGATCGTGGCATCGTGTTGAAACTTTGTAGCCCTGGTCTCATTGATGGACACTTTCTACTTAAGGAGTGATTAACTTCAACAGGGCTGGCAGTCATGAAGCCTCGGTGTGTGGTGTTATTTACAATAATGATCAATTATGTTTTGACTGAGTAACCAAAAGGGGCAACTACTTTCCCAACAGGTCACCCATTATTTTTATTTTCCTCAAAGAAATTGTTTCATCACCATTATATCATTCAAACAATTGACCCCCGTAATTTCTGCTCCGGGTGAATTTTTTCATATTGTATTTTTGGGATTTAAGTGTCCGAACCTGAATAATGCGCTTACATGCTCTGTAGTGCTTATTCATAAGAGCCCAGGGCAGCTTGCATCAACACAGGAAATAAGACTGTTGTTCTGAGGTTTGCATACTCTGGGAAAAAGTATTTATCAAATACTTAATGTCTTAAAAATGTTCGTGCAGTAGTCCGTGAGAGTAGTACAGGACCAGATCATAGGAATTAGATTTGCAGGGGTCTGTTTACGTCTGCTGAGGGAAGGACTGTTGGCAGGAATAAGTTTTGAGAGTCTGGTATCTGTGTATGATGTGCCATGTAAAATCCTTACTGACACATACCGTGTATATACAGAATGTACAGGGTCTAAAACTGCCCTCCGTCGATCCACAGCAACACACCTTATCCTCCTAATCTTATTCGAAAGAATAACAACAAGAGCACCGCAGAGCGTGACAGATGCCCCCGCCTGTATGTTGATCAAGGGCATATTGAGATGGCTGCTGTGGCGGCCATATTGGACATCGAACGGCGCTGGTTTTTGAAAGGATCCTTCCTCTAGCCACTCCCAATACGCCTATGAAGAAATGGCATCAATCCGACGAGGGATTCTATAGTTATCCCACGGAAACGAAAAGTTAACGGACTACGGATGGACGGACGACGGACGGACATGGTGTCGACATAATCCCCCCTTTCCTCTTTGGAGGGCGGGGGCATAAAAATAAAACCTTGAATTTAATGAAAATGAGTAAAGGAACATTCTGATCTTAAAAATAAGTTTTTTTTTTTTTTTTTTCCTGAAAATGAGTGGCAAGATCACTGGTATCTCAGGAAACCCAAGCTAGAATAATCAGATGAAGTACCCTCTATTCCCACTTATGTTTTACTTTGAGTTCACCAATATGATTAAGAAAACATTAATGGTCAGTAATGACCGCTCGTTTCCCGAGGGAATAAATAAGAGGTGACACAGGATCATTTCTCCTGCTGATCTATGGCCAGGGGGCCGAAAGAGTCCTGCAGTGATACACAAAGATAACAGCTAAAAGGTTGAAAATACCCACACTGACTAATGGAGAAGTAATTACAGAGAGGAAGGCACATCGCATTGGTGAACATCTGCCTGAAAGAGGATGCGAGTCTATTTTAAATACTCACACTGAGAAGGAAAGTTCAAGAGGTCAAGCAGATCACAGTCATCCCAAAAACTACAATCAAACACCATCCGCTCAAGATATTCGGAGAAGCTTCCAGAAAAAGGGAAAAAAAGAAAAAACTGAAGCAGTCAACAATTAACAAAAAACTTAATTACAAAAACCTATTTCTCTCTTTCAAATGAAGCCTTGCAATGTATGCCAATTTGCATATTGTACAAGCATTATCATAATTAGAGGTAAATTGCTATATTCTTCAGTAATTTATACATTTGAGAAAAACTGCTTTTGCGGATCCATTCACAGCAGTGCGAAAATCGGCCAAAGTGATTTGGCTCAGTCATACAATGCCTCGATCTGTATAAATTACCTCAGAAATGAATAAAAATGGAATCCTTTTGTTTGCTCTGTAGCAATTATCCGCAGGAGCTTTTTGTAAAAACAAAATAACCCAGTGACAAATAGTGTGACTGGACCGCTAATGCTGTTCAGAAACTTCGCTTTAATTCCAACAGCATCACAAAACACACAATGGATGCTGATCCAACCTCAGATTAATCATTTCTTCACTAACGAAATCTGACCCTCAGGAAGTAATCTGACTGATCTCAAATTTTCGACTCAGAGAACACGTTGACACTCCTTATCCACAGAACAACATAATCCGAGCTCCAGGACCCAGCAGCCTCCGCTCAGCAGTCAATTGCACATCAGATAAAGGTTGTACAGCCAGTGGTTATTCTCAGTAATGAAATGGATTCACTTTTTGTTTCAAATCACAAAGGACGTCGTACCGCTGTTCCCGGAACACTGCTGGGCCCTGAAGCACACGGCAGCCGGCGCAAGGAAACACTTCACGCCGTCCTCTCATTTCTCTACAGAAATAACAGCTGTTCAGCTGTTAATTTACCATGTCAATGTCCCCATCTGACCAGGAAAAAGGAATAATACCCAAAATTAAAACAAAGTGAGCCAAATCTAATATTTGATTCAACTTAAGACTCACAACAGACATCAAACTCTTTGGACAATATGTTAGGGTTCAACATTCGGGGGTGAAATCCTCTCAATGCACTTTTCAGTGTGGGGGCTGCAAATGGTGTTGCAGCCATTAAAATTAGCGGAGCTCGAGATTCAGCTTCATTAAACCCTTCGAGAGCCAGGCCTCAGGAGAGCAGTACGGCACAAGCCAGCTCAGCACATCCTTTCCTCCCACGAGAAAAACCGTATTTAGCCAAATTGCCTTAAATGCATTTTCATTCTTATCAGGATTTTGACAATGATCAGACATATAACAGTATTACAACAAGGCTAAACTCAGAATAGAAAATCTCAGCAAAGCCAGGAAGTACTCAAGGAAACCGATGTTATTCCGGCATGAGCTAATGGCCTTAATCATTCTTACTTCAGTTTTGAGTCAGACTTCAGTTCAACACCTACCATCAGCCATTCAGGGAGAGGAGGAAATGCTTTAAAGTGATAAATCTAATTTATACTCCCTCCATTATTCAACTCCCTCTGGACTACGCAGCAGTGCTGCAATGTTCATTCTCAATGCTGAACTGTTGGGAGTCAGATAATGATATATTTTCTTAGGTAAGATACAGAAAGTATTGTTTTAAGTGGAAAAATGCCATTACTGATGCACGTAATGATACCGCAGCTGGGCTTGGACCAAAAGGGCTACATGGGACAACTGTGATGGACGACTACCCACAAGGTCCAAAGCAGCAGTAAGGTGCAATGCCTGTAGGGCAATGGGCAGGACTGTAGTGGACCAGGCATCATTTGTTTATCCAATAGGAAGGGTCCTTTTCCAACGGGAAAGGAGATTTTAGACTGGCAACATAAGGGCCCAGTTTGAGACCTATCTCGCTGAGGCTGCTGGCAGGAGCTGTGGCAAAAAGCTAGTTGGTGCATGTCATGGAAACCCAACGATCTGCTGCAAAACTGCATTTTTAAGGAAGTCTGTCAAACTGAGCTAGAAATACCACCACGCGGTGGTGCGTTTCCGTGTTTTTCCGAATATAGATGTAAGCAAATCTGCACAGTCAAGTGTATTTGGAGAAGTATCTCTTTCGTTGTGTTCTGAAGCATCATTCATACTTCTTCTCCTCGTCTCAGTTTTGCTGCTGGCCTTGTCCTGCTCAATCTCCTCTTCTGTTGAAGTCCAACGAGAGAAGCAAAATACAGAATTAAATTCCTGGCATGTGTTGAAAATGCAGGTCACAGTGACCTTGACCTTTGACTGCCAAAATGTAATCTGTATATCCTTGAGTCCAAGTGGACATTGATGTCAAATTTAGACATTCAGGCCTATCGCGTTTACGGCACAAGACAGACTTGAAATCACAGTGATCTTCACCTCTGACCACCTAAATCCAATGAGTTCTTCCATGAGTCCAGGTGGACAGTTGAGCCAAATTTGAAGAAATTCCTAAAAGGTGTTCCAGAGATATCACTATTATATCACTAAGGCGTTTTTCAGCTATCGTCCGAGACAAAACGTTAACAGACAGACAGATGAAAGTCGCTCACCACGACACTACCCTTCGTCGACTTTCGTCGGCTGAGGGGTAAAAACGAGAGGGACTTGAGGTCACATAATGCTTTCTAAAGATAATGAGTTCACAATATTGGGACGGACAAAAGTTTGGACGCACAGATAGACGTAGAGACGACACAAAGACACAGTGACTCTTGCCACACCTGCCGCCTTTGTTCAGGCATAAAGAGCGGGCATTCTGGGCCTGGCTGGCCTGGAGGACCTCAGCTCCGGCACACAGGTACGGCTGAGCGGAAAGCGCTCCAGCATAAGCTGTGATGTGAGAGGAGTTTGGAGAGTCAGCGGAGATGGACTTTTACAGGGGCTTATATGGGATGTTGTCAGGGAAGGTGGGAGAAGCAGTTTGAGGAAACAATAAATCAGACAGACACGCCCCCCAGTGCAGGGATAGGGGCTGGAACAGCCCGGAGGGTCAGAACCCATCTGTGTGGCAGAGGTCATTGGGGAGGTGCGAGAGCTCCTCAGCAGCAGGGCGCTGGGGTTGGATGAGGTCTGGACAGACATGCTGAAGGGGAGAGGCGTGTCAGAGAGCTGGTCCCCAGCCTCGGGAGAAGAGGTGAGGAGGAAATGTTCCAATCATGGGGAAAACGCACTCTTCAGCCTCCTGAGGAGAGCCCATGCCACATGCAGGAAAGGAATATCCAAACAACATCCATATAACATCCATTCAAAATCCATCGAACATCCATCCAGCAGTCAGACAAACAGATTCAGGGGTAACAACACAGGCTCGGCCACGGTTGCAAAACAAAGGACTGGCTTTTAATCCTCTAGCAGATATTCAAGGGCGTGAGGATGCTTGATTATTCAGTCCACATGTATTTTGTGGATTGGAGGACTGAGTTCCTCTCGGTGTGTAATGGCAGGTGATGTGAGGAGGGTCCCGGGGTCGCAAGAGAGCTACAAGGTCTCTGAGCACCCAGGGCGAGAGTCATGTCTGTATTATTATTACTATCTGTACATATTTTGCTCCAAGCGTGTTGATACCTGATGACATCATTGTAAAAGTTTTGCAGGAAGTGGCCAGAGAAAGTTTTGGTGTAGATTTTACTCTTTCATTTTTCTTAAATATATTGCCGCTGTCATAACGGAAACCCAGTAGCTCCAACGCAGGGCTGCACAATTAATCACTGCTGAGTGGCAGCAATTCTGTGGCACTTGCAAGAGGGAGTTACATAAAGGAGGCGCCGCCGATTCCTCCCTATACACCGTTATGAAGGCACAAGGGACTTATTTCCCTACTGTGAGCCCGCGTGATGGACTTGCTCCATAAGCACCTCTTACCAAGAAGAAAACTAATCAAATTGGCCTGAACATAACTTTTTTACCGGACAAATAAGTTTCCATCATTATTATACAACCTTCTTATCAAACGAAAATTTATCCACCACAAAATTCGAACTGCCTAGTGCTCTTGGTCCAGTGCTTCGGTATCTACTAATATTTAAAAAGTTCTTTTTTGCTTGTAGGTATGATTTCCATCAGGTTATTTGCAATTTGTGTTGTTTTAGTTGTATATAATTTATAGTTATGTTTTCTGATTAGTTATATTTTTAGATGTATTGGTCATATTTGTTATTCTTTGCATTAGTCACATTCTGTACTCAAGAGATGGAAATTCACTGCTTTCCAGCAATACTGGTGCCGCAGGTAAATATTTTCAAAAGTGGTTATGAATTTATACCTTTATCGTTTATCCTCTTGTTATTTATTTCAACATTTTAAACCTCTAGTCTGGAGTCATGACTCCTCTGAGGTCTGGTACATTAATCAGTTTGTTCAGAAGAGCTTAAGAAAAGAATAAAAACACTAGTTTTGCATTTTCTATGTCAAAAACGTCCCCCCCCCTATTAACGATTAATCGATTACGTGACTGACGACTGATTAAGGAAATGCGATATCATGGTCATCCCTACATTTCCCCCGCACTGGAGCCAGACTCTGATGGCACCTCTTTCTCTGCAAACATAAATCACACGCAGGGCCAGGTAATGCGTTGATATTATATTGATATCATGATATAATATATTGTCACAGATTTCGGATATTGTAATATTTTGATATGACAAAAGTGTGGTCTTTCCTGGCTTTAAAGGCTGTGTTACAGTAAAGGGATGCAGTTTTCAGCTCTTATTAGACGGTTGTAGCTGTTGCCTGTACCTGCTTGGTCATCATATCCACATTACTAATGACTGTTTGTCATAAATCACGCTGTGAAGATATTTTCTGAAAGCACCAACGTTTATCCCCGACAATATCGGCACGATATCGATAAAAGATACCCATTCAAAAATATCAAGATATTTGATTTTGTGAATAACATCCAGCCATAATTACACTATTTATCTTCTGGCTGGTGGGAACCTTATTGAGTTAAAAATAAAAGAATCTCACCGAATGTTTCTGCTCCCGTGAAACAGGAAGTCATGAGTGACGCTTTAAGTTTTCCTAATCATTATGGTGAACATGAAAAGGGAAATTGGACTGGGAATATACATTTTTATTGAAAATTTTATTGGAGCGCAGATGATTGTGGCGCAGATGTTTCCAGGGAAAAAAATTATTTTAGAATATTTTTTCCTTCCATCTTTTCTTCAAATCCAAGGTAAGACTTCTGTCATCATACTGGATCAAATATTAGGAGGATTAAGGTCACTTTTTTTACGGCCTTTTCAGCTCAAATTTAACAAAGGTGCGATATTAGCAGAGGACACTGCGACATCCATTACTGCTGATGCACGTTTCCCTAAGAACTAGAAAAGAAAATCAATTCTCAATCCTAAGAAAGGAAATTGCAATTCTCATTTAATCGTAAACGGTGTAGCCCAACAACGATACAATAACATCACGGGAAAGAAGATTGAGCAACATGGAGTCATTTTCTATTGGCATATTCATGATGAGAACATTAGCAGAATGCAAATGCTACCGAGCAAAGCCAACACACTGGGGTAAGAAAAAAACAAAGAAATGAGCCACAAGGTTTTCAACTGGCAACAATGATACACTTGAAAAGGAAATAAACTTTCAGGCTTTAAAGCGCACAGTGTGGTTGTGTACAGCCAAGTCTGCATTACCCTCTCCGGAACATTCTTTTCTTTTTCCTGGGGAAAGATTAGAGGCAGCATGCCCTACTTTGGGCTTTTAACAGTAACGTTCTCATGCCATCTCAATTCCTTTCAGCGATAACATCAACAGTGGCCCGTCTTAGAAGGAATGAGAACCATTCCTGGCGTTTTAAGCCACATGCTTCCAGCCCACCAGATTAGCTTCGCTGCACGGAAAACCCAACTTACAAAATTCTGCAGGCCTTCACCGATTATTGGTATACCCTTGTGATTTTACTCACATTTCATTGCAGATTGCCATGATTGCAGTGTTGTTGGGAACAGTAAGCAATTTTCTTTGCTAACAATCTGATGCAACTAAATACTCAAAGTAGCACATCAATTACCATTTTTGTAATCAATTTAACTTGTGACTCCAGCATGAGTAAAGTCCTGTCATCTTTCTTTTTATGTTCACATGAAAGTGAAGTTTTGGAAATTCTGTAAAATATTACTGAACAATTATTATGCATTTGTACAGCCTACTTTCTCAAAAACTAAAAGGCGTTTTCAAGCAGAGATGCGTCAACCATTAAATAATCCGGGTCCATAGACCGTGTGGTAGGATAAGGACTGCCGCCTCGCTATGTGTCATTTCTTAAAACATTCCTTGAACATCCGACCCCTGCACATTTGGTGTGAGCAAAAAAACAAATGTCCTTTGGAGCCAGTTACATCTACTTACCTTCATGGCAGGCTTTACAAACCCATAAAATCAAGCTTTCAAAACTAATTACAGCATCAATATCTTACACTTTGCACACACAATTACTGCCCTGCGTGCGAGCAGGAACACCATCACTCTTCAGGTATTCGGATCCCGAGAGGGGCCAGCCTGCACCTCCTCTCCAGAATACAGCAGAGATTCGCTTCGGGGCGGTTTGAAGCCCGAAATCCGCTCTGTGCAGTGTGAGCACTGCTGCGTGCTGTAGAACATGGCCCTCGGTGTGCGGGGCGAGGCCCCCCCAAACCCCCACAGTACTGTAATACTGCCAGAGCAACGAGACTCGCTCCGGAGAAGGAATGTCAGGCATTTCCTTTCATGTTCGTGAGCTGAGCTGGGTCAGAGGAGTAACTCTTGCGATGATCAAACCGTAGGAGAACAAAACTTCCTCCCTCAGCAAAGCAAAAAAACCTCATCCCACTGACTGTATGTACTTTCCCTGACAGGGAATGGCCTACATATTTAGGCAATGCATCAGCAACTCCCTTTCAATTAAAGATTAAGAAGTGCTAACGTCCCCTCAATGAATATCATTACTTTTAGTCATTATACAGCCCCCACGAACCATCATATGAGAAGTTATTTGAATCTGTCCATTTCATTCATAGTAACTGCGCTGACGAGAAACGTTGAAGGCAAACGGTATTAAAATTTCATGAAAGTCCATAATTCATCAGGAACAGAAGCGGTGATGCTGTACTGGGGGTCTTTTGCTTAAATCAACAAAGACTGATCATTTCTCAAAGCTCTTATCCCGAAAACTAAACATTTTGGAGACAAAAGCATAAGATCAGGTGACCCCGCCCAGAGTGGCGTTTACTGTACCTGCCAGCTTCACATTACAGGCAAAAATAAAAAGGATTCAAAGTTAGCTTGTTAGTAATGTAGTACTAGTGCTATTCAATATAGTCTTTTTGGATTTTCTGTCACAAGTTCAAAGCAAGCTTTAGACATGCTTGTCGGCCAACTCAATTTTAAGTGAAGAACAGCAAAACTATGAATGTTATCCGGCATCTTGTGTTTTTGCCAGAATACTTAAATGATTTTGACAAGACTGTAGAAGGGAGAATTGTTAAAACTGCGGTTTGAGCCACAATAGAACATCCAGTAAATTTTACTGCTTCCTTCACAGAGTGAAGTTATGTGACCTGACATTTTCCAACACAGGGCACAAAGGCTGGAATTCCAGGACATTTATCTTGACGTATTTCTTTACAGGAATGAAACCGCGACCAACAATGCACAGAAAGCAAAGCAGGACATAAAACAAAAGTAATGACACCAATATTAAAAGTGTAAATTACATAAATCCAGTCCGTGTCCCGGTGCTTTCCTGAGTTCATTTCCCACACAATCGATTTTTCTTCAAACACCCAAACCAGCCAAACAAAATCTGTATCAGTCACACACATCTGCTACTGCAGACTGAAATGACCAGTTTATTGTGGTTAAGGTGCACTTTACAGAGTACATGGGACCAGGTTTTTTGAGGCATGTGCATTTGCACAAACATACACATACTGTGCAAACAAATGCATAATGTAAATAAATGTTCATAGTGATATATACCCACATTGATTTTTCCTTTACGTTCACAGAGATGCCCTCTTTAAACAGAATGGGAGGAATGTTCTGGATGCTGGCTCCTTGAGATAAAACATGAGTTTTCAAACCCATCATATTCAGCAGCGTAATTCAGTGAGTCAGGCTTATGACAACGGAGGTGTACGCACTGCTTAACCTGCCTGGTGCCATCAAACACATCTCAGATCCTTCGCCGCTATCAAATGAAATATTCCAAACGTACATTTGACATGACCTCCCCCTGGTTCACTCTCGCTGATGTGAAGCGAGGATTTTTAGGGCCTTCAAGCCTGGTGGGTTGAAAAAACTGCTGTTCTGTGAATTCTGTCATTTTAAATTTAACAGTCACACATTAACCAAGGTTTGCTTTTGCTAATGAACATAAGCGCAGGAAAACCTGCAAGATCAGTGCGTTTCCATGGTGACGTGACCTCTGAGGCAGAGATTCCTCCACCACTATTCCATAAAGTCAGCTTTCAAGCAAACTCTAAAATATCGGGACTCAATCTAATTTGCAGACGTTTGATTTCAATAGTTTCAGTCCTGCTCAGGAATTGTCAAGAAATTACATCAACATCCCTCTTTTCCCATTTGATTAATACTCAAGTCCAGTGCCCTGAATTGGAATGGTGCCTCAGGTAGGACTTTGATTGTTCGTAAGGGCAGTAGCTTTGTAAACCCCAGAATCTTGAATATGAGGCCATTTCGGTCGACTTACACAGAGGCATATAGGTGCTGCACATGACCAACAAACCTCCTCCATGGCCACCCCAAGCTTTGGCATAAACAGTTAGATTCCAGATCTTAAGGTGCATCAAAGTTAGGAAATCAACGCTTCAGTAGTGCAGCTAGTGTAATAAATTCAACAAAACATAAAAAAGTACCGATCAGCATTGCATTAGCTTCAGTACCAATTCAATGTCAACCAATAAAATAAAAAACCCAAAACCAGTGAAGTTGGCACGTTGTGTAAATCGTAAATAAAAACAGAATACAATGATTTGCAAATCCTTTTCAACCTATATTCAATTGAATACACTGCAAAGACAAGTTACTTAATGTTCGAACAGGTAAACTTTGAAATTTTTTGCAAATATTAGCGCATTTGGAATTTGATGCCTGCAACACGTTTCAAAAAAGCTGGCACAAGTGGCAAAAAAGAGTTGAGAGTTGAGGAATGCTCATTAAACACTTATTTGGAATATCCCACAGGTGAACGGGCTAATTGGGAACAGGTGGGTGCCATGATTGGGTATAATAGCAGCTTCCCTGAAATGCTCAGTCATTCACAAACAAGGATGGGGCGATGGTCACCACTTAGTGAACAAATGTGTGAGCTGATTGTCGAACAGTTTGAAAACAACATTCCTCAACGAGCTATTGCAAGAAATTTAGGGATTTCATCATCTACGGTCCGTAATATCGTCAAAAGGTTCAGAGAATCTGGAGAAATCACTGCACGTAAGCGACAAGGCTGAAAACCAACATTGAATGCCCGTGACCTTCGATCCCTCAGGCGGTACTGCATCAAAAACCGACATCAGTGTGTAAAGGACATCACTACATGGGCTCAGGAACACTTCAGAAAACCACTGTCAGTAACTACAGTTCGTCGCTACATCTGCAAGTGCGAGTTAAAACTCTACAATGCAAAGCGACAGCCATTTATCAACAGCACCCAGAAACGCCGCCAGCTTCGCTGGGCCCAAGCTCATCTAAGATGGACTGATGCAAAGTGGAAAAGTGTTCTGTGGTCTGACGAGTTCACATTTCAAATTGTTTTTGGAAACTGTGGACGTCGCGTCCTCCGGACCAAGGAGGAAAAGAACCATCCGGACTGTTATAGGCGCAAAGTTCAAAAGCCAGCATCTGCGATGGTATGGGGGTGTATTAGTGCCCAAGGCATGGGCAACTTACACATATGTGAAGGCACCATTAATGCTGAAAGGTACATACAGGTTTTGGAGCAACATATGTTGCCAATAAAGCAACGTCTTTTTCATGGACGCTCCTGCTTATTTCAGCAAGACAATGCCAAGCCACATTCTGCACGTGTTACAACAGCATGGCTCCGTAGTAAGAGAGTGCGGGTACTAGACTAGCCTGCCTGTAGTCCAGACCTGTCTCCCATTGAAAATGTGTGGCGCATTATGAAGCGTAAAATACGACAACGGAGACCCCGGACTGTTGAACAACTTAAGCTGTACATCAAGCAAGAATGGGAAAGAGTTCCACCTGAAAAGCTTCCAAAATTGGTCTCCTCAGTTCCCAAACGTTTACAGAGTGTCGTTAAAAGGAAAGGCGATGTAACACAGTGGTAAAAAGGCCCCTGTGCCAACTATTTTGCAATGTGTTGCTGCCTTTAAATTCTAAATTAATGCAAAAAAAAAAAAAAAAAGTTTCTCAGTTTGAACATTAAACATCTTGTCTTTGTTGAAAAGGTTTTGCAAATCATTGTATTCTGATTTTATCTACGATTTACATAACGTGCCAACTTCACTGGTTTTGGGTTTTGTACTATGCTGACTTAAGATTGCCGCAGTTGACCTTTATCACCCTGAATGAGCTTGTGTCAGCGAACACTGATTTATGCCATCATGTTCCCCATTAGCTTTCAAGACTGCAAAGTTAACAAAAAATATGTTGAGGTCTGAGTGCCCTCAACATACCAAAAATTCGACTAATGGTCTTATAGCTCACCAGCCGGCATTGAAAACCAGTCTGGGCAAAACCCTTGTGAACCTCCCCATGTTACAGCATACAGAGCAGCCACTAGAGGGCAGAGTTGCATCACTGTTGGCCATAATTCAACGAAGCTTATTTTCAAAAGAAATTTTAACAATAAAAAGAACTCAAAAATAAGAACATGAAAAGTTTTAATAAGTACAAACAAACTTCAGAGACTTGAAGTTCCATATGGAGCATGAAGAGAATCTGGCCTGCGTTTTCGGAGCAGAGGACTGCGATAGATCCTGTAAACGGAACACGACCGCTATGCCAGATGCTGCCTGATTGCAATATCTCAGCCTGCCTATTGGGCAGTGAGCTAAAAACTGAATCTACTGGTGCAATTTTTTCTCACCCAACAAATATAATGTTTCACGGAGAGCCAATGCCAAGGCATAGTGGACTAAAAAATAAACCACAACGTCCTCAGATCCATCACTTAGTGTCTGATAATACTGAAAACTCTCTCCTCCACAGTCCTGTCAAAATTATTTAATTATTCTGGCAGTTATACTAGATACCATTTATTTTCCTGCTTTTCACTGGTACTTAACCCCACTGCGCAAATAAAGACGGCGACTTCCATAAATTCCAAAATTAAATTGCAAAATAATTCTGTAATTGAATTTCCAAATGTCTTTCTTTGCAGCAAATATTTTCCACAGTCGCTGTGACACAAATATAGAGTTACAAAGTCTTAAATAGGCTCATGCACAGCAGGCAAAAATTTGCATTATTTATATTGTGCATAGAGTGGTTTTTATTGGCCAAAAAAACTTGTAAAAAAATCCTAAAAGACCGTATTGAATAATGTTGGTACTACTTTGTACATTACTAACAAGCTAACTTTGCACTCGACTATTTTTTGCAGTAATGTGAAGCTGGCAGGTACAGGAAACGCCACTCTGGGTGAGGCCACCTGGTCTTATGTTTTTTGTCACTAAAATGTTTAGTTTTTGGGATAAGAGCTTTGAGAAATGATCAGTCTCTGTTGATTTAAGCAAAAGACCCTCAGCACAGCATCACAGCTTCTGTTCCTGATGAATTATGGACTTTCATGAAATTTTAATACCGTTTGCCTACAACGTTTCTCGTCAGCGCAGTTACTATGAATGAAATGGACAGATTCACATAATTTCTCATATGATGGTTCGTGGGGGCTGTATAATGACTAAAAGTAATGATATTCATTGAGGGGACGTTAGCACTTCTTAATCTTTAATTGAAAGGGAGTAGTTAATGCATTACGCAAATGAAAGGATGTAGAAGTACAGGGTACAAGACATGCAAGAGGCCAGAGAACATGCGGAAATTTCTGTTGGAAAAACACAATGCTGTGGAGGTTCCTCAAATAAACACTGACGTAATATTCGGTGAGAGTTCAGTCTTCTGTAGGACTAGCAAGAAAAATACAAATTTGTAAACAAAGTGGACTTCCACTGACGAGGTAGCTTCGAAAAACAAGAATGAGCGTACCAGCAGACAGACAGACAAGCAGACAGACAGACAGACAGACACGATTGCGCTTCCATACCTATGAAACACACCAAAAGAGTGCCCACGCGCAGGCATGATGCGACTATTATGCTGTAATACTGCGCCGTTTCCGTTAGGTCCAGCAAACAGACCACATTTAAGAGATTGTTTTACTTCAGCACTGTATGCGTTTAGTGTAATATAATAGTGTAATATAATGTGTATTTCTATCTTAATACGTGCAAGAAGTCTGAATTCAATGAACTAAAAGTGAGCTACAGCATCAATTCCGTCTCTAATACAAAGGCTTTAATTGATTTATTACCAAGTTATTGCACCTAGGAAACATCCAAAGTGAAGTTTCGCCTCCTAACGAGCGTACAGGGCGAACATATTTTCATTCTTAATGACCTTCATTCCCATTACATAGAGTTCACTCCCAGAAATAAAATAAAAATATCGACCGATCTCATCTCACCAGATGAAGGCTTGCAAAATGTTTTTGATTCGACTTGCCCTCTTTCCTGAAGACCTACAGCGCAGCAACTCCAAAAATATGTGGTCTCACAGCATATGAGAACATAAAACTTTTATTAAATATTTCCAAAGATATGATGAAACAAAGTAATTTCCCCAAAGAAAAAAGACAGGTTTCAGAGTTAAGAGCTTGGTAAAGATGATTGGCATCCCACAGGCTATAACCAACAGAACATAAAAGAGCAGTATAACAGGAGACAAGAAAGATCTTGTGTTTTTTCAATGCCTTTCCTGCTTTGTTTTGTAGTTTTTGTTTTTATTGGGTCTGTTCCTTTGATCTTGAGAGGAAAAAAAAAATGAATGGTCGAGCCTGGTATGCACACCACTAAACTGAATTCTTCCCCTTCAGTGTAAAATAAACGAGAGTTAAAATCTTTAAGGTTAAAGAATAAACATCAGGCTGCCATATAAAAGAATGAGAAAGTTTCTACACATCCGCAGGCAATAGCCAGTCTCCGGAATGCCAAGCTGATATACGACCTTCCCTTCAAATTGAGAGAGAAGAGGTCGTTTAACGCACCGCAGTAATGCCACAGGAGGTCTGAGGACTGCAAACCACAACACCAGCTCAACTACGGAGTCAAAAATACAATCTCTGACATGATATGTGGACCATTATGACAGCAGAGGAAAATCTGGACTGATTTTGCAGTGAAAGGATGCTACACACACATGGAACTGCGCAGGAAGAGGAAAAACCAATGAAAGAATAGCATCTACGACTAGGGGCGTGTTTAGGGCCCGGTTACTGGACTATAGCCTGGGGTATTTTTTCTTTAACCCGGGGTCTTTTCTTACAGCTAAAAAATTAGACGAGTATGAACTTTGACCTCTTGCAACCACTGAGTCTTCAACCTCTATTGTAATTTATTTGCGGAGTGTGTAAGTAAGTTATCGTAGTTCCTGGGACGCTTATGTGTCTGTATCTTTCTCGTAAAAGCTCGCCTCTTCCACCTGGAAGCCCAGAAACTGTAAATGTATTATGTAATTATTGTTGGTTAGTTTTCACTTACCGGTGCCTCTGAATCTGACTCCATTGACCCGTTTTACTCGTCCTGATCACTTCCTCGCGCCGCACGCATTTATTTATTTTTTTTGCGTAGGAGAGTGAAATGGGTCAATGGAGACAGATTCAGCGGCACCGGTAAGTGAAAACTAACCAACAGTATTTGCATAATATTCAATTCTATAAGTGGTATAAAATAAAATGCCCACATAATGTTTAGTTACATTTGTAGTTTGACGAACTACCATTAATGTTACTATTTGAATTTTAGCATTCCAGCGCCTGTTTGTTTACAGTCAAGTGCGTTTTTTTTTTTTTTTTTTTCTGCCAAAGAGGTGCGCGACTCGCAAGCAGTGACAACGGTAGGCAACTGGAAGGGACGCTGCGACGGATGACAGACAGAAAGCTCGGCAAATCATTTTATTCGGACCGAAGAAAATTATTGGTCAGACTTTTATCAGAAATATATGAGTATTGAGTATTGAAGAGTTTCAACACCTGGTGGATTTGTTTTACATTTTAGTGTGCTGTACGCATGCCAAAATCTTTTGAAATGTTGCACCTAGAGTAACTTTGGGGTGAGGATTCCAAAAATATGGCATCAATTTGTTTTTAAAATGCATGCTTGGTGACCAACTGTTGCCATGGTTACCATTCATAATTTCACAAATTCTAAAAAAAAAAAAAGTGTTTTTTCCAGTCAGAATCAACTCAAACTTTCATCTGAGGGGTTTTCTACACTGGGAAGTATAAATCTTTTATCAGAAACAACAAATGAAAGCTTAGTGAACAACTTTCATGGCTGTTGCCGTGGTTACCAGTGATATCGGCATAAAAACAGAAAAAAGAAACCGGCCAAATAGCTCTCTTCTTTGTGCAAGGGTATCTGGGTCCTTGAGAAAAGAAAGGGTATTATGAGCGCGGTCAGTATAACACCTAGCATGACTGCAACCACTTACACTCACAAGTTACCACTTGGTCTGGTGCACCTTTAAGCGACAATCTCCATGTGACTGGTATTTAAAAAATGCCCCCCTCAAATTTCAATACAAAACCAATTACTTCCAAGGGGTGTGTAAATTCAATGGAACAGACAGGAGGAGCCAGAATCCGAACAGCGCATGCGCAGACCGACTCGAACCATTCGAGCTGCTGACTCCGGTTTCGCGCATGGATTTATCAATATTGTGCCTTACTTCAAACGAACAAACTCAACTTTTGTAAGGATAGCAACGCCTTAAAAATCGATTAGACACATTATAATCGGTAAAAAATGGACGATTTTATGACAATTTTTGTTGGAAAACTGAAAGACGGTGTCATTCTCAAAGATTATGTTAATTAGCAAGTCGGAACTTACAGCACATTTGTACAATCAAAGTTTAACGTGAGTAGGTAGTACCTAACTCATCTCAGCTTCTTTGGAGCAGTTGATAGTGCAGCACGCCTAGCAGAAATGGATGTACCTACTTGAGTAACTCCCAATCAAATTTTATAAATCAGCTAACTATTTATTCCTTATTTGTTCTTCAATTCACTAATCATTTTATTAAAATCTGATTAGAGTTACTCAATAACTGCTCAATAACTGCTAGTTGTTGTTCATAGGCAGTTAGTTCCACGTTAGTTCCTCATTTTTCCCTGGTAACTTGTCAAATTTTGAACGCCTTTCTATGAAATGTTCCAAATGATTCAGTGTTGAGCTGAAGAGGTCGCTGAGAGCATTGTGGCTGACCAGAAAGAATCCTGCATATACGCTATAGTGGCTGATGAGGTCAGGGAAAATAATTTACAACTGTCAGTTTGTGTGCACTATGTCTATCAAAAAGATGGTGACGTAAATGAACGTTTTTTTGGCTTTGAATGATTTGGGAGGACTTTAATACAGAGACTATAGCAGGGTCATTAGAGCATACATGAAAAAGACATGGAATCATCGTGGCATTTTTCATTTAAAGTGTAAGTGCAGTACTGTATCTAATATCACATACAGTTTTCAAATTAGTTACTTCTTTGAAATGTGATATTTTAGGCCAATACAGACTTCATTATACCTTTAACAAATTAATTAATTCCAATCTGCACCGAATCACATCCTGTGTTTGGGGCTCAAGCCCCAGGTGTTTCTAATGTCTAAACAGGCCTCTGGCTGCGACAAATACCAGAGATCAACGTCTAATCTTGATGAGACACCAGCTATACCTGCAAGTCCACTGCTAACATTTCTGCACCTACAAAACAGGAAGCCAGGGACCAAACCCCTGATTACAGGAGAATACATTTATCAGGGGAGCAATCACTGTTATTATAAGATAAAACTATCAAACTTCCAATCAGTAAAAAAAACCTAGAACGGTGCCAACATTTCACACAATACAAACCCAGGAGAGAACCCATTCAAGTGGGTTTTTTTTTTTTTCATTCAAGTGGAAAAAAGCATTTGTTCTCAAAAGCGGTCGGCCGATACATCAGCGAGTCGATATCAGGCTGTCCAGGTAGTCAGCATTAGCCACTGATGCCGATCTACAGCCCCCCCTTTTAGTAATTTGGCACGAGAAGCCACCCATTGTTCAGATGCCTTCTGAAGGACATGGTGACATGTCCCAGGCAGTCCCTGCTGTTTGAAAGGAATGCTAAGACAATAATTGCATTCAAATCTCTGTAATTAATTCCAAACATTTCAATAAAAAGCAGAGTTTAAAGTTTACCTGGATTGTTTTTGCTCAAGTGAGGAGATCGGTAACACAGCAGGTTTCTTGTAACGTCTCAAAAGCTCTGCCTCATTAAGACCAACAGGTTTCCGATACTCACTTGAGTGTACTTCACTCATTCACATGAGTCTGTTTCCAGTTCACTCACCACAAAGGCAATACAGAATAATGGAAAAGGGAAGTTTGGTCCAGAAGTATTTGGACAGTGGCAAAATTTTTCATAATTCTGGCTCTGTACACCAGCAAAAAAAGAATTTCAAATGAAACAATCCATCCAAAGAGTACATTTTGAAGGCTATTAGGAGTATTGCATGAACCGTTTGGAAATAAAATCATTTTTATACATGATGACGACCCAGTTTTTAGGGGCTCAAAAGCAACTGGAAAAAATAACAGTCATAAATTAAATTTCCATTACTTAGTCGCAAATCCTTTGCAGTCAATGAGTTCCTGAAGTCTGGAGCCCATAGATATCAGCAAACACTGGGCTACTTCTCCGCTGATGTTCTGCCAGGCCTGCACTAAAGCTCTCCACAGTTCAAGCTTCTTCTTTGGGTGTTTATCCCCAGTGTTTCCTCCAGCAAGTGAAATGCAAACTCGTTTGGATTCAGGTCAGGTAACGGACTCGGCCATTGTAGAACATTCTCCTTCTTTGCCTAAAAAAAGTCTTTGGTATCTTCATTAGTTTGATTCAGGTCATTGTACGTTTTCACTGTGGAACACTGTCCAATAAGTTATGAAGAATTTGGCTGAATCAGAGAAGATGAGACAGCCCTTACTATTCAGAATTCATCCAACTACTTCTCTCAACCGCAACATCATTCATAAAAAAAAGGGAAACAATGACTTTGGCAGCCATACATGCCCACGCCATAACACTTACTACACCATAATTCACAGATGAGGAGATTGGCTTGGGATCATTATATTTCCCCTCTTCCATATTCTCCTCTCTCCATCATTTTGTTACAAGTTCATCATGACTAAATCTGTCCTCAGAACATTGTTCCTGAACTGCATATAGATTTTTAGATTTTTAAAGCTAAGCTCTAATCTGGTCTTTCAGTTCTGAGCCTCACCATTGGTTTACATCCCATGGTGGACCCTCTCCATAAACTTCCGTGTTCCCAATCTTCCCAGTGTGTTTTTTCTTTTTAAAAATCTACCAAATATTTCACTTACCCAAGCCAACCAGTTTTGCATTTCGCTGATGGGGTGGTTTTGATTGTTCGGTGTAATGACGGCTTGCTTCAACAGCAACGACTGCTTTTTGGACAAATTGGAGTTCACAGCGACGGACTCCAGATAAACCTTTTATTAGCACACGTGAATTAAAAAAGAGGGAGAAGCACAAAATCTGGATATTAGAGTTGTGCAGCGAGCTGTCCAATCACCATGGTCCTATAAAAAGAGGTGGACTGTTTATAAAAAGCATGAGCCCCATTAAATTCAGTGCACCAGGATCAGTGGCACAATCAGAGCTCCACATACTGCAGTATAACTGCTGGGAAGAGAGTTGAGTGCAACTTTTAAATTTTTTATTTATATTGGCTCATTGTGTTGTTGGATCATCCAACCAAGATATTATTCCATTTTAAATAATTATTCTTTGTGGGCGCTGTAAATAGTGTGTCAACAAAAATTTGAATTCAATTTTTTGTATGAAACTTGCCACAACTGCATTAGCTCACCAAAAGAGTGTGTGACTGAAGTAGACAAATTGCAAGAATATTTTACATGTTGATTAAATTTGAGTTCACTACTGTATATATCTAATGATATAATTCATTGTCTGTTCAACATGTTTTGGCTTTAAAATAAAACAAAAACCTTGATCACATAGGATTCAAACTGAATGTATTATTTTTCAGGGTTAAATTCAAATCATATCAAGCTCATTCCGCCGCGCAGAGTTTCATGGTCAATTTGTAAAAACGCCACACCAGAAGCAAACGCAGTATTGGCAATTGAAAATTGCTCGGCATTGCAGAGTGATGGAGAGACTAATTACATAAGTCTACATCTTTGAAAGACACAAAGGAAATCAACCGATAAAGATGTTTGAACTGATTGCAGGACAAGTTTGAGTGCCACTACGTTCTAAAAGAATAACTCGTATGCTTTTGAACAAACTGCAACCAAAGCAGGGACATTTAGATTTTAACTGAATATTCAGAGTCATGTCACCTGAAGGAACAGTGTTTTGCCGCCCACCATCTCAGATGTTGCTGAAACTCCTTCAGATGGAGTACATTGATTTTATTCTTAAACGATATGGCAATTTATGGCACAAAGTTGGACTTGCTTTCGCAATATTGCTGGTTGAGGGACAAGGACTGCGAAACAACATCTAAACAGCCCTCATTATGCCTCTGAGCCCCATGATTTGAATATTTAATTGGATTATTTACAATACAGCTGCACTATGTGAATTTCTTGTTGAAAACAGCAAAGTTTATTATTTCTATCAGGAGAATTAAGTCTCCAAATTTATCACATTATCATGACCATTATCATTGCTGCACCTGCGTAGTCCACTAGACATTCCCATCTTACTTTCAACCTTGATTTTTGGGAGGCGAGGAGTCCATTTTAAAAACAGGAAACGCACAGCATAAAATAAATTTACAGAGCAGAAAAAATGACACATAATCAAGAAAAAAAAATACTAAACTCACATTAATGTTTTTTTGTACAGATTCAGTAATTTTGTGGGTGATATATTTGCAGACACCTATGAACGTATTTAGGTATAAATGAACATAAAATTTATCTTTACATTTCAGAGCACAATATAGTATATTGTTGAGCAAAATAAATGGGATAATTTACATTCGATCTACACTGCAATTCTAAATGAACGATGAAACGGGGGCAATTAAATATTTACACTGACATCACAGGACCCATAAATCAGCATTTACAGATACGGCATCAAACCTCAAAGCCAGAGACTAAAACTTCCTGCTGAAGCTGAATAAATAAAGCATTTCTTTCTTCTTGAAATGACGTGAAAACAGCACATTCAAAGCAAAGCAGTAGATACCCCTCCATTCACAGTAGAGAGTAGATAGAGAGTATTCCTTCCATACTGTGTGATACACAAGTATTTATCAGCACTGCCAGGTAAAGACCTTCATTCAAAGTCAAAGTCAACAGGCCTCTCAATATCCATTCCATGCAACTGCAGCTAATTCAGTAAGGATTATTACCAGTCTTCACAAAAAAAAAATAAAAATGCATAAACAGCCTTTTTTGATTTTTTTAGATTTCTCTCATGACTTTCACTACTGAGGTCGTCTCGCTTTTAGTAAAATACCTGTTTTTTTAGTTTTTTGTGCCATTTAAGAAATAAGCTGAAATGCACCACATCTTCGGGACAACGGCATGTCATAGATCGGGTCTCGTCGGGCCCCACCGCGGGGCCCCTGTGTCCTTTTTGCAGAATTGGGGTCAGGTACTCCCTGTGCATTCACACCTAGAAAACGCTTCTAAAGTTTAAAGACGATAAGTAATAATGGAGGAGTACAGCATCAGAGTTAGTGTCCGCGCCACAAAGACCAGGAGGGAGACGCAGAGCGAGTTTTGGACAACAAGTAATTTGGCAAATGCAGTTTTTATGGCGTTTCTTTGGAGTCGTTTAAAAAAAAAAACCCCACTACTAGACAACTTGCCGTCCTTAATTCAGTGAAATCAATAAATCAGTATCATAAAAACGAACAGTAGAGATGTATGAAAAACCTGAATAGACCAAGGAACAACCCTTTTCCTGCCCTCTAAAGTATAAGAGGACACTCAGTACCAACACTTGAAAGCCACCATTTTCAGAAACAATCAATCCAACCACAAAATAAAATTTATACCTAAATAAGCCAGCCATTCCGCTGAGCTTGTGAGTATTTTGAGTGACTACATGTTTCCAGCCAGCATTGGAAGAGATGGGAATGGAAAAAAACCCAAGGTCACTACCTGCTTGTTGTAAACAAGAGGATGAAATGACTTACAGCCGCAAAGGGCCTCTTTGTTTTGTGTGTCACTGGGCAGCGGGGGAGAGCGGAGCCGATGGCAGCTAATGCACCGCACTTCACACTATTCCAGATTAAAATAGATTTTGCAATGAAATGGAGGTGCATCTATTTTCTGACTTAAAAGTCACAGCTGCGTAAAACACACTCCCAGACAAAGTTGCTTCGTCGTAAAACATGCAGCTACGCAGTAGATTTTCCCCCGGACAAAAATAAACACACGCCGTCCCTTTTTTCTACATGACAATCAATTCCAATATAAAGCAGCTTGCACACTCATGCAAATGAGGTCAGTGAGGAAAAACATTACAGGAGCACAGTGTCTTTGATGGTTTTAATGTTGACCAATGACAATAAATAACACTCGCTCTCAAAGCCTGGGTAACCCTGGGGTGCTGCTGTTCTAGAGAAATAGAAATCATGACAATGTAATAAACATTTTCTGAAAAAAACTGTAAATGTTTGCCAATTTACTGAAATATTTGAAAGTAAAACCGCAAATATCCCAATACTTGCTTCCAATAATGAAAGCCAGCAGGCCATGAAACAGTTTATTACTACCTTCTAAAGTAAACAGTACAGCTATCGACATTGAATGGTTACATTTGCATATATAACTGAAACAGCAAATGCTCTTGCTTGCAAACATAACTGCATGGCAGCTAGGATGCTAATACATGATCTCTGAGGTCTCAGTGGTTGCTAAGTGTTACCAAGTAAGGTGGCTCAATTCATACGATATGGGTCATTCCATATCATTTCGACAAGTGGCTTCTGCAGTACTCCTTCAGATTCCGCTGAAAGTTCCAGCACAGTAACTACACATATTTACTGAACCTAAACCAAAGTTTTCTTGGATCATGCAAAAAATTTGAGTTACTGACTTTTGAAGTACACTGGTGCAAGTCGAAATTTGGAGTCTTCATTTTTTCCACCATTTTTGAGTCCTCATAACTTTGTATGTGATGTAGGTAGATGAACGAAAATTTCAGGGTTGAAAGCCTCGTATCAACTCTGCCGAAAGCATCAGTTATAATGCTGCTATGTGTATTTGTGGCCCAACATCATGAGGTCAAACTTTGAAAATTTGTGACTGCAATTTTCTTGGCAGCCAACTTCAACCATCTATATTTTTGGATATATTTATGTTTGATAACAGAGCTATGATCAAATTAATGCCTAGGATACAGAAAAATAAAATAAGCATGATTTGCCTGCATTATGGATTCATTTTGTAACTGCAGGAAGATCTGAAAACCTAAAAAAAACCTAATTTTGGGCAAGTTTGGAGAACACATAATGCCATGTGGGATAGCTTATTGGTCAATGGAGGCTGGGTCATTTAAAAGAACTCATCTGTCTACATTCTGATACAAAAATAAACTTGTAGCCATGACTCAGTCTGCATCACAAAAACTTCACAAAATTAGCTGATTATCATTCTGTCCGTGACGTTTCCATGTTCATGATGTTCAGAGTATTTAGGGCTGGCAGGTGCAGCCAAAGTTGCCTCTGCATTCGCTTCCCGCTGCAGGTCAGAGGGACTGTTAGCTGTCCCTCCTTTTTATTTGTGCTGCTGTTTTGTGTATTTCTTTGGGTTTTATTAAATCTATTCCTCATAGTCAGCCTTTGCTCCTCAGTCTCTGTTTTCTAGGCCCATGGTCCTAGCGCTCGCCATATTGCGTTTGGCATCCGGCAGGGCACTTACCATGACAAGGGTTATATAGACTTATTGTGCTTCATGTACATGCACATTATGGTCTGTCTTAATGATGACAAACTGGGGAAACGCAACTTTCAATTCATTTTGAGCATGATTCTTATTATGTCAGCATGAGCTTGGAGGAAAAACTCTACCATCATTTTGGCCATGTTCAAACATGAACAAATGGATTTACACTTTGCAATTATGGCAATTTTGGAAAGTTTTTGAGACACAGAAGGATTCATGGCTAGAGGTTTACTTTATTATCAAAATGTAGATGAAAATTAGTTCTTTCAATAACCAATGAACTCTCCCACATGGCCTTATGTGTGGTCAAAAATCAACCAAAATTAGATTTTTCAAGTTTTCAGATTTTCCCTTAATTATAAAACAAATCCTAATGCATGCAAATCATGTTTATTTTTATTTTTCTGTATCCTAGCCAAAAATCTGATGACAGCTCAGTTATCAACCTTATATATCTCTTAAGATATAAATGTCTGAAGTTGGCTGCCAAGAAAATCGCAATCATAAATTTTCAAAGACTTCATGTTGCAAGACCACAAATACACATAGCAGCATTATAATTAATGTTTTCAACAGAGCTGATGATGTGGCTTTCAACCCTAAGATTTTCGTCATATACAAAGTTATAAGGACTCAAAAATGTCGGAAAAAATGAAAACCCCAAATTTCGACTTGCACCAGTGTACATAAAAAGTCAGTAACTCAAAAATCTCTTGCATGATCCAAGAAAAATTTGGCATGGGTTCATTAAATATGTTGCAGTTACTGTGCGGGAACTTTCCTCAGAATTTTTTTCTTTAATATAGAATGACCTATATGGTTGCTCTGTTGCGCTGGGTTGTTGTTAGTGTTCGAGGAGGTCGTTCCTGTGGGTTATTAGATGGTTGCTAGGATGCAGCAAGGTAGCCGTAGTTATAAATTTCATCGAATACGAGCTGGTTGTTATGGGATTTCTCCTTGATTGAGAAGATAATGCTTGGTGGTCTCCAAAGTGGGGTAGATGGTGCTTTAGGGTTTGACCAAGTAGTAACCAAAGTCAAGCTAGGTGGTCAGACAGAACAATATGGCCACAATATTATATCCTGAACTACTTTTGTAGTTGGGCCGGGTGATAATACCATATACAGTACATCAGAGACATAACATAAGATTTCTTACCACAAAACATGTTTAGAGTGTGATATGCTAATGTGTTATTTACATTTCACCGCTGACTGGCATGACTGAAAAAAACTATAATGTGGGGTTTTGGGCCTGTGGTACATCATTACTCACATGTATGGAAGTTGTATTGAACCTTCATATGACGTGTATTCACACTTTTACCATAGAGTGTAAGAGAAACGAAAAGGGTAATACACATCACAAATTAATTGCTCCTTATTACAGCTGTAGACTAAATGCAGCATACAACCATATATTCTGGTCTGTTTACTGTTAGCAAGTGTACGAGAGAATGTTAGTCAACAGGAATGATGTACAACCATGGATTCAAGTACATTTCAACACATCTAATTCACAGACGATCATCTGTATAACAGAGACCAACTTTTGCATGTTCGTAGCCTTAATACTGACACTACGGATACTGCTTTCCATGGGTCAACAAGCACTGATACCTTTTCATTCATCTCTGCAACAAAGCCATTTCCCAAGCTCTTTTGTTAATTTATCACTCAATTTTCAAAATAAGGCCTTTGTTACGAGCACTTCGGTAGGCCATAAATCTCAGCAGCACTCTCTAACATACAATCAAACTCTCTCACACACATACAATCTCCTCAATCAGGCACTACCAAACTCTCCCTTGCACACTGTGAAACTCTCTCACACATTATTAAATATCTCACACACAATCAAACTCTCCCTCATAAATCATCAAACTCTCTCATGCACTATCAAACTCTCTATTACACATTACCAAACTCTCTATTGCACACTGTAAAACTCTCACACATTATTAAATCTCACACACTATCAAACTCTCCCTCAGACACCATAAAACTCTCACACACAATCAAACTCTCTCTCACGTACAATTAATCCTCCATCACACACTATCAAACTCTTTCATGCATTATCAAGCTCTCCATCATGCACTACCAAACTCTCTCTTCATGTTGTAAAACTCTCTCACACATTAAATCTCTCACACACCATCACCCTCTCCCTCATACATAATCAAACTCTCTCACACAGAATCAAACTCTCTCTCTCATGCACAATTAACCCTCTATTACCCACGATCAAACTCTCCATGGTCTCTCCCATGCAAACAAACTCTGTTGCACACTGTAAAACTCTCTCACGCACAATCAAACTTTCCCTCATACACTATCAAGCTCTCTCACACACTACAAATACTAAGAAATTAAGAACAGACAATTTAGTTATTGGACTCTATCAGAGATTAAATCCTAGTTGATTGCACATGAAACTATTGGAATACAGCAAACGAGAAAACAGAAAAAAAAGTCCTATTTGGAAATCCAGATTCAACGTCAGAATTCAGAAACATCGAGTCTTACCTTCGATTTTCTTTAAGGCAGCGAGGCAGGTGTCCTGGCTCTGAAACTCGAAGGGATTGTTGCAGGTCCGCAGGCTGTCGCATTCACACTTTCCATCGATGATGTTACAGCCAGTTATCAGGTTTTCATTGCAAGGTTCAAATCCCAAAAGCTGATCATCATCCCAATTTTCATCTGGATGGAAAAAAGGGAAAATATAGGACAGAATTAATATCGTAAAAAAGACTTGCGCATTTATGGGAAAACAGCAAGGGACTTCTCTGCAGTATATCCAAGTAAGTTGTCAAAACAGTGTTATTATCATAGATTTAGATCACTGTTTATGCTAAACATGTCATGATGAATTCCATGTCCCATTAGATTATTACGTCAAGCAGCCATGTGGATCAATTGCAGTAAATAAAAAACCTCATGAAAAACACAAATAAAATTAGGCAAAGACTGTTCCCCCAACTGTACAGCGACATCTTTCGGTGACCCTCTTGGCGCCATTTTTATGGTGTGTTAGATTAACCAGGGGAATAAGAGCAACCCTCCCCATTGTTCCACCAACGGTCGTGGGTAAAAATTACCCTGATACAATTAACACATAGGATGAGTGTAAAAACACTGGTACACTCAACTACCTGCCACAAAAGCACAATGTCTTTTAATTACTCTCAATAAGCATATGGGAGCTGAAGACACCGCTTTGTCTTCAGCAGCGCAATTGTAAGGGCCTTTGTTGCCGTATGTTTTGCTTCATAAACTGCACCGTACACTCTCAATCAAAGGTAGATCGGGACTATGAGCCAATCTAGTACCCACACTTTTTGCTTACACCGCCATGCACATGTAGCCCGCACAGGGAGGCTTAGTGTCAGCTCAGTGAAAAATGCACAGATGCCCCTGAAGGGCCAACATCAAGATTGAAGCATGTTGCCCCAAAATTCGTTAATGCATTTATGTTGTCCTCCCAGTGCAAGTCACCCTTGCACTGTCTTTTGAACCGGCCGCTGAAAGCAGCTTGGATTGTCCTCGTTGTTTTTGCTCCAAAGACCATGGTAGCTTTTTTCCCAAAAACCACTTGATAAGTTGACTTGTTGGACCACAAACATCTCAGATGACACTGAGCCCAGAGAAGTCGGTGGATGCTTTGTTTTGGATTTACATTTCATTAGTGGACAAAGCAAAAAATCATGTTGACTCACCATGGTTTAACCAAAGTTTTGCAAAGATTATTTCACAAACGCCTCAGATAAATCAAGAAGAGTCAGAATTACTTCCAATGAGTGACAGAATTTATTTTCCAATATGTTGTGTAAATGGTATGGTTAGAATGGTCTGGTTAGAATGGTCTGGTTTGGAGTAAGTAGCTGTAACCCATGAATCTCTCCTGCCTTGCACCAACTATAGTTAATAATGTAAATGATTACACAAATAGAGAATACATTATTGCTATGATAACATAAAGAAACTGCTACGGTTGTACTCTATTCAGTGCACAGAGCACACCATGCTTGTTTTAACACTACTACCTTTGAGCATTTATTTATTACATATTTTGCAACACTTCAGCACTTCCTGGAGGGCATTTACGTCAATCTTTGCTCTCGTTCCAAAGCAAGTGCCCACTCATGGGCAGAGTGGAGTTGCCCTAAGGATAATATGCATGTCTCCAGACTATGGAAGGAAACTAGAGTACCCACATGAAACCCCCGCGAACACGGTGAGAGCATTCAAACTCCACACAGGAAGGGCCCTGCAAACCCTCGACCTTCCTGCCGTGCCAGACACAGCACCCCCTGCTGGCATGGGGTGCTAACTAAACTAAAATCAAAGACTGCAAAGCTTGTGTAGCGAGGCTTGCTTAGGCTCCATTCAGAAACCATGTCAGTGCCACACCGAATTCAAACAAGCGTGGTAATGTTCATCGTTTCCAACATGAGCACGGCTGTAGCAAAGCAGATTGAGATTACAGAGTTCTGCTGGCCCTGCTTCAAACTTCAGAACAGGTGCTGCCACAGAACCAGCGTCAGAAGCGCATCTGCACAGCTCGTTCAGTTCATACGCTGCTCCGCAACCAAACGCTTCACAGCTGAACTACATGGAAATTCATGTTAATGTATAATACACTGAGCAGAGAGGACAGTGTTCAACACAAACTTCACTGCCGTCTGCACATTAATGAGGTGATGGAATCCGATGCTGAGAGACAGCTTGAAGAAGCAGGAGTGTCAACAAGAATACTTTATATTGCATTTATTTGAGCTTTTTCCTCATTTCTCACTTCGCAGAACAAAACATCCATAAGAACCGATGAATTATTACTACATGAAAATTAAATCTCATGAATAGCTTGCATTTTTCTCTGAAGTCACTGGTGTACAATGCGTTTTATCACTAGACCAATCAAACAGATTTACTGTAAATCTTGTACGTTGCTACGCTTGAAACACTGATGAGATTTAACTTGATTTTTTTTTATGCTATTGTGATGCACCACTGAGCAGCTATCATTTGTTTTATCAATGTAGGATTCAAACAGAGGATCAACCAGGAAACGAAATCCTCCCAAAACGAGCGAGCGCAACCTGAAATGGTCTTCTTATCTGTATGGGTTTACCAAAGGAGCCATTCAATAAAGTTTTCTGTTGCCACGTGCCAAGTACGGTATAGGCTACCATGTTGCAGAACTCAATAGACAAATATAAAACCAATTTACAAGACCAAGTGCATTTCCCTCACGGTGTCCCCGAATTTTAGCATGATAACACCTCACACGCCCTATTAAAGCATAAACCCCTTGTCACTCCGATGGCCCGTCCACGTCAGGGAAGTCAAAAACAAACTACGTCATTTACACAGCTTGTATGTAACCTGAGATACTCACGCCACATATCTTCAGAAAGCTAAGATTCTTGCGATTAAACTGATGCCCAACATTTCAAAATACAATCATCACAGTAGCTTTAATTGAGGCCTGTGTCACAGCTTCATGCTGAGGTCCCAGTGTCTTTTTTCAGCTAATAAGCCCCAGCTACACTCATCTGCAGGCATCTGTTCGCAAAAAAAAAAAAATCAAGCGAGAATAAAAACTTTGTATTTCAGTGTGTTCCAGCTTAGATTACTCAATGACAGCAGCATTTACAGCGATTCTTTCAGGTGGGGGAAAAATTTCCTTTCAAAAGAGACTAAAACCATCCATATTCTCCAAACCGTTCAGAACAGCTTTCAATTTACTTTGGGTACGCCTTGGATAGGCATTTCAGGCAAATTTTACTGGAGTGTTAAAGGGTAAAAGAAGGGTTCAAAGAAGAATAAGATGCCGTAAAGCTCTCTCATGGCTTGCATAATCCCAGCACGCGCACATAACTGCATTTATAAGGAAAGATCTGCAGTGCAGAGCATGAGACAGATTTCCTCACACTAAGAACTGGTAACAGTTCCTGAGGATTCGACCAACATCCCACAAAACAGTTAGAACCTGACAGCACTTCTAGAAGAATTGAAGCCATACTAAAAGCTAAGGGCAGGGCTAGCTCTTACCAGTTTCTATATACTCAGTTTTGTGAGTGGTATAAGTTTATTACAGAGAAAGGTAAAGCTACTTTACAGGAAAAGTACATGCAGGGCCACCGTAGGTGACGCGAAATCCAAGTTCAGAGCTGACAAGGGCTTCTAGTTTCTTTGTCAGAAAAGAACACTGAAACAAACATCTAACAAACCAACTGAACTAAAATTGCTTTTCACAGTATTAATAAATAAATCTGTCAGTGTATCAAGAAGCGCAGTAAAAGTGTTTTATTGTGTCATTACCTTCCTTCGTCAGACACTCACTCCCAGCTCGGCCCCTTTAGACAGACTCGGCGTGAGATTAAATGGGAAGGTATTATTATAGCTTTTATCAGCTCAAACTGTGGTCTCAGTTACAAAATGTGACAAGATTTTTCAAATCCGCCTTCCTCCATCACACCATAAAACCTGGGTCAGGCTTCTGGCACCAAACAGAGAATTACATGAATAACAAGCAGCGCCAGATGCGTCAACCCCCACCTCTCCCACGTATTCTAGCTGCTGAATGAGTTGATCCACTTTTCGGGTTGGGCACATATGCTCGAGTTTGACCTTTCAAGGACATTCAAGGTCAAAGGTCATGATGTCATTTCACCTGCCATTTGCAAGTACCTATATGTGATGAACAGTAACCAAGTGGCTATCGACAGTAGTTTTTGAGATAAAGCCTTCTGAAACCTTGTTAGCTTCAGTTTAGCCTTTCAAGGTAACTTGAGGTCAAAGGTCTTGGTGACATTTCAATCTCCATTTATTGTTATGTATAAAATAGTACCAAATTGGCTATCTGCAGTAGTTTTTGAGATATAATGCAAGTTCAGAGATTCAGATCAATGACCTTTGCCCCCCTGAAATTTGACCCCAACTGATTTTAAAAACTATGCTTTTTTCACTATTGCAAAGGATAGGATCATATTTTACAATTTGAAAAAGGCGCTTTTGGCACTGGTTTGATTCAAATCGGATCATTTCTGACAGAGTTATGGCCAAAAAATTATTTTGACCTTTTCAGAAGCCTTGACCTTGACCCAATTCATTCCAAAATTTAAATGGATCTATTCTGGGTCATAGCCCAACTTTTGGCCAAATTTGGTATAAACCGAGGCAGTGGATTTCTCATAATCTTGTAAATGAACAAACAAACAAATACTGTCAAGAAATCAACTAACAAACCAAGTCGTGAAAATTTCCAACTAATCCCAGATCATCACTAGCCCGATTAACAAGTTATCTACAGCAGTATTGGTCTTAATACTGAAATGTCAAAGTGGACCAAGTTGTTCTCCAAATTGAAATCAATTTTATAAGCAGGAAAATTGACTAAATTCAATGCCATATTCCCAATGGATGTTTGCTTTGACATCTCTATCCTGTCCTGTAACTTGAAATGTTTCTTACCATTATTAGAATTCACTGTTTCAAGGTTATCAGCCATGCAGAACATCTGAAATGTAAAGACTACATAATGAATAGGCAGCTAACAAATCGCCAAAGTTGAGACGAGGGCAAAAAAAAAACAAAGCCGATCAAATCTAAATTTCCTTAGAGCAGGCTGCCCTGGAACTGAGGTAGACTAAACCAGCCACAGAATTTCATCACCTGAGACGCCATTTGAGATTGTAAAGACCTTCCATTCGCAGAAACACTCATTCGCTCAAAAGCCACACGCATTTATTACAAACAAACATGGGATCTGAAAGTCTGCATCCCAATTACCACTGTGCACGGCCCACAAATTACTCATAGTTATCTACAATTAACACAGGCCAAGTTTCTACGCATGATGAATTAATAGCTGGTTCTTCTTAAACATCCTGAAACACAGTTTATTGGCCAGAAAGTGTACAGCGATCACCCCCGAGAATTTAACCGGCCGTGAAAATCACTGCATTTGTACACATCTACAACTCCCACAATTGTAAATACACAGCACACTCACCCCCTTTCAAAATTTCATTACTCAAATACAGAGCCAAACCAGGCACATGAAATGGTACTTTATACAGTTAACATTTAACTCCGTTGTAAGAGGGTCAAGGTGACCACTTAAACTGACGTCCAGCATGATGCTGCAAACCTTCATTAGTGAATCACAACAACTTACTGAGCACCATTTATAACATAAAAATGATGTCATTTCTGTACAGCATTGATAAAATTAAAACAGAAATAAAGATAATCTCTCATTCTTTCCCCTGTGTCCAGGAAGGAAGTTATGGTTATCCAGTTACCCTCAACCTCTCGTCACCTACTGTATTTCAAACGAAGTTTACAGCAGTAGAGATTATATTTCCATCTCCTAATGATAGACAATGTTTATACGTGCAGGTCTTCTGCAACAGAGTAAAATTAAAGACTGGATGGATTCAAGAAAGTCCATATATCGTAATGGTTTAACTTGTAAGCAGAACACATCACAGTGGGAAAAGTCACAGAACTATCAAACAATCAAACCCAATCAATCCACGACATCTGGAGCACCTTACATCTGCCGGAGAGCCAATTCATCTGAATCCAGAATTTCATATTTCAAATATATGAAATTCCCCAAGAACCCAGTCATATCACCCCGAGAAGATATAATCAATGGCTAATCTGTTTCCAGCCAAAACCAGGTCTCAGTCCTGTATTGGAGTCAGTTCAGAATGCCAGGGCGGCTCGTTTGTATGATGGATGTAACCCCCCGAAAGTTACATTTATTTACCCCTTTATTCTCATTTTTTTCTATTCTTTATCGTTATCGTCAAAGTATCAGCGAGAGCAAAGACAGAGAAGAGAAGAAAAAAATGTACTGAACGTTCCGGGGTTGTATATGTATACGGTGTGAAGTTATAACGTCCAGATTCTCACCCCGTTGTTCTGCCTCTCTTCATATGAGCCAAGAAGGAAACCCTGACGTAGAGGATGAAGATGAGTGAACCGCACTCAGTCACACAAGGTCATCATTCCTTCCTCTGATCTCTCCTCTGAACCGCCTGGCACATACAAATCACTGCCTTTGCCATTTTCAAAGTATTCTGAGTCTGAATCCGCTAAAATTTCATTTGCACCTTCTTGTGATGTTTATACACAAGAACTAAATGTATTTTGACAATTAAGACATAAACAAGAGGGGTTTTCTGGGAAGTGAGCAAGTGCTTATTGTCATGAGTCAGAATCAGACTCTCACAGCCACAGCATCTGTAGCAGGAGTGTATTATTCACACAGCCAGACTCTGGGCCGAACGGCCGTCTTGAGGATGCATTTCATACGCTCCTTTGTAGGGGAAGGATTAACGTAGCTTCTTCAGTTTTCTTGTTTTAAACGTCTTGTTTCATCAGATTGTGCTTCATTTTTTTTTTTTGGCTTCAAATTAGGGGCCAGTCAGTTTAAATTTTAATTGCGTGCAAAATATTGGAATCTATCATAAAAGATGAGCTGGACTTATTTCTTGAACGGAACAGTACCTTGAGGGATAGCCAACATGGTTTTCGTAAGGGAAGGTCATGCCTAACAAATTTTTTGAAGAGGCCACCAGGACTTATGATCAGAGCAGGGCTTATGACATCATATACTTGGATTTTCAGAAAGCATTCGACACAGTGCCGCATAAGAGACCAATTTTTTAAATTGAGCTCCATTGGAGTTACAGGAGGTATTCTGGAGTGGATTCAAAACTGGTTACAGGACAGAACACAAAGAGTGGTGGTCAGTGGTATCTCATCTGAGCTAGGCATGGTGGGGAGTGGTGTCCCCCAGGGATCGGTGTTGGGGCCCCTGCTGTTCCTCATCTACATTAATGACCTTGATAGTAATATTGAGAGCAGATTGGTTAAATTTGCAGATGATACTAAATTGGGGGGTTTGGCAAATAGTTTAGAGTCCACTAAAGTGATTCAGGATGATTTGGATAGAATCCAGAATTGGGCAGAAATGTGGCAAATGAAATTTAATGTAGCAAAATGTAAAGTTGTACATGTAGGTAATAAAAACATTAGACGGGATTACTTCATGGGAGGTTTAAAACTGGAATGTGCTGTACACACGAAAGATCTGGGAGTGATTGCTGACCAAACCCTCACAGGCTCTAGCCATTGTGCTGTAGCAGTTAAAAAAGCTAATTGGTTGCTGGGATACATTGCCAAAAGTATTGAGTACAAATCTAAGGAGGTGATTCTTCTTTTGTACAACGCATTCGTCAGACCACATCTGGAGTATTGTGAACAGTTCTGGGGACCATACTTTAAGAAAGATATAGAGGCTCTAGAGAAAGTTCAGAGAAGAGCCACTAAGCTTATTCCAGGTATAAAAGATGAAAGCTATCAGAAGAGGCTGAAGATCCTTAATGTCTTTAGTCTTAGGAAACGGAGACTCAGGGGTGATTTGATTGAGGTCTTTAAATATGTTAAAGGGATTAACAAAGTGAATTATGTAGGATTCCTTCGACCAAGTGTTGTGAGTAGAACTCGGGGTCACAAATGGAAGTTGACCAAACGTAAATTTAGCACTGATATTCGGAAATATTTCTTCACCCAAAGAGTAATTTCAATATGGAATAGCTTGCCTGACCATATTGTTGAGGCAGAGACCTTGGGGGTTTTCAAGAGCAGGCTTGACTTAAAGCTAGATACCATTGAGTCATTGAGTATCTGAGTGGATGTATTTACAACAGCATAAAGACACTGGCGAGCGTAGTTGGGCTGAAAGGCCTGTTCTTGCCATTCATGTTACGTTATGTTATGTTATTTTGGTTTATTCGGGTTTACATTCTTGGATTCCTTCTCTTTCAGTAAAAGATCGTAAATAAAAATAAAGTTAACCTCCCAAATCTGGGGGTTGGGGCGGTAATGGTAGCAGTGGGATTGATAAAAATATTAATTAACTAATTAATTAATAACGATAGGATTGATGATAAGACCTAACTGCACCAGCCACACAGTGAAACGCATCATTAATTCAACTCTGAGTATGAGGTAAATAGAGATGACAGAACTTGAAGTGTTCTTAAAGGGACCCGTGCATATTTACTTTGAATCATGCAAATGATGCTTTATGCTGTCCAAGGCAAGCCATGGAAACAATGGAGCTTTTTCTGTAAGAGCTCAGTGCCGAGCACATCCTTCATCAGCACGCCGAAGGCAAAAATGTAACGCCCAGATGTTTAATAACAGGATCCTCAAATCTGCACCTCTAATCAAAATCAAGGCTAGTTTTCTTTCCTTCCAAACAAATATTTAAACAATTAACAAAGCTGATTGGCCAGACCAGCTTCACATTGGACTCCCAGGTACAAAAGGAGGGCGAAAAACTAGCAGTTCCTGGACCTCAAGAACCGTTATTTGAGGAACAGGGCTTTTTGCCGTCGAAGCCACAGCATTTCAAGAACATAAATCAGAACTTCAGTCATGAATACAAAATTTCCAAAGTTTTTGCAGAAAAACTCAATTGAATCGACTTCAACCCACTACCTGAATTGGGCGACTAATGAGCCCAGCTCTGGTTCGATACACGTTTTGGGAGAAAGAGACAAATCATCGCCGTTGGCATAAGAGTGAATGTTTGCAAAGCACAATCAAACACATTGAAGCAAATCCTGTCAATATGTTTGCAGGGAATGAAAAAAATGAGGTTTTTCTTTTTACCGTATAACAACAAGTTTAAGGTACAGCTGCGAAGGGTTGATTATAATGGCGGTGTGACAATAGTATGGAATCAGCACATCGCTTCACACTCAAGGCGCCATGTAAACTCCAGAAAACAAAAAACTGTGTAAAATCTTTACATGTACTGTACATGGAAAACTGCAGAATCTTCTTTTGATTGTCGATGAAAGTAGGGTCCTTGATGGCCATTAAAGCCATGCGTCTATGCATTTATCTCTTAGCATGATGGGTATTGATTTTAAATCTACTGAGCAATTTTACACACCACTCTGAACATGCATGCACAACAGAAAGGATCTGCAGAAAAATCAATGGCCCAGAGAACCAAACAAAGGCATATCGAACCGTTCCTCCTGATAAATATCCTACTGTTCAAACCAGTAATTAGAGACTTGCAAATTTCATCAGGTCAAGCAGACAAAGGTCATTGAAATAACTCAAACAACGGCCTGATTTACTTCTTAAAAAATACACACATCAAGAAAAGTGGAACGTATACTGGCCATTAAAACTACGGAAATAGCGACACAATGTTCTCTCCATGGCTCTGCATTCAAGCACATTGCATTTAAAATTAACATATAAATAGCAGATTAGAGTACAAAGTGTACTTTAATTTGAGGGCATTTCCTACAACATTGAGTGATGAGAGCAGGAGTCGTTGACCTCACATTCTTAAACACACGCGAGAATAATTGAGTTCAGACCAATAAACGAGTTTAGAATCGGAGCAGTGAATTACACAGCAGCTGAATTTAGCTCAGTGGGGAAGACTTCAGCAGATAGGGTCAGAACACGTGGTAAAAAGAGAACATTTGATGACTGCGATACCAGAGCGTTAGAAAGGTCTGTCTGTTGGCCACTACATGAGGAGATGAAGCAGTTGGGTTTCAGCACATAAACCCCTCATTACAGGGACCAACACACCGGTTCAGAGGTGGGAAACTCATACAAACGGTGAAAAGACTTGTGGCGAATCGTCTCACGATGAAAAGAGTTATCCTCTATATTCCCCACACATGGTGAGAGAGGAGTTCGTCAGGAGATGAGAGCGGCCTGGATGCTCACCTGTGACGGAGGTTCAGTCCTGTGGCTGTTACACTGTGGGGCGACATTTTACTGTCAAGATCTGAGCCCATCTGTCCACTTACAGACAGGCATAACCATAAAATAAAGTTATTTGGATTGATCACATTTATCTAATAATGACACACTGCCATCATGATGAGTGATTCTTGATCTTATAAAAATGCCTCCATCACCGGGGCATGAGGGCTGATGGGTGGTTCTGATGAGGTTTGGGTCGCCGTGCGTCCTGCTGCATGGACCCTGCGAGCCCACAAGCCACAGGACATCCAGAGTTCCCTTCGGGGGGGGTCAGAATGCAGCCCTGAAACGTGGACAGTTTTCATATCCGCACTGTGGGAACGGTGTGAGAATTAAAGCACTTTTGATATGAGGTCCTTCTTTAAAAGGCTCAAACATAATTAGACAACAGGCAGTTCAGCCGCTCAGCAGCAGGTGAGTCTCATTCCTCCGTTATTAAACTTACAGGGAATGAGATAAAAGGGGAAGAGATTTAATTCTTAATGCCAAATCGGCATGAAAAGCCACTTCACAGTGATACCATGGTGATAAATCAGCAATAAACCAATGAATTAATAAGGGAGAAAAAGGTTTATTGTAGATTTTGAGTGACATTAGTTCTTCTAATCTGATGTTTTAAATGTCAATATGAGGGCCAAAGAACAGGCACTGCCAGTGAAGAGAGGCGCCATTATACCAAAAAAATGAAAACAAACTCATCAGGGAAATGGCAAAAACATTAAGTGCAGCCTAATCCATGATAGGGCACATTTATGAAAAGAAAGAAGGCACCGGTGAGCATTTAAACAGGTTCAGGGAGCCCTGAGACACTATGCGTAACAACTGTGCTGGAAGACAGACAGATGAATCTGGAAATAAGTAGGACCCATGTGTGTCTGTGTCCAAGTCAATGGCCCAGCGAAGACTTTTCCACAGTACAGGGTTCACTACCAGGTGCAAACTACTGCTTCACTGCAAATTAAAAAACACCAGATTAGAATTTCCCATACAGCATGTAAAAAATGCACACAAAGCTCCAGAAAATATATCCCGAGGACAAACAAAATAAGATGAATTTGTATTAGAATAGTGGACAGGGTCGATAGTTACTCATCTTATTCACACTGAGAAAACCAGCAAGTAATTGCATGGGGTCCCTTAACGATCACATTAAAGACGAAATGGAGCAGGAATAAGCCTAATCCCCCCCGTATTCTATACTGTTTTTTACACAATCCATTCATCACCAATAATTTTCAAAAATCATAACAAAATGTGTATGCGATGAGGCTGGTTCATGGAATCATGATCTGCACAGCGTGATGCGGGCAACAATGGCAGAGTAATCTACTCTATTACATCTTCAGAAACTCCGCCACAAAGGACCTTTCAACTCAAACCTGAGTGCGAAAGGCACATGATTAAAGACCAATTTTAAAAAAGTACCAATATCACAAGTAAGACAGTCAAAATGCACAAATGACTGCAACAATTTCACAAACAAAACAGCAAAAACTCGGGCTCAGCTCATACAGGTCACAATAGATGGGGCTACATGACGATAGAGCAGAGAGAGACAGCAGGAATGGACTGGAAAAAGATTATTATGCTCGATATTGTTCTTTATCTATAATATGTTTATCTACATCACTGATTCTACAGTTCTATTCTTATCCACAATAATGGCTTCCGGTTTTTCATCAGTTTTCCACAAGGATCTACAAGGGCATGATATTAACAAGCTGGTCAAACACCACAGAAATCCCCTGGGAGAGGATTCACTCACGGACAGACAGAAGGAATGATGGGCAGATGGACGGACTGACAGACATGGCCAAAATCAACAGAACCCCGACCTACCAGTCATGTGGCAGGGGACTAATGAGTGATTCTGAAAGGCCACTGCAAGTAGTTTGAGCGATACAGAGGTCAACATCACTCATCAAGTCACATAAAATGTCCTGTAGAGGTTGCAGGTCATTATTAACACTTGCAGTGGTTTCCTTGACCTAGAGGGGTTAAAATCTGCAAAAGTTAAAAAGGCAAAACTAGAGGATAAGGCCAACCCACACAAGCAGTTTGAAAAGGCAACTGTCAGTGTCAGAGATATGCTCCTGAAACAAAAAACAGTGATGGAGATAAACGCTGAAAGGTCAAAGGTCAGCAGCGACAAAAAAAAAAGGTTACAGATATGAAAATTTGGTAAAGGTCATAAACTCAGTGTAAATGGTAAGTTTGTTACATATATTTTCAGAGTAATGGATCAGGTCAGAGGCACGGACACGCAGACACAAGGACAGACAGACACACGGGTGCACAGACAGACGTGGCCTACATGATTCGTCCCCCGACATACCCTTCGGATGACAGGAGAATACAATCGTACAGCTCACGACAACTGACCAATATCAGGTGAAGATATTGCCGTCATAAACGACCAAGACTTCTGCGCACTGCTCCATTTGCCTCAGAGAAAATGACTAACATTCCACCTTTGTAATCTTCAGTTTCAACAGAAACAGACAGTGGCAGATGTGCTATAACCAAATTAACTTTCACAGAAATTTTAATTAAAGTAATACATGCCAATTCAATCATCTGTTACACAATTAAATGCAAAGCCTTTTTTATCCTTCAAAAACAGAGACTGACTATATTTCCATAATACCAGAAATTTGCCAATCTGTAATTGTAAAGAAAAAATAAACTATAGTGTTTGCTTTTGAGCCAGAGCTTAGTTGATTGAGTCAAAGCTTTAATAATTAAAAAAAGCAATGGGCTTGATTTACAGAAACATTTTAATAAGTGAGTTAATAAAACTAATTTCTCTTTTGAATAGAGAATCACCATAATAATTACTTCCATATGGCCCCCCAACTCCGAGCTTAACTTTTAGACTTATAAGGGACAAGTTCTCACAGCGCAGATCTACAGCTTTGATCACATTTTACACATCTAAATTTCACGATATGCACATGACAGCAATTTTTATGCTTAGTCCCCCTACTTCAGAAAAACAATTTTTAGGGCAAAAAAAAGGCTCTGTAGAAGTTCCTGATAAATAGTATATGTTCAATTGCTTCCTTAATGGTTGTGTAGTTATATAACATATGTTGGCAACTAGTCTTGATTCTTGGCCTTTGATTGCCATCTGAGTCTGTTGTTTGCTTCCGCGAGACAGAGTTGTGACAATGAATTTCAAGTAGCCACTAAAAAAAAAAAAAACAGTCAGAAACACAGGACAAATCTTACAGCTGCTGAAATTAGCCATTTGCTACTTGGCTGAGCGCCCTGGTGAACATGGCGATCACATGGTGCCAGTGCGACTCGATGACAGACAATTCTTGCAATAATACAGACAGCAGACAGGCAAGTGTCAGTGACTAATGTCTGCTGAAGTAAGACTGTTTCGGGCCGAGTGTCTCAGCAGGCTGGTTCTAAACCCAAGTTTCAGTATCATTACACGACTGGGAGTATTGCTCCTCCCTCTGGATGGGATGCTAGTCCATCGCAGCTTACCCCCCAGCTCTTAATCCGGTTTCCCTGACAATTTGCTGGTACCCAGTTATACACCGTGGTGGAGTGAGGGACTGTGGGAATGAAGTGTTTTCCCCAAGAAAAATCTCCAGCAGGGGCTCAAACTCAGGACCTTCTGGTCCCCAGTAAAGCACACTTAACCACTGAGCTACTACTCCGTAAAGATGCCCCGTCCACTTCTGTACAGTGTAGGAAATACTCCTCAACCAGCTACATAACCTGGTCATCCATTTTTTTTGCCATTTCAATAGCAAAACAACACCTAGAAGCAGATCTAGATGCTCTAAAGCTCTCGTATAACTGCACATAGAAAGCAATTTGATACTGACACATCAGCAACAGTACACCTGCAAAAGGATTCGTCCTACAGATTATGGTCAATGGAAACAGGGGCTCTGCCTTTGTATAAAAACCATAGCATTGTTATTTCCATATGGTGAAATTAAAATGTATAACAATATCCTTTTCACAAAAGCAGTTGATTTGCACTGGAATCCCGTGTGCATCGTTTTTTCCATCTGAAATTGAAGATTAGACAGCCAGATGAGGGGGAAAAGTCCCAACATGAAGCCAACTGTAGATGAACACAGGCAGGTACTTCGCTGAGCTCATCTCACCTCCCTGAGCTGTCGCTCATTTCAATTATACATGAAGCAGCCCCCCGAGGGCCAATGACTGCACAGCTGACCTGCCCGACATTACAGCAATAATGGAGGATATTTCACCCAGGGAATACGCTTCTGACTACAAGTTTAGAGTCAGTATCAGACTTTCCCAGGCGAAAGCAATCTTCATCAGACCATTCCATCTTCATTTCGTCCTTTTGGTCATGCCAAAGCATGCGCTGGACTTACGCACAACACAGAGGAATGTCTGAGAAAGCAAAGCAGAGACGATATTATCTGCTCGATGGCATTCGTGTGCCCACTTCCTGTGTAACGCCCAGACTCTTATCATTCATTGGCCGAGCACCGTAGGTATGTAGATACCGAATCTTTGTTATGTTTTCCTCCGATGTGGCTTAAAGGTCTTGTTTACAGAAAACACTAAACTCGGCCGGTCGGTCTGATAAGCTTTATAGAAACACAGGTAACAAAGCAATGCAAGAATTTGCCCTCTGAACACAAAGAAATGATAAATGTAAAAACAGCACAATAAATATCTTTCTAGCACTTTGTGTGAATAAACAAACTTCTACTTTTTCCAGCAGTTAAACATAAAGAGTTATGACCTCATGTCACATAATGCCAACATATTATTGTAAAGAATCACCACATTCAAGCCAAACAGCTGTGGACTTTAATTTTTTTTCTGAGCGTTTGTACTGCTGGTTTTGTACAAAAGTAAATACAGTTCATTGTACTGAACTGAACTAACTGTAGGAAACCACAATCTCAAATGTTTTCTGACCAATTCCAAAGCCTCATTTCAGTGGGAAGCATTCTTCACAAAGGAACACTGTTGTATACAAAAGACCATTATACAAAAATTGTTTTGATGCTTTCAGGATAAAAATACCCCCATTTTAAACCCTAAAAAATAAGCATAAAATATTTAAAACTGAAATAAATTCAAGCTTATTCACTTGCAGCTTCAATTAGCCAATGATAGTTTAAATGACAACAGAAAATGAGAACTGACGTTCAGGAGAGCTGCGTGTTTTGCTGATTTTTGCGACAGTATAAATGATAATGAAGCCACTCCAGACAGGAGAAACTGGGTTAACATTAATTGGCTGCTTTAAAAGACCAAAAACAGTAAGCGAGGAGTAATCACAAAAACAGCAGGCTGTGAAGGTTTCCAGTAACTGGGCCATCACTGCTTATCTGAAACTCTGTCAGAGATTAATTATTTTTTGGGTGAAACTGAGTTTACATGAACTTGGAAAAAACTTCACAGCCACCATCTACCCAAGCGATACAACTAGTTAAATTTGCTGGACTCAATTCATGACCATTATGGAAAAATAGCAATCTCCCAAACTTGATTCTAATGTGGTGATTTTTATAAATCATAATTTTGTTGGCAACCATTTAACAGCCCAAAGTCTCCCTAGAGGTCGCGCCAGTAACGGGGATCCCTTAACACCTGGTCTGAAGAGCTTAAACACGTCCCTGACAGACTATCACATCTCAGGGGGTGTGAAATGGTATTTGGTGGCAGCGAGATGGACTCGACTGAGGACCGATGCTGGGTTTTCTAAGCCATATACTACAGCGTAATTCCTATGCCTTCACTAAGCTGACTGCAAGTGTCGAGATGCCGCACGTCAAGTGAAGTGCGGGCAAGAGTCAACAGGTCAATGGCCAGTGATCAACGCAACATAGCAACCGCTTTCTACTTGTTCTCAACTTGAAGAAGCACCTGAGATGCCAACTGAAATTTTAACAGACTGAAAGGTGAAATGGCTCACAGTCTTCAATGGTCTATGCATATTAAGTAATTCAGCCCTCATCTTCAGAATTTCCTCACTCTAGACACTACAATGGTTCAGATATGCAAGCCCATTTCATTTTGAGTCTTGCTATGGAAGGCCAATGGGAAATTAATAGTCAAATTTCCTTATTCTGAGATCTCAATTATCTTTCGTAAACTAAGACATCAAGGTACAGAAGGTATGTTTGTGTCAGAATGATCAACACAATGAGCGATCTAGAGTTGGGATCCGTTGAAATCTGAATGATGGATGCTCATTTTTAGGAGTGCCTACACCGCAGCTGTGTAAATGGCTGTATAAATAGAAAAATAAATATTTAACCAGAGTGATGATCCTAGTGCTCATAAGAAATGTCTTTGAGATGTTTTACAGAGGAGAGCTGAGCAAAGCAAATATACACTGAGCTCGACCGTGTTCCATGATAGGAGATGATCAAACATACACTGAGCTCGACCGTGTTCCATGATAGGAGATGATCAAACATACACTGAGCTCGACCGTGTTCCATGATAGGAGATGATCAAACATACACTGAGCTCGACCGTGTTCCATGATAGGAGATGATCAAAGCCCTGCATGTGCCCTTCTGTAGCGCACGGCTGAAAACGCTCATAAAGAATTGCTACACAGTCATTATAAAGACGACATTTCAAAGTAATTAGTACCAAAGGCGTGGAAGTGAACACTAGTTCATTCTCTGACAGGTTCATTCATCTACCCAAGTTATAAAGTATAATGCCCTCAATTAAGTCATTCATTTGTTTGACTGTACAAGACTAAATAAGATCCATCATAATTCGATAACTCCCTCATTTAATTGCTGGCAATTATAGCCAATTATTTTGTTGGGTACAGAAACACATAATGGACTCCGCTAAATTACAGGCTGTCAAAATCGTGAGGAGAGACCGCAGTTGTGTAGATTCTTCGGCAAAAAGAATGAACACGACTACAGATCCAACTGCGAGCGCGAACCAGAGCCAGGGTACAACAATCGAAAGGAAAAACCTACAGCAAATATCCTGGCAGCCCTGTCATTACTGCACTGGGTATCTAGGACCTCATGGAGATACTGAAAGAAGGGTGACGGGGTCATCAATGTCTTTCACTGGTGTTGGTCATGGATACGCAAAACAACAGACAGGAGGATGGAACTCAGGGATGTGATTATTACACATCCTCCTCGGCAGAGCCAATTATTCCAATTTCCTACGATTTTCTTTTATTTAGACACTCACTAAACTAATAACACAATATGACTGTAATAAGGTAAAAAATGAGTTTTCAATCAGGTCCTGGCTTCGTGAGCAGTGGCACTGATGCACTGGAATACCACAGAATATCAGAGTAAGCATGAATTTTAAAATAAACAAGCTTGATGGCCAGATATAGCTGCCAGTGTTTTCCTCAGGTAATTCGATCTGAAAACACTGGCCGCCCCATCCCCTGTTTTATTACGGGAAGCAAATGATGACGGCAGCACAATGTCACCGGCCAAACGAAGAGACCTGCTCTTCTGAATACACAAGATGGAGTTTCTGGAGCTCTGTCCAACGGCCCCATATTTGATGGGACATCTTGGCTGATTCTGATGCCAAAATTTGCCCACCTTCGGTTACAGGTGCTGCAACCAACTCGCTGCACTGAGTGAGGAAGTAGATTCATTCTGAGGTCAGGTTTGAAAGCTAAATGAAGCAAAACTAACGTTCCATTTTGGTTCTGCAGTTCATATATGCATAAAAAGCCACTATTCCTTCAACAGCTTTGGCCATGTTTGGCAAGTTCACCCTCAGAGAACTTGATGCAAGATATCAAAATCAGATGCTTATGAAAACCTATCATGCGACAGCTCTCACAGGGGAGCTCTTTTAAACAAGTAGCCGCATGATAGATTTTCAACAGCTCAAGATAATCGCATTTTTTTATTCCTTGAAAATGTATGCAGCGCTCTATGGTTTAATAAAGAATAATAAAAATACATTGTGATGGAAGAGCTGCAGATGCCTGAGATTGCACAACTTTTAAAGCGCGACATTGTTTTGAGACAAGAGGACAAACGTCCACAGATCGGCGCATCTACCATTTTGTCGTACTGCGGCTTGACTCTCTCAAGCGAGTTTGTATCGTAAAATGAGGCCTTGCACGTATGTGAACCCGTTAGATTCTCTACTGATCGGTGCCTATTTATAGCCCGACACTTGATGGGAGTCGAGCAAACAGCGAATCTGCAGAAGCAACATGTGAGATGTGTCGTTCGCTCTTTGCGTTACTGGTTTGTTTTAATGTGATCTTTCAATTAACAGTTTCAATCGGAGCATCCTGGTGTGCAGTGGAATGCAGGCGTTTTGTTCTCCGTGATTTATCTCGCAGCAGCAGGCGCCCGGGAGAGAGGGACTGCTGTGCAAAGGGTGTCTTCATTTCCTCACACAACTGGGCTGATTTATTGTTTGGTTTAACGTTTGTTTTTGATCAGTGGCTCGATCGCTTGAGCGGTCTTCCCCTGCTCAATGCAATAGATGTAGCTGCTTGTTGTAGCCTAATCCTGCCAAATTCTCATGAAGTAACAGTGTGTTTTCTGGAAAATTATTAAAGGCACTTGTGGTGGCATAAAGTAGTCCGACTGCACACATTCTAACTTGAAGCACTACAGGGTGTTTCAAAAAAAAAAAAAAAAGTCGCACTTTGAAAAATTGCCCGAAAATTTTTTGAAAATCCTTTTACATAGGTTGATAGAGAATGGTTTAGCGCTTTCTTGTGCAATTGCACATACACAACATGCCATGCATGAGTGAGCACAGGCTAATTACGTAAATTGCGATACATCTGTTTTGCGCGAAATCCTGGCGGATTTGGGCCCTCCTCAGTGTAGCGTACACTGCACAGCTGATCAAAGCTCTGTCCCCTCTGAGAACATTCACTTCTGACGTTATGTGTTCCTTAAGGTCATCCAGGTCCCTAGGTGGAGTAACGTACACTTTTGACTCAAGATGACCCCACAGGAAAAAGTCAAGAGGGATGAAGTCCGGTGACCTCGGGGGCCATTCCACGTCAGACTGTAGGGCAATCACTCGTTCTCCAAACAGTTCTGTAAGTTGATTTGAAATGTGCCAAGGGATGTGCTGAGATCAAGAAAGTGCAAACACCAACTTCATTCTGAGGACATCCATTCATTGATTATTGACATAACAGGACTGTTAGCCACCTGGAGAGCAAAGGGTTAAATCAATTTCCCGAAAATTTTTATGACACTTAAGGGCAGACCTAACGCTGCTTCTCATGGTCTCAGATCCTGTTTTCATCCCGGCACTTTTTCGCATAAAACAGATGTATCGCAATTTACATAATTAGCCTGTGCTCACTCACGTGTGACATATCGTGTATGTGCAGTCGCACAAAAAAGCACTGAACCATTGTCTATCATCCTCTGTTAAAGGATTTTCAAAAAATTATAGAATATTAATTTTAGGGCAATTTTTGCAAGTGGGACATTTTTTGTCATACACCCTGTGGAGCCAACATTATGCGGCTTCTTCAAGATGGTCCATCCTGGCAGTTTCCTTACGTCAGGTTAGTCAGAGACACGCAGTTGGTCGGCATCGTTCACATTTTTTTCAGAGGCAGGTGAGAGTTTTTTTATTTGATTTTATCATAACCAGAGTTTGTGATCCAAAAAGCATAACAAATCCAAATCATCAGAACATGAATCAAATCTACCCAGCCTAAGAGGATTTTACTTCCAACACCTGTAGCTATACAGCAATAGCTTAGTCATCTCAGTGCCCTCCGTAACGGAGCATGCTCAGATGCGTTTGGCCCACACAGAACAATGGGTGGTGCAGTGATGGAAAGATGAACAGACCATCTGCTGCACGGGATTCTGAGCATCTTTCTCACTTTATTTTTGGCATAATTTCAAAACATTTTTTTTTTCAAAATTATAAAATAAGTATAAATAAAAATCCAGAGGTTTTTTCTGGGGCGAGCAGGGATGCTGACCAACATTTGACCTGCTGTTACAAACGAGCAGACTGTCATGTTGCCAGCTGTCATGATGCGAATAGCTATCATAGTCTTCAAATTAAATGGAATGCAGAGGCTTCAGGCAAAATGAATATAATTTTTGTAACAATGCACTGACTCCACCCACTCACCCACTGAAGAACGGTCAACCAACCAGATGGATTTTAGACATGTAGCTACACTGTAGCATTTCGAGGGGGGGTGAAGAGAAAAAAAAAAGACTTCCGCAGAACTACAGATTATTCTCGAATTAGACGAAAAGGTTACATTGTTTCACGAACAAACTCATTTTGATCTGCACAGATGGTAAACTCTAACCTTCTTTTTTAGCTTGGAGCTACATGTGCACAGAATACAATTAATCATATAATGTCTATAATGATCTGCATCCTAATAAAATAATATAAAGGCAATAAAGGAAAAAAAACACATACTGGAGAGGCTTTTTAGCCTTTTCGCCTTTTCAAACAACCGTGTGGAGGCGACGGTTTATAGTAAATATAAACAGTTAGCAATTTCATAAACCAGGAAAGCACTGGGATTCCGACCAATTGGATAGTTTGCTGCCATTTCGGCACCAACGCTAATCAGAGCACCAAATGACAAGACAAGTAGGCTGACTGACTTCAAGAGAAATTCAGTACCCCTTTGTTATTTTGTAGAAAGTTTTTCACAAATGTGCTGTCATACATCATTGTCCCCACACAGAAAACAACCAAATTGTTCAGTCCGCCGTGACAGCTAGATCTCATTGACTCAGGAAGGCGCCATGGCATGCGATTTGACTGACACATGATGACAAGCTTTCGCTCCTTTTAACAGTGCAGTCGAACCACCAATCACACGCTGCCGATGCCATCAGATAATGCAGTCAGTGTACTACTATATAGCCATGTACGACTGGCCAATCAGCAGTGGCCAGTGGAGTGCAATGTAACAAAAACCTTTGACTGGCTCACTTCCTATAACACCCAAAGCTAGTGAGAGAATTGTTGCTTTGCTTTTGCAGACCTCCGGCCATAGCCAATCACGGACTGGGATTCAAACACCTGACCACTGAATGTTTTAGCTTGGAAGCCCTAGCAAGCAACCTTGAAAATCTGTCTTGGTACAACTACATAAAAGTTTGTGCATCACAGGAAATTCAAATGAAATCAAAAACCTGTGATTTTAAAAAGGGTCAGTCACCCTCTACTGCATTCAAAAAACTAGAACACATAACTCGTGAATTCAATAGTTCATCGAAAATACAAACGTTTATTCAAATCTGATCATTTAAATGGACTACAAAAGTTGTTGGGGAGGGGCAATTCAGTACCAATAATTAAGTGACAAGTTGCAATAATAAGGACATGAGAAACCGGTGATGTTAAAAAGGAGAACTTGTTTATTTATTTATTTTTTTAACATATAAAAGGAACCTTCAAAAAGGTCTAGTCCTACAAGACCAAAGACGGGGCGGGGCCCACTAAATCCCACACAGGCGCATAAAATCCACCACACTGAGAAACATGTTCCCCAAAGACAACATAGCAGGACTGTAGGCATTTCACCCTTCACAGTCCATACTGCGTAGTGTATTTAAAAGATGGAAGCAGAGGTCGCCCCGGTGGCTCATCGGTCTAAGCGCGCGCACCATAAAGGCCGTTACCTTCCTGTGGCAACCCAGGTCTACTACGGCTCGGGTCATTTGCCGCATGTCTTCCCCATTCTTCTGCCCAACTTCACTGTCTCTCTACACTGTGTGACAATCTAATAAAAAAGGAGAAAATCCCCCCAAAAAAAAAATCTTAAAAAAAAAAAAAAAAAATGGAAGCAAATACATTTCCTTATTTGAATGAGTGTAATGTTTCATAGAAGCCACAGTGGATTCCACTACCTGAGCTTGTAAATTCTTTGTTAAACTTTGATCAGTCCGTAACATTCACCACTGCATCCATTAGCCTCTGCATCCACTGCTAATTAGCCATTATGAGCCAGTGCAAAATCACCCCTTCCTGACATCATAAAGGGGTGTGACCACCCAGAATAATGAAATCTGATTGGCTGTTTGGCTGAAGTTGATCAGTTCTTCTTACCTCAGGTTGGTTACCTCCCCATGTGATGTCAAGAGGGGAAACATTTTGAAATGGCTTGTAATAACGAACTGGCTGGGCACCCAGTGACATAATAGGGGACCTCAAAGGCTTTTCAAAGCCAAAGCCTAAACTGCTGCCAACTTCCCTGGGCTCAGTACCGTCTGAGGGAGACAGTCGCATAGAAGCAGGTTTTATCATCCGACATGTGAACATTGAATGGTTTCTGAGGAGAAAAAAAAAAAAAAAAAACAGCAGCCATGTTATCTTCATCAAAGACGACAAGGACATTCCAAGCACTTATCGGTTTCAGATCCAAAAGCCAGAACGGGGCCGTGTCAGTGCCCGAGCCACAGGAGAGCTGCATATTTGCACGGGCACAAATAGTGCAGAAAGATGCGAACAACATATGTTGTCAACTAGATGTCTGTTCCTGGGATATCCCAGCATGTTTCAAGACAAGACATTGCCAAACCACATTCTGCACAGATTAAAAATGCATGGTTACTTAAGCAGTGTACAGAAGCTATAATTGGGATTGAGAATGTAGATTAATTATGAAGCCAAATGCATGAAAATGAGAGCCACGTACAATGGCACAGCAGAAAACTTTCACAGTAGAAGAAATTTTGCAAATTCCATGAGCTAGACTTGACCAGCTGGTGTCTTCACTTCCCAAATGCTTAATCAGCGTAATTGAAAGACTGCATGAAGTTATACAGAGAAAAAAAAAACTGTAAACCCTGCCATCAATTTGGCAAGAACATTCATGCAAGAACATTAATTAGTGCGCTTTATGGTTTTCAATATAGTAAAGCGTGAATGGACTTATCAAATCAGTTCTTTCTATTTGCATTTTTTAATTTGCATATTTTGAAATGAAATTACCATAGAATTGTAACATAATGTTATGTTCTGACTAAACAGAGAGCTCTTAAGTACCTGCTAATAGAGAATAATATCAATACTGAGCCATTACAGGCACAGGACCTGACAGCGCTAGATACTGACCCACAGGAACAGTAAACCCTCAAGGAAATGACTACAGCGGATGATCTACGAACAAGGAGAGATTCCCAGGGTACAGAACTACTTCAGAGGGAAACGCACACATTTAACCCTGTACATGATCATAAAAGCATCTACAAAGCCAATCAGAACAAATACTGAAACGGCAACACCTGGCCATTTCACAAGGGGCACTGTGCATGCAAACTCAGCTCCTCTGTTAAGATCAATCGCCTCCCTCAGTTCCTACTGCTGCAGTTCTGATGACGGTACAGAATGCAAGTGTTAATCTTCGCATGCAGCACTGACATCCAAGATGGTTACAACATAAACTTAACAGAAAAGAGAACATTGATATGTATACTTCTGAACTCAGGGGTAAGCATTCTAGATACAATAAGGGGCGAAAAACTGGAACACATTTGGGTTGATCCAAGTAATATTTACAACCTTAATACAAAAAATTTTTTAAGGGCAGTTTCTGTTTGAGGGCACCTTGAGCAGCCTGCCTCAAGAGAAAATACTAGAAACTTCAGTCCAAAATAAGGTTCAAAATTGACATTACAGATGAGCTCTAAGCCACATTAGGATGGATCAGACAGGCAAATACAAGAAGTAGCCGGGCTTCCCGTGGTTGACCATGTGAGTTTGCAAACCACGTTTTCATGAAAGTGTACCATGAGATTTTTGGACTCCAAAATGAATCCAACTGGAGGAGGCCAGGGGTAGTAAACCATTATTTTGATTTGATTCACTGGGCAGTATAGCAGTGCTTTCTTTCCAACTCATGCTTAAATACAACTGAGCAGCACAGAGGTGCAGTGGCTAAAACTGTTGCTTGCCAACAAGAGGGCAGTGAGCTCGAATCCACGCCAAGGGCTTTGCTGCGAATATATTCTCCCTGTGTCAGTGTGGACCTCCTCCAAGAACTCTGGTTTCCCCCCCGTGGTCCCACGACATGCTGGTGAGGTTAACTGGAGAGTCAAAATGATCCCAGGGGTATAAATGTTCGAGAGGACGGTGCATGGGTTTGTAATGTGGTCAGAGGCGTGAAGGTTTCTGATCATTTACACTTAAAGGGAGCGACACAACCTCACTGCTTCACTAGAATACAAACTTGATTTTTAATCTCTGCTTTCCGTGACCGTGATAAAAACAGAAAATAGCAAAACAAATTAATATTTTACCTGTAGGCCTAAACAATGCAAGAGACTTCCAACAAAGTGCGCAGCATCTCCCTTCATTTTAAATACCCCCCCGATTATTTTTTCCCGGACAGTGAGTTGAAGCTGTCCAATCACCATTAACTCAATATCCACGATAAACCATTTAAATGTAGTTAAAGGAGGACATACGTAATCTGCTGCTCATGTTTCAGGGCGGAGGAGTCGAGACTCCGCAAAGGCTCCAGTATCACAGGGACGTTTTAACGGGATTGCGTATATCTGAAGTGCACGTCTGTCCGCTATGCGAGGCAAAATACATGCGTTGATAGCGAGAGGAGTTACGCAGCGAGCAACACGAAACCAACCAGCCCCGGCGGAGAGGCTGAAGCTGGAACCGAGTCCAGGGACAAAAACTGTACGCAGTCCGTTTGCTCCAGCTCAAAGGGATGGAAAACCAACATTTTGCAAACACATTAACTGGATCTCTTGCTCAATCTCCAATGCTTCTTCTCCATTTCAGTCTCAAGTCCCTGCGCGTGTCATTTTAGGCTGCAATTCGGACACATCACAACCGATGCCGCCAATTAATCAGCAACAATTAAAACTCAGGAAAGCCTGCGAAACATCCGCGAAAGAACAACAGTTCTGCTGTTTCCGATTATTTAAAAGATGTTGCATCATGGCCTTCGTTCTAAGACCCGGTACATGATTACCTGTTAAATCGCCTCTGCTACACCGGTATACAATACCTTTAAAAAATATAACTGCACCAACAATTTATTTTCAACACCCCGAGAGAGGAAACACTTCTTACACTGAAATACTCTGCGCACTCAGAAGTGCATGAATTTTAGAGGACTGTTGTAGGCTACAGTGCATTCCGCGCCACAGAGAAAATGAAGTGGGTGATTTATTTGTAAACCCATGAAATGGTTTATCAACTTTCACATCGCACAAAATCAACGAGCGTTTATTGTGAAAACACGTTCAACATACGTAGCCTACCTTCACAAACCCCAACCTCATACTGGGTGATGGAGCCACCGTTCAGTGGTGGTCTAATGACGCACCGGAGCCCCCGGTCGCAGGTCCCGTATAAACCGAAAACACCGCCGCAGTTCTCGTTCTTCTGCTTGGCGCAGACGGAGCAGCAGCCGCAGATCCCCAACACCATGCTCCCGGCGCAATGTTTCGGCTCCTCGCATTTAGACTCATCGCAAGGCAGACACAAAAGCGCCTGACTGCTCCTTGCTACAAGGATAATAAGTTGGGAGATCACAATACCCTTCGCAAAAAAGTACATCCTGGAAGAGGCCATGAAGGAAAGAGAGAAATAAATCCAACCCACCCCCGAGCCCCAGAACAGTATTTGGGGAAACTAAAAACTGCACCACCGTTAAAACAGCAAGAGCAAAACCCAGGGATCCAAGTAGATATGGAAGAAGTAGGCAACAGTTCCAGAGGAGTGTCCGCTTTTGTTAAGCGTGGCTTTAAATCTCCCGTCCTAAAACTTTTGTTGACGTTACATGCCCCCAAAAATGACGATTGTGAAGACAGAAGACAGTGTGAAACCGGCACCTTAACCCAAAATTTAGAAAAAAAATTAGTCGTGCACCGCTGGTAGGTCACTAGCAAGCAAAGTTTAATCGCCCCTTATTCCACCACCACGCAAAACTTTCTTTTCTGCCCTCATGCGTCCTTTTTTCTCTCTGCCTTTTTTTTTTTTTTTTTTTGCAAGCTCGGGAATTTCTTCCTGTTCAGCGCGCCCCGGGCGCCTCAGTTAATTCGCGAATTTCCCCGTGAACTCCACGAAAGACTGGTTCAGTAATGAAGTTGCTGTCGATGGGCTTACTTTACTAAACCTGCGAAAATTAAACGCTTCCTGCCTTTACGCATTTCATATCCCTTCGTCTCATGTTTACGGCTCTCCAGTGCCGAGCTTTTCATTGCCTTCGCACAGTTCAGTCCCCCACGGTGACCTCATAACGGAACCCCGCCCATCTTGCATTACTTTGCTCGATTGGGTAGTTCATTCCAGATATGGAACACAGGAAGCGCTGCCCCTCTAAACGTGAATAAAGTCAATCATGAGCAGACTAGGAATGTGGCTCATGGGCAGGTGAGGGGATCAGACCTCGCCCATCCTCGCGAAAATATTCGTCAACTCTGTGAAATTCCGCTTTGCCGAGTCGGTGAGATAAGGAGCGAAACGGAGACTGGATAACCGTGCTTCTTTTCGTTTTCCATCCTCAATGACTGTCCATGCGTTTGGACCATTCAAATGAATTACTAAGAATTGCAGAATTGAGGTTATTGTCCTACTGCATGCTGTCACTTTTGAGCGTAAGTACCCTGACAGGAAAATTGTATGTTTGATTATCCTATGTTTATAATCGACACAGTATTTTTCAGTATTTTCTCTCTGGTGGCACAGTGGGTAGCGCTGCTACCGCACGGGAAGGATGTGGGTTTGAATCCTGCCGGGACCTCCGTGTGAAGTCCGCTCGTTCTACCCGTGTTTGCACAGGTTTCCACGGGATACTCTGGTTTCCCTCCACAGTATGAAGCCATGCATCCCTGGCAAAATGGAGACTCTTAATTGCCCACAAGGCTGAAAGTGTGAGAACATGGTGTGTGTGTGTGTGTGTGTGTGTGTGTGTGTGCGTCATTGGTTGAAAGATTGTCCACATGTATCCCTGCCTCTTGATACTACCACCCCCCCCCCCCCCCCCCCCCATAAAAGGATTGGTGAAGTTTCTGGAGAGGGTTTAATAAATCTGCCAGTGTGCAAGAGGTATATAAATCATTTTCGCGACAACATTTTTTCATTAATAAGGCATATGTGTAAAATCTTGGTTATCACTCATCATGTCATTTCTGAATTTGCCATCATTGTACTGGGGAAGAGCAATAAAACAAAGCTGTCTGTCGAGCCCATCCATATCACCGAGCTTCTAACAGGACAGTCGCCAAAATGTATCAAAAATATCTTTTATTCATATTACTTATGCTTTATAAAGCAACCAAAATACAAAACAAACAAAAACAAATTAATAGCAAGACTTCAATGAATGGATGTGTCATATATACAAGCCTGGCAAGAATTAGAGTAAGAATTGCCTTAAACTTGTTTATCTAACTTGGAAGTTTGCTTGCTCTTGTTCAGTTATGGACTGCAGCGATTATAGAGCCGTAATGCTTGTGGTAGCTGCGCCACATACAGTACAGTAGAGGGCTTTCCGCCTCACCAATGAACCTGGTCCATTCTTCTGCTCACAGTGTGAACATAATTGGAATACTATTGACAAGCTTAGCGACATAATGAAATCAAATCGGGACTTTTTCAATCTTCCAGTGTGTGCACAGTCATATCTGGGGTGTTTTAACCATGGGTTTTAATTTATTGCAAAAATTCAGCTCCGTTCACAATGTCTCATCAAAGTGGGATTTTCCCACCAATGAAACCCCCATCCACAAAATCTGACATCAACTGTGACTTTTCTTAGGCTGTGATGTCACAGAGCAGAATGTGGCTGCCCCGCCCCCTTCTCTGGCAGTCAGAGCTTCAGAAGTTGCCAACCAATGAATTCAGGCGAGGCTCCTCTCATCTCCAGCTATGGGCACGCCTCACACTTCCCCATCCAGCAGAAATATTGTTTTTCCTTCAGAAGTACATCAAATGCAGGAAGTGAAATGCTCTCCCAGCTTTTGTCTCATCATATCTATAGGACAAAATCGGTGTCGAGGTATCTGCACGTAGACTGTTAAAAAATAGCACTATTTTACAATCTAAGGGCAAGGTCTGCAGCATGTGGTACAAGCGCAATTAGGCAGTGTCCAAATCCTGATTATAATATGAGCGCTACGTCAGGCGCATTGTTCACAGGGGTTGGACTTCATCTGTTTAGTAATCATGGCAGAGTTTTGGGTGTGACATGAATAAATAAACAAATTAATGTCATGTCCCATTCTCTAAAGCTGGGGACACTACAAGATTTTCACAGTCTTTGCAGATTTTGAAAAGACTTGGAGCACACACTGCACGACTGGCTTCAGCAGATTCTTGTAAAGACTGGGGATCACACATTTAAGGACAGCAGCAGATGAGGGATCTCACACACACACACACACACAAACTACACAACTGCATCCAGAGTCGGCTCAAAAAATTCAAACATGGTTGAATTTCGGCGACTGAAGTCAGGCGGAGTCTGTTCACCTCACACACTTGCTGATTCCAGTCTATACCACATCACACGCTAACAGATTCTGCGCTGACTTGTCATGACGACTGTCCCCCCTTCTAGAGCTGACTGGCGCAGACCAGCCCCAACTGCAAATCCTGGGTAAAATCTGGCCAAAAATCTTGTAGTTTGTCCCCAGTTTATGGACACCTTGGTGGATTTCAATTATAATGGCGGATTTGCCTTGTAGTTGGAGAGATCACTTCTCTACAGGGGAAACGGGTCTGTTCACCTACGGGTCTGTTCACCTACAGTTCAAAAGCTTGAAAACAGACCTTTGCTGAAAGTATGGGAACATGATGACTCATCTCCAAACATGTTAATGGAGAATATTTGCAAAAGTATCTTTTAGAAACAGTTGAAATCATAGTGAGATTTTAAAAAAGCATGATAGTCAGTGAATCCTGGAGGTCACATTTGGAAAAACATGAGTAAAATGTGATTTAAAATGTCCAAGTAACTGCAATATTGCCTGCACACAGCTTTGATTTTTTTTTAGTCAAACAGCTCAGTTTGTTACCGAGGCCACAGATGACTCAGCTCTCCTGTGCTGCTACTGCTGGAGCAAACAGGTTTATTATCAGCGCACACAATTCAGTATCACAGCCTTTACCGTCCGGTGCTGTGTTCTCCTATATGTCCAGGAGAGATGCAGCAATGTTATGCAACACACAACACAGCACAAGGAATTTTTTCCAACACAGCACACCGCACTCTCCCTCTGAGGCCTGTATGGCAGTATTTTACCGGACTTATCCAAACATCTGTGAGTGCATTCTCTGCACTCCAAACATTCCCTCTGTCACAGTTTGAGTTTCTGATAGTTTTTTATTGAATGAAAATTCCTGCAGTGATGTAGGTATGATACACAATATCATCAGTCATGCAGTTCAGCGTCACACCCTGTGAAGTCCTGCTCTGTGCTGCTTCATATCCAAGAGACATCTATTACACACTGGAATGTTATGCAACATAGAACATACCACAAATAATGCTTCAATCTTCTGAAGGCTGCATGATAATGTTTATCTGACTTATCCAAACATCTGTAAGTGCATTCTTCACAGTCCAAACATTCTGTCTATTTGAGTTCATGGTTTTTTATGTTTTTCATTGAATAGCAATTCACACGCTGTTGTAGGCAAGTTACCCACAGTCTTGGCTTAATCAGGGATATCTTGTCAATATATGTGTAACCTTTTATAATGCACCCCAAAGCACCAGTGTGTTCATGGAATGGGTTTATTTACATTTACACATAAGCAAAAATGAGTTTAAATGCAAAAGTTGCCTTGAGGGATATTTGCCGAGATATGCGTGTTCAATTTTGAAAAAAAAAAAATTGACCTGGCTTTCTGCCATTACACTCGGAAACCAGGCTCTTGCAAGGCAAATCCATGAATGAAAGGACCAGTTTTGCATGTAATTGTGATTGGGTTGAAGATAAATAAATAAATAAGAAAGATAAATACCTTCTGTGAGTCCATGTCATGCGTGGAAGCATGATTGTTAAAATGTTGCTATTTGAGTCAGAATTATAGTATTATATATCATTCCAATGTCACAATGCTGAGAGTTAGCACTTGGTTTATGCCTGCAAAAATCTGTTCTTTGCTTTTGACTGTTGTGAATTGGTATCCCCTCTGATAGTAGCAGGGCGCTAACTTAGGGTTAAGGTCAGTTTTTCACTGGGAGATTTGGTTATCGATGTGTTGGTCAGCATTACAAACTTATTGTGTTGACTGACAATTGATTAAAATGCTTGGTAGCATTCTGAAGTATTCAGCATAACATTAGACTAGTACTCTACGAGGTCGTTTCACAGACAAGACTTAAGTATAGTCCTGGACTAAGCAGAGTTTTGGATAAATATTTTCTGTTGAAAATTGAATTTAGTCTAGTATTAAGCTTAATCTTTGTCTTTGAAACTGGCCCCATATCTTTGAATCTTAAGCCTCTATTGAGATAATTTTATTCCCCAAACGAGTGCCACTTCATACTTTCAACCCTGACGTATCCCCTCTCCTAACTTCCTTTTGAGAAGTAAAACACCAAAAAAATTAAATTGACTGAAAGGATTTCTTCCTTCCTGCTGTACCCATTGTTTTTGGGACAACGTTGGCACATTTATCCATTCTCATATCAACAAAGACCACTGTTCATGTTTGGCAACAGTGGAACGTTCATAAACATTCAGCAATTTCTGGACTATAGAGTTATTGTGCTGTTCAACACATTGCAAGGCAAATGCTTTTATTGCAGAGCGCGAAACTACCAAAATGGCAAAGGTGCAAATGACAAAATCAGTGTTAACGTCACGCGTTTCCCTTTGCGAAGGCATGAAAATAGAACACCTCGTGCGAATAAAAGGAGACGTTACGTTACGTTACGTTACACACTGGTGAGCAAACATCTGTCCCAGCTTCACTGGAGGGTGTCACAGGCACCACTTCCTGAAATGACCTCTTAAAAAAAAAAAAACAAGGGTTGATGAGCTAAAAAATTACTTATTTTGTCTTTGTACTACTTTCAACTGAATAGGCTATAGGTTTCGGGGGATTTGCAAATGACTGTTACCTGAGTTTACATAATCACGTTAATGTAAACGGGGTCCATCATGTGCAACGCAGCAGGCTCACAAAACTCAGCTCAAACTCTCTGAGTCGGCAAGTTCTGATCAAATATGAATCAGGATCATCTAATCGCTCTGCCTATTTCTCACTCAAAAGTTTTCAGAAAATTTTTTTCACAAACTATTTTAGCTGAAATATGAGAAAGTTTGTGACTCAGCCGCCATGTTGAAAAAGTCATTTTATGTGGTGCATGTGACGGTCAAATGACAGTAGATTTTACTTTCGCAACCTTTACATGCTTAAACCAGGCAGAAAAATATATTTAATGTCGGACTGGACCCTTGGGCAGTGATCTATGTGCGGACTTTAAGTTAACAGCTTGTGTTGATGAAGCGCTTGTATTTGTGCATGTGCTTGTTCTTTAGACCATGTAGTGGCCTTAAGGGTGACTACATGAAGGCAGAGGAGGCAAATAAAAAAAATTATAATAATAATTTGATAACTACCAAACATTATTTTTATGTTTATAGGCTGCTGTCACGCTGAAGACGTCATGCGAAATATAAGCTGTAAAAAATATGCTGTCTGGAAAATGGCTGTGACCAGCATTGCTCTCTTGCACGGTCAGAATAAAGCTGCTTTGTGGACTGAGGGACAGACTGTGATTTGGAGTGGAGTGTGTGGTGCGGGTCGGTACTGTGGCATTGTTGTGGTATTGATTATGCCACACTTACACAGCCTGTAGTAGATCTCTGTGAAAGCCTAGCTGGGACTCTAAGGCTTTGTTGTGAAATGGGTCTGTGTGCTTTCCCTCCATGTATTTTTGATCCCAACTGAGAGTCTGTGAGGAATCATAGCAGCTTTCTGTGTCAGGAGTGGCTTCCTCTGAACATACAGTAGAGAGAGGCACTTTGATAATTACTTTGCGGGGCAGGTCTCTCTGTCGCTGCTGATCTTATTCACTGGGTAGATTTACAATTCTAATTCTGTGCCCCGTGTTTTTTTTTTTTTTTTGTGTGTTCTTTTCTCATCCTACCCACCTGGCTGTTCTTCTCGCTCTGGCTATAGGCACTGGCCTATACAGCACACACTTTGAAAATATGGCCTGGGGAGAAGTCGGTCTTTGGGCGCATGAACACACAGTTCCCACTAGAGGGCGATACCAGTCTTCTGACCTCTCCTGATAATTTCTCAACGAGTAGTGCACAGAAACAGGTGGTCATGGAAAAAAAGACTCGCCTCGAAAGAACAACAATACTGAGTAGATTCTTCTCCCGTCGATCCTCAAAAAGAGAATTTTAATGTCGCAGAAAACCATTCAGATGTATGTGGAGTGTCACACCTTTACATTACTTGACAGAATCAACAGCAATATGTCCGTGTTCACAATACATACGTCATAGTCAAACAATATTGTTGTCATATCATGCTTTACAGGCTATATTATACATACTCAGAGGCAATGAAAACGCAACACCAGTTTGGATTCAAATAATTTTGTGACTCAAATTAATTTTCTTATTTTAACTATTCAAATATGTTGGGTGGGTTGACTTTGATGAATTAAATGTGTTAATGGGCCGATTTGAACAATAATAATCAGATGCATTAAACATTAGGAGCACGAGTTGAAAATGAAAAATCACAAGAAGACTGAACAGAACACACATTTAAAGATGAACTCAGAAGAACAGTCAGTATCGGGTATGACCCCCACGAACATCCACACAAACAGTACAACGTCTCCTCATGGACCTGACTAAGCGTTAGGTTGTCTTGGGGAAGTTGTCGCCACTCTGCCTGTAGTGTATTCTGGAGTTACTGCCTGGTTTGAGGTCTGGGTTCTCTTGATGAAAGAGCTTGTCCCAGTTGGACGTACTACACCCAAAACGTACTGATGCTGGACGTACTACACCTAAAACGTACTGATGCTGGACGTTCTACACCCAAAACATACTGATGCTGGACGTACTACACCCAAAACGGTGAGCCACTTGCCGGGCACTTACTCCCGCCTCTAGCGTACCCAGGGCCCTGTTCCGTTGTTCCGTCGACAGACGTGGCATTATGACACTTAAAGTGTTTTTTGTGTGGCTTTTATCAGGCCTTTATATAGGGAAGACAACCCCTCCTTCATTTCAACTCCTGATCCCATATGTTGTACTCAATATGGATTGATGAGAGTCCAACTCACACTGTTGAGTTACATGATGATCATTCATGTGTAATGAGGTACACATTCTGACCCCAATGGTCACTTAAGAACTCAAATTGGACAACTCAGGTCCTGAGCAAAAAAAATCCCAAAATTTAGAGTGTTTGGTTTTCATTGCCTTTGAGTATACATCATTGCAAATGCAAGACTCATCAAATGAGAATAACAACATTTAAAAACATAAGATATTCTGGAGGAAAGAATTTAAGGTTATTCACACTGAAATTGTATTTAGATGTCAGCCAATGTCATCTGTGTTAGCGACCTCCCTTGTGGGATGTTGAAGATTTGATTAATTCTATAGCCAGGCTCTGACCCATTTAATTAGTGTAAGCAATTAACTGTGAATATCATTCAATGAACTGTAAGAGATAGCTGATATGCTACTAATAACAGCAGTAATTTGAAGTTAATAACTAAAATGGCATAGATAGATGATGTGAGTACAATGGGGTCATGCTTTGCTTCAGAGCAACAGCAATATAACTCCAGTCTTTTCTACGGTTTACACAGCTGAATCTTAACAGTCTCGAAATAGGGGTCTGTTGTGTTAAGAGAAGAATTTCCAAATCCTTACTACAAATAAAACTTCCAATTACCTGGGTGAAAAATAACTGGGTTTTTGCTTCGGTCAAAATGTTCCCTGCCACTGATAACCTTTGGATCCTCAATACCTGAGGTGGGTTTGCACCGAGCAGCCATTTCAGCTTTTATTTGGTCAGAAGTTTTCTGTCTCCATACTTTTTATTAAATGTGATAGCGATGCTGGTATTGTTTTCAGTCGATCAGTATATGTGACATCAAGCCATATTTCAACAAGACTAGTTTGAAACCACATGGCATAAAAGTTTTTTTAGTATTTTTGTGGGTGTTCATATGTCTGCCTGTCAGGCTGTTTGTGTTTCTGATTGTGGACAATTCTTGTGAACACAATATCATTGCGGCCTTATGATTTTCAGTCATTACAGGCGAACAGTTGAGATAAAAAGGAAGGAGGAGTTTGAAGATGGGCATAGTCTGAATTTACACACTTCCTGAGCACGTTATCATGAGGACTGCTTTGCAATAAAGGATACTAGCATCGCTGTTGCAGCTTGCGATCTCATATGGTGTGGAGAGTTTGGTTTCATTTGTTCTCTTGAGTAGAACCGTGTCTGGAGCAGAAGTAAGTTGTTTGTATCTAACGCCTCGTCAGCAGGCAAGTCTTCAAATGAAGCTGAAAAGTTGCTCCTCCTCATAGCATAAGGATCACGTCCGACATACATTGTGATTTGCTGTTTCTACTTTACTGGGGTAATATGGTCTTAAAGGGCATCTAAAGTCGATTCTCAGACGGGAGGCTGAACGTCCAATGTTTACAAACAAATCACTTGCTTTTGTTGACACTTTGCATTGTCACATGACCAATTTCATTCATATAAACCAATGTTTTGTGTACATGCGTAGATAATCCTTCTATTTCAGTTTTTTTGTGCAGGTGTGGCTTGCTGATTGACCGATTAACAAAAACAATGGGAATCGACTTTAAATGCTCTTTAAGTAGGATGGTACCGGCTCTCCACCATCTCGTCCATTCTGCTTTTCACTTCCTGCCCTCCATCTGGAGTTCGAGCGTCATTTAAGTCACGCGCCTGCAAACATGCCATCCAGTCGATTATTTCCTGTGAGAAATAGCTTTTGTTCACTGATGGATCCGGAGACCATGCAGCAGCCATTAGATTCATGACCCAGAGATCTTATCCATGCGGTCATAGAGGCATCACAACCATGAGATACACATCCACGATTACGCGGGGATAAACGAAAGCCTCGCTATATCATATGATTTATATACTTCATACTGCTGCTAACGCTGCAGAAGCAACCGCTAGGTGTTTGGCTCCAAACATGATTACTTGGAGAAACATTGGCAGCATCCCCCTTAATCTCAGGGTAAGGGGACTGCAGTAATGGAAATGATGACTATGGAAATAAGGTCCAGGAAAGGCACGATATGGTGCCTCTTGTTTAATTCATGTGTGCGATTTCTGACCCATGCAGAGCATACACTGGGCGTTGGGAATATGGGCACCAGCAAGATGGAGCCAGAGCTGCTTACGGAATCGCAGAACCTGCAATACACTCTATGTACTTTCAGCAAATTAATTATACGATAATCTATAAGCGTAGCTTTGGCTGCGAGCAGCATTCAGCACAGCTGAGGGCAAATTCACTGGAGCGGAAAATCCACAGAGCCCAGCACAAAACTGACTTACCCCATTTTCAAACAGATGGCAACAGCCAGTAAAGTGCAACGAATGGTAATTTCCATCTCTGGAACACAAGGAAAAGCCATTTAAACGCTGTGGAAAACACTTCACTGGGAAACGCTTTCCCAGAGAAGGAGAATTCGGGGACTTGGTGCATCAGTGAAAGTAAAATTATCCAAAGACGGGTTATCCATCTTGCAAAAGTGAGAGAAAGATACCAGGTTTGTTTGTTACACTGCAGTACATAGCCGTCTCCTTGGTTAGTTCTCTGTCACCAGGTGAAAAACTGCAAATGTCCCTCATTTCTCCTAAAATTGTACGTATTAAACAGAATTAGACAAAGTATTGTGTAGTTGAAACTAGGCTTACTGGACAGATTTCACTCCATCTGAACAGTTGCACTTGGAATTGTAAAGATTCTACTCAATGTTCAATCTTCTACTCCTCCAACTAGGTGTAGCTGACCTGCGGCCGGTTCAAACCAGACTCATGTTGGACAAAGCTGGTCATGGATGGTGAAGCAGCGGAGAGACAGCTGATCGATGAGCTGACCGTACAGGCTGCTGAACTGATTGGCCACCTAAATTACAATCCACAGAGACTAGCTTAGGTTTGGTTGAGATCCTCAGCGGGATCTTCAGGTCCCTGGTGGTTAACTCCTGTCTTCCAGAACAAAGGAGCTAAACTCAAACCGCTTGTGACCAATGTAGTATACATCAACCAGTCAAAACATTAAAACCACTCGCATTATATTGTGTAGGTCCTCCTTGAACTGCAAACGCAGTTCTGTCAAACTGACATCCACTCAAATTCTTGAACCCAGGGTTTCCCAGTAGAACGTTTACCACAGTACTGCACTCCATCCACCAGCTTGTCTTCTTCCAACAGAGCATCTTGATGCCACCTGTTCCCCAGTTGTATCATGCATTCGTGCCCAGCCGAAGCAAAAACTAACCCTAAACGCTTCTTTCAGTGCTGTAGCAGAAAATGGAAAGTGTAGGTTAAGTGCATAAAGAATAAAAACGGATCGCTGCTATATGATAACAAGGATATTGCGGATGCCTTAAATAGTTACTTTGTTGAGAATTTTACCTCAGAGGGGGTCTTTATTTGGCCAGAGGGCATGTCCAATGCTCAAGATTATTTAGCGGAAATTGAGGTTCCGGATAACGAAGTATTAGACAAGTTGCATAAATTAAAGGCAGATAAGGTGGCGGGTCCTGATGGCTTATATCCTAGAATGCTCAGGGAAGTTGGTGAGATCATCTTTAAGCCGCTATCCGCCATCTTCAGACGGTCTTTAGAAACTGGAGAAATACCAAATTATTGGAAACAGGGCAATATAATACCAATATATAAGAAAGGGGACCGTACCGAGCCAGGAAACTACAGGCCAGTCAGTTTAACTTACATTGCGTGCAAAATATTGGAATCTATCATAAAAGATGAGCTAGACTTATTTCTTGAACGGAACAGTATCTTGAAGGATAGCCAACATGGTTTTCGGAAGGGAAGGTCATGCCTGACAAACCTTCTGGAATTTTTTGAAGAGGCCACCAGGATGTATGACCAGAGCAGGGCTTATGACATCATATACTTGGATTTTCAGAAAGCATTTGATACAGTACCACATAAGAGACTAATTTTTAAAATGAGCTCCATTGGAGTTACAGGAGGTATTCTGAAGTGGATTCAAAACTGGTTACAGGACAGAACACAAAGAGTGGTGGTCAGTGGTATCTCATCTGAGCTGGGTATGGTGGGGAGTGGCGTCCCCCAGGGATCGGTGTTGGGACCCCTGCTGTTCTTCATCTACATTAATGACCTTGATAGGAATATTGAGAGCAGATTGGTTAAATTTGCAGATGATACTAAATTGGGGGGTTTGGCAAATAGTTTAGAGTCCACTAAAGTGATTCAGGTTGATTTGGATAGAATCCAGAATTGGGCAGAAATGTGGAAACTGAAATTTAATGTAGCGAAATGTAAAGTTGTACATGTAGGTAATAAAAACATAAGAAGCGATTACTTCATGGGAAGTATAAAACTGGAATGTGCTGCACACAAGAAAGATCTGGGAGTGATTGTTGACCAAACCCTCACAGGTTCTAGCAATTGTGCCGTAGGAGTTAGAAAAGCTAATTAGTTGCTGGGATACATTGCCAAAAGTATTAAGTACAAATCTAAGGAGGTGATGGTTCTTTTGTACAACACGTTCATTAGACCACATCTGGAGTATTGTGTACAGTTCTGGGGACCATACTTTAAGAAAGATATAGAGGCTCTAGAGAAAGTTCAGAGAAGAGCCACTAAGCTAATTCCAGGTATAAAAGATGAAAGCTATGAGAAGAGGCTGAAGATCCTTAATCTCTTTAGTCTTAGAAAAAGGAGACTAAGGGGTGATTTGATTGAGGTCTTTAAATATGTTAAAGGGATTAACAAAGTGAATTATGTAGGATTCCTTCGACCAAGTGTTGTGAGTAGAACTCGGGATCACAAATGGAAGTTGACCAAAGGTAAATTTAGCACTGATATTCGGAAATATTTCTTCACCCAAAGAGTAATTTCAATGTGGAATAGCTTGCCTGACCATACTGTTGAGGCAGAGACCTTGGGGGTTTCCAAGAGCAGGCTTGACTTAATGCTAGATACCATTGAGTCATTCAGTATCTGAAGGGATATATTCACAATAGTATAAAGAAACTGTCGAGCTTAGTTGGGCTGAAAGGTCTGTTCTTGCCATTCATGTTATGTTATGTAACAGAAAACGGGACTCGGTGGGCTAGGGTACTTCTTTAACTACACAAAGGTCCAGTTCCAACATTGTGCCCATATTATGTGCTCTCAGTGGTGGACAGGGGTTAGAATGAGCGCTCTGATTGGTCTGCACTGCAGGGCATGATAAACTGTATGCTTCGACACATTCTCCTCATAAGTGGCATTAAAATTCCGAGACATGCTGCAGTACCTTCGATGCCGGTTTAAACCATGCAGGATAGCCTTCATCATCCTGATGCATCAGTGAGCCTTGGGCCCAACGCTCTGTCGCTGCTCCATGGTTTGACCCTCCTGGGACAGCAATCCATACACTCACCGATGCCAACTGGGAGTATCCCAGAAGTCTCAGCGCTTCGGAGATGCTCCAACCCACTTGACTGACCATCGCGATTTGGCTTCAAACTTCAAAGTTGCTCAGGACCCATTTCATCTGTTTCCAGCCAGTCAATGAGAATCGTCTGTTTGCCTCCCAAGGTCAATCTGCGGACTTCAATATACCCCGTCATTACCGGATAATCAAAGTCATTTGCTTCACATCTGAGTGTTTTTAATGTTTTGGCTCATTGGTGCATAATAAAAATACATTTGTAAGTCTCTGTTTAGGTTAGCCATTAGCTAAGTAAACACAAGGAGGCAAAATGGCATCTGAGTGCAAGCATGACTCAGAAATGACTCGAACGGCAACTGAGGCCTGACGGTGGTGAGGAGCTGCTGCAGTCAGACGTGGTCTTTGGAAACTCACCGATAGAGGCGAGCAGACTGGAAATGCCCCCGACAGACCGTGTAGTTGGTGTAGTTTCGCCCTTCGTTTCCTCCAGCGTATTCCTCAGGAGTGGAGAGCTTCAGCTGGGTGAGGGAGATCTGCTGGGTGCGTGAGCAGTGAGGCCGTTCTGTCATACATGAGAACTCAGGAGCTGCTCAGATGAGCTTCGAGGGTGTCTTCAATAAATAGAAGATGGGAGCTTCAACTGATCACAAACAGAAAAGGATTATCAGAAGACGAGCAGGCGGCCCAAGGTCTGGCAGGAGTCAGCGATGCACAGACACACTGGAGGTCAGGCTCAGCGAAGTAGAAGGGACTGGTCTGAGCTCAGTCGCCGGGGTGTCAGGCCCTGTAGGTGAGGGTGCGCAGGGCAGGTGCACACGACTGGTCTGAGGTCAGGCGCCGGGGTGTCAGGCCCTGTAGATGAGGGTGCGCAGGGCAGGTGCAGACTCATGGACTGGAGTGAAGAAGAGACCAGGAGAAGCGCCACTCGCTGTACTGCAGGATCTGGGAACAGATTCCCTAATAAATAGATACTTCGTAGTTTGCGTTTAAACACCAAAGATATAAGACCAGCAAAGGGGAGACAAAATCCAGGAACTTACATAAACAGAGACGACAATTAACAAAGTGAGAGCACGTGCGCGGAGTACGCGTGTAGAGTACGGGGAAGTAATGCAAGGTTAGGGGAGGTGAATGAGACGACGATTGAATAATAGCGATTCATTTAAAAAACAAGACTGAAACTGGCTAAGATGGCTGGACTGCGGGGAGAAACAGTTATGCAGACATTCAAGATGTGACAAATCACCTTATTATCACCACATTAGGAGACAAGCGCGTTTGGCAGCCATCGCCTGAAAAAAGCAGAAGTCAGAAAACAGTTCAGCCTCTACCTGTGAATTTTCATCTCAATACTTCTAATTCCATTTTGGCATGTAACTACTGAACCGGTTTCAGTCAGGATCGCTACAGGGTGTTAATCGGCTCAATGCCAAATACAGAAATCTAAAGAAGATATCAGATATTTAAGTGGCTTTCTAAGGAAGCTGCGTAATCGTGCTACCTTTGAAAAGCAATAGGAGCTAAGCCTTTAAATCTTGGAATTTTAATCTGGGGAACTGGGAAGTTTCTCATTTAAACTTCCCAGGTCCCACCCTGGTGCATTCAAGAGCTATGCCTAGAAAAATGTTCCATTTTAACATCAGCAAACACCTTGCACTGAGTGAATCTGTTAGCTAGCAACAACAACTTTACTTCTGAAACAGCAGGTCGTATGGTTCATGAGAACATCCTATTTCACAATGTCATTGTCATTATAGTATTTCTCACTTTCAGTTGTTAAGCATTAACTGTAGTCCTGAAAGCATATTGAATTAAAGCCATATTATTTACTTCATATTTAGTTCTCTAAACTGGGAGCTCAGAAATAATACTGAAGCTCCTCGGTGGGAATTAATTCCCTCCATAAGAGGCGTTTGAGAGAACTTTTCCTGCTCAGATTGAGGAATATTCCCAGTTCACTGAAGATCTCAGACACACCTTTAGAAAGCACAGGAATATTTCTACTGAATCGAGAATGCCACGAGTGCAAAGAAATGGCTGCCTCAGATTGGCCAATGATGACACAACACTGCAAGAGAGATGTACACAAGTACTTCACTTTTTCATATTTACCGCCGGTCAATTCTGAACTTCATGTTCAGACATACTTTAGGACAAACCTTTCAGTGGAGAATCACCTTTTCTTTTGTCAGACAGTGGCCTTTGTTTCAGCTCACAAATGCTTCTTACAGTTCTATTATAATTATTATTATATGTAGTAGTTGTAGAGGTGGTGTTAGTAGTTTTTGCAGCAGAAATGTTGTCGTTGATATGTACTCCGTGGCGCACCACAGGGGACAACATTCAGAAATGATATTTCTGAAAATATTGTCATCGAAACATGTCTCTGCATCCAATACATTTTTATCATGGCAAAAATGCAAATATTTATGAGTTCTTTTATTTATGAGGCTCACTAAGAAGTTTTCACAATGAATATGGATCTTATCAGCGCTAACAATCTCCAAAGGTGCGATGAGGCAAAACATAATTTCCATAGTGATGCTCAGGGAAGCGGAGGATGTTGGAGTGCATGTATTGTGAATGTTTATTCTGTATTAATTTATGCATGCCTATGTTTGTTTTAATTTTAAGATGTTCATAAGATATCCCTTTTAAAATAATGACACCAGAGCCATTTTAGAATGAGAAAAATTAATTTGACATTTGTTGCCCTAAAGAATACTGGATGTGGTATCAACCACTTGGCATGGACTCACATGTGCTCTGAAAGACATGATGCCAATTTCATAATCTAATGAATGAAACAATACGAAAAGATACAAAGTTTATTCAGCATGATTGGTTTTATGGTTTATGATATTAAACAAGTCTACAGGGAATTAGATGCGCGATATTAATGCATTTTCTTCATTTTAAATGCGAGCAAAGCTGTTTGTCACTGATAAAGGAAGGCTATTCGTCTCCACTGCATCGGATAAAGTAGGTTACAGTGAGTTATAAATCACCCCACACAGAAGACAGCCTGAGAATGTATTTAAAGTCATGAATGTATAAACTGTGAGTATTTTGCATTTGAAGTTTCTCTTAATGGTGAACATCATCAAGATGTCAGTAGCTGCCGGAAGCGAAGATTCATGCAATCAGGTTACTTCATATGGATGAGAATCTGTCCCAGATTCCAAGAAGAAAGGCTACATCAGCTGCTGTTTTCCAAAAATATTTTACTTGCCTGGTGTGGTTGACATCAAGTGCATATTTACTCACCAGTGCCGGTGATTACTAAACAGCATTAGGATGTCTGGAATATTCTGAGAAATTTGAAAGACATGCAGCGGAAAGTGAGCAAAAGCAAAACTGCATGTCTAAAAATGTGCAGATCCCTCCAATTATGGAGTCACAATAAGCAAAATCAATGCCTTGTGCATTCAATAAGACATCCTTAACACTACAGTACATGAACATTGAAAATTTAACAGACCCAGTAGCATTTATTGCCTTTCAATTATCAATTAAGCGCAGCAGTAAAGTACAGTTTCTCCGTTGAGCACATAAGAACCTAATAGGCAAGTGAACAATATTGTTGTCACAATGAGGGCGATGTTGGCACAACGATTTCAGTGGAAAAAAAAGTGGCGAAAAAGTGAAGCATTGATGAGCGCAGAAATCATCTAAGGGCAGATTGGTGAGACTAAATTAACTGTAGAACAGATGGCACCTCCAATGACCAAAGCACTGAAACAAAGCACTGCGGACTAAAATACTACAGCAGACATGTAAACTTAATGAACTAAATCAGAGACTCACGAGACAGAGCGAGAGATGATCCCGATCACTTATCCTCCACATCCTCCCAACATCACACCTCAGAGCTGGACCCCGGCTCAGATTTATGTTTAAATGAGCATTTCACTCCGCTCTGGAGTAACTGTTCGTTTATGGACTCATTACAGAGACTCATGTGTTTTGCTCTTAACTGAAACCGGTGGCCAGTCGAGGACGGTCAGGAAAAGTCGGGCGAAATGGAAGACGGGAGAATTCAAGGAACATAAATGAGCAACATAAACTGTGAAAAATCAAATCAAAATTCATTTCACAGTGTATTATGTCTGTACTCTGCAGAGAACCCTGGCCTAACCCACCACAAAAGCGACCCCGAGGCTACGGCGACAGAAAGATCTCCCTGGTCACACACTGGAAGAAAGTCAGTGTTCGTGTGGATGGAATTAAAATGATCGGCAGCTCTGCGGGAGCAGGGCGAGAGTCTGAATCTTCATGCATCTTCAAACATCACCCGGAAGGAGCATCAGTTACGTGTGGTGGATGAAGTAGATTTTAACATAAGGATTCCTCGTCCGACCGTCTTCTCGAGAAGGGAGGTATTTTGCTCCCAGTATTGTGACGATTAGCTGATGGCCCACTTTGTCATTCCAATGACACTATTACAGTTTGGCAACTTCAGCATTGACTTATTTCACATAATTCCGATTAATCACAACTGTTACCCTCCTATTATCCTTGGGGTCCATTTGACCCCATTCAATGTTTATCATTCAAAAACTAATAGTTGACTTTTTCATATAGCATTGGACTTCGTCCGTCCGTCCATCCGTACGGACACATAAAATTGAGGCGGCGGGGGATATTGCCATGTTAGTAGCAAACACTTGTTTTTTTGCTTCATATTTCATGACTTTTCCTAATTTGATGGGGACAACTGATTTAACATAAAATTATGATGATGATATTTTTTCAATGTGCTGAACACATATTGCACGCATTGGTGTTCCTCAGGGGTCAATTTGACCCCAAGCTGTTTTAGCTGTGTAAAACTTGTCTGTCTGTGTGTGTGACCTCACATCCCCACACCTGCAGGTGCAGAGTTGATACTTTTGAGTTCGTACATAACAGGGTGGTGGGGAAAACGACTATTCCCTCGAGAACTTCGATACGTCTCATGGTGTGGGCATGTGGGAAACAAATTGACTTGTGAACCCCTGCCAAATGAGAAAGCCAATGTCGGCTTGCAAGTTGATCGCATCCAAGTCTTTCTCACCACACGTGCCTCCCCTCTAAAATTATCATCTCAAGTACAATATTTTCAAACGATGGTTATATGAAGAGCTCGAATAATGATCCTTGTCTTCACCATGGCTGACTGTGTGTCTGGTGCGACACTCTTAGCAGCTCGTCTACCTTGTTGTTGAAGTGAGCAGAGGGACCATAATTTTCCATTTTTTGTGCTAACGTGACATGGGCATGAAGGTGTATGGGTGTGTGACCTGTACTCACACCTGCCGAAGTAGAGCTGATATTTCCCACGCTGTTGAGGATGGGTTTGCCCGCAAGGACATTGGTAGTTCATGCAAAATAAGGGAGGAGCAGACATTGAAAAGCTTGCATGGCAGCCCTCTATCCAAATCATTCCTCATTGTGCTGCAATCTGCACGCTCTCTCACTTGAAAATGCCCTCTGGGAAAAGGTTTACTGTCCATGAGGTTTTGGAACAGCTCTTTGACAGTGAAAGTGACATAGAGGAGAATGTCCCTGAGACAGAGGATTGTGTTGAGGAGGACCCTGATTTTGAGGGATTATCATCTGATGAGAATGAGAGTGTTGACCCTCCTGTTGTCTCTCAACCACCAGCAGACACGATCCCTTCCAAAAATGGGAAGATAAGATGGTCCCTTTCCCCACTTCAACAGCGAGGTAGACTTAGCACTGCTAATATATTAAAAAAAAAAGATTAAAAAGTAAATAAATATGTTTATGAGAGGACAAGGGGGGGGGGTGGGGTCACCAACATCAATCAATATAGCTCATATAGTCACGAATGTGCACCCCAAAATTAGAATAAACGATGAAAGATTTTCAAGATACATTTACTCTAAAAGAAAAAGTTTGACCTGATGGTGGCGCGACAGGAAAGGTGATATCATCACTAAAACCAATGGGCTTCATCCTCCTCTGGTCAATAATGTTGTCAGTAAATTTGAGAAGATTTGTGTGAAAATTTTTCAAGATACATAAATTCTAATATAAAAGTTTGGCTTGATGGTGGCGCTGGAGGACAGGTCAACTCACTGATAAGTTTCATTATCAAGGGGTTATTCATATATTCAACAAATAAAGAAAGTGCCTAACGCAAAACCTTCGTCAACAATTTTATGCGAATCATTTTCTGGAAACAAATATCTCTGGGGTCAGATTGACCCCGAGGGTAAAATGTGTTAGTAATATTTGAGGATAATAGGAGGGTGAAGCATTGTAATGACTGTCATCAATGAGCCATCATACATGCGAACGTGCGCTTTCATTTCCTCATTTTATATCAGGAGCGGTCTTGAACAAATCAAAACCAGTCATCAAAGGTCATTTACCAAGGTCACGATGGTGGGGAAAGAGACTTCAGTACAGACCTCAGATGAAGGTAAATGGACCAAAGGTTACTGTGACAGTGATCAGACAGGGGTCAATACCAGAGGAGCAGAATGCAGTGTACAATTTTGGTGTCAGAATCCGGCCGCAGATCGAAGAAGGCAGACTCAGTAGGCAGAACTGGACAAATCCAAACACTGAAAAACTCAAGAAAACCAAGTCAAGAAATGCAGGCAAATGGACAGAAGAGGCTTAAACAACACTGGAAGGGAACCAATGATGACCTGCAAAACACAGGCCTGACTGAAATGAGAGGAAGAGACTCAGTGAGGACTCGGGAAAGAGGAGTGTCAGGTCACTTAACAAGATAATACAGACTGCAGACCAGAAACATGCAGGAGAAGACAAACGACAAACGCAGAATAAAAGCACAGGAGGGCCAGGAGGAGGCTGGAGTGAACACAAGGGAACGAAAACAAAAGCAAATGGATGATTAGCAAATTTATTGAAACAAACAGGCTTTGAGTACAGAGAGGAAAGCAATCAGAAATGCAACTGCAAAAAACAACAGATCTGAGGAATACTGACAGAGATGCAGAAAAACATTTTGCACAAAACAGCCTTGAATTGTGACTCACAAACAAAATTGAGTGTTCCACCGATGATTAAATCTTGATTATAATAAAAACCGAAAAAAGGTTAAATTGGAGCAAGCACTCTATCTATATAGGCTACTCTACAACACAGGAACACATTCCTTATCAAAATATTGCAGGGTGTGATGTAATAATTTAGTCACTCTTTGTTAAGTTGGAACAATGGGATGTTTAATGGTCAGAATCTCAGGAGCATTTTTAATCTCTGACTTTTCTGGGGCAGACTCTTTAAAAAAAATGCAAGTCATCCAAACGCTAATGAACTGGAATATTTCCAGAACCAAAAGGTCATGAAGTGATGTCAATAAACAACTTCACCTACTCAGCACTGTCGCCCATCATGAATTTCCCCAGCAAAGCCAAGCTTAGTTTTTTCATTAATCACTGATTCCTCAGCATGCGGATGCCAGCCAACTAGAATTTTTGCCTTCATCAGATGCAATTAATAATAATAATAATAATAATAATAATAATAATAGAGAGTTTACATATGCAGACTGATTACTTCTAAAGGTAATAGTTATGTTTCCATAAGGATTATGATAAGCTGCCTGAGGCCAGCAATCGCTTTGCTGGGCAGATTCTTTGGAACAGAGTTGGTAGTCTTAAAGTGTGCTGTCGTGTTTCGTAGAGCCGAACAGTTTGCGCTTAACATTTGCAATTTGGCGTTGGCTTCGACATTAACATTGCGTCTCACAGATTAGCCCAATTATATTCAGCTCTCAGGGTCACGTGGGTTTGCTTCCACGGAGTTTGGTAGTTTGAGGGGACAAATGGGATGGCAATAATCCACTTTCACTTTTACCTTTTGACGCGTAGACTGCAGTAATCGTTTCCTTCCCCCTCAGTAAAACGGAATTAATTTTCGATGCTAAGCGCACGCTGTAGACAGCCGGTCTGATCTGATGTATCTGTGCAGTTGGAAGTTTTAATGCCCACCGACATATTGCAGCAGCTCGCAACTGTGACCTGAAGAGCGGTTCCAGGTTCGGAAAGCATTTTTACCACAGACGCGTCCTGTCCGGCTGCTGACTGTCATGTGATATAAAGTGCGCGTGAAGGTCGCAGCCCCGCCGGTTCTGTCCGCGTCGGTACCGGTGACTTTGCCATGGCCGCGAGGCTGCGGAATGTGCGTGGGTTAAAGGAAAGGCTCGCGGAAGTTATCACGGTGGAGCCTGTTATTCTTCTCTTCATGACGGGTACTTTCATTGCGCTACCGGCATTTCAGCAGCTTGTCATCACCAAGGTAAAAGTGCGGCTTTGGGCCCGAGGCTGTACTTTTTTTTTCTCTATGTTGTCATAGTTATGAATTCAGCGTCATATTCAAACAGTCGAAAAACTCAGTTTTTTTTTTAATGTTGCCACTGAATGTGTCAGCAACTGCGAATCTGAAGCAGCCTTGGTTAAGATGTTCTGGTTATGAAAAAAAAGTCTTATCCAAGAGTCTGCTTTACAGAATCAAAATGCATAAAAGATAAGAATAACACTTGCACAGAATTTTGTGCCCCTGTTGTTTGAACTTCTCAAACTAATTGAAAAGAAAGAAAGAAAGAACTAGCAAATTCAGCAAACTGAAACTCATAATGTTGGAGTTATAGCAGGGGCAAGCTGTTAGTGGTATGAAAGGTCTGCAGTGAACTCACCTTTGAACTCTTGATTACTCCCAGTTTTGATTGTATGATTAACAGTCTGACAATTTATTTGCTGAATAATCAAAATCAAGATAGAGCTTATGCTGATTTAGCAATTCCAGAATCCATAACTGGGACCCAGAACGTAATGGCCTCCGCCCCTGTCTGCCGCCCGGTCTATACTGCACCCAACCCCTCCTCCTCTCCTCGCGGGCGGTGGGCCCGTGCGGAGGCAGCTCCTAGTTGCCTCTTTGGGCTGAGCCCAGCCGGATCCTGGGAAAAACCCAGCCACCAGGCACTCGCCTGCGAGCCCCCCTCCCAGGCCTGGCTCCCGCAGGGGGCGCCGGAGTCCCTAATTCACTCGAGGTTCTCATTCCTGTCAAGGAGCTCGTCACAGGAGGCTAATGAATAGCGTTTCGTCTGCCCCCTCACCCAGGACCTGTTTGCTTTGGGAAACCCCCAGCTACACTCCTGACAACACAGCTCCCAGGATCCCCAGGGCACCCAAACTCCCCCACCACGATAAGGTAGCGATCCCCCCCCCACCACGATAAGGTAGCGATCCCCCCCCCCAAGTGGAGGAGTTCTAGTAGCACAGGGTTTTGTTCATGACTGACGGTAGGATGGAGCCTGAGTTTGACAGGCGGATCGCTGCGGCGTCTGTACCGGTCCGAAGTGGTGAAGAAGTAGCTGAGCTTAAGAGCGAAGCTCAACCCTCACCTATAGTCATGAGTTTTGGGTAGTGACTGAAAGAAAAAGATTGCGAATACAAGTGGCTGAAAATAGCCTTTTTCGTAGGGCGGCTGGGCTGACCCTTAGAGATAGGGTGAGGAGCTCGGACATCCAGGAGCGGCTCAGACTAAAACAGCTGCTCCTCTGTGTTGAGAGGAGTCAGTTGAGGTGGTTCGGGCATCTAGTCCGGATGCCCCCTAGACGCCTCCCTTCAGAGGTTTTCCAGGCATGTCTAACTGGGGGGAGCCCCGAGGCCGTCCCAGGGCACGCTGGAGGGATTATATCCCCCGGCTGGCCTGGGAACGACTCGTGGTCCCCCAGATAGAGCTGGAGGAAGTGACTGGGGAAGGGGGCGCCTGGGCCTCTCTACTTAGTGTCTTACCCCTGCGACGTGGCCCCGGATAAGCGGAAGACGATGGATGGATGACTTGACAATTATAATGACAAAGTGATCGCCAATAAGCAACATATAATGGATGTGATATTCTATTTGCAGGATGGAAATAATCCAACTAAATGCAAATACTCCAAATCTTTCTTCGATGTCCACCTCTTTTTTTTTATTTTGCCATTTTAATGGCAAAATTAATATAATTTAATATAATATAATTAATCATAAGACGATGCTTGATTTCTTCAGAATGTTTTGAGCATTCAAGAGAGTAACTCAGAAGGAAGGAATCTCAGGAGTGTTGAACTGCTCTAAACATTCAGGTAAAAAGCTTTAGTTTTACAATAAGCCTTGCAGACAAATTTATGCAAATCAATGCTGTTCCATGCGTAAGCTACTTGAGTTCAGAATCTTCAAAGGACGCGTCAACTTTTTACGTCATCATTTATGTGTAGAGGAAAACATGACATCACATTGCCTTGTGATGCAATGGACAATTCTGTCAAATATACATTTGCCTGTCATTCTACCATTTAGTCCTCGCACTAATCAAGCTCAGTAAACTCGCATAATTAAGCATCGAAAGGGGAGGTTTCTGCAGGCCTTTTGTACGGCCTGCGACATGCCACTGCGTTATAGCAGCATATTTTCCACTGGTAAAATTGTGTTTTATTGGTATATTGCTGCTGTGATGTCATATGTTTCCTTTTAGACCACAAAATAGGGTGTAATGTCAGTGTAAATTAATAGGCTCTTGAATATTATTTTTCTGCCGAGCAGAATTCAGAGGTGAGCCAATGATATCATGCAGAGTTTTGTCAACCATTGACATGCTTTTTCATATGCAGTAAATGAAAACAAAATAGCCATTTTTATCTGTTTAGTTTTTAAATCCAATTTGAAGAATCACTTCCCTGTTTTTGTTAAGATCGCTAATGCATTTTATAATAATAATAATAATAATAATTATAAAAATACATTTTATTTATAGACCATGCTTTAAAATACAGAGAAATCTCAAGAGTTCAGTTCTACATCATAGTGCATTGGACCACTTGGGTCGGTGATTTAGCAGTAGTGGAATGCTTTGGGATGACATCTTGAATAAGTACAAATTCTACAGTCATCACCATGTGGCAGATGATGTTGTTTAAGCTGTGTAAGTCCCTGAGAATATTGTCTGTTCTTCATTCTCGCGAGATGTGGTGTGACTGACACTTTACTGTCCTGCTACAAGTCTTGAGCACCGAAGCTGCCGACATGCTTGGTTTTAGTCGCTGTGTAGCGATTGCAGGCTAAATCTAAGCTGCAGTTAGCAGGCTTCTCCGTCTGGAATATTGAGGAACCGGCTTGTTTCATCCCTCTGGCTGGTTGCTCTCTGGCAAGATTTGCTTTTAAACTCAACAGTCTAAACCTAGCGCGGGTTTAGCTCGATAGCTGAATGAATGGTTGGTCACCATGGAGTTCTTATTTCCTCTTCTGAATGCACAGCCAGCATCAAACGAAGACTGGCCAGACCTGTAAAGAGTTAATGCTGTGTGGTACATCTGTCGAATCTCCACTATGCTCACTGCAAGACACAGGTTGCTCCGTTGCCACACAGTAATCCATACGTCGACAGAGATGGCACTTCTGTTGTTCAGGAGCATTGCTCAACCGACGACTGTCTGACGCGGCTGGTTAGACTGCACTAAAATTCATTCTTCTCAGTGTAGCCTTGATCTTGGACGGTCTATGACAAACTAGTATTATCCCAGCTCCCAGTTCGGAACCCTCTGAAGATCTCTCAGGATATGCTGCAAAGTCGCAGCTTCATTGTGGCGCTAGTTATTGCCTATGACAGTTCGGTGACGGCTTTAATATCCTGTACAATAATACAGCTGTCTTGGACGTGAGCTTCTCCACACATAGTGTTGGCATGCAGTTGGGGTTCGAGAATAACGTTACTGTTATACGAGCATCAAAGCGGGCATTTACCCCAGAAGACAGGTTCATTGCTCAAGACTCATGGCTTTGGATTTCTGTTTTCTGAGCTTTCAGCTGCGCTAGCCTCCATTCTGATGACCGTAAGTAATACAGTAATTACGCAGTAATGGGCTTATGAATGCTCTGACTCTACTGGACCTTCACAGCCTGCACAATGAACCTGTTTCTCAGCTCGTTGTTGTGAAGGCTGTCATGCGCAGTATTCGCTTTTTCTGCAGTCGATCAGCAGACTTCACTGTTTAGAGCGCGACAGGTAAACCTGAGTCCTGATCACATGCTGCTGTGAACTTCAAACCCCAAAGAAACGGTCACAACCCTGTTATTTCCTGACAAGTGCCACCATGAGCATGCTGGGAGGACCGGTGAATGGACGAGAGTCAAGAGGGAGTGAACAACACATTCATTGAGAGCTATTTTGAAAATGTCGATGCTGTATTTGATGTCTGAATTGTTCCCGTTGTGTTTGTTTTGGCGAAGGAGGCCGCTGAACCACTTGAAATGTTGACTTCAGGGACCACAGGAGGTACCCCCTCTCTGCTCCTGTTTATAAATGAGACCAAACCCCCTGAGTACAGCGGCTGGTAGCTGGGATGATGTTGGGAGAGCGGCAAAGTGAAAATTGGCTAATGGAGCAAAATGAATGAAGCAGTGATCCATAACAAACAAGCAACAGCAGAAAGAGCAGCAAGTGTGGAATCCAGACAGAGCGTGACCAGCTTCAGACTGTAAGCCTGAGTCGCAATTTTTATAGAGGGCGCTCTTTTACTGATGTGATGTGGGCACAAGTGATTGGTCAGTGAGAGGACACGTGATCTCTAAATTTGGCCATAACGCTGCCGCAAGAGTTTCCCAAATAAACTGCTTCCGCACTGCTTATCGATGCTTAATTGCTCATTGTATTACCCAGGGAAGTACAATATTGTATTCAGAGTTTCATAAGGCAACTGAAATAAAATATTTAGCTTGCCTGTCTTTTGTTTATCATTGGGTACATGTACACTTATCCGCATCTATACTTCCTTTTACGTGACGCACATTCTGTTTTGTCCATTTCAGGTGTGCAATGAGGTGTACCGAAATACAACTGTTTGTGCTCATCCCGAACACTACAAGGGAGATACAGAAGTTCAGAGACGATCCTCTTACATTATTCTGGCCTATGCCATAACGCTCGGTTTGGTGTCTATCCCTCCGGCACTAATACTGGGCTCCTGGTCTGATCGGGGGGGCCGCAAGTTGGGTATGGTGCTACCGAACCTGCTGTCCCTGGTCGCCAGTTGCGTCCTCATCACCCTATCAGTAGTGGAAAGTGCGAGTCCCTACTGGGGTATGGCGGCAGCTCTGGCGACCGGGATCTCGGGCAGCCACGTCTCAATATTCCTCAGCTGCTTCAGTTACGTGGCTGACGTCGCCAGTGCTGACAGCCGCTCTAAGCGCATGGCCCTGGCTGAGGCCATGACCTTCATCGGTGGGATGGTGGGGTTTCTCCTCAGTGGCTTCCTGGTCCAGACGTTTGACTTTACAGTGACTTTTGGGGTCTGCTGTGCCTTCAATATCGTCAACATCCTGTACGTCCTGCTGTGGTTACCGAGACCAAACCTGACCGCCCCGGCCATAATGGCTGACGCCCAAGAAGAGGCAGGCGATGACCATCGCGGCCTATCTCTCATGATGCATATCGGTCGCTCCTTCAGGACAGTTCTCAGGAAGCGACGAGACTGCGAGAGGCAGAAGCTTCACTTCCTGGTCATCTGCACTTTCCTGAACAACGTGATCAGCACAGGTGGGTCAACCGAAGAAGCAGTGAACATTTTGGACTTTAGAGTGCATGAGGGGATATGAGCATTTTACCTCTCTGTTGTTGATGGTCCTGCTTGCTGAAGCCATTTTTTATTTCGAAAAGAGATATGGTGTTACCATTAGCATTATTAGCATCAGCATTCAAACGAAGAGGGTCATGCGGGAAGGCAGGAAGTTTGCAGGTGTCCTGCGTCTCCGCAACGATGACACATCTCTTCAGGATTCTGGCTCTGTACACCACCGCAGTGGATTTTAAATGAGACAGTCCAGATATTTTTGAAATGTTGACTTTAGGTTGTGACAAAAAAATTATATGCACCATGTTGAAATTCTAGCCATTCTTATTCATAGCCTGTCAATTTTAGGAGCTCAAAGGTAATTTGACGAACTAACGTAATCATAAGTTGTCATTTTAAAACTTTGCAAATCCCTTGCAGTCAAATGGCTGCCTGAATTTCATAACCTATTAACATCAGCAGACGAGCTGCTTTTTTGCGCTGCTTTTTTCCGACTTCACGTTGCCAGACAGGATGATGTTTAGATTCAGCACGGCTGGCAGTAATCAAGCCCGAGTGTCTCAAGTGAAACTGAACCCTGTTATCAGTTTGTGTTTAAATGGTTGATTCAGTAACTAAGGGGGGAAATTACTTTTTTTACATAGAGGCAGGTAACGTTGGATAGTTTTGTGCATATATTAAAATCATCATTTAAAAACTGCATTTTATGTTTGCTCTGGTTAGCTTTTTACAATATGATTTTCTGTATGCTGTTTTATTATGAACAGAAGAAGAGGGGGAAAATTATAAAATCATTCATTATTAGTTCAGGCACAGGGTTTGAGCCTCTGGCTCTGCAAATAATGAGGCTGTTCAGCCGTTTCCACCAGGACGAGTGGGTCAGATGGGCTGCCAGCTTTCTAATGGCTGGTTACGTTTGGTCAGTGATAAATTGGTTGTGGTGTATTAACTATAATTTATGTTTCAGTATCTGTGCTTAATTTGTGATGCATAGAGCCGTGGTTTTATGTCATAATGTGGGCAGTTTACTGATCGCTGTCGATGACTTTGTTTATGTGCACATAGTGCTGCGGTTGTTACTAATGCGACGGACGTCCTTCACCCTGAACAGGAATCACTGTATCTTGCAAAGGAAAGCAAGACTGTCAAAGCATTTGTTCACATTCTCAAATGTTAATTTAAAAAAGGTATTTATAGAACTTTCTCAGAATAATGTTTGACAGTCTTCTGAAGGACTTCATGGCACCTTTTGTTGACTCTCCAAGTTTCTAAAAACTGAATTTGTGTTTCCGCAAAGCAACACTTTCAGGTCGCGTGTGCTGCACATTCATATGAAAACCCTGAAAGACTTGTTTATTCTGAATGGGCTGTATGTGTAAAATGGTGCTTTAATAACCTGCATCATTTTGCCATGTTATTGTATATGCATGATGAGGAATTTGTTGTAGTGAGAATAGTGTTATTCGAGGAGTTTCATCAGAAAGTGCTTTTTATATTACCAACGTCTTACTAGGAAAAATAATGGATTTTGACCTTTAATACCGTCTTCAACAACCTTCTTAAAATTTTTACCAGCAGGCACCAAGAACATGGCTGGGCTGTTGTGAAGAATACTGATCTTTTTCGTTGGATTTTGCTGCATTAAAGAGTTTTTTTGCCAGATTATGCTTGGAATTATTATAAATATAAAATGACATCTAAGCTATTTTAAGACATGAGTGGATTTTGTTTTCATAAAAAAATCTACAGTACATGTAATTTTGATGAAGATAAATGTTTTTTAAGGGAATCGATGCCAGGTTTGTCAGTCTATGTCAGGGACCAGGGGGCCATATTTTTAAACAACGCATACGCGCAGAAAAGATTGATACGCAAATTTTTTGGTTTACAAAGCCAAACCTGACATTATAAAATGCAGAGACTTAATACTTTTGTGGAAATCAGCAAAATTTCAAATTAAAATTGCATGTAGCTTATTTTACGCACAGTTTTATAACAGGATTTTTTTTTACCATTTCTCTTTTTCTGTGCATTTCATCATTATGAAATCTATGCACATTTAATTGGAATGTACTATGTTGTTATTGATGAAAAGGCGCGAATCTGTCCGTTCAGACCTGTCCCATGTCTCGGTGATGGCTGGGTCCTCTGCAGCTGGGCTGCACCGCTTCTCCTGCGTCCTGTCGGCGAGGACCTGACTCGTCTGCGTGGCGTTTATGAGACGATTTGCTGGCCTGCGCCTCTGCATGAGGCTGAAACCCCAACTTTATGCCGTTGTTGCTCACTGGCCTACTGTCAAAAGGAAGGATAGTTAAAGGTGCACTATGTATGAATTTTTATTTTTGTGTCAAAAGTCAAAATAAAAAACAAAGGGAATCAAAAGTCCTTCCTGTCTATAATACAGCACAACTTACACTACCGATCACATGGATACACATGCTGAATGTACATACCGGTACATGAACAAGTAAGATATTTCCCTCTTACATATACATGGCCCTCCTCCTCAATGATCAGGCCTTTTCAAGAAATGAAGTAAATGAAAAAAATATCATAATAAAAAAGACATTTCAATTTCTTTGAGTCATCCAAGCACACAAACTCATTTTTTGGATGAACCTTATTAAAAAGTCTCTGCCTGATACTATTGATGCTAGAATGGACAATACAATACATAGTGCATTTCACAGGCCTTTGCGCGCCTAAAATTGCATTTTTGGTGCACAAATAAATGCGGGACTATCCATCAAAAAACGTTCAATTTCTGTGGGCCTTACTATCCGCACTGCAGCGCCATCTAGACAGCATTACCAACCTCTTTCCCATAATGTGGGAAGGTCAATGAGAAACAGTGTGTGGACATGCCAGACCTCAACCAATGGAACTGCGCGTTGCATCAACCACTTAAGATAAAAAAAAACCCACCAAAGATGGCGAAGCGGGTTGGATATATCATCCAGCTTTCCACTCATAGAACGTGGGATGTCGAAACCAAGGGGGACGGGCAGGAGTGGGTGATGGAAGTCAGCTTCCTCTTATCTATTGTACAAAAGTTTTCATTGCCGAATTTTGTTGTTTTGACGGTGAAACTTGGTCTGATCAATCGGTCATTCCTGCTAATAAACGGAGCCCTGGTTCGTTTCCCAGAAGCATAGTTGCTAATAATTTGTCCATTCAGTCAATGGTTCCAACCATGGCTGTTCAATCATGAAGTCGAAAATTCTCATGGACTTGAATGCCTCTCAAATGGACACAAAATGGAAATGACATTAAATAACGAATTGGGCTGAATAAGAGCTATTTTGTTTTAATTTCTGCTATTAATTGTTTCCGAGTTAATTTGTTGGGTTTTTATTTCGGCTGTTGCTACGGGTACGGCTGTTTTCCAATCCCTTCAAATCGACAGCCGTTCCCATAAAACCGCCGTATCTCTAGACACTGCGTTTTAATTCGAGCTTGTGGAGGACAGCTACGTTACAGACCATTCCAGCAAACTACTACAAGGGATAGCCTACCTTCTTTTTCCTCATTCATTGAAACCGCAATAGTAAATTAACCAGTAGAAGTTCACTTTGACAGATGTAAATATGTATTATTAATAGCTATATGACTAATGTAAAAAATTACTAAATTGGATGAAACAAATTCACATAATGACTTAAATCGTATCTTGCAAAATGTAAAGCTCAGTGAACGGAAACGGCGTTCAGTAAAAACCGTGTTTTATTTTTACTGTCACACGTGGCTGGTCAATGATCCGCGACATGAAGTTTGTTATGATGTAATACATTTCGCTAAGTAACGAAATAAGCTATTTTCAATTTCATTGAGATCATATAGACTACATACTCTATCGTCCTCAGCAGTGCCTACATATCTGCCCGTCTTGATATGAAGACCAAGTATCACAGCTCTAATTTGAGCACACAATGACCGCTTCTTTTATGTCAAATTATACAAAACATTGTTTTCTGGACCATAAACCTGCTTTATCTCACAATCAGTACAAAGTTTTGGTTTAGGCCATTTACTTAGTGCCCATCTGTCCTTTACTTGCTGAAAAATTATATCTTTAACAAAACTAATATCTACTTTTTCTTTATGATAATAATGGTCTTCATATCCAGCTCTAACAAGGATATCATAATTGTCATTCGCCCATGCGCTCTTATGCAAGTCTATTTACTTTCACTTCTGCTGACATTCAAACTCAAACAAAACAGTGGAAGCCCGCCCCTCCCTCCCATAGTTCCCTCCCTCCCCTGCTTCTATAACTTTCAGCTCTTGTCTGTGATTGGCCGGGACAGTTTGTTATGTTATGGTGCGCAGCAGTTTGTGACGCCTGTGTGGTCTCCAGAGCCTGAGTTTTTTTTACTGTGAATTTTGGGGCAGGCAGCTCACGGATCAAGGAGAGATGTCGGCGAATTGAGACGAAAATATTATCGTGCAGAAAGTAAACAAACTTGCATAGTGCACCTTTAAGGCTTTTAATCTCAGCCTTTAGCTGTTGTTCTGCTTTTGTTTTCGCTTTATTTATGTAATAAACACAGTGAGGGGGCATATTTATGTATTTTCTCTCCATTATGGCTGAGAGAGTGTCATCTCTGAGATGTGTGGCTCAGTAATACCTTGGATCTTAACTGTAGTTATTGGAAGGTAGAAAAGGGTCCAGCTAATCAATGATTTTTTTATTGTTTAGGATTGAGCTGCTCTCGTTTTGACTCGAGGTTAGTGAGAGCACCTGCAGTTTGGGGTAATGGTGCCACAGCAATTTAGAATATGTGTCGACACGAGAACTTTCAAAATAAAATTAATAATATGTTTGTTGCTCCAACTGTGTTTTGTTGCATATTGCGAAGAGGCTGCGGGGTTGGCTCGGTCAGTGAGAGTATTGCTTTGCGAGAAAGACTACAACGGCGTCAAATCGAATTCTGCTGTGACAATGCTGTTTGTGGCCAGCAGACTTGTGTTGGCAGCGTGTAATGGGCCTCATGCTGCTCAGGGATATGGGAGGTATACAGCTGGTTTGGGCGAGAATAGTTCATTACTCAAGCACCTCCTACTGGCCATCTGGGCACTCTTCAGTTGAGTTTGAAAGCAAGCACATATTCCGGTTCCCGCCACCCTTGTTCTGGGCATTCGAGTTTTGAAGCTATGAGTTAAAATCGAAGTGACTGACCAGTGAGTATTTTAGTCGAGAACCACAGACTGTCTATGCTCTTCTGAGCTTGCCGCAGGAATGGGATTTGAGCACGCTAGTGCACAGTTTGCACTGCCTACATTCCTGATTTTGGTGGGGGTGGAACTCTATATAAAAAAGTAAGGTATTGCAAAGCTTCGGAGAAGGAAAGGAAAACCAAGGTTTTCTAACGGGACGGTCAGCTTGACTTCGGCCCTCCGTGTTGAGTCCAGTATGATTGTCTCCGGATCAGAACCGCACTTAATCCTCCAAGTGTGGTTGCAGTCATTTGCAAGGGCATTATTTTAAAGCATTACAGCCTTATTGTCAGCCTTCTGGTCTTTACTGTGAACAATTCATGGGTGAACAATAATGTTCTCCCCATTTTCCAGGAGAACAGTCTGTGCTGCTACTCTATCTGACCTACAGACCGAGGGAGTTCAGCGCTGAGATGTACGGCGTCTTCAACTCTGTAAGGATGCTGCTGTTGGTAAGTGCTTAGATTTAGCTCGGAAAAGACTGGAACACAATCTAAAATAGAAGCATTTATTTTTCCCTGTAGACTGGACAAGATGTCAGCTGTACTGGCTTCCATAAAATTGATCATCATCAGCTGACTTTCAGAATGTTGCATTTCTGTGTTATGCTCTCAAGGCTTAAGCCGTGATGATTGACAGAATGCGCAGTGATGAAGCCCCGCCTCCCTGTCCGCTGCAGTCGAGTCATTCCGGTAGCAGAGCGCTGTGGACATATTTTATCTGCTTCTGAAACTTTCTGGAACCAGCTGACGTCAACCATTGGAAAATTCTGCCAGAATGCTTTGTACTTTGTCGTGATAATGCCTCAGAATGTTTTGGAATGGAAATACTTCTCCAAAAAATTTATTTGAATTTTAAGAAGGCCCTATTCCAGGCAGGAAGAAATAGAAATGGATTATTTTTACTGCAACTGTGGCCATAAGCTTTTTTTAAATTCTGCAATTTGCATAGCTATAAAAGCAAAAAAATGAGTATTTACCAGAGGCCGTAAAGCCCTCCAGTCCTGCGGTTTTTGAAGTGGCATTAAGGAGATGTGCGAGACTCAGACACAGGTCCGGAGAGAATACTCGGGGAGAGAATACTCCGGGTGAGAATACTCGGGGAGAGAATACTCCGGGTGAGAATACTCGGGGAGAGAATACTCCGGGTGAGAATACTCGGGGAGAGAATACTCCGGGTGAGAATACTCGGGGAGAGAATAATCGGGTAGAGAATACTCGGGGTGATGTGTGTGTGCCAGGCGCAGTAATTGTGTGGGGTCTGAGTACTGAATCAAATACTTCCCCTCAGTCCCTTCACTTACTGTCACTCTGTCACTGTGTCACTCAGCTGGGCTTCTATTACATGAAGAGTCACTGAGTCTGAAATGAGTTTAAATGATATTGAGTTTTAGTGGGTAAGCTTAACAGTGTTTTTTTTTTGGGGGGGGGAGGAATATTAACCAACCTAGTAGAAAAATTGCTGATTTTTGGCATAAGAAATGCAATATTTCCCTCTATATTTTCCCCTAATTAGAATTTCGACGGCAACCTCAATTCCATAAGAATTGGGACAGTTGTAAATGTAAATAAAATGTAAATAAATGGTCTGTCGGTGTGTCAGTCTGTCCGTCAGGCTGCTTTTCCGGGCCAGAACTTCTCAAATGTTCAGTATCTCAACAACATTTCACTCATGGATCCATGTTTTTGTGTTGATCAGCTTTTTCGTACTGCCGTGCGTCCTCCTGTCTGTCCTGCTGTCTGTCTCTCCGTCCCTCCCCTGTGACGGCAGCAGTGAGCCCGTTAGCCGGCAGCCGGCAGTCTGTGTGTCGACTCTATATCTTGGAATCTGGTGCACTGTTGTGTATTTTATGGTTTTGTTGGGAAATTAGCTGATTGGCTTTTCAAAGAATGTGTCCTTACTGTCTTCTTCAGACTGGCTGTCCTGTTCGCTTCTGTCTCTCTGGTTCAATCCAGATGCTAATCCTTCGACGTCCTCAGTGTTGCTGACATCAGAGTCTCTCTGGTGGCTGTTCTATGACTGAATGAAATATAAAAATATCCCAGACACTTCAATTAATGTTTGGAAGTTGCAGATGTGCTTTTTTCTACTTACAGACTAGTAAAGAAAACTAAAATGAAGAATATAAACCACATGTTTATGCGGAAAACATTTCTTGTGGTGCAACAGATTTCTTCACAATACTATACTCAATGCGACAAGCTTGGTTCTGCGCTGTGGAGACGACTGCACCGAGGGATTTCTCAGGACCTTCATAATTGGAGCTCTTGTTCCAGTATTGTTTTTAAAGGCCCAGGGAATGGGCTGACTTGTAATTAGGGTGGCATTGGGGCCATTCGGAATTATTAAACACCCCAGACTTTAATGAGTTCATTAAACTTACCGTGCAGTGTGGCGACCTTTCCTGGACTGTGTTTATGCATTCCAATTATGTTTCTGCGAGCCCTGAGTCCAGGCTTCAGTCTGGATTATTAAATCACACCAGTGTGTGCAGGAATGATGGTTTAATGAGCCACTGTATCCAGACATAATGTTATTAAACAGGAAAAACAAACCTGTTCTTTTTTTATTGAGAGCCATGAGCCAACTTGGATCCATTTCCAGTGATCAAAGCAGTGGTGACTGACAAGCTTTGCACTTCTGACTCTTAAATATAGCTGTCGCATCATGGACAACCTGGGATGGCATGTTGTGTCCTGGGTGACGTGTCGGTGATATTTTTAATCGGTGGACCCAGTCTCTCTCTTATTGTGGCGCCACGAATGCTGGCCTTTACTGAGGCGAGTGAAGTCTGATTAGTTGTGAATTCGCTTTTGGTGTAATGTTGGTAGGCCAGCCACTCCTGGGAAGGATCAGAACTGCTCCAAGTTTTGTCCATTAGTTAGTAATGACTCTCCCCATGGTTACCTGAAGTCCCAGAATGGCTTGTCACCTTTTACAGACTGAGAGATGTCAATTATTTTTTTATTTAGATTGTGGCATCATGTGATGCTTTTTGCCTACTTCACATCTCTAGACAGGTTCTGTCTAAATGCCGTTTAGATTAAACGGGGCCGACAGAATCATGCTATGGTGTGTGTGGTGAAATTGAACTCAATTATCAATTGATTTTTTTTTAACTGAATGATTTAGTACGGAAGGGGCCTATTACTATTTTGCAAAGGGCCTGGTAGATATATGTGTCCTATAACGTGTCACACAGACATTAATATCGGATTCCTGTTTTCCCCAGGGATTTTCCCTGATCGGACTGTTCCCCCTGCTCTTGAGATGCTTTGGAGAAATGATCCTGGTCAAATTCAGTGCTTTACTGAGGGCGGCATCATATGTCCTCTTGGCTCTTTCTACAAACACATGGATGGTGTTCCTCGGTGGGTAGGATCTTTGACATCGTCTTCCTCACCATCTTGAATGAGGTTTCTGCCAAAGTATTTGTTTACATACATTGCATTGGAAAATCAAGTATTTAATTCCAGTGAATCGTTAAAGTGCACGTTATCAGGTTCGTTAGAGCAGTGCGTTAAAATATGTGGCCTATGATTGTGCTTGAATTGTTTTTTTGAAAATTTTTTGCGGTAAGTTTGGGAATTTATACTACATTTAAAATATTTCTGGTAAACTTTATTTTCGTTTGGCCTCAAATGAAGGTTCTTTGAATAAGCTTTCATTTGAGGCCAACTTTTTGAAAATCAAAACAGGCCCACATGGTCAAAATGAGGGTCAAAAAGTGCACCGTTTCAGTAATTAGCTGAAAAGGGGTTAATGTTTCTCCAAATTGGATGAAGATAGAAAGATGTTTTTACCTTCATTTGAAACTCCGTCAGGTATACTATCAACAATGTAAATGGCAAAGGGGACATTCTAAGGATACTTGCATAATATTTCATTTGAAATCGACATGTTTGGCACCAAATTTCAATGTTTTGGGGTTAAAGGGTTAATCAGTATATTAAAAGGTTTGTTGCAGACTATTAAACAGAATAAACATATCCTGAAAGAATGAAATTTGTATCCTTATTAGTTCATTGGTTATAACCCTTTGCATGTTGTTGTGGTTGGGGGAAACCGGAGTACCCGGAGGAAACCCACGCGAACACGGGGAGAACATGCAAACTCCACACAGAAAGGCCCCAGTTCGGATTCAAACCAACAACCTTCTTGCTGTGAGGCAGTAGTGCTAACCACTGTGTCACCGTGCTCCAGGCTTTAAGCTGTTGATAACTGATTAATTCACAAACCACTTATTTCCTCACTTTCATTTCCATTCCATCCCGACGTTTTTGGAAATGGGATTGTTGTAATAAATATTTTATGTGGTTTTTATGTTGGTGTTAGATTGGTTTGCGAGGATTTACCTTCATGTGTTAGATTGAAAATGACTTTTTTTACTCATTTTGCCTGTATATTTCCCCTGTAAAGCCCACAGGAGTGATATGATCATACTGCCTGTGTGCTGTGAGCTACATCGCTCTCATCCCGTACGGGTTACGTCCTGATCTAACCATTAACCTTTACTGCCCATTGCACAACTGACAATATAAGCTGCTCACGGTATATATGACTGTCACATCGCAATTAAACTGCAGTGTATTTAACTCTGTGTGGGGACATCTGATAATCATTGGCTGCCAGTGTTTAATTCCGGGAGTGAAGCGCATGGCAGGGACAGGGTACAATCTGTATTCTTTATTTGCAGAAGGGGAGTAAGGTCTCTGAAGTAAGGTCTACAACAGGGCGGTCCGTTTGAGTTTTTATAATGTGTAGCGATATCACTCCATTTCTTAATTATATTTAACTTATTAAATAGCCATTTGGTGCATTCACTGCTCTCCAAAATGACTGTAAGGAGGTTAGACTTAATGCTTGAGGGGTGTACACTCCACACATCTACTCTGCCTAAATGAGTAATTATGAACTATGAATAATTTTGATTAAATATGAGGAGTCCTTTGAGACATTATTCATGCTTGCGCTCACGTGCACGTAAATTGTTGTCACGTTAACTCTTTCTTGCCTCTCATAGACACAGTTTATGCTCACACTCTCACTAATTTAACCTCTCTAATGCTGTAAGACTCCCAGTCCCACGAGGTAAAGAGTATGACCGAGGGAAAGGAATGCACGTGAAAAGTTAATGTCTCTGTGTGAGTGAGGTAATATGCAAATTAGGTCCTATTGTGGATGAGGAAACATTTTGCGTGATTTGATTGGCTCACTCATGCAACATAATTTTGCACATACTGTTATGGCCCCAATTTGTTATTACATTTACAACACAAACAGCAACAGCAAGGGATGACAGAAACTGTTTTAAAAACTTCAACACATTTAATCAACAGACAAAGACAATAACAACTAACTAACAACTAATGACCAAGATTGAATAAAAAAAAACAGAAATATTTACAGTCCCTTTGGTGGGTTTCCTGGTGATGTGCTGGGTGAGAAAAATCCACAAAAGATACTTAACAGGTCTTGAACAGAAATAACAGGTCTGGTCACACGTATCCTTCTTCTTGCAATTTCTCCTACTACTTTACTGTCTCAATTCTTTTCCTTATATACTCTTTTGCAGACCCCACCCACATTTAGACCTCTTTTTTTAAATTTTCTGGGACTTGCCCCAGACATGTCCAGGACATGTCTAAACATGACTCCAGTCTGAGCTTAACAAAAAAAAAAGGTAAATACTGCCATCTAGTGGCCTATATTCACATTACACCTCCATTCCAAAAGGGAAAATTTTTGACTCATAAAGGCAAAATTTTTCTTTTCAATACAAAATGGTTAAGTGAACACTTGTCTATATATACATATCATACAATATTCAAACACATGATATATACTCAGCAACAAAAGTTTCTGTGACACCATTTATGTGTATGTTATAAATGACACGCAAAGATCTCAATGCAATCAATATGTTTATTTAACAGGAGAAACACTGACTTTTCAGTGCCAACGTCACTCAAAACGAAAAATGTCATTTTCATGCGTCATGAAGCACTTGTCTGACGTCTAACCAATTGTGACCTTCACACTTCAATACCGGGTGTGACTTCCTCGTGCCATGATGCAAGCAACGCATCTCCGGCGCATGGACCGAATCAGATGTGCCAGAAATTGCTGTGGGATGTCATTCCAAATCTGACGTAGACGTTGTCGCAATTCCTGGAGTGCAGCTGGCGGGTTATCCAACCGCCGCAAACGTCGATCCATCTCGTCCCAAAGATGCTCGATTGGGGACATGTCTGGGGATCTGGCTGGCCATGGCAGGACATTGACATGTTGTTGCATCAGATACTGCTGTACAATCCTTGCAACGTGTGGTCTGGCGTTATCATGTTGCAGCGTTATTCCGGGACCATGTTGCATCAAAAACGGTACCACCAATGGCCGTAGCACTTCATCGCGATATCTTTGACCTGTCAGATTTCCATCAATAACAAGCAAATCTGTTCTGTTTCTAGCCGTGATCCCTCCCCAAATCATGACACTACCACCTCCAAAACGATCAAATTCCTGAACACAGTTGTTGGCATAACGTTCTCCACGTCGACGGTATACACGTAAACGACCATCACATCGGTTAAGCATGAATCTTGATTCATCAGTGAAGAGTACAAGATCCCACTGACGTTGGATCCACCGTCGATGTTGTTGTGCCCACTGTAGACGCAGTCGTCGGTGTTGTACTGTGAGTATTGGACGTCTTGCTGGCCGACGTGGGACAATGCCAAAATGACGGAGACGGCGACGGATTGTCTGTGCAGACAGTCGCCTCAAACCAGGTATCGTTCTTGCAGTTATGGTTGCAGGTTGGAATCGATTTCGGAGATGGGTTGTTCGAATCCAGTTGTCCTGTCTGGGAGTGGTTACTCGTGGACGGCCGCTGCGAGGATGGTCTCTGACATGTCTTGTCTGCTGATGACGCTGCCATAAGTTCCAAATGGTGTTTCGGTGGACATTCAGGCGATGAGCAACTTCCCTCTGCGAGGTTCCGGATTCAATCATCCCAATGGCCCTCCACCGATCATTTTCAGACAGTCTTGGCATTTAGAGGGTAGAGTTCCTGATCCGAAATGGCTGTGTTTTCGATAAGTGATGCTTCCGTCGTTCATCAGGCACAATGTGAACATTCCAAAAATTCTCCTCTATTATTGCCATCCACAAGCATGATTTACGCACATTTTCACGTGCAAAGTCATTTTCTCGCATTTTCATGATTTCCATTTCAATGTTGTGTTAACGTGTACTGTTTCAGTCTGATATCACCATGTATGACAATTTCATAGTTGCGTTATGAAAAATAATTAACAATATTGGTGTCACAGAAACTTTTGTTGCTGAGAATATATATACACATTCAAACATGGGATAAGCAATCAGCAATTACATTGTCTGTACCCTTCACATGCTTAATTTCCAAGTCAAACTCCTGTAAAATCAAACTCCAATTCAACAATCTCCGATTCTTGTTTTTCATCTTACTCAAAAAACATAAACGGATTGTGGTCAGTGTACACAATCATTGGCTTTTGTCCTGTACAAACACAAACCTCAAAGTGTTGTAAAGAAAGGACCAGAGCCAACAGTTCCTTCTCTATTGTGGAATAGTTCCTTTGGTGGCGATTGAACTTCCTGGAGAAGTATGCCACGGGATGCTCAATGTCATCAGAGTCACTTCTCTGTAGGAGCACAGATCCACAAGCTTGGTCGCTAGCATCGACCGCGATGGAGAACGGTTTGTTGAAGTCAGGAGATTTGAGCACGGGGAAGTGACACAGCAGAGACTTCAGGCGATCGAAGGCTCTCTGGCATGCATCATCCCAGGTGAACTTTACGCCTTTCTTCAGTTGGTTAGTTAGACTGAGAGCAATCTCAGCAAAGTTCTTGCAGAACTTGCGGTAGTACCCGATCATTCCAAGGAAGCGGCGCAAAGCTTTTTTGTTGTGAGGAACTGGAAAGTCCATGATGGCTTGGACTTTAGCATTTATGGGTGCCACCTTACCCTGGCCTATGACGTAGCCAAGATAGGTGACAGTAGCACAACCAAAGTCACTCTTGTTCAGGTTAACAGTCAGGTTAGCCTGGGTCAGGCGCTGGAACAACGTCTCTACATCTTTTAGATGTTCTTCCCAGGAGTCACTCCATGTGATCAGGTCGTCGATGTACGCACCCGTGTGTGGCAATCCAGCGATTGTAGACTGTATCATCCTTTGGAACGTGGCTGGGGCATTTTTCATGCCAAAGGGTAGGACTTCATACTGGTACAATCCAGATGGTGTGGCAAAAGCAGAGATGCTCTTGGCCCTCTCAGTTAAAGGCACACACCAATAACCCTTCAATAAATCAATCTTGGTCAGAAACTTTGCTTGCCCTACTCTATCAATACAATCATCAATCCTAGGTATTGGAAACCCATCAGTTCTAGTTACAGCATTGACTTTGCGATAATCTGTACAGAATCTAGTACTTCCATCAGGTTTTGGAACTAGCACACAGGGTGAACTCCAATCTGAGTTGGAGGGTCTGATAATATCATGTTCTAACATGTACTCAACCTCTTTCTCAGCAATCTTTCTCTTTTCAGGATTCATCCGGTACGGATGCTGTTTTATTGGTTTGGCATCACCAACATCTACATCATGAGAGGCTATAGAAACTCTCTTTGGAACATCAGGAAACAAATCCTCATATTTCTTGATCAACCTTTCAAACTGATCTCTCTGTAAGGGTTCTAAGTGCTGGAGTTTTACATCAAGATTTTGCAACACTTCAGTGTTTGACAATTTACATGAAAGAACTTCAGCTTGAATTCTAGGTTCATCATCTTGAAACTCCCCCTCATCTTCACACGTTTCGACCATTGGAGAATCTGAAGTGACAGCTGCAACCCTAGCATTTCTGTCATGATAAGGCTTTAGCATGTTAATATGACCCAATTGTTTTGGTTTTCTCCTATCTGGAGTCTTCACAATGTAATTGAGATCATTGAGTTTTGTCAGAATTTCATAAGGACCATGAAATCTAGCCTGCAATGGATTGGACTGCAAGGGACACAACACAAGGACCTTTTCTCCTGGTTTAAACTCACGGCTTCTAGCCTTATGATCATACCAAGTTTTCATTTTTCCCTGACTTGATTTCAAGTTCTCTTTGGCAAGGTCACAAGCTGCACGCAATCTTTCCTTGAACTTGCTAACATAGTCTAACAGACTGATATGCGGCTCTTTCTCTTGCCATTGTTCACTCAATAATAGCAAAGGTCCTCTCACTTCATGACCAAACACTAGCTCAAATGGACTGAATCCAGTAGACTCCTGCACTGCCTCTCTAGCTGCAAACAACAGCAAATGAACACCTTCATCCCAGTCTTTCTCATGGTCATTACAATAAGCCCTCATCATTGTCTTGAGAGTGGAATGAAACCGCTCTAAGGCACCCTGACTTTCTGGATGATAGGCACTAGAAAGAATCTGCGTTGCACCTAGTTCATACACAACCTGCTGAAACAATCCTGAAGTGAAATTGCTACCCTGGTCTGACTGAATTTCCCTGGGAAGGCCAAACAACGTGAAGAACTTTATCAAAGCCTTCGAGATTGCAGTTGCCTTGATGTTACGTAGAGGTATGGCTTCGGGGAATCTGGTAGATGCACACATGATTGTCAACAAGTACTGATTTCCAGATCTAGTCTTGGGTAATGGACCAACGCAATCAACAATGACCCTAGAGAATGGCCCCCCAAATGCTGGGATAGGCTGCAATGGAGCTACAGGTGGGTCTAACTGGTGTTTTCCAACTACCTGACAAGTGTGACAGGTTTTGCAAAAGTTGGAAACGTCTTTCCGAAGCCCAGGCCAAAAGAAGTGTTTCATGATCTTATCAACAGTCTTGTTAACACCAAGATGACCTCCTAAAGGTAAACTATGAGCCATTGTTAAGATCTCATTCCTATAGACCTTCGGAACAACAATTTGCCTGACCACTGCCCAATCTGCATTGGCAGGGATATCAGGAGGGCGCCACTTCCGCATCAACACACCATCCTTGAGATAATACCCAACTGGAACTGCGTCTATTTCTTTATCAGGAAGGGCTCTCCTCCTTAGTGCACAAATTTCAGGATCATTAGTTTGCTCCTCAATCAACCGCTTTCTGGACAGAGACAAGTCTCCAGACACATCAGAATCACCAGACCCATCCGGCTGGCTGAATAGAGAACTGATAAAAGTATTTGATAAGTCCTCAAACGGAGAAACCATAATAGGCCAATCAGAGTCATGAGGCAAACCACCTGAGTCCTGACTATTCAATGTACTGGACGGCACCACATCATCTTCTTCTTTAGCCTTCTTGGCCATTGCACGAGTCACTGCGCAAGAAGGATACAGAGATGGGTCCTCATCCCCATCTTCAGTGCTCGGCTGTGAAGTAAGATGTACAGGGGGAACTACTTTGCCCCCAGCCAGGTCATTGCCTAGCAACAGAGAAATACCCTTTATAGGTAGACTTGACATAAGTCCCACCTTTACCAGTCCTGTAACTAAATCTGACTTCAAGAATATAGAGCGCAGGGATACAGATACAGTCCTCCCTTCAATACCTTGTACAAGTATGAAATCCCCTGAAGCGGTCTCATCACGTAACTCCAAGGAGTCCATCAACAAAAGTGACTGAGAAGCTCCGGTATCCCTTAGGATATATATGGGGACAGGAGTAGTATGCTCATTCAGAGCCACAAATCCCTCTGACACAAATGGAAGAAATTCCTCCCTCACAAAGTCAAACTGTATCAGGCTTTTTAGCCCCACAAGAAGCAGGCAATTTAGCAGATTGGTTATCTACTACAGGGGTTTCTGACCTTGTTTTCACAAAGGCATTTGGTTTGGTATCCTTTTCTTTCTTAGCTTTAAGGAACCAACAGTTAGTTGTAACATGACCAGATTTCTTGCAATAACTGCAAACTAGACCACTTTTGTCACTGTCAGCTTTCACACTTTGATCAGACCTGTTACTGGATTTCTGAGCACCATCACCAGATTTGTCTTTGTCTGAGGAATCTTGGGTATCACCGTAACCCTTTTTCTGAAATTGGGACCATCTATTGTTACTGCTAGACTGAAATTTGGACTTGTGTGAGAACATATTCATCTGCAAATTTGGCAGCTGATTGCAAATTCAGTGCTTGCTTCTCATTAAGGTAGGTCTTAATATCATCCTTAACACAGTTCTTGAATTCTTCAACTAACACCATCTCTTTTAGTGAGTTGAAATCATCCTTGACCTCCATAGAAGTACACCAGCGCTCAAAGCAAACTTTCTTCTCATTAGCAAATTCAACATAAGTCTGATTTTCAGATTTCTTCAGACCTCTGAATTTCTGTCGGTAAGCCTCTGGAACCAACTCATAAGCTCTCAAAATAACCTTTTTGACAACGTCATAATCAGAGGAATCATCTGCAGACAAAGCCGAATAGGCTTGTTGAGCTTTACCCTTGAGGACAGTTTGCAACATCAGAGGCCAGTGTTCCTTTGGCCACTGGCAACTCTTTGCTACCTTTTCAAAACACTGGAAATAGTTGTCAACATCCTTTTCCGAAAATGGAGGCACCAATTTTACCTCCTGGCTAGCCCGAAATTTATTTTTAGTTTCAATTTTAATTTTTAGTTGCTCCATTTGTAGTCTTTCTTCTCTATCGAATTTCTCTAATTCAAAATCTCTCTGTCTTGCAAATTTTTCTAACTCAAATTCTCTTTGTTTTTCTTTTTCTTCCCTTTCTTTCTTCTCTTCTCCAGCTAATTTTTCCAACTCAAACTGCCTTTGTTTTTCTTTTTCTTCCCTTTCAATCTCTAGCATTTTTAATTTAAGTTCCATTTCTATATTTGGATTTTCCACTGGAAACTGTTCCAGATCTCCTGGTGCAAACACATTTTCATCAATGTAATATTCAACTATCTCTCTAGCCAGTCTTGCTTTTCGCATGGCTGGTTTTACCTCTGTCAGCTCCAACTGTCTGCAAATTTCTAGCAGTTCTGTCTTTTTAAAAGACTTCAAAACCCCTACGGTTGGTGATGCCAAGAAATCATCCATTGCTGTTGTCAATTTATGTATTCAATTAAAAAAAAATCAACTTTACAATTTGAAATGTTAAATTTTCAATAAATGACTCACACAATGTTCTATCCCGGACCTTGAGCCCCCAATTTGTTATGACCCCAATTTGTTATTACATTTACAACACAAACAGCAACAGCAACAGCAAGGGATGACAGAAACTGTTTTAAAAACTTGAACACATTTAATCAACAGACAAAGACAATAACAACTAACTAACAACTAATGACCAAGATTGAATAAAAAAAACAGAAATATTTACAGTCCCTTTGGTGGGTTTCCTGGTGATGTGCTGGGTGAGAAAAATCCACAAAAGAAACTTAACAGGTCTTGAACAGAAATAACAGGTCTGGTCACACGTATCCTTCTTCTTGCAATTTCTCCTACTACTTTACTGTCTCAATTCTTTTCCTTATATACTCTTTTGCAGACCCCACCCACATTTAGACCTCTTTTTTTTAATTTTCTGAGACTTGCCCCAGACATGTCCAGGACATGTCTAAACATGACTCCAGTCTGAGCTTAACAAAAAAAAAGGTAAATACTGCCATCTAGTGGCCTATATTCACATTACAATACCCACTACACTAGTTTATGCTGTCACATCAAGGTTGCAATAAACCAAATTAGTCATTTTTTTGAACAAAATTTTTCTGTTATTTACCAAACCAAATTTGTCTGTCATTACCAAACTAAAAACTTGTCGGTCATTTTTCACATTAAGTGCATTGGTAGGCTGTCCATCACGAATCCTCTACATTTCAGCAGATGAATGACCTCACGAGCGGATTGAGCTCATTGGTCATCTGCACTGATGTGGGCGTGTGCAGTAACTCATGGGTGGAGCATATCACACACCTACAGCAGCTCCTCAAAAGCTCATAAGAGGCAGGTCTTGTGAATTTACCTAATGGTAAATTTGGAAAAAGACAAGTAATCCTAGGGATCAAATTCAGAATTTGTGAATATTTACAAAAATCAACACAGTTGATTTAGAGAAACTAGATATTTTTTCTAAGTGCTGCTTTCAACAAAATATCAGCCAGATGAGAATTTACAGATCACTTATTTACAGATCACTCAATTCTGTTTTTATTCCTGTTTTATGTACTGTCCCAATTCTTTTGTGATTGAGGTTGTAGATTTATGTTATAAATGTTGCTGCACATGCTGATTGTTATAATGAAGGGACAAATGTTTTACCGTCGGAGCATCTTCTCTGTAACCCGTCTGATCAGTCGCGCAGAAAGGAGTTGAAGCACATGAATATTTGTTCGCATTTTGGTGTGTGATTTATTTAGCTCTCAGCTGTGAACTTAATCATAACTATGTTCAGGGTCTTGATTGAGCTTCCATTTTTATTCACATTTTTCATATAAGACTACATAAAATAAATATCTGAGGTATGAAGCCGTGATGTGTGCCTGACATTCAAAAACGTTTTTATACCTGCACATGTAAAATGCCCAGGAAAGTCCGTATTTTCCCCAGAAAACATATGCTTGAAATTATTTTCTGCCCTCACTGTTCTTGCATTTTAAATTTGATTCATTTATTTCAAATGTTGTAAATGTGGCTCATTGTTTTCCTGGGGTATGCGAATGAAGGTGCACACGATAAGATACATATGGTCCAAATGTCCTCGTGCTGCTAGTTTGTCCGGGCAAAAAACTTGATCGTATTTAAGGATTTAAAGGTCTTTAAATCTTCAGTCTGAAACCACCTACCAGCTACTGGGCTGTTTTCAAGGGTTGCCAGATGTAACCCTTGTTTGTTATGGTGAAATGAGATTAAAATTGAGAAATTCAGCTAATTGGTCATGCACCAGTTTGGGCTTGGTGTCAGAGTAGCGGTGCTTAAATTTCAAAAGGACATCATGCCTGTGGGTGGATCTTTGATTCTGTAGAAATATTTATGATCCCATTCCCAAGTGAGTGTGGATTATTCCCAACGAAGCCAAAACTTCAAACATCTCTCCGGGATTCAATGAGCCTGAACTTACCGAAATCAGCCCTAAAATGATTAACTGACTGTGGAATTACTGCTTTAATATTGCCACATTTAAATCTGATAAAAATGTGCGAGGTTTGTGCAGAATATGGAAAATATACATGTGGTGGGCGGATCAAAGATGACAAGAAGTCCAGCTCTTCATCTCTTTAATTCGTTATTCCACTTGATGTTCGCCTTTTGTCAGGGGTGTGAATAATTATGAGGCCGCAGGAAGTGTTTCATTGTCTCCCCCGAAAGACTCTTTGAGGGAAACTGTGGCTTTGGCAGAAAGCTGTCGCCATGTTCGCCACGGAGATTCGGCGTCATCACAGGAGAGCAAGAAATAATTCACAGATTTCTGTCGTTTTGAAAACAGTTGAAAAACTGGCTGGACAGGAACCTAAACCAGAACAGGTTTGATAAACCAGGCGATTTGAGCCATTTGTTGGGTTGATGGAGGCATAAATAGGCCCAAAAACACTCAGAAATGTCAATTTCTCATTACTGCTGTGATCCTTCCTTACTCTGCAGCGAAAAGATGCCACGGACAGCGGGTTAGCTTAGCCTGTCGTTCCGGCCCCTGATTGGGCCCCGGTGGTTGTGTTGGAGAAGGGGGAGTGTTGGGGATGTAATTCTGCTGGGATGGTCCCTGAGCTGTGTGCTGGAGTTATACCTGCGCTAGCTGTGCAGGATTTTGTCATATCGACATGATGACTGCACATCCAAGTCAGAGAACACGAGTTAAAAGAAGAGGCAACTGGCATCTTATCTGTGCTCTCATGATTTTGTAAAGTCCTTTAGAAGTTAAATAGAGTTTCCGCGTAAAATGTTGCGTGACACTGGTCTTGTCCCCCCCCCCCCCCCCCCCCAGTGGCTGTCGTAGGGGCACCGTCAGGCATCCCACAGGCCGTAACTCGATCCCTGTCCTCTGCCATCGTCGACCCCAGTGAGCAAGGTGAGATACAGCACCTGCTTGTGCACTCGCTCTGCATAGCATCACTGTCTCTGTAGTGTATGCCTTTCTAATCTTGTTAACCGCTTGAAGCACCCGTATTATGGAAAATATTTTTCCCAGTTCAGTGTATGTGTGTACAGTCCTCACTCAGTCACACAGCTGAGAGAAGCTTGACTTTGAAAACCCTGCAATTTAACTGCAAGACCCCCCAATGTTAGCATCTGAAACTTCTGCTGGTTTCAGAGCTCCTCACTCCTTAAATTACCTTATGCTCAGAAAGGCCTGTTATTCTGAATAAAATTTGTGAACTATTAGGGTTTGTATTCAATCGCACGGGGTTCTGACAACTTGCGCGTTTGTTCTGCATGAAAGAGGTGTGCTTTCCATCTCTTCTTTTCAGAAATGCCACAGACCAGTCAGCTGTTCCATTAAAACCCCACTGACATGCCATTAATGTCGTGCGCACCCCAGGTCTGGCCAACTGGCTCAATAAATAACACCTGCAGACCTTTCAGCCTGTAAATACCCCCTCCTCTTTCCTTTTGTTATTGGTCACCTCTCATTCTGCAGCTGATTATAAGAGCTAGCGGGGGGAGGTATGCGCTCTCCGAGTGCCCTCTAGTTAGTGCCTATCCACTGATGCACAGTGTGAGGGGTCTATAACTTTGTTTGCTGGCCAATCATAACACTGGATGGGACTCCTGCACCCCAGAGGGACGATAATGGCATGCAACTGATGAGAATCAAATCAACTTCACTGCAAATGTGGTTGTTTTTGCTACAACTTTGTAATCCATCGTTTTGGACATCCAAGTCAATAACAGCAAAAAAATAAATAAATAAACTGCATAATAAGGGTCCTTTTAAACCATTTATCACCTCAAGAAATCGCAAACTTCGATATGAGTGTTCCGCCGGTGTATAGAGATATCCGCATGTTTGCCATCGCTATACATATACAAGCAGCTGCAGAAGATGTTTAGATTGGAACCCAAATGGAAAATGTACACTCAGAAAATTTGACACTTTGCTTAGATTAAAAACGTGTTTTATCTGGGGATTTGCACAGGAATGTCCGGCGTTCCTCGACTGATACTGCTGGAGCTGAGAACCGCTCTATCAAAAGGACAGTTCTGTTACTAAAGATGGAAATCGCTGCTTTCCCCAGCTCAGTGTTTCAGTGTGTTTTGATGCTTTTTTCACGGCATTTATATGAGTGTTTTTATTCTCCGTTTTCACTCTGAAGGTGCCATGTTCTCCTTTATGGCCTCGATGGAGGCCCTGTGTATCCTGGTGTCTGTGATGCTCTTCAATGTCATTTACCCTCTGACGCTGACGTCCTTTGCTGGGATGGTCTTCATCGTGATGGCTGGATTTTCCTTCATTATCCTGGTCTTCTTACAGTGAGTAATTTATGTGTTCTGGTGTTTCATCGATATAATTTCAATTACCACAGCTAAAGAAGGTCTCTTATTTTACTGCCTTAGAAAAGAGCAGGCTCATGGCGATGATTGCTGAAGGTAAAATTGTGATTGTGAAAAACCGAATACCTGCATTTAATTGGGTGCCAACATAAAAGACTAAGGTTGAATGAATCACCCCATGGGTAAAGACTCTTTTTTTTACCGAATCCAGTCCAGAGGGGATTCATCTCTTTAACGAGCTCTTCGATTGGCTCTGTGCATCAGGAAACTCAGGGGGTGTTCGAGGTTGGGAGGACATATTGATTTATTTTTCTGTTTCATGTCTTATGGAGGCCTCAGAGTGAATGTTGAGGGGTCATGATATAGAGGCAATGAGTCATTTATTGGAGTTTTTTTCACATTTAAGGTCTGGGGTGCATTTTCCAATTGACTCCTTTTTGCAGAAGAACACAAGTATAGGACCAGTGAAGGCCGACTCGGGCAGCTGATATTAGGCCGCTAAAATTTATTGATGGGATGTTTCATCGTTTTGAAAAAAGAGTTGTCAGCCTGACAAGTGGAATTAAATTTTAATAGTGAAATGTGGAAAAACAAAATGAGCTATTAATGAAATTTTGAATATAATTATGATGTACCAGTTGAATTGATTATATGGTCTCATTACTCTGAAATGATCTGATATTGTGAAACCATGACATCTAAAATACTCTGCACTATATTGGCACTCCGGGTAAATTTTAGATCAAAAGGCCATGGAAAGAATATAGTGGCTGTTAATCCTCCTGATCGTTTATTCGAAAAATTTTACCTTCAATTTAAAAGAGATAACTGATGGGGGGGGGTATTCTCATCTTACAGTGAAACCTTTTCCAAAAGCATGTGCCCCACAATCATTATGACCCAAAGGAAGTAATATAAGTAACGGTCGCCATGACTTCCTGCGATTGACTTTTAGAAATGTGGTAATGGCTGTAAGAAATACCTAATAATTTGAAAGTTACCAATGATTTAGCAATGATTGAAAATTAAGTTTATGGTTTATGGCACCTACTGTATAAAAATCTGCCTGAAATATGCCTGATTTGAATGATTGGAAACTGAGGAGGATGATTCGAGTGAAAAAGGAAACGTCGAGGGTCAGAGCGGCTCACACTCATGTTTACAGGTCAGAGAGTCTCCAAAACCATGATCAGATATTTTACGCACAACGAACAGATTTTTGGGGTGGTTGCAAAAATGAGAGGCCTCTTTTGTCATCAAAAAATGGATATATAAAATAATCCTTCAACTACGGTTACACGATACCAGATCTTCTACTGTGACTGGGTTTTATGGTCAAATTAAGGGTCAGAGCGGCTCACACTCATGTTTACAGGTCAGAGAGTCTCCAAAACCATGATCAGATATTTTACGCACAACGAACAGATTTTTGGGGTGGTTGCAAAAATGAGAGGCCTCTTTTGTCATCAAAAAATGGATATATAAAATAATCCTGCAACTACGGTTACACGATACCAGATCTTCTACTGTGACTGGGTTTTATGGTCAAATTAGACAAAAGCACAGCTCTTTGGCAATAAACACCAAAGGTTGGTTTTGCGTTGAACCAAAAATCTGTTGAGAACCTCATCCCCACTATGAAATATGTCCACAATGATGTTTTGGGGCTGTTTTTTTTTTTTTTCTAAAGTGATCCTGGAAAAGTCTTCAGGCTTCAGGGTGTCATGATTCCGTCATGTACCAGCAGATCTTTATATGAAAACCTGACAGCATCTTCCAGAAAACTCCAGCTGGCCACGGGTGGGTCTTCAGACCAGGCAAATATTAAAAAACGCATGTCAAAGTAAACTTAAAAATGGTTAACCAACCACGGAGTTGAGCTTTAGCCATGGCTGTCCCAGTCACATGACCTAAATCCAGTTGAAAAACTGTGGAACAAGCTGAGGAGAGCCCAGGAATGTGGACCTGGGAATTAGAAAGATCTGGAGAGATTCTCCATGGATGGTCTCAAGACCCTCACTATGTCTTCTCCGACCTCAGTGCACACTCCATGCAGGGTGTTGCATGCCTTATTTTAAAAAAGGAGGCTGCAAAGTATTAACTGCAAAAGATTTAATAAATAAGGCCAACATTTTTGAGAAAATTATTTGCTTCATGATAATTATTTATTTCAATTTTTTATCACGGGTAAAATTTTTGCAGTGTTGTCATTAAATATCAAGACCATACAAAGTAAGGCATTAATTCATAAACACTCCTTTTCATATTCACTGAGGGTGCCGGTATTTGTGGAGGGCACTGTACTTGAAGTGGACCTAATATTGGTATCTCTGCCATACACTGTATATATGAAGGTCACTACATGCATCAGCTGTGGGCTGGTTAAATTCTGAGGTGCTTTTCAGAGCTGAGGTTCTGTGGTTATCGGCCGCTATTCCAGCGAGAGCCTGTCTGTACCCGTCGCCCAGCTTTGACTCATAGCCACAGTTTATTTATTTATTTATTTTGATGTTTTTGGTGTTGGGCATGTGTTCAAACAACAAATGAAGTCTGCACTGTCAGACTCTGAGAAAGTCTTCATTTCTTGGCAGGTGAGATTTTGATCTGCAGCCTAACAGTGTGCAGACATCCTTTGTTCCTTGAATTTCATATTCTTTGTCTTGCGCTTGAGTTTTTTTTGCCAGGATGTGCACATTCGTTGCCTGTTCTGTTCTGAGGACAATAAAATACCGAATTGGCCTTTGAGAATAATCTGTGGATTTGAGAACCCTATAAGCACAGAAATCATGATGAGATTTCGAATGGTTAATGTACACAACAGCAATGACTTTCAGCACTAGTATTTCCATACTCTACTGGACAAACTTCACAAAATATCAGCCAGGGTTCAGTTTCAACAAACAAGTCCAGGTTAAGAGATACAGTAAATGTTTTAAACTTAAACTCCTTTAAGAGGGGGATCTGAAGTTTAGGATTGTAATTTTAACCCGGAAGTACTGCTGCAGGTTCAGAGGATGCACATGCTTGACGGATATTAAGTTATGAGTGTTTGATCACTGGTTTTGTGCCCTAGCATCATTAACAGTGATAAAAACATTGAGTAAAATTGATGCATAATTGGCTTTAAAGTCATAATGTTCCTCAGGAGGCACTGGGCTGAAAAGGCAGTCGGAGCTAATGTCCCTCTCGTGGTCACATAATAATGCCTTAAATCATCAATTCCACCTCCGACTGTGTTTCTGTTCTGTCAGAGAGGCGGTTTATCAGAGGTTTATCTTCATTGTTGCAAGAATTATTCAGTCACCTAGAGTTGTGGCTTTTGTTATTACTGTGCTCAGCAGTGCTATTTTTTATTTGAAATGTTCCAAATGGTTGACTTTTATAAACCCGCGGTGTGGTCCTCTCTTCTTGTTTTGCCTTTATTTTTTCAATTTCATGATTGCTGTATCGATTTTCATTGTCACAACTCATTGGCGCTCATGTTGACAAAAGCGACTTGCACAACTCTGAGGTCAACTGGCAGTACAGTGAAGAGTTGACACTGAAAGCTCCCTCTACAGCAGGGAAGAAAGTGACTGCGTCACACACGGGGGAAACACCTGATTCACCTGAACAGAGACACTCTGAAATGTTGAAGTGCCTCGAAATGGGAGGGACTGTGTCAAATGCGCTGTAATTCCAACATGGTGAAACCAAAATTTATAGAAATGTCCTTTGATGAAAGCTGATAATCCACATGACATGCCTTTTGAATTGTTGCAATACAGATAACTTGTAGAGTAAATCTCAGAGCTAAGTCTTACCTGCGGACTGTGGCTGTCTTCGTCTGATGTAGGTTCCCTTCATTTACTGAGCCCCTACAGTAAGATTATTTAGATTTTTGCTCCCCAACCCTGATACTATACGCTCATCTTAGAACCGTAGTATCATCCAAACTAGATAAGTTGAATTACTGGGACAAATGTACACAAGTAATTTCTCAGCAAGCACTGAAAGATGCTCACATGCACATTCATATGTCAAACTGGTCATACCTCGTCAGGAAATGTTTGCCCACAGAAATGTTTATTTTTTTCAGTGCACAGATACAAATCAGTCTAATACAATGCAGTCGTCTCACTATCCCTGGAATGATTATTTTGATAGATTATGTAATTATTTTCCCACCACTGACTGATCCATGATGACTCGGTCCTTGACTTTGACTAATACATTTAAGTAATTTGTTTATTCCTCCTCGGCTTTTTTCATTAATTCTGTGATCATGAGTTTGTGGTATACATCCTTTTCAGTCGGTATTTATCATGTTCAAATTAATTGCAATTCACAAAACCGAACTGACCTTTAGTGGGAAAATTAATCTTAATGTCAGCTCCAGGCATTAAAAAATTATAATATCAAAAATCAATGCAGAGACACGAGAAAACAAAATGCAAAATATAGTTTAGGTTATTATAATGTAATCGTTGTCTGTGAGCTGCATGCGTTTAGTTCGGGAAGCAATAATGTTACTGCTAGAAGTAATTGCAATCTGGAGATTCAATTTGCCTTGTATTCCATTGGCAGGACTGTGTGCTGTGGATATGTATTGGTTATTTATTCATGCAATATAAATCATTCATGTGGTACACAGATGTGTGTCAATATTTAATATGTTGTGCACCTCTGCTGAATCTACTCCATTGTTGCGCACAATTAATTTTCCTTAAATTTGTAATACGCTGAGCGCTTCCTGATCAGGATGTGTTTGTGCTGGGCTGCTCTCCCGTGTTCCATCATTTTTGAATCTCAATACTATATATCGGTGGTTTATAAATGTATTGCAGTGCCATTTTGTTGGTGGACTCTAATTCTGTTTTTGTCACTCGCTGGCCAAATCCTGATCTTGGTATCACAAGGTTTCAGTACCATTACTGTGATGTGCGAATGTCTAAAAAATCTGCATGAAAAACTTAGAATTTTTTTTTTCAGCTGAACAAACTTGATTAATATTCAGTGAATCTTGACCCAAAACATCTTTTCTGTCAGTTACTGTGACAGCAACCTGCACATTTATCATCAAACATGTTGAATCATTATTCAGAATGTATTAACCATTTAATGACAGGATGGTCTGCTGTTAGAATTATTGCTGTTGTTATTCCTGAGAGATTTAGGGCACAGGTGCACCTGCACAGCGCTGCTCAGGTGGGCTGTGGTACCCTGTTACTCCACTGCCTGTGTTACACCCATCCCCTGAGGGGGTGTAACAGGCTGCACTCCTGACGACCGCCTGACACCCGGGGGGCACTAGGACCTGGTGTTTCTTTGCCTGGTTCACCTCCATCCATGGTCTCTGCCCATAGACTGTATAAAATGATGGACGAAGCACTCGTAACATCACCCATTGGTTTCAGCATACCATTTAGGAAGCCTCGATTTTGGCAAATTGAATTGCGCCATTTTGTCATTTTGAAACCGGATGTGATTCCTGTTGGACGAGGGCGTGACTTGAATATCCAGGGAGGAGCGAGGGGTGGATCTACGTGTGGATCTGGCCATTCAGACAAGGACCAGAGGATAGCCACGCCCCTAAACCATATACTGGCTTTATCCTTTATTGTAGTCTATTTGGGACCATAATTTACTGAACTGAACATCATGATATATCGGAGGAGACTTGAAACTTGTGATAGATACAATAAAGTAATGGGGAAAATCATTATTTAAATAATAAATCAGGTGCGAAAGTATTGTCATTTTCTCATAGACTTTATTGGATTGAACTTCTTTCTGCAAATACCAATGTCGCCATCTGCTGGTCATTAAATAGAATACAAATTTTGGGGATTTCTGCATTGGCCTCAGTTTTCAGACCCGAGTACTGAGTCCGTCTTTATAAAGAGTCTATGCCTCTGCCAGCTTGTGTGGGTCTTCTCTGTCAGGCAGATCTGGCAACACAACCCCGTCGCTGTCCTGCTGTGGTCCGGATGTCTCCTCTGTTCCTCTCAGGAGTGAGAAGCCGCTGTGTCTCTCTCTTTCTCCTCACGAGATACAGTCAGAAACGGGAGGTATTTTCAGTTGGTGCCAGAGCAGACGGTCCCATCGAGTCACTTGGCCCGTGGAGGTGGTTCTGCTTACCATGGTCTTGCTTCGGACTGAAGATTCACGATGCAACAAAACCGCTTTAGAGTGTCGCAGGGAGGAGTTGCAGTGGCGTGAACCAGCCAGTCTCTGCTTGACTAGGGCCAGCTGATCAGCTTGTCAAATTGCTAGAGGCTGGTTTTAGAAAGTAAAGCATATTATCCCACCTCAACAGCCAATCAGCTCGTAGCAAATTCAGCTGGTGACGTCAGTTACAAACAGTCAGCTGGTGAAAATGGCTGACATAAGAACTGAGGAAGGAGAGGATCAGCTGATCAGTTTGAGGAACACCCATGTCTGTACGACACTTGGCTAAAAGACTACAGTAACATTTTCACCAAACCATCTGCCGTTTGCCGTATTGCACTACGGCTGGGTGTTTATGGTAAGTGTTGCCTATTGTTCAGAGCTCCCAGCACAGGTCAGCATAAGCGACCTGGATATTTCGTTGAAGCACCCAAGGACGGCTCCAAATTCTCGCCCTGTTCTTTTTGTGTCCTCGCTGTTTTGTTAATAGCAGAAATGCAGCTGCTGCGCCGAAGTCATCACCGCTATTATCTCTAATTTCAAACGCGGCAACAAATGCATCAGCTGGAAAAAAAAAAATACGCCTGATAAGCCAGCAGTTACAATGGAAGCACAGAGTCGTTGCTATGGAAACGATACACTGTCTCATCTCGTCGCCTCGGTGTGAAATGGCGTGTTTCAGAAAGTCTCAGACCGGCGCGTCGCAGGTAGTTGCAAGTTTCAACCCATCTCTTCTCTTTGGTCTGAACTGGGCTTTAGACTCGGAGAGAGCTTCATGTGCCATGATGGGGTATGTTGTGGTAACTTCCTTGATGTGTCAGTGGAGAAAAATTCCATTGTGTCTTTGTTTATCTAGGGCACACATGACCTCCGGTCAGGCAGGAGAGTCCGGGCGCCATCATGAGATCATACCGGTGTTACGATCTGTGACTTAGGTACAGTATGAACCTGCTGAAACGGCAGCGCACGAGGGTGTATCTCACAGAACCTTGGCCTTTATAACTATGTGCCAAAATAGTGGGGATTCAACAGGTCTCTCTCTTACTCAAGGCTACCTGAGGTTTAAGGTCTCTGAGATTCTCTCTTTGGCAGAGTCAGTCTATTCTGCTTGAAGCAGGGAATTATCAGGCAGTGAATCAAATGATTGAGATCAGTTCATTTCATCAGGAATTGACTCCTCTTCAGGAGGAAACAAACTGGCTTTTATTGTGCCCAGAGAGGGCATATGTGACCTGTACCCAGTCCTTGAGGCATTCATATTCTCATGTATTTGCGTGTTAACCCTTTCAGCGCCGTGTGCAACTGTAGTTGCCCAATGATGGAAGATATCAAAGTCAGATGCTGTTGAAAACCTATCGTGTGGCAACTTGTTTAAAATTTTCAGCAGCTCATGATAACTACATTTTCAATTCCTTGAAAGTGTATTCGGCGCTCAAAGGGTTAAGGTGACAGGAAGTTGGGGTCTTGGGTTTCCAAACGTTGTGTGTTGCATGGGGTTGCAGGCAATTTTGCTGAAAAAAATTACAAAAAATACCTTGAAATGTTTTCTTACTAAATCCTTAGTTATTGGCCCAAGAAATTGATAGTTTCTGAATTATGCCACGTTTAATGAAGGGTGCTGCCCCCATCGTTGGCAACCACAATATGATTTTTCTGTTTGGGAGCATATTTCGGGGTCCATAACTTCCTTATGAATAAATGTGTGGGCCTGACCTTTAGTTTTCCTGCTGATTCTGGCCCATGCTTTATGAATATGCCATCAGAAAGTCTGTAAACTGCTTCCTTCTCCGGATATAGCCGTTTGAGACAAACGCCATTTTCTTTTTTTTTTCATTTCTCCCGACTCTCTAATCAAAAACTGTTGCCCTAAGACTCCAAAATCGCTTATTTCAGATTATATGGCAAAGACTCTGTGGGCGGGATAAATTCGCTAACTTTCTCCCACTCAGAGATGCATCTGTTATCTGACTCTCATTTTCAAATCAAACCATTTGGTGATGTAGTTGCATCAATACAGCTTACCTTGATGGAGAGCAAGTTTATGCGAGTATTGAGATTGATTAAATCCATTTTCTGTGTTTTGGGACTTTTGGTAAATTCACTTAATTTCTCTTTAAAAATGTAAAAAAAAAATTTTTTGTGATTAATTACATATTTCTTGAGTTTCTGCCTCATCTCTGGGCCTCACCTATTTTTTCGTAATTACTTCAGATTTGTGAAAATTAGGGCGTGGTATTAATGAGGTGAACTTGTGTAGGCTATCAATCAAAATGGATTCGTCTTTAATGGATACTCTGCGATTCCTCTCCGGCAAACAGAAGAACTTTTTTTAACTGAGAGAGAAGCTTTGATTTGTTTTTTTTTTTAAATCCTCTTTGCGAGAAGCCGGGTATATCACTATGCCGCATGAGCGAATCCGCCCTGCATGAGCACGGCAATTTACAAATAATAGCACAGCCCTATCTCCTCTCTGAACAGAAACACAGGCCGTATATTTCATTTTCCTGCCTAAAATGGGATGCTCATGTAAGGCGTTTAAAAGAACTGGCCTCATTTCACTATGAATCTTCCTGCAATTTTGAAACGTACAATACGGAAATTGCGGGACAAAGTATAATTTCCTTAAATCACCATATAAGTCATCGGGATTCACTTGTACCAAAATAGCTTCTCTTCGCTCTGTTAGTAACAGCCTCACATTAAACCTCAGGTGATTCAGGCGGAGTGCATGCAGGAGAGAAACGGGGTATTGAGAGGCATATAATGCTGGATTTTGACTGATGTACTGAGGGAGAAAGTTTCCAGCAGCTCGCACTCTGTGTGCCGGGACACTGTTATGCGCGGCCGCTGCGTTTCTCTGTCTCAGCGAGGCCACGGCAGCAGCCTATTGCCGCGGGCGGGGCTCATCTCCATGGTGACCAGTCATGGCCGCGAATTACCATTGAAGTGAGATAACGACCGCTGCAGCTAAACAGTTCTTCCCCCCTCAGGTTTTCTATCTACATTTAAATAAATGAAAGTCTGGCATCCTTACATGAAAGTGATGCAGTAATGATTATTTTTCCTTTAAGTGCAATCTCTCACTTGTCACGAGCACCTGAGCAGATGCGCTGACATTTAGAGCTTAACATTTCCTCGTTATCACATATTACCAACATATTTGTATTTTAACGCACAATCCATTATGTGCATCGTTCGTGTGATATTTCAAGCTTTACATAACTATTTTATCGGTATAAGTGAAATTACATGTAGCTTACTGTTACAATTAGAATAGGCCTAGACTCTTTGAATGAATGTGTTGAAAAATAACTTTAAAAATTTGTGATCACGTGTATTACACATTTTGTGTTGATATCAACACAAAATATGTAAAAAGTAAATAAAAAATCAACACTGATTGCGCTGAAAACAACACGAAATGTGTTGTCCTTAACTAGACACACAGGTGCGTTAAAAATTAGCACGTGTTATTTTCAACACATCTCTTTTGAGAGTGTATTTGGAAATCTTATGAAAAGACAACATAATCTTGAGGAGCTGCCAAAAGCCATGCTGTGCGTTCGAAAGAAGTAGGCCTATAATGAAAGTATAACGATTCTTGTACCTCCAGTGGTGTTATGGAGAGTATAGGCCTACTGGTATACAGATAGTACTGTAGCGTCCGCAAGGACGTGTAAAAAGGATCAACGGACAGTTGGCTGCAGACCGTCTCTTTATTACAAAACGAGCACAGAAAAATGGCCTTTGGTCGGTTGCAACTGACACAGATAATAAAATGTTTTCCGTCAGATTTTCTCTCAGCTGTCTCCTAACATGCTCGACACAGCCTCGCTCTCTATTCACCTCAACAGGCTTCCGGTCATTTTCCCTCCACCCGCCTCCCAGCCCCCTCTCTCTGAACATAGGCACGCCCCAACTCACGCAGCATGCAAAATAGATGGCCAACAAGTGCAGAACATCATAAAACAGGATAAAACACTGAACGAAGAAGATTTACATTAATACAGGGTCGCTACACTGCCCCCCCCTTACAAAGTCCCTCGCCCCGAGGGATCACACAAAAAGTCTCTGAGGTGGCCCGGGGGCCGCCTCCTCCTTTTACCTTGACTGGGAGTGGATACAGGCGGTCGCATCTGCAGAATGCTGTCATCCTGCGGGCCAGCAGAAGCTGCATTTGGGGAAAGGAGAGAATGTGGAGAGTTGATAGGGCAAACAGTCAGTGGATCTGTGGGTGCGACTGCACTGTTCCTCTGTGGGGGTGCTGGTGATCCAGGATGCTGAGAGGGTAGGGTGTCGCCTCGATACGGGGCCAACCTGTCCCTGTGGAGGGCCACCCGTCTCCCCTTGGGTGGTAGCTGCACTCTGTACACTACTTCCCCCATCCTTTCCAGTATCACACAAGGCCCCACCCAATGGCAGTCCAACTTAGGGCATCGACCCCTCTTCCTCCTTGGACTATACACCCACACCAAATCTCCAGCATTAAAGTCCTTCCCCCTCGCCCTCACATCATAATTCCTCTTTTGTCTCATGCCCGCTTTTTGCAGCTGGTCGCGAGCAAAAGCATGAGCTGTCTCCAACCTGTCTTGGAGCTTCCTGGCGTACTCTGGTCCCGGCGGAACAGCCGGTGTGTCTGGGGGTTTGCCAAAAGCCATTTCCGCCGGTGTCCGAAGCTCTCTCCCCAACATGAGCAAGGCAGGCGTGCAGGAGGTGGAATCCTGCACAGCAGATCTGTAGGCCATTAGGACAAGAGGAAGGTGCATGTCCCAGTCTCGCTGGTGCTCTGCAGTGAGGATGGCTAGTTGTTTTGCTAGGGTTCTGTTGAATCGTTCTACAAGTCCATCACTCTGCGGATGTAAAGGTGTAGTCCGAGTTTTACGCATGCCCAAACGCTCAGCCATCACGGCGAACACACGTGATTCGAAGTTTCTTCCTTGGTCACTGTGAACATTCTCAGCAGCCCCAAACCTAGCAAACATGCCCTCCACCAAAGCGTCTGCAACAGTCTCGGCCTCCTGGTCTGGCAAGGCATACGCCTCTGGCCATTTTGTAAAATAATCCATAGCGGCCAGAACATAGCGGTTTCCCCTGTCTGTGCGGGGGAACGGGCCCATTACATCCACCGCCACTCTCTCCATTGGGGCCCCCACTGCCAGCTGCTGGAGCTGGGCGTGAGACTGATCTAGGGGACCCTTGTGTGCTGCACAGAGGTCGCAGCGGCGGCAGAAGTCCTCAACGTCCCTTCTGAGCTGGCCCCAGTAGAAACCTTGACGGACCCGACGAAGAGTTTTTGAGACCCCGAAGTGTCCTGCCCCAACGGTTCCATGCGAGGCCTTTAGCACAGACTCCCTCAGTTCCCTGGGGACCACCACCTGCCACTTCTCCTCCCCTGTAGCTGGCTCCTTCCAGGCTCTCTGGAGCACTCCATCGCTCACCCGTAGAGCCTCAAACTTCACAAACAGCCCCTTAGTGGCAGGCGAGCATCCTGCCACTTCATTCCACTGTGGCTTCTGTCCTGACTCCACCCACCGCATCACTGGCTGTAGGTCGACGTCTTCTTCCTGATGCACTCGCCATTCTGCCGGGCTCACAACCTGCATCCCTCTGCAGACTGGCCGCTCCTCTGCACAGAGTTCTCTCTCACGAGCCTCTCTCTTTTCACAGTATCCGCAGCCAGAGGGAGCACAGGGGCGCCGAGACATGGCGTCGGCGTTTGCATGGCGAGCCCCAGCCCTGTACACCACTGTGAAGATGTATGGTGCCAGTTCTTCAAGCCAGCGTGCAATCTGCCCTTCCGGCTCCTTGAAGGACATTAACCACTGGAGGGCTGAGTGGTCAGTTCGGACAGTGAAGGGCACGCCACAAAGGTAGTATTTGAAGTGGCTTATCGCCTTCACAATAGCCAGCAGCTCCCTGCGCGTCACACAATAACGTTGCTCAGCCTTGTTAAAGGTCTTGCTGAAGTAAGCCACAACTCTCTCTCCATCTGACCCCACCTGGCTCAACACCGCCCCCATACCAACATCACTGGCGTCCGTGTCCAGAACGAACGGCAGGTTGGGGTCCGGGGGGGTGAGGATAGGAGAATCTGTCAAGGCCTTCTTCAGAGAGCAAAAGGCCTGCTCACACTCAGGCGTCCAGATGAAATCACTGCCCTTCTGCTGCAGATGGAACAGGGGTGCAGCTATGCAAGAGAAGCCACGCACGAACCGCCTGTAGTAGGACGCCAGGCCAATGAAGCTCTTCAGCTCTCGCAGGTTGGTGGGGGTCGGCCAGTCCTTCACTGCTTGCACCTTCTCCTCTGTAGCACTAATGCCCTCCCCCCCAACCCTGTGCCCAAGGAACTCTAACTCTCTTCGCAAGAAGCGGCACTTGTCGGGGTGGAGCTTTAGACCTGCTGCTGCTATCCTCTGGAGCACCTGCCTCAGGGACCTCAAGGCTGCCTGAAAAGAGCTCCCATGCACTAGGATATCATCCAAATAAACTAGACATTCCTGTCGAGGCACATCAGCCAGCACCTTCTCCATAAGCCTTTCAAATGTAGCTGGGGCATTACACAGGCCAAAGCAGAGGACACAGAACTGCCACAACCCTCTGCCTGTACAGAACGCAGTCTTTGGCCTGGCTTCAGGGCTGAGGGGCACCTGCCGATACCCACTGCGCAGGTCCAACGAAGAAAACCAGGATGAGCTAGACACTAAGTCCAAAGACTCATCGATACGAGGCAGTGGGTATGAATCTTTCCTTGTCACGCTGTTAAGTGGTCTGAAGTCCACACAGAACCTCATTTTTGAGCTCTTTTTCTTGTTGACCATCACAACCCCCGAAGCCCAAGGGCTGTCAGAGGGCTCAATGATGCCAGCCCTCTGCATCTCCTCTATTGCGCTGTCAGCAGCCGCTTGGTGCGCCAGGGGAAGACGACGAGGGCGTGTCTTGATGGGCCGAGCATCCCCAGTGTCAATTTCATGCTGTACTAGGTGTGTCAGACCCACCTCCTCATCAGTCAGCGCAAAAATGTCCTTAAACTCAGACAACACCAGCCACAACTCCTCCTGCTGCCAGGGTTCCAGGTCGTTGCAGTTGCGTTCCCATATTTCTCTCACTGCTGACAGTCTGTCCACACCCCCTGCTGCAGGCTGCTGCTTCAAAGTAGGGGGCCGTGCATCAGTGGGGGTGTGCGGGATGAGAGTCCAAGGAGAAGGGGGGGAAGCTGACGTGGGAAGTATGGGCCCTGACTCCTGGCGTGTCTCTGTCACTCTCAGCATCAGCGGGTGTGGTCTCAGGGCCTGTGTGGGGTGCACCATTTCAACTGTGGGACCCCCAGGAAAAGCCAGCGTGCTCTTCCCCAGATCTAGCACGCAGCGAGCTGACCGCAAGAAGTCCAGTCCCAATATACAGGGGTCCTGTACTTCTGCCACCCACACCATAAAGTTCACTGACAGCCCCCCCCACTCTAATAGCCACCACACCTCTCCCACACATAGAGGCCAGCTCACCGGTTACTGTTCGCAGCTTCACCGTAGTGGGCTCGACTCGAGTCCCTGCCGGAACAACTTCAGGTCTCATCAGTGTCGCGGTAGAGCCAGTGTCCACAAGGGCTGTGCATGGGGCCCCCGCCAGGATGATGGAGACATGGCAAAAATCCCCAGCATGCGTCCAGCCCACTACCCTTGCAGACTCAGCGGTGTCATCTACATCTGGGGTGAGTGGAGCCCCCTTCCCCCGGCTGTACTGGTGAGTACCGGGTGCTGAGGGTGAGCCTTTGTGGGACACAGGGGTAGGGGTCTGTGTCGTCCCGTCTACACAGACCCCGGGGCATTTCCCTGGTTGCCAGCAAACTTGGGGCACTGCCGGCGAATATGACCGGCTTGGCCACACTCCCAACACACAAAGGGACTTCGGGGAGGACGTGTGTCACTGCATGGTGACTGCAGCGACACAGTGCGGATTAACTCTGTCAACTCAGCGGCCCATGCGGGCTTCTCTTGGCCCTGGCTTTCAACCACCATTGTTCTAACAATAGGGCTGTCACTGTCACGGCTGCTCTCCGCAGTCCCAGCTCCTACTATCTCCCTCTCCAAGGCCAGCTCCAGCGCCTCTTGTAGGGAGCGGGGGTGTGCCAGCTGCGTCTGGATGCGCAGCTCTCTGGGGGTAATGGCCTGGATGAACTGGTCCCTAGCTAGCTCACCCTGCACTTCGGTGGGCATTTGGGCGTACGCTCTCCTAGCTAGGGTCTCGATCTCATTGGCCAGCACACGGAGCGGCTCCCCGGGTCGCCTGCGTCTGTTCGACAGCTCTGATCGCAGGACACCAGGCTGGTTACATTGACCAAAACGCCGCTGTAAAGCCCCAACTAAAGCCCCATAGTCATCTCTTTCAGCTGGGCTAAGCAGCAGCAAACATGTCAACGCATCATCTGTAAGGCACAGAGCCAGCTGCAGTGCTTTATTATCCTCTGACCAGCCCGCCGCCCGTGATAAAAGTTCAAATTGGGCATGGAAGGCCTCCCAATCTGCCTTACCAGAATATTTCGGTGTTTTTATATGGAGCCGGTTATCCTGGGCGCCGCCATGCTGTTTACATTCGGCGTCACTCCTGGATGGTGTCACCGCGTCTGAAGGGGCGGGGTAGCGTCGGTCCTCCCGTAGCGAGCCGAATCCCGCACCAGCAGCCAGTCCCCTGGCCGTCTCTTTTAAGCGAGCCTTGTGCTCCGACACGCGGTCAAACTCAGACTCATATTCTGGAGTAAATGCATAACCACCTCCCTTCGCCTCCTCTTTGATTTTCGGGCGAGCTCCGGACCTGTCTCGCTGCGCTGCCATTCCGTCTGCAGGTTGCAAAACTAACCAAACTCGAACTAGTTGCGGCCACTGGAGGCTAGCGAAGATAGCTCCGGTTTTCACTTCTGACACCAATTGTAGCGTCCGCAAGGACGTGTAAAAAGGATCAACGGACAGTTGGCTGCAGACCGTCTCTTTATTACAAAACGAGCACAGAAAAATGGCCTTTGGTCGATTGCAACTGACACAGATAATAAAATGTTTTCCGTCAGATTTTCTCTCAGCTGTCTCCTAACATGCTCGACACAGCCTCGCTCTCTATTCACCTCAACAGGCTTCCGGTCATTTTCCCTCCACCCGCCTCCCAGCCCCCTCTCTCTGAACATAGGCACGCCCCAACTCACGCAGCATGCAAAATAGATGGCCAACAAGTGCAGAACATCATAAAACAGGATAAAACACTGAACGAAGAAGATTTACATTAATACAGGGTCGCTACAGTACTTAGACGAGATCAGATAATGCAAAGACGAGATCGCGTCTTTGCATTGACTTTGAATGTAATTGTCGTGCGAAAAATTCGCTTCGCATCCAGTGTGAAAGAGGCTTTAGTCATCTACCCATCTACATAAATAGAGTATACCCACTTCTCCAGGGACCACTACAGCACTGCTTTCCTCAGATTGTCACCCGACTGCGCATTCTGACTTTACTGGAAAGTTACCAGAGTTTTTTTTAAAATTGAGATGTTAATTTAGTTGTATGTTGTATGTACATCTTTGCATGTAGCTGCGACCTGAGCTCATATGAATCGTGTTTCTCCTGCGAGGAGACATGTAAGTGTATAATACATACTGCTCCGTTCTGCTGTATCCCATTTTAGCTGAAGACACTTACTTTATTGTCCCCGCCACGAACTGGCGCAGGGGATAAATGATTGAGTTTCCGTCCGTCCGTCCATTATACTTTCAATCGAGACAAGTTACCTCAAAAACTATAACAGTTATATTGGTCAAATATTGTATGCGTAATAAGCTAGTGTAATGTGAATATAGGCCACTAAATGGCAGTATTTACCTTTTTTTTGTAAAGGTCAGACTGGAGTCATGTTTAGACATGTCCTGGACATGTCTGGGGCAAGTCTCAGAAAATTGAAAAAAAGAGGTCTAAATGTGGGTGGGGTCTGCAAAAGAGTATATAAGGAAAAGAATTGAGACAGTAAAGTAGTAGGAGAAATTGCAAGAAGATGACCAGACCTGCCATTCTGTTCAAGACCTGTGACGTTTCTTTTGTGGATTTCTTTGCCTGTGTTTGAGCATTTTCATCATCCAGGACATCACCAAGCCACCCCCACGAAAAGGGATTGTAAATGTTTATGTTTTGTACATAATTCAATCTTGGTCTTAGTTGTTAGTTGCTTAGTCGTTATTGTCTTTGATAATTAAATGTGTTTGAGTTTTTAAAACTGTGTCTGTCATCCCTTGCTGTTGCTGTTGCTGTTGTGTTATAAATGTAATAACAAATTGGGGCCATAACAAATTGGGGGCTCAAGGTCCGGGATAGACCATTTTGTGAGTAATTTATTGAAAATCTAACATTTCAAATTGTAAAATTGATTTTTTTAATTGAATACATATATATTGACAACAGCAATGGATGATTTCTTGGCATCACCAACCGTAGGGGTTTTGAAGTCTTTTAAAAAGACAGAACTGCTAGAAATTTGCAGACATTTAGAGCTGACAGAGGTAAAACCAGCCATGCGAAACGCAAGACTGGCTAGAGAGATAGTTGAATATTACATTGATGAAAATGTGTTTGCACCCGGAGATCTGGAACAGTTTCCAGTGGAAAATCCAAATATAGAAATGGAACTTAAATTAAAAATGCTAGAGATTGAAAGGGAGGAAAGAGAAAAAGAAAGGGAGGAAAAAGAAAAGCAAAGAGAATTTGAAAGGGAAGAAAAAGAAAAACAAAGGCAGTTTGAGTTAGAAAAATTAGCAAGAGAAGACAAAATAGAAAGGGAGGAAAAAGAAAAACAAAGAGAATTTGAGTTAGAAAAATTTGCAAGACAGAGAGATTTTGAATTAGAGAAATTCGATAGAGAAGAATGACTCCAAATGGAGCAACTAAAAATTAAAATTGAAACTAAAAATAAATTTTGTGCCAGTCAGGAGGTAAAACTGGTGCCTCCATTTTCGGAAAAGGATGTTGACAACTATTTCCAGTGTTTTGAAAAGGTAGCAAAGAGTTGCCAGTGGCCAAAGGAACACTGGCCTCTGATGTTGCAAACTGTCCTCAAGGGTAAAGCTCAACAAGCCTATTCGGCTTTGTCTGCAGATGATTCCTCTGATTATGAGGTTGTCAAAAAGGTTATTTTGAGAGCTTATGGGTTGGTTCCAGAGGCTTACCGACAGAAATTCAGCGGTCTGAAGAAATCTGAAAATCAGACTTATGTTGAATTTGCTAATGAAAAGCAGGTTTGCTTTGAGCGCTGGTGTACTTCTATGGAGGTCAAGGATGATTTCAACTCACTAAAAGAGATGGTGTTAGTTGAAGAATTCAAGAACTGTGTTAAAGATGATGTTAAGACCTACCTTAATGAGAAGCAAGCACTGAATTTGCAATCAGCTGCCAAATTTGCAGATGAATATGTTCTCACACATAAGTCCAAATTTCAGTCTAGCAGTAATAATAGATGGTCCCAATTTCAGAAAAAGGGTTATGGTGATACCCAAGATTCCTCACCCAAAGACAAAGACAAATCTGGTGATGGTGCTCAGAAATCCAGTAACAGGTCTGATCAAAGTGTGAAAGCTGACAGTGACAAAAGTGGTCTAGTTTGCAGTTATTGCAAGAAATCTGGTCATGTTACAACTAACTGTTGGTTCCTTAAAGCTAAGAAAGAAAAAGAAAAGGATACCAAACCAAATGCCTTTGTGAAAACAAGGTTAGAAACCCCTGTAGTAGATAACCGATCTGCTAAATTGCCTGCTTCTTGTGGGGCTAAAAAGCCTAATACAGCTGACTTCGTGAGAGAGGAATTTCTTCCATTTGTGTCAGAGGGATTTGTGGCTCTGAATGAGCATACTACTCCTGTCCCCATATATATCCTAAGGGATACCGGAGCTTCTCAGTCACTTTTGTTGATGGACTCCTTGGAGTTACGTGATGAGACCGCTTCAGGGGATTTCATACTTGTACAAGGTATTGAAGGGAGGACTGTATCTGTACCCCTGCGCTCTATATTCTTGAAGTCAGATTTAGTTACAGGACAGGTAAAGGTGGGACTTATGTCAAGTCTACCTATAAAGGGTGTTTCTCTGTTGTTAGGCAATGACCTGGCTGGGGGCAAAGTAGTTCCCCCTGTACATCTCACTTCACAACCGAGCACTGAAGATGGGGATGAGGACCCATCTCTGTATCCTTCTTGCGCAGTGACTCGTGCTATGGCCAAGAAGGTGAAAGAAGAAGATGATGTGGTGCCGTCCAGTACATTGAATAGTCAGGACTCAGGTGGTTCGCCTCATGACTCTGATTGGCCTACTATGGTTTCTCCGTTTGAGGACTTATCAGATACTTTTATCAGTTCTCTATTCAGCCAGCCGGATGGGTCTGGTGATTCTGATGTGTCTGGAGACTTGTCTCTGTCCAGAAAGCGGTTGATTGAGGAGCAAACTAATGATCCTGAAATTTGTGTACTAAAGAGGAGAGCCCTTCCTGATAAAGAAATAGACGCAGTTCCAATTGGGTATTATCTCAAGGATGGTGTGTTGATGCGGAAGTGGCGCCCTCCTGATATCCCTGCCAATGCAGATTGGGCAGTGGTCAGGCAAATTGTTGTTCCGAAGGTCTATAGGAATGAGATCTTAACAATGGCTCATAGTTTACCTTTAGGAGGTCATCTTGGTGTTAACAAGACTGTTGATAAGATCATGAAACACTTCTTTTGGCCTGGGCTTCGGAAAGACGTTTCCAACTTTTGCAAAACCTGTCACACTTGTCAGGTAGTTGGAAAACACCAGTTAGACCCACCTGTAGCTCCATTGCAGCCTATCCCAGCATTTGGGGAGCCATTCTCGAGGGTCATTGTTGATTGCGTTGGTCCATTACCCAAGACTAGATCTGGAAATCAGTACTTGTTGACAATCATGTGTGCATCTACCAGATTCCCCGAAGCCATACCTCTACGTAACATCAAGGCAACTGCAATCTTGAAGGCTTTGATAAAGTTCTACACGTTGTTTGGCCTTCCCAGGGAAATTCAGTCAGATCAAGGTAGCAATTTCACTTCCGGATTGTTTCAGCAGGTTGTGTATGAACTAGGTGCAAAGCAGATTCTTTCTAGTGCCTATCATCCAGAAAGTCAGGGTGCCTTAGAGCGGTTTCATTCCACTCTCAAGACAATGATGAGGACTTATTGTTATGACCATGAGAAAGACTGGGATGAAGGGGTTCATTTGCTGTTGTTTGCAGCTAGAGAAGCAGTGCAGGAGTCTACTGGATTCAGTCCATTTGAGCTAGTGTTTGGTCATGAAGTGAGAGGACCTTTGCTATTATTGAGTGAACAATGGCAAGAGAAAGAGCCGCATATTAGTCTGTTAGACTATGTTAGCAAGTTCAAGGAAAGATTGTGTGCAGCTTGTGACCTTGCCAAAGAGAACTTGAAATCAAGTCAGGGAAAAATGAAAACTTGGTATGATCATAAGGCTAGAAGCCGTGAGTTTAAACCAGGAGACAAGGTCCTTGTGTTGTTTCCCTTGCAGTCCAATCCATTGCGGGCGAGATTTCATGGTCCTTATGAAATTCTGACAAAACTCAATGATCTCAATTACATTGTGAAGACTCCAGATAGGAGAAAACCAAAACAATTGTGTCATATTAACATGCTAAAGCCTTATCATGACAGAAATGCTAGGGTTGCAGCTGTCACTTCAGATTCTCCAATGGTCGAAACGTGTGAAGATGAGGGGGAGTTTCAAGATGATGAACCAAGAATTAAAGCTGAAGTTCTTTCATGTAAATTGTCAAACACTGAAGTGTTGCAAAATCTTGATGTAAAACTCCAGCACTTAGAACCCTCACAGAGAGATCAGTTTGAAAGGTTGATCAAGAAATATGAGGATTTGTTTCCTGATGTTCCAAAGAGAGTTACTATAGCCTCTCATGATGTAGATGTTGGTGATGCCAAACCAATAAAACAGCATCTGTACCGGATGAATCCTGAAAAGAGAAAGATTGCTGAGAAAGAGGTTGAGTACATGTTAAAACATGATATTATCAGACCCTCCAACTCCGATTGGAGTTCACCCTGTGTGCTAGTTCCAAAACCTGATGGAAGTACTAGATTCTGTACAGATTATCGCAAAGTCAATGCTGTAACTAGAACTGATGTGTTTCCAATACCTAGGATTGATGATTGTATTGATAGTGTAGGGCAAGCAAAGTTTCTGACCAAGATTGATTTATTGAAGGGTTATTGGTGTGTGCCGTTAACTGAGAGGGCCAAGAGCATCTCTGCTTTTGCCACACCATCTGGATTGTACCAGTATGAAGTCCTACCCTTTGGCATGAAAAATGCCCCAGCCACGTTCCAAAGGATGATACAGTCTACAATCGCCGGATTGCCACACACGGGTGCGTACATCGATGACCTGATCACATGGAGTGACTCCTGGGAAGAACATCTAAAAGATGTAGAGACGTTGTTCCAGGGCCTGACCCAGGCTAACCTGACTGTTAACCTGAGCAAGAGTGACTTTGGTTGTGCTACTGTCACCTATCTTGGCTACGTCATAGGCCAGGGTAAGGTGACACCCATAAAGTCCAAGCCATCATGGACTTTCCAGTTCCTGACAACAAAAAAGCTTTGCGCCGCTTCCTTGGAATGATCGTGTACTACCGCAAGTTCTGCAAGAACTTTGCTGAGATTGCTCTCAGTCTAACTAACCAACTGAAGAAAGGCGTAAAGTTCACCTGGGATGATGCATGCCAGAGAGCCTTCGATCGCCTGAAGTCTCTGCTGTGTCACTTCCCCGTGCTCAAATCTCCTGACTTCAACAAACCGTTCTCCATCGCGGTCGATGCTAGCGACCAAGCTTGTGGATCTGTGCTCCTACAGAGAAGTGACTCTGATGACATTGAGCATCCCGTGGCATACTTCTCCAGGAAGTTCAATCGCCACCAAAGGAACTATTCCACAATAGAGAAGGAACTGTTGGCTCTGGTCCTTTCTTTACAACACTTTGAGGTTTATGTTTGTACAGGACAAAAGCCAATGATTGTGTACACTGACCACAATCCGTTAATGTTTTTGAGTAAGATGAAAAACAAGAATCGGAGATTGTTGAATTGGAGTTTGATTTTACAGGAGTTTGACTTGGAAATTAAGCATGTGAAGGGTACAGACAATGTAATTGCTGATTGCTTATCCCGTGTTTGAATGTGTATATATATATCATGTGTTTGAATATTGTATGATATGTATATATAGACAAGTGTTCACTTAACCATTTTGTATTGAAAAGAAAAATTTTGCCTTTATGAGTCAAAATTTTTCCCTTTTGGAATGGAGGTGTAATGTGAATATAGGCCACTAGATGGCAGTATTTACCTTTTTTTTTGTTAAGCTCAGACTGGAGTCATGTTTAGACATGTCCTGGACATGTCTGGGGCAAGTCTCAGAAAATAAAAAAAAAGAGGTCTAAATGTGGGTGGGGTCTGCAAAAGAGTATATAAGGAAAAGAATTGAGACAGTAAAGTAGTAGGAGAAATTGCAAGAAGATAACCAGACCTGCCATTCTGTTCAAGACCTGTGACGTTTCTTTTCTGGATTTCTTTGTCTGTGTTTGAGCATTTTCATCATCCAGGACATCACCAAGCCACCCCCCACGAAAAGGGATTGTAAATATGTATGTTTTGTACATAATTCAATCTTGGTCTTAGTTGTTAGTTGCTTAGCCGTTATTGTCTTTGATAATTAAATGTGTTTGAGTTTTTAAAACTGTGTCTGTCATCCCTTGCTGTTGCTGTTGCTGTTGTGTTATAAATGTAATAACAAATTGGGGCCATAACACTAGTCATGATCTATGCTGTGTCGAAGCGTATGTCGAGTTGTGGCCCTTGATTTTGGCGGAGGATTGTGATGACACAGCCGTGTTCTTTTAAACCGTTTTAAGCCTGTAAAAGTATGTTTTGAGTGGGGAATCTTGGTTGTTTTGATTATTTGTATTAACCATTATTCATGTCTTAAACTCCATTGACATGGCTGTTAACTTTGCAGCATGTCTGAGTCAATAAGTAAATTTACGCTGGTTTACTTTGACTTGCGTTGTTTCTTTTTTAAAAAATGAATTAATGAAGCGTCATGTCATTAGCTAGCGCAGTATAAGCTAGTGACATGATGTAATCCGTTCTCGAGAGTTGGTAGTGTATCATGATATATTGGCTGTGTCCCAGTTCAGAGGATGCAGCCTCTGAATTGGGACACAGCCATTGACTGCATTTAGATGATTTGTCTGCATTAGCCAGGTTGCTAGTATTATCAGTCACTGTCCAATGCTGGCTTTCATCAAGAGGGTCGGTGATGTCAGCATCGCTGTATTTTCTGGATAATTTTGCTTATGGTTTATGAACCTGTGAGAATATTATCAATCAGATTTGCCAGACTTCATTATTGATGCGATACCTTCCGTCCCAACTCTCATTTCACCGAATCTACATCCTGATTTTTCAACATAATCATATAGACCTCTTTTTTTGTCAGCTATCGAATGAGTCTGGCGTTGAGTTAAGGCAATGATACTGTGATCTTAAACTAATGTCAATCTTTAAAAGATGATAATAGTGAGAAGACTGGATGTAATGCACATAAAATACACAAAGTAATGTAAAAGGTTCCAAAGAACTAACTTTTTTGGAATTGTCCTGGAACATGAATTCATGTAGTATGTACAGTCTATCTATTCATTGTTTAATCTATCATAGTAGTTTATTTTACCATTATTTAGTTCAATATTGCTGTATTTTGTCATTTGTTGACATTAGCGGGCTCTATTTCTATGCTCTTTTCTGTTGTGTTCCAGGGTTCTGGCCTTTGGCCAGAACAGTATTATTCATGGTTTTAACAGTTTCTTGTTCCAAGATTCCATAGTTCATAGTTCATGTCATAGTTTTAACAGTTTCTTGTTTAGGATTACTCATTTCATAATTCAGGTTCCTTGTCCATGTTTTTACTTTTCCATGTTTTTGTTTTTGCCAGGTCTGCCATGCCATTCCACCGCTTGTCTGCGTTCCGCCCCGTGCCTTCGTTGTTGCACATTTCTGAGCTCTGGTTGGCTTTGGTATTTCCCCTTCCTTCCATGCTGTGCTGGATTCGGGCCTCTCTAAGCTTAATTGGCAATTAACTGTTTTTAAGTTACTAACATTTACTAACACTCACTGGGTGGTGTAATTCTTAGACAGGCACATTACTAATATTACTAATTTAGACAGGGAGTTTATTGTCATGATTCCTGCTTTGCTATTTCAAGATCTTGCTGTGCTTTTCTGTTCTTAACATTCATGCTGCTTCCAAACTGCATACTTAATTGGTACTTAAGCTGAGCACGCTCATTCTCTTAATGAGCAGGTCATGTCATCCAATCTCTGTCCATGTCTTGATCTTGCCATGCCTCTCGTTTCTCTCTCTCCAGGTGTTACCCCTCATGTCATGATTTCCAAGCCTTTATCTGGATGCGGTGGAAGTTGGCTGGCAGACAGTGTCTTTGCATGTGCAAATTTAGCCAAGTTCTTGTTGTCAAGTCCCCTAGCATTTCTAGTTTCAAGTCTCGTCCTAGCCTCTTGTTTTGTGTATATATATTTAGTCTTGTTATTTATTTTTCTTGATCTTCTCGCCTGGAGTTTCCAGTGCCTTTTTGTTTTTTGCCTTTTGCATTTATTGTTTATAGCTCTGTGTAGCTTACCTCAGTTTGTTTTTTGCAACCCTTTGGGCCAAGTTTTTTTGTTGGCCCTCGTGCCTGTTTTGTTTTGTTTGGAAATAAATTCTCATTCCCTTCTCCCCGCATCTGGTGTCTTACTGATCCCATATCACTTTTCATTAGCTAGGTATTATCAAGGAGCTGAAGATAGTCAGGCAGGGCGCTCTGCAGTGACCATAAACATCACTTTCTCTGAATCTTTGTGCAAAATCTTCTCTGATTCCTCCAGATATAAACCAGTCCATCAGCTGCTTATGAGCAACCTAGGATGTTGGGAAACGTCTCATTTTTTACTCCTGGATAAGCGAAGCCTAGGAAGGAGTGTTGTGATGAGACTCGAGCGTCACTCACTGATTAATCAATCAATCAATCAATTAATTTGCCGTCACCACGACCAGGAGTGATCAGATAAATATGATCTTGGCATGGATGACCAGTCCATAATTTACAAACAGCTTATCCAGGAGTTAACGATAATGTCACTTTGATTTAAGCTAAATTACAGTCTGTTCACACATCAGCAATCAAAAGAGATTAATACAATGAAAAAAGTTGGACATAAGTCGCACCTTTAAGGCGTCAATTATGTTTTCTACATAGTATAGGGTGAATTAAAAGTTTTTCAAATCACTTCTTTTTGAGTTTATTTACATTCTCCATAATGTGCCAACTTTTACAGAACTGGGGTAATAATGAATGAAAAGCCTTTGTGGTGTGAAGGTTTTTTTCTGGATGCTAAGTGCACCTGGTGATAAAACTATATGCTTTCAGGTTATGATTTTCATCATGGAAATAGCACAGGGTTCCTGCTACCTTTCCACTTGTTTGATGTATGGCTAATTTTCCTCCTCTGTAGATAATGATATTTGTTATGAAGCTTTATGTAATTCATCGTGCTATCAGAATTTCACAAACTCCCTCGGCCCTGAGGAACAGATTTGTTCGACTCTTACTGAAGGTAAACCTCAGTGAATGAAGTAGAAATTGCAAACTCAGAATTGTTAGATCTTAATGGATCAGAGAAGTCTGAATCGGCTAATTTCCTGAGAGGAGAACTCTGTGACCCTGGGAAACTTTTTGAAATGCTTTTATTAATTTGGTGGAGCTAATTCTAATTCATTGAAGCCGTGGTACTGATATTCGCTGGAGTTAATTTAGCATTGCAGGATTACATCTCTGCTGTGTGCACGCACAGCTTTGTGTGTTATGGCTGTGTCTCAGCTCGCTGTAAACAGGCTCATTATGAATGCTAATGATGAGGGCCAAAGACTGAGCAACCCAACAAACAAATATTATGTGGGAAGCAACGTTTTAAAACGTGACCGACTGTCCCCATGAAATCCGTCAGTAAATTCATCAATAATTAACCTCAGAATTTTTCAGTCTTCTTAGTATCATACATAAAACAGTATTAGTATATAACTCATGTTAAATTTGGTTCAGTGTGTAGCTATTACCTTACGGCAAGATGGCTGTGGGTTCAAATCCGGCCTGGGGCCTTCATGTGTGGAGTTAACATGCTCTCATCTGGTTGCCTCCAGGTTTCTCCCTACAGTCCAAATACATGCATCCCTGGCTAACTGGAGACCGTTAATCATAGGTAGGAGTGTAACTGAGTGCTGTGGAATTCATCTTCCCTGTTGCACTCTGGGATATGTCAAGGCTGCCTGTGACTCTGCTCATGACTTGGCGTGTTAGAGCACGGTTGGATAAAAATACACCTGCAAATTCTGCTTTTTGTACAATGCTGTGAAAAAGTATTTCCAGGTTATACAAAATCTTCTATTCTGTTCCTCGCGGAGCGCTACAGATTCGACTGCCATACGTTTGTTTGTGTAACTTTATGCAAGGAAAACTCCTCGTGCGTAACTTTACTGCGTAACCTCCCTGTACAGTGGATCTGCCCTATAAGGGGGAAATCCTTGCATAGGACCAGGTGTAGGGTTCAATGACTTATTTCCTTCAATAAATTAAATTCTCTTTTTAAAATTGCATGTTATGTTTACTCCTGTAATCTTTGTGTTATATTTAAATTAGATGATCTGAAATATTTAAGTGTAACAAGAAGGTCAAAAGAGAGAAAATGGAGAGAGAGGCCAATATTTTTTTGTGGCACTGGAGTTTTCACAATCCTGGCAGCAGCCCTCCGTGTGTCTTTACTCAAGCAGAAAATTCACCTGTCGCAGAAACCACTGTCGTCCTGAAAAATGCAGTCCTGCATATTTAAAAATGGGGTCTGTTCCATTCCATTTATTGTAATTTTGTCCACATGCATGCATTTTGAGTCCATTATTTATCATTCCTGTTCAGCCTGCTGGTAATATTTGCATCATCATTCTGATGAAGTTGGAGCTGTGTGATTAATTTCTGTGCAAGTGCCAAATGCATGGATACACTTTACATGCTGAAGTATAAAAACATACGTTTCTATGTCTTAATTGAGGTTTATCTTGTTCAGTAAACACCATGTGTTGCAGTTTGATTAAATGTTATTTTACCGTCGTTCTAAATGAGGGGCAGCCATCCCTGGTCCTGTAGGGCTACAGTCTCTGGTGGTTTTCATTAGTACTCAGGACTTAATTGATGAATTATTGCAGATGATTGCACCATCAGCTCACCTCACCTGGTTATTTGGATCTAAATTATGTTGCAAAAACCTTCAGGCACTGTAGGTCCCCAGGACTAGGATAGGATACTCCCTGGAATTTCCCTGCCAATTTTGTATTTTAATCGAGAGAGGATAGTTTTGTTTTGCATTAGTTTCACATCAAAATCAGATGCATGAATATTTAGCAGTCAGCATTATCATTAGTTCAGCAGTGGCTCGTAGAATATTAGAGTTGAAGTTAACCTTCCACTTGTGTTCGGGTCGCCAGTGACCCACTTGCAGGTTTTAAATGCATAAAAGTACCACATTAAATTGTTTATAGCATCAAGGCTTTTTTACTTTGTCAGGAACCTCTATTTAAGCAAAACTAAACTTTATTTATTTATTTTTTTCACAAAATTATAAAATGCTCTGGTTAAAATGATGACTTTTGTGGTGTTTGGGTCAATTTTGACCCGGTTATAAAGATAAGAACAATAATTAGAGTTAAAACTGAAATCATAAGTGCAAAACCAACTTTTCCATGGATAAGGAAGCCTAACAACATGACCAAGAGATGAGAAACAAATTGAATGATAAATAATTGTTTTAGTGTGTTTTACAGCTGATTTAAGACCGGGTCAAAACTGACCCTAACACCATAGATGGTAGTAGAAACTAATACTAGACGAAATGATAAATAAGATCCCAAAGTTGAGGGCTTCAGCTTTATTTTGTGAACTCTTACAAGGGGATTAGCTGGACTGTAGGAATCACCCTCCCTCATTTCAGGGACCAAAAGTATTTGAACAACCAGATGTTCTGCTGCTCCATAGCAATGTTTGTTTTATTTCAGGTTAATTTCATCTAAAAGTGAACACATGAAAGGTCTGCAGTTGATTTTAAGTGTTGCATTTGTATATGGAATCTGTTGCTGTAAATTCTCAATGCACAGTTCACAGAGCTGCAGCTGCCAGTGAAGCCATGATTAAAACAAATCCACCTGAGAAAAAGCTAAATGATTGAGTACAGCCCACTGACCTATATGGTCCATCCTTAAAAAGAAAGAAAGCACTGGTGAGCTCAGGATTGATCATGGATAACTATTGGAGTAGATGACAGAAGAATTCTTTCACTTATTTAGAAAAACACTCTGACAACAGTTAGCCAGATCTGGAACACGCTCCAGCAGGTGGGCATTTCCGTGCCAAAGTCAGCAGTTGCTGACCCACTGACACGCCTTCCATAGAGGAAGCAGAGGCTGGGGACCCAGAGGCTGATTCATCCATCACTCGGGCTGAAGTCACAGAGGTGGTTCAGAAGCTCCTTGGTGGCAAGGCACCGGGGGTGGATGAGATCCGCCCTGTGTACCTCAAGTCTCTGGATGTTGTCGGGCTGTCTTAGTTGACACGCATTTGCAACATCGCGTGGCAGTCGGGGACAGTGCCTTTGGACTGGCAGACTGGGGTGGTGGTCCCTCTATTGAAGAAGGGGGACCAGAGGGTGTGTTCCAACTATAGGGGATCACACTCCTCAGCCTCCCGGGTAAAGTCTATTCCAGGGTGCTGGAGAGGAGAATTCGGTCGATAGTCGAACCTCGGATTCAGGAGGAACAATGCGGTTTTCGTCCTGGTCGTGGAACACTGGACCAGCTCTATACCCTCCGCAGGGTGCTTGAGGGTGCATGGGAGTTTGCCAAACCAGTTCACATGTGTTTTGTGGACTTGGAGAAGGCATTCGACCGTGTCCCTCGTGGCATCCTGTGGGAGGTGCTTCGGGAGTTTGGAATCTGGGGCCCTCTGCTAAGGGCCGTGCGGTCTCTGTATGACCGGAGCAGGAGCTTGGTTTGCATTGCCGGCAGTAAGTCAGACCTGTTCCCGATGCATGTTGAAATCCGGCAGGGCTGCTCTCTGTCACGGGTTCTGTTCATTGTTTTTATGGACAGAATTTCTAGGCGCAGCCAGGGGCCGGAGGGAGTCCGGTTTGGGGACCAGCGGATCTCATCTCTGCTTTTTGCAGATGATGTTGTCCTGTTGGCTTCTTCGAACCTGGACCTTCAGCATGTACTGGGCGGTTTGCAGCCGAGTGCGAAGCGGCTGGGATGAGAATCAGCACCTCCAAGTCCGAGGCCATGGTTCTCGACCGGAAAAAGGGTGGCTAGCCCCCTCCGGGTGGGAGGAGAGCTCTTGCCTCAAGTGGAGGAGTTTAAGTATCTTGGGGTCTTATTCACGAGTGAGGGAAGGATGGAGCGTGAGATTGACAGACGGATCGGTGCAGCGGCAGCAGCAATGCGGTCATTGTACCGATCTGTTGTGGTGAAGAAGGAGCTGAGCCGAAAGGCAAAGCTCTCGATTACCAGTCACCACCAGTATGGTCAGGAACTTTGGGTCATGACCGAAAGAACGAGATCTCGGGTACAAGCGGCTGAAATGGGTTTCCTCCGCAGGGTGGCGGGCCGCTCCCTTCGAGATAGGGTGAGGAGCTCTGTCCCCCGGGAGGAGCTCAGAGTAGAGCCACTGCTCCTCCACGTCGAGAGGAGTCAGTTGAGGTGGATCGGGCATCTATTTTGGATACCCCCTGGACGCGAATTTTTTTTTCCCAAACGGTTCGTCCATAGAGTTTTTTTCTTGTCTCCTTATTGGTTGAAATATGTGAATTAATTATCTTACCACGTGCTTCTGTTGACTGTCGCCCATGTGGTATTGTTGACAAAATAAAGCGTTGCTAATAGTGCGCCAGCACATTAGTTACCGTGCACCACAAAACCAGTCGTATGTCGCCCCCAGGTAACAATACTAGTAGTTTTGAGTACAAGTACTAGTACTACTAGTAGTTAGCGATAAATTGTTGATATTTTATGCGCTGTGTGTTGGGTAACCACATCCATTGTAGTGAACGCTAGCTAGTTGACAAGCTGGCTAGCAAATTAATGCACAATTCAACATATTTTCCTGGACACCGGCAAGTGTGGAGAACAAAAGTCAATCGTTCCCTACTCTCGCTGCTGGTTGTAATGATTTGGCCGATCGGCGCAAGTTGTGAACAAGGGGAAACTCGAAAACCGGAACGAACATAATATTATTTAACGGGGTCAAGCTAGTTGACAAGCTGGCTAGCAAACTAATGCACAATTCAACATATTTTCCTGGACACCGGCAAGTGTGGAGGACAAAAGTCAATCGTTCCCTACTCTCGCTGCTGGTTGAAATGATTTGGTCGCTCTGCGCAAATTGAGAACAAGGAAACTCTTAAACCGAAACTAATGAAATTATTTAACTGGGTCTTCGGGAGACTGAAGGAGACATTCAAAATAGCCTGCTTTCATAATATATCTACATTAGCGAGCCCAAATAGCCTGATGTGACATGACAATGGCGCTAGGTGTAAAAGCATTTTTAGCGTCTGTGTTGCTGGCCAACCATTCTGTCCACTCTGTCTTGCTTGGTGGAAGAACAAATAGTTCTCAATTTTATTGGCGCTGCCATCTTGAATGATAAATGTATGACGTAGCAGAGCTCAACCAATAAGGAGACGAGAAAAAATCGCAATGGACGAACCGTTTGGGAAAAAAAAATTCGCCCCCTGGACGCCTTCCTGGGAAGGTGTTTCGGGCATGCCCCACCGGGAGGAGACCCCGAGGAAGACCCAGGACACGCTGGAGGGACTATGTTGCTCGGCTGGCCTGGGAACGCCTCGGGATACCCCCAGGAGAACTGGAGGAAGTGTCCAGGGAGAGAGAAGTCTGGGCATCCCTGCTTAGACAGGTGCCCCCAGGACCCGGCCCCGGATTAAGCGGAAGATGATGAGATGAGTCAGCAGTTGCGAGAAAACTTCACCAGAGTAAATGCAGAAGGTTTATCTCGAGATCTCAAACATTGGTAAGCCACAGAAACAGGAAATTGGCATCAAATAGCATTCTACAATGCATGTATTGTTCTGGAACAACATCCTGACAAAGATCAATTTGTACCAGAAAGATCAGAGGAGAAGAATATGGAAATGGGAAGTGCCTGCTCTTGAATGGATGCATACCACCTCAACTAAGAGTGTTGAAGTGTGGGCACATCATAGCTGCCAGTTGAGCTTGTTCACTTGTATTTACTAGAGATGTATTCTTAATTTTATAAGGCTATATTATCTGCTCTGATTCTGCCATATGCTCCGGAATAATTCGGAAAACGCTTCACAATGCAAATGGACAATAATTTGAAATCATACCACAAGAAAAAACCCAAGATTTTTTCGGCAGAAGTGGAATATTCTACAGTAGACAAGTCACCTCTATGACTTGAATCCAAATGAGTATGAATTTCACTTGCTGAAGGCAAGACTGAAGGCAGAATTCCCCAACAGCAAAGCAGGAAGTGAAGGCAGCTGCAGCGAAGGTCTGCAGAGCATCGCCGGGGAACAAACCCAGTGTCTGCTGAGGGCTGTGGGCTCCATACTTCAGGCAGTCATTTCCTGCAAAGCGCTTCCCACTGACTATTAAAAATTACAATTTAATTGATGATTGTTAGCTTGTGCAATCACTTTAATTATGGGGGTTTTGCATAAAATGGGTAAATATTTAGCAGTTTTGGGCACTTTGGCGCTCTGACATACGCAGTGGGTTTGCCTGCGCATTAAAGGGTTTGTCAAAGCATGAAGCTGGTGCTGTGACGTTAACGTGCTCAAGAACTTGCTTCCATTTTGACTCCCCCTGACCACCTCAAACACCGTCTCTCTGTGGTACTTTCATGGAATGGATCCCAGCAGATTGAGCTTCTCACAGTGAAAAACATATATTGTTCTTTTCTCCTTCTGAATTTTCTCTCTCATTGTGTTGCCCCTAGAAATGCCAACAAAATGGTGGTGGGTTCTAATGGGAACAGGGGAAGGGGCACTTCTACACATATAAGTATTGTCTCTGTGTGGGGGGAAATAAAAGATAATTTAATTCAGTCTCACTCCAATCAGCTTGCTTATAAACAAATCGAAAGTGATGATGATAAATTGGGGTTAAAAGCAACAGTGACTCCTAGAGGCGGGAGCTAATAACTCAGAGACCACAAATATAGACACTAAAGACTAACTTTTCACAAATTAAACCTGCAAAAATGCATGAGAGTCACACAATGGTAAAATACAATTTACCGCACTCATTAAATATGCAGAAAAAAATTTTTTGGCCCTTCAAGATAAATGGAAGTACGTTTGATTTATTGCTCATATGTGGTTCTGTGAGTTCTGTAAGATTACTTTCTCTAAATTTTATATTTGGCATCACACTCCTATTTTTGTGTGCGTGATTGTCGAGACCGACGTTGCCAGAGGTGTTGACTGCCCAAGAAACTAGGCGGCTGATTTCAGTCTGCTGATTGTTCGGAACAAAAACATTTGTTCTCGCATTTCTCTCTCGGCAAGTGGCATAATGCAAATCAAGGTCTGTATGGAGCTGTAATTACACACTGAAGCTTCAGCAAAAAAATGGATCCATCTCTTCATAGCCGGTGTTTGCAGCCCTGGTCTTTGAAGCTGCGGGAGGCGTTGGGTTTGCTGAATCTCAACAATGAGTTGATTAATCTCAGCAGATAATTATACAGTTCACTTCCATCTACTGGTGTATTGAGACTGAATTCAGAGTGAATTGTAAGATGGGGAGAAAACAGCATCCCTCGCTTTCTCAGGCCTGAGGCGAACCGCTGTGCCGAAGCTTTGATTTGCCTCTTGAGTTATTTATACAGTTTTGTATTTGTTTTGTATTGCGTTCGAGCTCCGGTTACTAGTTTATGAGTTTCGAAAGCTTAGGCCTTGTTATGTCTCAGAAAGCAAATGACTAAAATGAGAGAACTTTTCTCTCAAAAAATGCTATGGCTTTGACATTTTAAAATTGACATTTACAGTTGCCTCCAGAATTACCGGCACCCCTGACAGGACATGCGCTAGAGATACTACATAAAAATAAATAACACAGAGATATACTTACAATTTTTAAGCCGCAAAAAAAAAAACGTTTTCTACTTTATTGGAACCAACCCAAATCATACATGTATTTACTAAATAAACAAGTTCTCCAGAAGTAAGGTCTCATAATGAGATTTCGAATTGCAGAGAATTTCTTCTCTGTCTTGGGGTTAGAAAAGGCTTCTACCAGCATCGCCTCTGCATCAGTGCTGCCTGAACAGATGTGCTTGTTTCCCATTCTGAGAGCACTGATACCATCCCAGAATATGAACGATGCTGCTTTTGAACATGTCACTGTTAAGACTGTCCTTCTCGTCTTTGGCCCTGAGAACTCATCTGTTGTTTTCAAAAACAATGTGAAATGCGAGTTCCCTGTCAGTCCATCTCAGATGAGCGCGAGCCGGAAGAAATCGGTGGCGCTTCTTGGTGGCGTTGATACTTGGCCTTCTCTTGGCGAAGCGGAGCTGTGACTTGCGTTTGATGATGTCATGACAAACTGTTCGCGGTCTTCTGAGGCATTACCTCGCCAGTGTGGTTTTGTTGACGTTCTTTTCTTAATGATGTACCTGCCTGAGGGCTTGAAAGTCACACACATCCAATATTAGTTTTTTGCCTCATCTTTTAAGCACTGAGTTTGCTCCAGTTTCTCCAGATTCTCAGAATCTTTTCACTTCGTTGTGAAATTTATTGCGGCGAAATCCACAAATTCCATCCAACTGCATGTGTAGAAACATCGCTCTTAAACTGTTTGACTATTTGTTCTTGCAGCTTTTGGAAAAGTGGTGAACCTCAGACAATCTTCTGGTAAATCACCTTTATATTTGTGACTGCACATATGTATTTTTACGTCGTAATCATATCGCCTGTCTCCTGCTCGCCTGTTTTCCCATGGAATGTTCCAGATCGGTTTTTCCTCACAACTAATCCAGTTTTTCCATCACTCTGTCCCAGTTATTTTGGAAAATGCTGTCCGCCTAAAATCGAGCAGATATGTACAAAAATTAATACAGTTTATAAGGTCAAACTTAATACTTGTTTTGTTAATTATCAAATAAATTTAAGCAAAAGACAATTTACAAATAATTTAATCATTTTTTATTAGCATTTTACGTACTTCCCAATTCTTGTGGAATTAGGTTTGTTAATGAATAAATAATTTGGTTGATTGCTTTGACTCATAAAATTGTGTTTCTCACTTGTTAGCATTTTGAGTTTATCGCCATAATGTTATTATTTAGTTTCATAAAGAATTGGCAGTTAATTTCATGTTCGCATGCCTGTAATTCTGGAGTCCACTGCATGTGATATCTTGCTGACTTACCAAATGGCTGGTGGTTTTATTTGAGAAGTTAGCTTGATAGCTGCACAGGGACAAAACCGATTTCGAGCTAAGGTCAAATTCCCAAACACCGAGTAATCACGTGGTTAGTTTAAATCCCTCAGAAGATGGGACTTAATAATATTCCAGTAATAGGACAGGTGCATTTGATGGACCCATCATATGTTCTCTATGAGAGAAGACACACTTAGAAATCATGTGACAAGTTTAACTGACTCAGATGATGGGAATTCTTTACGGCTCCAGTGATGTGACAGGGACGCATGATGAAGTCTTCGTTTCTTCACTGTGAGAATAATTGATGCTTCAATCACCTGGGTGGATCTTTAGAACTCGCCCCTGTAAAATCTCGAAGCACCTAATAACATTTCACCTCCTGAAGGTCTGTCACCTCCGTCAGCAGACGTAAGGAGGGATATGATTCGGAGTAAAGCTGCCGTGTCACACGGGCAGCATGACCTGCTGGAAAACCCTCGAAATCCCAATCCTCTCATTTTTTTAAGTGGGCATCTCAAACAAAATGGCCTCTATTTGAGAGAGATGGGCTGCTTTGTGACAAATTTGTGTTGTTCACTACCATTCTGACCTGGGGCTTTAGGGCGATGAGGAAGGTCTGTATCCAGCAACTGGCCTTGTGAAATGGAGGGGGAAGTCATCGGAGTGTGGTGTGGGGTGGGGTGGGGTGGGGGGGAACGCGAGAAAGGAGAGAATAAATGTCACTTTGTCACACTGCAGAGACCTGGAAGACTTTGTCGAGAGAAAAAAAAAATATCTTGAAGAACCAATTTAATATCTCAGGGAGGCAATGCAGTTATTACATCTCTGTGTATCTGGGGCCTGAGTCCGCGCTCCCCTTGAGATATATGGAGCTCCGCTGCCTGCTGCAGCTCTCGCTGGTGCGGTTATGGCCTGGAATAAGAGATGCTGCAGCAGTCATTTCAACATATCAGCTGCGCACTGAACTAAACTGTGTATCCCGGTGTATCATTAAGCTATATGTCAAATAGCATTGACTACAGCTCGCTCATTTTTACCCACAATTGCTCGGGGCTGTCGGGAGAATTTATCGCTGCAGTATGTACATTTACTGTTCTGAGCCGCTCCTTTGAAATTCGCCTTGTTGTTTGCTATTTGTATTTTAGAGCCATTGGTTAGATGGGACCGTAGATACAGTTAAAATATGCGATTCATGCTGAATGCATGTCAATGGCCACCCCTGCCCTTTCAACTGTGATTGCAAAAAAGCCGTTGTTTTTTACCCTTAGAGTGCTCTAAGGGTTAATCACTGTTTTGACAAGGCAGGTTCATGCACTAAAGAGACATCAATATGCTGTTTTGTCGCCCTGTATGTTTGTCAGTGTAGCACTTGCGCAGTGTTATTTCTCTGTCGCAGAGGTACCCCAGCACCACATGGGACCTTCACATTTTTATTCTCATGGGCATCATAATAGCACATTTTCATGTAGCATTTTTGACCCGAGGTCACCAGGAACTTACCACACTGCAACCAATGCAATGGATCCTGGACTGATGTCATAATTGGTGGGCGTGGTGAAAGCTTAGCGAGATTCAGAATGACAGAGATGCTGAACTGTATATCGCTCTGGCCAACACTTCGCACTGACTCCTGATCACAGTAAAAGCGTGGGTCTGTGTTTCCTATTTGTGCGTTTATCGTTTACCGCTGTCGTAAGTATGGATCAGTTAGTGCCCTTTTAACTGTGTCTTCATCATATTTCTCATTTATTTTATATCTGTTTTTCCATTCAATCAATTTTGAATTGGAGAGAAATTATATTGATTTTAGGCCGTTATTGGTGTATGAAGACATAATTGGTTTATATTTTTACTTAATTTGCCGTGACAGAATAAAATTTCGCTGCTACTGATGTTCAGCGAGAGGGAAACTGGGTTTGCCGTGCGGAGGTCATTAAAGTGAATAAAAAAAACCAGTCAGAGGATTTTATTGTGAATCCTGCGTAAGAGAAGACGGCTGAATAATTACAAACCCAAAACCAGTGAAGTTGGCACGTTATGTAAATCGTAGATAAAAACAGAATGCAATGATTTGCAAATCCTTTTCAACTTATATTCAATTGAATGCACTGCAAAGACAAGATGTTTAATGTTCAAACTGAGAAACTTTTTTTTTTTTTTTGCAAATAATCATTAGCTTAGAATTTAAAGGCAGCAACACTATGCAAAAAAGTTGGCACAGGGGCCTTTTTACCACTTTGTTACATCGCCTTTCCTTTTAACAACACTCAATAAACGTTTGGGAACTGAGGAGACCAATTTTTGAAGCTTTTCAGGTGGATCTCTTTCCCATTCTTGCTTGATGTACAGCTTAAGTTGTTCAACAGTCCGGGGTCTCCATTGTCGTATTTTACGCTTCATAATGCGCCACACATTTTCAATGGGAGACAGGTCTGGACTACAGGCAGGCCAGTCTAGTACCCGCACTCTTTTAATACGGAGCCATGCTGTTGTAACACGTGCAGAATGTGGCTTGGCATTGTCTAGCTGAAATAAGCAGGGGCGTCCATGAAAAAGACGTTGCTTGGATGGCAACATATGTTGCTCCAAAACCTGTATGTACCTTTCAGCATTAATGGTGCCTTCACATATGTTTAAGTTGCCCATGCCTTGGGCGCTAATACACCCCCATACCATCACAGATGCTGGCTTTTGAACTTTGCGCCTATAACAGTCCGGATGGTTCTTTTCCTCTTTGGTCCTGAGGACACGACATCTAGTTTCCAAAAACAATTTGAAATGTGGACTCGTCAGACCACAGAACACTTTTCCACTTTGCATCAGTCCATCTTAGATGAGCTTGGGCCCAGCGAAGCCGGCGGCGTTTCTGGGTGCTGTTGATAAATGGCTTTCGCTTTACATTGTAGAGTTTTAACTTGCACTTGCAGATGTTGCAACGAACTGTGGTTACTGGCAGTGGTTTTCTGAAGTGTTCCTGAGCCCATGTGGTGATGTCCTTTACACACTGATGTCAGTTTTTGATGCCGTACCGCCTGAGGGATCGAAGGTCACGGGCTTTCAATGTTGGTTTTCGGCCTTGTCGCTTACGTGCAGTGATTTCTCCAGATTCTCTGAACCTTTTGATGATATTACGGACAGTAGATGATGAAATCTCTAAATTTCTTGCAATAGCTCGTTGAGGAATGTTGTTTTTAAACTGTTCGACAATCAGCTCACGCTTTTGTTCACTAAGTGGTGACCCTCGCCCCATCCTTGTTTGTGAATGGCTGAGCATTTCAGGGAAGCTGCTTTTATACCCAATCATGGCACCCACCTGTGGGATGTTCCAATTAGCCCGATCACCCGTGGGATGTTCCAAATAAATGTTTAATGAGCATTCCTCAACTCTCTCAAACTTTTTTTTGCCACTTGTGCCAGCTTTTTTGAAACATATTGCAGGCATCAAATTCCAAATGAGCTAATATTTGCAAAAAATTACAAAGTTTACCTGTTCGAACATTAAGTAACTTGTCTTTGCAGTGTATTCAATTGAATATAGGTTGAAAAGGATTTGCAAATCATTGTATTCTGTTTTTATTTACGATTTACACAACGTGCCAACTTCACTGGTTTTGGGTTTTGTATTTTATGACAAACCGCATTCTGCCGTTTGTGCCAATTCCTGATTATTCAATTATTCTCATTAAATTGTGGTACCTTTAGAGGAAGACAGTTTGTTCCCGGTGTTGACGTAGTGTTTATAATCATGGACGACCCGCTGAGCCTGGGCAGAAGGTACATCAATGCTAGCTGTGTAAATGCTAGCGGAGAGATGGTGCTCTCAGAGTGTGTGAGTGTGTGTGACCATCTGTAGTCCTCACGAACCTCACCGGTGCTCACAGAGGGGGGATCTTTCATTCGGTTCTCTCCCAGCCCCTGTGTAAAGCACTGATGATGACTGAACAAACTGGACTGCGAGTCTTCATGGCACTAAGATAGACTTGTTTCCAGTTAGTGTCGGACTCCGCCGAGAGTGTGCCTCGTCACCTATTCTGTTCATGATTTTCATTGACAGGATATTGAGGCGCAGCCAAGTTTTGGAAGGAGTCCAGTTTGGTGACCTCTGGGTTGCATCTCTGCTGTTTGAGTTGATGTGGTCCTGTTGGCTTCATCGGGCTCCGGAATGCACTGGGCTGGATTACGGCCGGAACGAGAACCAGCACCTCCAAATCTGAGACCGTGGTTCTCCCCTGGAAAAAGGTGGATTGTTCCCTCTGAGTGGGGGATGAGTTGTTACCCCAAGTGGAGGAGTTTGTGTCTCGGGTCTTGTTCATGAGTCGGGACTAAATGGAGGACTGAAGATGGTTGGGTCGCAGATTCCAGCAACACATGTTAAATATGCTAAAGGATTAACAGTGTAGACGTGCTTTAGACGGCTTTTCTCTCTCTTGTTGAATTTCCTCTCTAATAACAAACAATGATATGGCGAAGCAGCTGTATTGACTCACAGGCTGGATCGATGTCACCCAGTCTGTGCAGATCCGCGCTCCCTTCTCCATATCTTGAGCGATGAAATGAGCATCGCCGAGGAATGCACACATCCGCTTGTGTTGATTATATATGTCACTGCACATTCGTTTGTGTGGCTGTTTGAAGGGGTTTTAAGAGGCTTTGTTTGAGTGCAGAGCAGCGATGAGATTATCGCGTGTGACGGAGCCAGCTTTCTCTCCCTGTTCCACCCCAGTACACACACATCTCTGCATCTTGGCGCCGCAGCGCTTCTGAGTGTCATTTCCTCCATCTTTTATTTGCCATCTTCAGTTGCTCTTTTAGCCCGATTCAGGCGCTCCGCAGATTCTGATGGCAATTTTTGTGAAGCCAGTTTCAGATTGGCACATTGTCTCGGCCATCTCTGCGGGGCGTGCACAGTCCACACAAGCCAAAGGTGTGCTGCATTGCGGAAATTAAACATTTAAATGGAGAGGATTTGTTATTTTTGGCGATGCTTGTTCCAAGACCCATGACATAAATAATGATTTGTTGCATGATCTGCGGCCGTGCATTCCAATATGAGCAAGGAGGGGAGAGATCGCAATATCAGCTGTGTGAGATGGGGCATTTTAATAAAGTTAAGCTGATGATGGAGGAGGTTGTGATGATTATATATGGACCTTATTTAATATTCACTGTTAAGTAAAAATAGGCTCTGTGCCCTGCCTGACGAGGAGGACTGAGGCTCGTGCTGTTTTGCCAAAAGGTCACAAATGAAAATGAAATTGGTTTTGCTGAGCCATATTTATTATAATTAAACATTCGGAATTAGTTTCTGTATTTTTGTAGTGCAGAAAGAGGCAGGGCACCATTTGCAAACAGAGTGATTTGAAATTGCACAATTTATAAATATGATTTCATCTGTCAACTAAAATAATTTCCAGTGTGGTCGAAAAAAAAATGAAATTAAACTGGCTATGAATGTTTTTAATAAAGACGAAACATGAATTATAATATCGCTCCTCTCTTGCAAGTGGCATGCCACCATAAAAATCCAGTATTATTTTGAACGTAAACTTCAAAATACTTGGCCTGATTGGTCTCTGGAATTTTCATGCATCCAGTGCACGTAATTTGAACATGTGAATTAAATATGTCTGTTATTCCGCTGATTATAAAGTGAACCACTGCTGTAAGGGAATTTGCTGTGTTTTGGGCCGTCGCTCAGGTGCAGCTGCACATGATTGAACTCTAATTAAGACTGAGAATTACACTGCAGTTGTATGTTGTAACATACAGATTCTTAGAACAAAGCAGTCATCCTTTTTTAAGGATGTCGTGTTGACACTTTATATTAATAATTTATTTCATTTGTCTCGGAGGTTGTAAAAAATTCATGTACATCCACCCATTTATACAACTGATCACAGGTTTATATTCTCACATTGATGTTCACATTGATTAACCCAAAGAAACTTGGTGTTATTGAAAGATAACAACCTGGAACATAAATCCAAACTCTACAGGGAGTCTCTGGAATAGAACAGGGTGATGCTGCAGTGATGTGATGTTCTGTGAGGGAGACGCTGGGATTACAGCCGGCTGAGATTGAGAAATGCTGCATGTTCTGGGCAGTAAGGCACCGGGAGAAGGAGCGTCTCCTGATGGGCGGGGCCGATGGTGATGTGTGAGGTGTGCGATTGGTCCAGACCCCACAGTGATGTCGAGGATCCAGGTTGCAGAGCCTAAGTGACAGAGCGAAGACGTCTTTGATGATGTTCGTGGCGTTAGCAGGAGAGTACTGAATGCCATTTAGGTCAATATTAAATAAATAAATACATGAAATGAACAGGTTGTGTAACTGGAAGTGATTGTTACCTCCACTTTCTTCCTTTGAAAAGCCGCCCTCGATTCTGTCAGTTTTGAGTAAAGAAATCATACAAAACCGAATACTCCACGGTTCGTTCTAGCTATTTCCGATCCCCTGTGTGGATTTGCAGTTCAGAATGACACAGCACTCATATTTCTTTATAATTATGCAATTCAAATTTAATTTGTGTCTGAACTATCAATACTGTTTGGTTGGGGAGGATTATGAGTTTGAGATGTCGAGTCCTGTCATTGTGGAAGAGTGCAGGCAGGTTCTGTCTCACCGGGCACGTTCTGCATTAGCAGATATTGATTATTTTTGCTGACAGTGTTGTGTTGCGCTGTTTGCTTTTATTTATCATGTATTTATTTCAGTAGTTTACTGGGTTTTGCTCTGGTTCCAAGTTCCCTTTTTCTCGCATTTGTGTCCGTGTTCTGTGAATCTGTTTCTCTTTGGGTTTTTTTTAACCAGTGTTTTTTGTGAGTTATGTTTGTTATCATGTCAGCTCTATATTCACTTTGTTTCCTTAAACTCTCCCGACTGTCTGCTAACGAGGTCGTTTGGTGTCGTGTTTGTGTCCGCGCCCCTGTCGGTTCTCTCCTGCCTCCGCTCACCTGCTTCTCATCACTTCTGCTCCCTCCGTTTCAGCGCTCCGGTTTGCTGCAGTTCTTTTCCTGTTTATTATTAGCTTTTTTTGTGGATATCCGATGATTTTTGGACTTTGGCCTGCAGTACAACTACACTTCTGCCTTCAGTTTGTGTATCACTGACCTGGTCTGTCTCACCTTGATTTTTGCCTTGAATAAACCTCTTTTGCCCCTGAACTCCGGTCTGCGCTGCGCTCCATCCCCTCCTTTGACATTTGCTTTGTCAACCAGATGAAAAATTTTGCAGAAATTATGTAGGACTATATTTCTGCAGCTTTGATGCCCAGAGGAGAGCTCTGTTGATAAGATGCTAAGTGGGAGGCACTGAGGGAGGCACTGTTATGTGATCAGGTGCTAAGTGAAGATGTTCTTTGCAAGTGAAACACTTCATATTTCAACAAGAAGTCATGATACCATCTTTAGATTAAAGTTTTAATTAAAGAATCACAGGGGGTTAATTATTGTACTATCAGGATGTCCATGATACATAGATACAATCTAAATACATATTCAACAGTTCTGCGTGTTAGTATTGGAAAATGCCCTCAATCTATCAGTTGTGGGAGGAAAGCGGATGTGTGGCCTTTGGTGGGTGATTTCAGCGGTGGATGTGTGGCCTCCGGTTGTTGATTTCAGCGGTGGATGTGTGGCCTCCGGTGGGTGATTTCAGCGGTGGATGTGTGGCCTACGGTGGGTGATTTCAGTGGTGGATGTGTGGCCTCTAGTGGGTGATTTCAGCGGTGGATGTGTGGCCTCCGGTTGTTGATTTCAGCGGTGGATGTGTGGCCTCCGGTGGGTGATTTCAGCAGTGGATGTGAGGCCTCTGGTGGGTGATTTCAGTGATGGATGTGAGGCCTCCGGTGGGTGAAATCAGTGGTAGATATGTGGCCTCCTGTGGGTGAATTCTGCGGCAGATGTGTGGCCTCCAGTGGTTGATTTCAGCGGTGGATGTGAGGCCTCCGGTGGGTGATTTCAGCGGTGGATGTGTGGCCTTCGGTGGGTGATTTCAGTGGTGGATGTGTGGCCTCCGGTGGGTGATTTCAGTGGTGGATGTGAGGCCTTCGGGGGGTGATTTCAGTGGTGGATGTATGGCCTCCGGTGGGTGATTTCAGCGGTGGATGTGTGGCCTTCGGTGGGTGATTTCAGTGGTGGATGTGAGGCCTCCGGTGGGTGATTTCAGTGGTGGATGTGAGGCCTTCGGGGGGTGATTTCAGTGGTGGATGTGTAGCCTCCGGTGGGTGATTTCAGCGGTGGATGTGTGGCCTTCGGTGGGTGATTTCAGTGGTGGATGTGAGGCCTCCGGTGGGTGATTTCAGCAGTGGATGTGTGGCCTCCGGTGGGTGATTTCAGCGGTGGATGTGTGGCCTTTGGTGGGTGATTTCAGTGGTGGATGTGTGGCCTCCGGTGGGTGATTTCAGTGGTGGATGTGTGGCCTCCGGTGGGTGATTTCAGTGGTGGATGCGAGGCCTTGCCTTTATATGACGCCACTGCAAGATGAGCACAACCCTGATGATCAGTGCTGGTTAGGTCCGGTTTTCACTCCAGTCTGTGAGGTTCTCAAACGCTCTGAAACTGCTTGACACAACAAGCCCCAATTTGGCTGAATGACCTGAACTTTATTTCATCAGACCGTACCTCACGATCCCAAGGTTCAGTAATATACAGGATGATCAATCTCTCTTGCTCAGGGCGTCCCTTTGGTTGCACTGCTGAGTCTCGCTCATGCAGTCAGCGAGAGGTGGAGGTTTATGAGATATCTATGCGGATTCAATCACCATTTGGCAGACAAAACGCAGGTTTGTTTTTGTCCTGACAAGAGCAATTCAGTGTGTTCCTATGATATACAAACTGCTGGGGTGGTAACGTACCTTGAGCTGACAGCACAGTCTTTCTCTTCCAAAAAGTGCTGTTGGTGTTATTTACAGTCATTAGCCCATGCATCCGTGCTCGCCAACCTGAATCATGCATTCCCTCTCACATTGCTGTGGTCAAATTGGTATATTTTCTTTTTCAATGTTTGATTTTCTCCAAATAAGCTTTCTTCATTAGTTTAACGTCATTTGAATTCTCAAATGGCCTTGATGCAGACATTGTTCTTGTCTTGATTAAACCTTTTTGCTATATTACCGCGACTTTTCAAGTTTGTCAGAAGTTCATGAAGGTTTTGTAATTGATATGTTGGAAAGAACTTTATCAGTTAAATATGAAATTAAGATTGCACTCATTTCCTTGAGTGTGATAGCACCCAGTGCTCAAATCATTTTTTACTGTAATGTATCGCGGGTATAAAATCAGCTTATGAATTTTTGCTCAGATTTCTTGCAGTAATGAAATGCACTTCAGTTTATTTGAATGCGAATAATTACTTTTGGTGATGAGATCAACTAATCAACTTATTGCTTATTTCATAAACTTAATGGAATTAGCTAAATGGTAAAGCTTAATGAAATGAAGTGGAATTGCTGGGTGTTACGGATGAAGCTATGAGACTGTAAAGATGCAGTTTGTGCTTCTTATATTGCATATTGTGGCAATGTGATCTGTCCCTGGGGCCCGGCCCCCACCCTGGGGTATTGCAGTTTGGAGATAAACAGAATCACAGAAAATCATGGCGTATGTAATTTATTTTATGTTATATTTCACTCTGTTATATAGGTGAATTGCAGGGTCAACGGGAAGTCATCTTCTTGACATGTAATCAAACAATGTAACTATTTTACGATGATTTATTTGGATCCCCGTTAGCTTTCTGTTATCGGTTGCTAGTCTCCCTGTGGCTTGTTCCACAAAGCAGGATTGTTTATGTGCATGAATAGCCTTTTCAAATAAAGTATTTGAGGATTTATGGGTGGCTTGGGGCAATTATCTGGCTAACTCTTTAATGCTGCTTTGTGAAACTGACTCATCAGATCCGCGCCTTCAAAAATAGGCAGAAGGAAGCGGCCAAAGCAAAGCTTTAAAATAAAATGTGTTAAACACAAACCAACAGCGGCTTCATGGCTACATCAGGATGCCTGCTGCCCAGCACCAAATATCGGGGCTGATTTCCCCCCCCCACCAGTGCTCCCTTGTCCGGCCTCATTAACCTTACTGCTTTGACTCAGGAAAGTACTGGCGCCCTTCTCAAGCTTCATTAAAACAAACTGAGCCACAATGACTGCTCGAAAGGAATTAGCTGACAGCGACCTAGCTGCATTGCAATTGGCTTCCATTATAAACACCCAAGGGCTTTGAGTCAAAGAAGCACCTCTCAAAAAAAAAGGAGTCAAAGAAATAGTTGCACTTGTCGTTCTCTCCCTTACTGTTCACAAAAACATACTAAACTCCTGCTGTGGGTCTTGCTGTATTGGAGTCCTTTTAAACAGAACTGTGTCCTCCCTGCCGGTCCTCAGTCCGCCTCTCATATCTCCTCTCTAACCTCTCATGACAAGTTTGAGTGTCGGACCACTGATGACTGGAACTGAATTGCTGATTTAGAGGAAGGTGAACAAATGATGGAAGAAATGATTTGAACACCACACTACCATCTTCTACTCCTGTGGTGCGGACCATGCTGAAAACGGACAGATTTTTTTCTCTCGGTGTCTTGAAAGTTGCACTTGCCTGTCTCATTGGGTTCAAGTCAGTGAAATGTGAAGCTGCACAGTCAACAGCAATTCCTCTAGAAATATCTTCAGTGTTTCCGTTCAAATGGTAAATAATCCTGTCATGAGCAGTGTGGTGTGTTGGGCATGTTCTAGGGATGGGTGCTGACTGCTGGGAAATAGGTTAAATAAGATAATGAGTTGGAATAATGTCATTAACGTGTAATTTGGCCACTAGCTTATGAAATTGATCCATATCTGTATGTGTCAATCTGATACAAACCCTCGCACACAAACTCTCAAAACATTTACACCAGGGAGAGTACTTATGCTGATAAAGGTGAGGGCCATCGATTCATTCGTGACACACAAACTGGACGGGGCTAAATCACTGTATCATTTTTACGCAGTGCCGCACATGAGTGACGTATATCTATATTCTGGGGCCTGTTTACAGCTACCTTAAGGTGCAGCATTTTAATAGATGGTAATGATGGATGAATTAATTTTGAAAACCTGGACAGGAATGGTGATGTTGGTCTGCAGACTCGTCAGGATGCTTTGAGTTTTCAGGCCTGTGGAATGTTCTTCTTCATTACCATCTGTGTTTCTCTCGAGCAGGTGGGTCAGTGAGCTGCCAGCCACACCGCCTCGCTCCGCCGACCCGCACTGACCTGCAGCTGTCGCTACTGACGGGCCTCCAGTGGGTGGCGCTACATCGACCTGTAATAATTAACATTTCCAATCAAGTTTTCCTCTGTAAAAAACACAAAGCCTGTTTCAGGGATGAACACAGAATGTTCAGAGAAAATAAAAAGCCAATATTTTTTTGTTGTTTTTTCGAAAAAAAAATCTATTTTGTCAATAACATAATATTGTATTGCGAAATATTAAATACAATGAAAATCTTTGTAAACCCTGTGTTGTTTCTTTGCAAAAATGAATTATTGTGCTACATTTTTCAGCAGGTGATAGTTAGGATATATGAAGGTGAAAACTATATATATATACAACCCCAATTCCGAAATAGTTGGGACAAAGAGTAAATTTTGAATAAAATCAAAATGCAATGACTTTCAGATCACATGAGCCAATATCTTATTTACAATACAACATATAGTAGATAACAGTTACAATGTTGAAACTGAGACATTTTACATTTTTATCCACAAAATGAGTTTATTTAAGATTTTCTGGCTGCAGCTGGTCTCAAAAAACTTGGAACACAGGCAAAAAAAAGGACTGAAAAAGCAATTAATATATAAGAAAATCAGCTGAAAGAACATTTAGCAAGTAATTAAGTTAACTGGCATCAGGTGTGTAGCATGATTGGCTATCAAAGGGATGTCTTAGAGAGGCTGAGTCTCTTAGAAGTAAAGATGGCCAGAGGCTCAAATTGCAAAGGCTTTGAAGTTCTCATCATCAACAGTGTATAACATCATCAAAAGATTCAGAGAAACTGGACAATCTCTGCGCGTAAGGGCCAAGGCCAAAGACCTTTACTGGATGCCCGTGATCTTCGGGCCCTCAGACGCCACTGCATCCCACACCAGCATGATTCTGTTATTGACATTACTAAATGGGCCCATACACAATTCAGATGGCGGCGCGTGAACACCGCGAGGCTCAGCGTCTCTCCAGGATCGGCTATTTAGCGGTTTTTTATCTACTCATGGCTGGATTATTTTTTCAGAATTGCTCCGCGTTGTTGTCCTACAGCAAACAGGAGCTTCTGGATATTTGGATTACTTGCACCGACAACTATGTCACCGATCTCCGACTCATCCCGGAGATCTCCAGAACAACAGAGGCTGCTCACTCTTCCCGGCCGGGCGGAAGTGCACGCAGACGGCGCCGGGAACGTAAACAAAGGCGGGGTAAGCGCGGAGGGCTACGAGCTAGGCTCACCAGTTCCCTTTACCCAGCATTTTCCTCGCCAATGTCCGTTCCCTGGCGAACAAAATGGATGAAATACGGCTCTCCGTCACCACCGACAGACGGATTATGGACTCGAATGTCATGTTTTTCACCGAAACATGGCTAAACGACAGCTACCCGGACAACGCTATTGAACTAGCAGGACGTCACATACATCGAGCCGACAGGACAGCAGACGACTCCGGTAAGACCAGAGGTGGAGGTCTGTGCATCTACATCAACAAAGATTAGTGCATGGACTCTGCCACTACTGAGGGACACTGCTCACCCAATGTGGAGTTTTTAATGATCAAATGCAGACCTTATTATCTTCCCAGGGAATTCACCTCCGTAATACTCACTGCAGTATACACCCCCCCGGATGCTAATGCTAAGCTGGCTATGAAAGAACTTTATGCAGCCATTAGCAAACATCAGAGAAACACCCTGAGGCTGTTTTTATTGTTGCTGGTGACTTCAACCACTCCAATTTGAAGACAGTCCTCCCCAGATTCCACCAACATGTCTCCTGCCACACCAGAGGGGACAAGACTTTGGATCATGTTTATTCCAACCTGGCTGGAGCACACAAAGCGACACCCCCCCCCCCTTATTGGACAATCCAACCACCTGTCCCTGTTCCTCACACCTCGGTATTCACCACTCATCCACCGTGTGAAACCCACTGTGAGGACAATAAAAGTGTGGCCAGAGGGGACAGATGCTGTGCTTCAGGACCGGTTCAGACACACTGACTGGACCACGTTCACCCACACAGACCTGAACCGGTACGCCTCATCCGTACTGGACCACATCTCCACCACCATAGACAGTATCACCACCAAGAAAAACACCACCCTGTATCCCAATCAGAAGCCCTGGATGAACAGGGATGTCTGTCTCCTGCTGAAGGCCCGCAACACCGCCTTCAGGTCAGGTGATGCGCAGGCCTACAGTACAGCCAGGGTCGAGCTGAAGAGGGGCATCAAAAAGGCTAGGCACCAATACAAAAAGAAAATAGAAGAACACTTCTCTGACTCCAACCCCCGACGTATGTGGCAGGGACTGCAGACCATCACCAACTACTGGACCACCAACTCCTCCCCCGCCTCCTCTGATGTCTCCTTCCTCAACGAGCTCAACAATTTTTACGCCCGTTTTGAGAGGGGGAACCCGAGAACTGCAACCAAGGCAGCTTTGACTCCAGACCACCAACCACTGACTCTCTCCCCTACTGCTGTTGGAGCAGTGCTGAACAGGATTACTGACCACAATGCTGCGGGTCCTGATGGCATCCCTGGACGTGTTCTCAGAGCGTGCTCTAGGGAACTGGCAGGAGTGCTGACGGACATATTTAACCTGTCCTTGGCCCGTGTTGTGGTACCAGCATGTTTCAAAACCACCTCCATTGTACAGATAGCCAAAAACTCCAACCCATCAACCCTCAATGACTACCGTTCGGTAGCTCTCACCCCCATCATCACAAAATATTTAGAGCGGCTGGTCTTAGCACACCTCAAATTCTGGCTCCCGTCCACCCTGGACCCCCTCCAATTTGCGTATCGACAGAACAGGAGCACAGATGATGCAGTCTCCATGGCGCTGCACTCTGTTCTCTCACACCTGGACAACAAAAACAGTTACGCCAGAATGCTGTTCCTAGACTTAAGCTCAGCATTCAACACAGTCATCCCCTCAATGCTCACCACAAAAATTTACAGACTTAGGAATCAGTTCCCTCATGTGCAACTGGTTACTGGACTTCCTGACCAGCCGTCCTCAGCTTGTCCGGCTGGATAACCACTGCTCATCTACTATCCTCATCAACACTGGTGTACCACAAGACTGTGTTGAGTCCCTTCCTCTACTCCCGCTTCACCCACGACTGCAAACCTGTTAACGGTTCCAACACCATTACCAAGTTTGCAGATGACACCACGGTGATCGGCCTCATCAAAGACAATGATGAGGCCGCCTACAGGGAGGAGGTGGATCGTCTGGCTGAGTGGTGCGACATCAACAACCTGCTACTCAACACTGAGAAGACCAAGGAGCTCATTGTGGACTTCAGGAGGAATGCTGACCCACATACACACACCCACCCACATCAAAGGGACGGCGGTGGAACGTGTGGACAGCTTCAAGTTCCTGGGAGTCCACATCTCCGAGGATCTGACCTGGACGACCGGCTGCTCCAAGTTGGTCAAGAAGGCTCACCAGCGCCTCTTCTTCCTGAGGACTCTGAGGAAGAACCACCTGTCCTCAGACATCCTGGTGAACTTCTACTGCTGCACCATCGAGAGCATCCTGACCAACTGCATCACAGTTTGGTACGGGAGCTGCTCTGCCTCGGACCGGAAGGCGTTGCAGAGGGTGGTGAAAGCCACCCAGCGCATCGCTGGAGCACCGCTTCCTTCCATAGAGGACATCTACCAGAAGCGGTGTCTGAAAAGGGCTGGAAAGATTATCAAGGACCCCAGTCACCCAGCACAAAGACTCTTCACCCTGCTGCCCCCTGGGAGGCGTTACAGGAGCCTTCAGACCAAGACCACCAGGTCCCGGAACAGCTTCTTCCCCACAGCTGTCACACTTCTGAACTCTGCCTCCTGACAGCTGAACCACATCACACCCATGGACTGTTTACTCATACACACACAACAGTAACATATGGACGGAGCACACATCAAACATCAACTATGGACTGTCTCCTCATACACACACAACATTAACACATGGACTGAACCACATTACAACTATCACACCTTACCTGTTCAATTTCCCTGTACCATATGTATAATAATACTCTTACTGTTAATACCTGTCCTAACCTGTTCATATATATGTATATACGTATGTGTATATATATGTATATATATATATATATATATATATATATATATATATATATATATATATTGTAATGTGAATATAGGCCACTAGATGGCAGTATTTACCTTTTTTTTTTGTTAAGCTCAGACTGGAGTCATGTTTAGACATGTCCTGGACATGTCTGGGGCAAGTCTCAGAAAATTAAAAAAAAGAGGTCTAAATGTGGGTGGGGTCTGCAAAAGAGTATATAAGGAAAAGAATTGAGACAGTAAAGTAGTAGGAGAAATTGCAAGAAGATGACCAGACCTGCCATTCTGTTCAAGACCTGTGACGTTTCTTTTGTGGATTTCTTTGCCTGTGTTTGAGCATTTTCTTCATCCAGGACATCACCAAGCCACCCCACCAAAAAGGGACTGTAATTATTTCTGTTTTTTCTTATTTATCAATCTTGGTCTTTAGTTGTAGGTTGTTATTAGTCTTTGTCTTTGTTAAAAATTAAATGTGTTTTAGTTGTTAAAACTGTGTTTGTCATCCCTTGCTGTTGCTGTTGTGTTATAAATTTAATTACAAATTGGGGCCATAACAATATATATATATATATATATATATATATATATATATATATATATTTGTTTATAACATGTTCATACACAACCAATAGCCGGTATATACTTTGTATATATTAATACAATAATATATTCTAATTCTCACTACTACACACATTTATCAATACTATACACCATGTGCATTTTTCTCAATGTTTGTATATTTGTATATTGCATAGTTTTTTATCATATATTTTTATACTGCTAAGCACTTCTGGATGGATGCAAACTGCATTTCGTTGCTGTGGACTTGACATGTGCAATGACAATAAAGTTGAATTCTATTCTAAATACTTCAAGAAATCACTGTCTGTAAACAGTCCGCCGTGCCATCCACAGATGCCACCTAAAACTCCATCATGCAAAAAGGAAGCCATTGTTGAGCATGATACAGATCCGCCGCCGTGTTCTGTGGGCCAAGGCTCATTTAAAATGGACTGTTGCGAAGTGGCAAAGTGTCCTGTGGTCAGACGAGTCCAAATTTGACATTCTTGTTGGAAATCATGGGCGTCGTGTCCTCTGGGCTAAAGAGGAGAAAGACCACCCCTCCTTTTATCAGCGTTCAGTTCAAAACCCAGCTTCACTTATGGTATGGGGATGCATTAGTGCATATGGTGTGGGACACTTGCATGTTTTAAAAAGCACCATGAATGCTGAAAAGTATATAAAGGTTTGAGAGCAACATATTCTCCCCTCAAGACGACATCTATTCCAGGTAAGGCCTTGTGTATTTCAGCAGGACAATGCAAAACCACATACTGCAGCCATTACAACAGCATGGCTTCGTAGTAGAAGAGTCTGTTTGCTGAACTGGCCTGCCTGCAGTCCTGATCTTTCACCAATTGAGAACAGTTGGTGCATAATTAAACAAAAAGTCTGTCAAAGGAGACCCAAAACTCTCCAGCAGCTGGAAGCCTGGAATAAACAAGAATGGGATCAAATTCCAATGGCTAAACCCAAGAGACTTGTCTTCTCAATGCCCAGACGCCTCCACTCAGTGTAGCATCCCCTCTTCTTTTTTAACACAATGGTAAACAGGCCCCTGTCCCAGCTTTTTTGAGACTTGTAGCACCCATCAAATTTGAAATCAGCTCATTTTGTGGATAAAATTGTCAAATTTCTGTTTCAACATTTGCTGTTATCTCTGTTCTATTGTGAATAAAATACTGGCTGGTGTGATTTGAAAGTCATTGCATTTTGATTTTATTCACAATTTACACTTTGTCGCTACTATTTCGGAATTGGGGTTGTGCAACGTTATGCTCTACCAGCCTTACAATCTGTAGGAATAAAGAAATCCTCCTGTCTTACTAATTTATGTAAATTCTTCTCCTTTCTGCTCCCATGTAGCATAAATTCTTGGACGTTTTTGGTGTTCACTAGTGGTTTTCTAATTAAAAGTCAGGGCCAAAAAATGATAAGTTAGCCTCTGGGTGCTGGCTGGTCAGGAATTTTGAGCCAAGTTATATAAATGGCCAAATTACTTTCTATTCATTCAACGGCACCATTTGAAGTACAGACACTGCAGATAGTGCAGCCAGCTCATATTAGATAAAAATGCTCTTAATTATTTAATTTAAATAATGAATATTTGGCTTTGTTAAATTATACTGACAGACTCCAAGTCCCTTGTTTTGTGGAGAGAATACTGATCACATTAGTGCAGGACCCTGCAGTCCTTCACATGCGCGCAGCAGTGTTTCCAAAACCTCTGTGGAGGACCCCTTTCCTGCATGGTTTGTAGCTCCCTGCTGCAGCACAGGTGACTCAAATGATCAGCTCGTTATCAACCTTTGAAGCTGCTGATAGTTAAGTAGGGCGAGATCTAAAACATGCAGGAGAAGTGTTACTACAGGTTTGGGAAACAATTTTGAGAAGTTGCTTTTTGTTCATGCAAGTATAGGTACAGTAACTTTCCCTGTGCAAGTGATAAACAAACAAAATGCTGCAAATACAGAGAGTCCTGAACATATATTCAAGATTTGTCCTGCTGGTTTTGCGCGCAGTGAGCTGTCATGAAATTGGCATGCACTGAACCCACTCCATAATCAAGCAAAACACTTTCAGACATGCTGCAATTTCATTTTGTGGATGATTTTATCATTTTAATTTTAAAACCTCCGTGATATGACAATTACCCAGCACGTTTCATGACTGAAAATAGGTTTGTATTTGCACTTTAAACATATAGCGCAATGATTGAATCGCGTCGCTACAGTAAGTATACTGGATAATCATACAATTTGGCTTTCAGCAGGGCAGCGTGTGGCTACAGAAACGTAGTTTACCACCATCAGAGCGTGAATGTGTGAGTGAATGAATAATATATCCATTGCGAAGCGTCTTTGAGTGCCCAGAAGAGCGCTATATAAAACTGATGCATTATTATTATTCATGCAAAGGGATTAGCATGACTCGGTTGCTATTTATCAGCTCATGAGCACAACAGGATAAAATAAATTTTACCGGTCTGTAACTATGCTTTAGGCCCAAGTGGCTACATGTGACCAAAAGCTTTACAGAAGAAGAGAAAAGGGTTGATGCACCATTTTACATAGTGAAGTACCTGTTAATGAATGGCCAATCATCTGATGAGTCCTCAGCCCTCGAACCTCAGAGAAACAATCGCCCCTGTCTGCAGAAGGGGAGGTAAAGTGCAAAGGTCGAAAGAGGCGGCTGCAGGTATGACTCCGTTGTATATAGCGTCAGCAACTCTTGAAGCAGAACTTCCCTCCCAAAGTATTCATCTCATGCCTGATTTCCACTTAAAGTTTTCATTTCTGAAATAGATTGGGTGTATAGAATGTGCCGAAGTATAGCCAGGAGTACACTCCACTGATCCGGAGTGATCCGAACATTTCTACACATCATCCCCCAGATTTAAATTAGGCCGATCATCTCACGGAAGCTTTATTTATTTTTAATATCAGGAGGATATTAGAGACTTCATTTAGTTTATGTATCAGGTTTCTTGGTGCATGAAATTGCTTTTACATGCATTTCCCATAACAATAAAATAATCTAAAATACGCCTGGGAAATGAATGGGCGTTAAAAAAGCGGCAGTTTATGATTGACAGTGATGAGTGGTCAATGAGAGCAGTATGTATATTAGCTTGTGTATCGCTGTTTGTTTATTTGCTTTTCTCAATGTAACTGAGCAGTAACCACATTATAGTTACTGAAGCGACATCTCAGGGAACGTGAGAGGCCTGTGAAAACTCCTGACTCGGTGCTGGGACACCTTTCGCTGGATGTGTTCACAGAACTTCACACCCAGAACCCCCTCAAATTTCAAACAGGAACATACATATTAAACACTGTTCCAGGTGTAATCAGGTTACATCACTAATCCTCCTTTGTGAAATACCACTGAGAATCCTGTTTCCGAAATAAAGCTAACGTGGTACTCTAGATTAGTAAGATGATTAACTTCCCTTCATAATTTTCAGTTCACAAAGTCAGGTCACTGTTCAGGTGGGCTTGGCACCGAGGCAACAGGGTCTCAGCTAAAGGTTCACCAGTTAGCAGGACTGTACACATGTAGCTTGTGTAAACAACTGGACATAATCAAACTCCCAAAAGATACAGCAATGAGTTGTCACTACTATTTTATGAATCTTCTATAATTGTAAGCGGAGTGTGTTGAAGGAAATGGGTTTTCAGACAAAGGAAAGGCCCTGTAAAGCGCTCATATAATTCTATCCCTGGATGATGTGTCAGGGATACTGTGGATCAGCCGTTGTCACGCTGCTTTCATAGATATTTTGTAGTGAGCGTTTTACTGACCACAAATTTCTACAGATTCCATCTGTGTTTGCAGCGGGGAATGTGTGTGGTCAGGTCACAAAGCGTATAGATTTTGGGAGTGATTGCTTTAGGGGGTCCAGGAATGCACATTGACCCACGGGCGACTGGCTGTCAAGTAATGATTCTGTAAACGACCGATTTAGCAATGATGGAATTATTCAATTTCAAAAATCAATCGAATCAGTTATGCCTAGTCAAAGGGAGTCCACAGTCATCATATTGCTCCCCAATTTCATATAATTTTACACGCCAGCAAGATAAAAATACACAGATAACATAATTTATTATTTTGTGTCAAGTATAAAAGAACTACAAGATGCGCCAAGAAAATATAGTTCATGGGGCAAGAAAATCACAGCAATATTGCAATTATCACTGACAGACATTTAATGGCATTCTGGAATGTTCTGTGGAGTTACCTGGTTGAATATGCATGATTCCAATCAAGAGGTTTCCTGTTTGCAATATATTTATATATTTGACGTTTTCCTATGCCCAGGTTCTTTAAATCTGGTGTTCCATGTGCTGGGGAGCCATGTGACATAATTTAATGTTCCAGCGCTATGCTGGAGAATTTACAGTATGTGTTTTTTTATGAATTTACGGCGGTGAGTCTGCAAATACTTGCCAAGCTTCCCTCCTACAGAAGCCAGAGGTAAAGCCGCCTCCTGAAAGCAGTAGGGTCCTGATGGCCTCACGTTCCATGCATGATTAATCTCTCTTTCACAACTGTGTGGACTGATTGATGGATTAATTAGTCTTTAACGACACTTTCAACTCTTTTACGGTTATCTTTTGAGAGTCATACTCTTAGCGATGGGGAGGTTTCACACACATACTCTCTGATGGGTGATTTAGAGTGTACAGATAGCCTAGCATACAGGTGTTTGTACTGTGAGAAGAGAGACGAGCGCTCAAGCAAACACAAGGACATCGTGCAAACCTGCAGTAGAGAGGAAACATCTGAGGTGATTCAATACTATATTCACAAATGAATCAAACTTCATGCTGAAATATAATTCAGGATATAAGTTCCCACAACAAGCATGAAACCATCTGGATTGTTTCAGTAACACACAGTGCTGTGAAGTATGTTTTCCCCTCTCTAATTTCTTCTTTTTTGCCTATTTGCCGCACTTAATTTTTTCAGAACATCATACTAAATCCATTATTTGACAAACACAACCTGATTAAACATAATGTGAAGTTTTTTTTTTTTTTTTTTTTGTTTTTATTTCTGGTTTTGCATCTCCAGCCTCACCTGAATCTGGAAGCCCAATCCGAGAACTATATGCCAGGCTTGCTAGTTTCCGTACCCTTGTTGCCAGCTCAGGAGAGACAGTTGGCGGCTCCCCTGCGAAGCACAAGCCTGTCAGTCCCTGCCTCTTGACACTTATAGGTTGAAACCTCACAAGTTCAGAGCGAGGGCGGGGGATACCCGAACATTAGCAAGCTTAGAATCTCACTGACGAGCACCCGGCTGGCCAACAGGAGGCGCTAGAGCAATAAACAATAATCTCGAACCAGCTGTTCCTCCCAATTTATTTCCCCTGCAGTGCAAAGCCAAATGTGTACAGCTCTGAAAAGCCCACCAGCCACTGCTGGCATTGGCATGACCGGGTCTCGAACCCGGGCCATGGAACTCACTACGCTTGAGTCCCATCACTTCCCGCCCCGTCAGTCCCTCGTCCGGAACCCCTCACCCTGAACCTGCTCTTGGGTTCCTCTGGATTCTGGTCCCCTGACCCGTCCTCTCCTCTGGTACATCTGGTTCCTCGGCCTCCACGTCTGCAGGCTGCTCCGCGCTGAGATTCTGTCCTGCTGCTGCGACTGATGCGCTGCTGTGCTGTTCTCTCGCTCCTGCAGCGTCAGCGGTGAGTCTCCTGGAGTTAAAGCTCCCTGTCCCTCCGACAGCTGTGATCTGCCCAGGGTCCCTTTTTCAGACTCAGTTCATTTCTCTCTCTCCAGTCCAGTTTCTTTTCTGCGTCTCCTGTAAGGGAGTTTCCTGTTCAGCGCCGTTGCTGCCTACGGCCTGCGCTTTGGGGATCTTGCGGAATTGATCTTACACTTATAAAGCACTTTTCAATAAAATCTTTTGGTCTAAATTCTTTACAAATAAAATTGAATTCCAGTTGAATTGAATGATTGAAGGGGGGGGATATCTGAAATAAACTGGCCCCGCGTGAAAAAGCAATTGCTTCTGCAGTCACTCAAACAGTCCTCCCATTTTTGGGAATCAAAAAATTTTAGTCAGTATAATATGATCATTTTTAATGTAATGTGGCATAATCTTTAAATACAATGACTGTTTGAAGGATAGTATGTGAGACCCAGACTCACCAGATTTGGGAGCACATTTATTTAACGGACTATAATATGCATATATTTGAATGTTTTGCCTTATCTGCATCTGTTCTGTGGCCCCATGATACAGCACAAGCAGATAAGGCTGTTTAGTTAGGTGATTATTAAATGCCTTATTATTATTATAGCCTTACCTACATACTGTATGTTATATGGACCCACGATGTCATTAAAGAAACTGCTCTACTCTTGCACTGCCTCACACTTATATTGTTGCTGAATAAGTCATGTCTTTTGTGAATAAAGTGAGAGGTGTATTCGGCCAGCCTCACATTTTATCAGATAGTGACAGTGTGACTCGTCTTTTCACAGATTATCAGCGATGTGCCGTCTGAGGGTTTCTCTGGGGTTCACACTGCTGTGCTCTGTGCTGCACGCGCTCAGTATCGTGTCAGTGCATTTGTGCTTTTCAGGAATTTCGTTTGCGTGTTTGTGGTTTTCATTTAGTTTGCCTGTAGGTGGTGCTGTGCTTGTGAAGAATGAGTGTTTGAGAAATCAGATTTAAATCTCGCCCAAGTGCACCTGGCTTGAGCCCATTTACACTGGACCCTTTAGCAGGGCTGGAGTGCAGATCTGACAAACCAGGCATTTATCCCAATGGACCCATTCAACACTGTGCAGAAATGGTTTAGATTTTTTTTTTTAAATATTCCTCACAACCAGCCCATAAAGCAGCAGAGATGGTTTATTTTCTATAACAGCCTGACCAACACTGTAGTGAAAACAAATTCAATGTGTACAATGTCTGAAAGCAGCCTGTGGCAACGTCACCAACAATGAAAATCCCGTCCTTGAAGGCAAGATGTAGGACTGAGTCACTCGACACTTCGCCTCATCCTTTTCATTCTGAATGCAAGAACCTCTTTTGGCGCTGATTGCTCTCCGTACCCATAATGAATCAGAAACAACTGTTGCCAAGGCTACTGCAAGGCGAGTCTGCTGCTCGGAGATGGAGAGAAGAACTGTGCGTACAGTTTTAAGGATCGGCGGTGTGCTGTTCAAGATGTATGTCTGATTCGGTGCTAATTAGAAGCCTGCACAATATTTTAGAGGCCGAGGGCGTGATTTTTCCCTTGATATTCGATACACGTAAGGTCTATCGCTACCTCCTCAGCATTCTGTCAATGGGTGTGGTTCCTCTGTTCTCATTAAAATACGTGCATGAGCTGTGTGATCGCCGTTAGCAGGGCCACCCCTCCCTAAAATCAGAGCATACGCTGTGAGAAGGGCCTTACATTCGTACACAGGGCACCAAGTCACACTAAAGAGAGAAACCAGACCTGTCGTCTGACCCTGCACACACCGCTGCAGCAATTGCCAACCAGCGTCGGACCAGTCATTGGTCTGAGACACTGGGGTTGAGCCGTTTGAGCAGGGCTTTGCGCTGGTGAAGAGATGGTGACTAAAACCTTGAGTCCCGCGCGGGCAAGAGGGGAAAAAAGACAAAAGAAGAGAAAGAAGCTCGGGTTTCACCTGCTGGGGGAATATTGAAAACAAAATGTGAATCTTTGTTGATGTGTTCACCCCAGCTGCTACTTATGAGACAGGAGAGAAGCTCAGTCACTTTGTAGACTTCGACTGTATATTCAAATCTTTTCCGGCAGCAGCTATTTTCATTCACTGGATGTTATGTTAATACTGGTGATGTCACTTCAATATGTGCCTGGCTACACATGTGCCTTCTCATTCAGGATGTCAGGGACACACGGATCGTGTTGCAGACAGCCGTCCAGATTCCACACCAGAGTTTTATCATAAAGCTGCATTACAGAGTTGTTATCAAAGTCGTTAGTCAGATAGTCCGGGTTTTTAAATTGGACAAACAGATAGCAGCGCTAAGACAAGATCTGGAGCCAGGGTCAGGCAGGCGGGGTTTGTCTCCTATAGGACAAATGCAGCATCCAATCGGGATCCAAGGATGTTGCCAGCAGCTGAAGCAAACCAAAGCAAAATTCGAAACCAGAAAAATCGAGATTCACCAACAAACGAGAAACAGATCAACAAGGCAGCACACGAGAGCACAGCATGAAACAGCCGAGCACAGACTGAACAGAGAGAGGAACACATACACACGCAAACTCAACGAATCAGAGAGGACGCTGGTGGAGAGATTGGCTGGGGAGGCGGGGCTTGAGAGAAAACAGCACGAGCAAATCTAATAGTGGAGCGGCTCAGGCAGGATTTCCACCAGAATCACTCAGTTTTTGCAGAAAGCAAGAAACTTTGCACAGGGGTAGCTCTACCCATGGGGTTCTAGAAAAAAATAGCCCCATGAAATTTGTGCCCCCAGGTGGCCGCCATCTTGAATTTCACTATGGCTGCCAGTCTGCATCTATTATCACCCATAACTTCAAAACTAAGACAGACGGAGATATTCTGTTTGCTGCTAGCCCCCCAAAAATGCTCGCAGGCCGACAAGGTGAAACCGAACTGACACCGAGTCATTAAAAGCATTACACGGAACAGACACAATCAGAAACTCTTTAGAAAGGTTTTGTTTATGAAAGGCAGTTACAGTTTGTGGATCATAAAGAAGAGGGTGCTTTATGTTGGTAAAATTGAAATTTTCGTTGTTTGGTATAGTTGTGATCCAGGTCCTATCCATGCCTTTTTGTGTTTATGACCACGATAAAGAATACTTTATATCCCTGCAACACGGACCTACACAGTCGTATGGGGATTTCCCTGACCCAACATAAGTCGATGATGTGGTTTTTGGGGAAATGAGCAAGCCTCCGCAATGTGTACGAGCCCAATGACGTCAACTGGGTTTAAAATGGTAAAAATACCATAGTATGTCATTCTTGGTGAATAATATACATATTTTAACAGTTTTACCATATTAATTTCCATTTTGTTTCCTTTTTTCTTGTCTGTCTTCTCTCCGTGGTTCCACATCTTTGTGTTTTCGTCTGTCTGAGTCATGCCTCCCCCGCGCGAGAGTTTGATTGATTGAATAATTATCTGGGTTGCTCCCCCGCCCCTTTGCGCACTCCTCTCACCTTCGCGAGATGTTCCGTCTCTTGCTATCAGTCCTGCATCCATTTATTTTCCCCTTCTGTCTCTGTTTAACCGAACCCTCTTTGGCCGTTTATGGCATCTCTGCCTCCAGGCAATGATGTATTCAATGCTCTGTCAATCAACACAGATGTGAGCTGCGGTACACATTTCATATAACAAGAATTGCTGTTCTCAGCTGAGGGGGTTATAACCAAATGAACTCACAGAATGTCGCAACTTTTTAAATCTTTATTTGCAGGGTTTCTACCTCTGTAGGTTGAAAATATAGGACCCATGTGTTCCTTCAATTGACTGAAACGGATGGAAAATACCCCAGTATCTCCAATAAACTACATCTCTGTGAGACTGACGGCCCCAATTAAATTCTCAACTTTGATTATTTTCTCTGGTTCAGTTGCTCATCAAAAGAAGTTCGTCATAAATGCACCTGGGGAAATTCCTCCAAGACCAACCAGTTCTCCTCTGCTCCTGTTACCTCCCATTCCTGCTGCGCCATGAATCCCACAAAACAGTCATACTTGAAATCTGTCTCTTGGGAAATTGCTCGGTTTGGCACGCAGTATCAAAGATGTGCTCTGTGTGCAGAATGTTCTGTAATGAAGGTAAAAAAAGACTGGATGTGATTATTCCATTTCTGTACAACAGGGGTCTGCCAGTTATTTCGCTCTTCCACACCAGTGGTTCAGACAAGTCAATAATTGGCTGAAGAATCCACACCTGACTCTCGGTGCTTACAGTTGTATGCAGAAGTTTGGGCACCCCAGATCAAAATTTCTGTTACTGTGAATAGCTAAGCGAGTAAAAAGATGTCTGCTCTCTAAAAGGCATAAAGTTGAAGAGGACACATTTCTTTTATATCTTGAACAAAATTATTTTTTAATTTCCATCCTTTTACAGTTTCGAAGCGACAAAAAAGGAAAAGAGTCCGAAGCAAAAGTTTGGGCACCCTGCATGGTCAGTTCATAGTAACACTCCGTTTGGCAAGTACCACAGCTTGTAAACTTGTAAACACTTTTTGGAGCCAGCCAAGAGTTTTTAAAATTCATAAAATTTTGCCAATTAAGTTCATAAAATTTTGCCAAAGGCAAAGTTTTATGAGATTCTTTGGCTGCCTTGCATGTGCTGCTCTTTTGAGGTCCATCCACAGATTTTCGATGATGCTGAGGTAGGAGACCTTGAGGGCGATGGTGAAACCTTCAGCTCGCACCTCTTGAGGTAGTCAGTTGTGGATTTTGAGGTGTGTTTAGGATCATTATCCTGTTGTGGAAGCCATCTGCTTCTCATCAGCTTTTTTACAGATGGTTTGATGTTTGCTTCCAGAATTCGCTGGAATTTAATTGAATCCATTCTTCCTTTGACGAGTGACATGTTCCCTGTGCCACTGGCTGCAACACCAGCCCAAAGCAGGATCCATCCAACCACGTGCTTGACAGTTAAAGAGGTGATCTTTTCATGAAATTCTGAATCCTTTTTTCTCCAAACATACCTCTGCTCATTGCAGCCAAAGGCATTTATTTTAACTCCATCAGTCCACAGGACTTGTTTCCTAAATGTGTCCATCTTATTCAGATGTTTCTTAGTAACTGAATTACATGATGAGGATGCAGGAAAGGTTTCCTTCTCATGACTCTTCCATAAAGGTCATATTTGAGCAGGTGTCACTGAACCGTAGGGCGGTTTTTTCTGAATATAATGGATCTGGTCAGTAGAGTAGATAGTAGATTAGTTAAAAGTGTTTGTTTAATTAAATCTGTTTAAGTTTAAAAATTTTGTCTGTCATCCCTTGCTGTCACATACAGTATGTAATAACAAATTGGGGCCATAACACTAGGCAGCTGCTTAGAGGACCCTGTGGCTTTCGATTGTTGGGCCAAGGTTAGAGGAGTCTGTGTATTTATAAACTTTTGCATCATCTGGCCTTTCCTAATGATGATTGTGAACAAGCCTTAGCCCTTACAAGCTAAATACGGTCTGAGACTATAGTCAAAGTTACTTAAGAACTCAAATCTTTTGGGGTGCCCAAACTATTGAACGGCGCTCATTTCTTTTTACGCTCTAGAATTGTACAGAACAAAAGTAATCCACTAATATAGCTTAAAATATCAAAATGAATGTTTTATCTTTAAATTCATGCCATTCAGAGATCAGTTCATCAGCTACTTGCTTAAGTATACTCAGTAACAGAAATTTTGATCAGGGGCGCCCAAACTTTTGCATACAGCTATATATATCAGTTGATGGGCAGGACACCATGAAAACCTGCAAACAGTCAGAGCCGTGTGTTTTCCTAGCGGCACAAGAGCAAGTCCAATGCGGTTAGTGCCAATGTTTTTTGGATGATAAAGCTCACTTGCATTTGGAGTGTATCGTGGTACAGTGCGCTAGTGCGGTGGGTTGGTTCAGATTTGGTTAACTAGGGTTGTATGAGGTGCAAACAGAGCAGTGAAAGTTTGAGACGGCAAAGAGGTCCCCTCTGGGACAGTGGGGAGGTGTCTGCACTGGCAGTGATCCGGTTCCCTCCAGAATCAGGTTTGACATTGAGAATTCAAAATGAAGAAGGACGTCTTCGTATTACTGAGAAAAGTGGGCAGTTTGCAGCGATATTTATAGACTCCAAAGGAACGTTTCTACCACCTACATTTGTGAAAATAATAAAATAATAGAAGATAAATGGAAATAAAATATTGATTTAGTTTCATGCATTCATTCACATCCTGAAGTGGGGAGAACATGCGAACGCCACACAGAACGGTTCTGCCTGCGAATCAGAACCAGGTCTGATATTGATATGAATGACTGCATGTATGAAGAGCCTGTATTCCAGCACCTACACTATTCAGGACTAATTAAGCATTATACGGGGTGGGAGGGGTCTTCGAGGGAGCGAATCGAGTCGTGGCTCTCATGTGGAATTATGCATGTGGAAGTGAATATTTGTGAATTTATGGAAGCAGTGTTGTAAAGAGCCTCTGATTACATACTGGGCGTGGAAAGAAAAAAAGGCAAAAATCTTTGTTCTGGAGAGAATGTGAGATGCCAGTGTTAGACAATACAGAGTATGATTTTCTCTCATCGTGCAATTTCCCAAATGTAATTACATTTTGATTGTAGCCTTAAATTATGGAGTGTGACAATCAAATTGCAACCAAAAGAACTCAAAATCACAATTTAATGACTGCAAGCCCCTCAAACTTATTTTTCTCAAAAAAAAAAAAAAACACTCTCTGACTTGCTCTGTTTGGATTGAAGCGCCGAAGAAAATAAATGGCCATACAAAAGAAGTTTCTCTAATCTGCTCGAGCAGCTTGTTTACGAGCGCCCTGGGGGAAGGGTCACCTGACAGGAAGGACTCGAAACTTCAAACCAGGAGCGATGTGGATATTAGAGCAGATCAATCCCGTATTGGATTCGCGGACGAGCGTTTTCACGGTAGCAGTCAGCGCATTTGTCTCGCAGTCCCAGAAATTGCACCTGTTCCCCATCGCCAGCTAGTGTGTTTAGAGTAGATGGTGTTGAATCCTACAGCAGAACGAACCATAGAGGAATTATGAATATTCACGTTTGCCTATGATGCAGGATGTTTTAATGACCCAAAGGCAACAGTCAAGTTACTGTCTTGCAGGAAGTATGGGGTTATTGGGTTAGAGGGATGAGTCATCCATCACCGACGTCGAATGAGCCGTTGGCTGCTCAGTCTCCATCATTGGCCAGATCTGTCACTGACTTTGGGAAGAATTTAACCCCCTGCAATTTCTTATCAGTCTTAATTTTGACCCTGATCCCACAACATATCTCGAAAACCAACATCACTTCACCCTCACCCAAAATCCTACCCTTCAGCAAAGCCTAACCTTAACTTTAGGAAGTGGTGAGATTAACTGCAGCCATGATGTTTTCCTAACCGTGTGTTTTGGAATTCACTGCACTGCTGTAGGTTGTGATAATTTAATAATCAGACCATGCGAATTTCATTTTTTCATTGACTGTATAAAAAGATGGACAACCTACCGGCTCCCAAAAAGCGATGCCGAAACATGGATATTTCGCTTAAATTTACTCATGCAAACATCCGCAAGGAGTTTGAAAATCCCACAAAAAATTGGCGAAGTTCCCACTCTGAATACAGCATAACGGAGTGGTAGCTGCAAAGTTACCCATTTGAGTTTGTAAAATCTGTTCAAATTGGTTAAGCAATATTTGGGAACTGGTCACCCTAATTAGGGTGAAATGTTCACTCGTCAGGTTGCACTGAGAACAGGGCAGGTTCCAGACTTTTGCCTCAAAAAAAGCATGAGTTAGACATTTCACTTCTGTACCTTGTGGTCTAATTGATACATATGAAATTGAAAACTGGCATAAATGCCCTTTTTTGTAAAATAGTCACTTAGCAATCTATCTATGCTTACTATAAAAACTTTAAATTCATTTAAATTACTCAGTTAAAATTGATAATTTTTCATTTTCTTTGGTATTTTTGTTATATACGATATGCAGTGATGATTGTAAGGTAATATGTACACTGTTGTCAAGTCTCTCATTATTTCTCATGGTTTATTGATAGTTTTCAGCCCCTCAGCAATTCTAGCCAATGGCGTATCGTCCGTCCGTCTGATTCTAGCCCCTATCTGTCCATTTTTCTGTCTGTCAGTCTTTCCACCGCTTGTTACTGCTCTTGCTGGCCAGCTGCTGTAGGGACAGCCGTCAGATTTAAAGTCTGTATGATGCTAAATTCACCGCTCCCATCTTTACCTAATTTTAGGCCACACTGAAGGGGTATGTAACACCAAACACAATCTAGTTTGTATTAAGCGAATCATTTTGTCATAGATAGCAGCAGACTATTTCACAAAAAAATTAACTAAAACCCCATGAGATTTATTAGCAATTGGTGCCATTGATACCAAATGAACCACCATATGGTTTAATGAGTCATGTTTTGAGTCAAGAGCTTTTTTCAGGTTGTCAAACTGAAATCTTCCCGAACGCCTGTTCTCCGCTCGTAGCTCTAGTCGCACTAGTGAATATTACTGAATGTGCGTAAAGCAATCATGTACGAATGAGTATCATGATGTCACTGTTGTTGTGGGGACACAAATCAGGTAAGTACTGTGTGACGTCATGATTAAGTAATGATTAAAGGAGCAATATGTAAGAAATGTATGTTGATTAAACATGAAATAGCCCTGATATATCAGCAGACATTAAGGAATGATGTTAATTTCAAATACTTATATCACTGACAATAGTAGTCCAGCCAGAATATTCTCATTACAAAAGCGAAGTTGCAGCCCACAACTAATGTTGATGTTGACATTTTGTGTTTTGGCCTGTTGCGCCGCCCTCCAACTATCTCCCAATCACGAAGACAGCAGCATTTCGGCATCCAGGTTGCCAGTTACCACTGAGCTGCAGCTACCAGCGTTTCGGAGCACAAATGTCTGACTTTACTAAAAATAAAAAGGAATGTGACTGCAGTACCAGTTTTGGCCACAAACTTACATACGGCTCTTTTAACCCTTCATGTGTCTCTCACACTTTGTCCAGTTTATTGGGTCGGCCTGTAGCTCCTCTGTTGAGCATAAACATGTCTGATAATTCACCTCGACCTTCTCATATGGTACCTGTGTACAGAGGCCGCCTAATGTGATTGTACTGTCGACAGCAGGGCTCACCAAACCAGGAATAGCAGCCCCAGACCAGCGTGTGCAAACTTACAGCTGTGCACCACATATTTTTATTCCAAGTTTCCTGCGTTTTACTCAAAGAGTCCAGAAGGAGATGTAGTTCAGATAAGTTCAGCAGTTTTGATGCACAGGGTTTCAGCGCATGGTATAAATTGAAAACCCTCGAGCTAATAGTACTCAAGTCATTTTTTTACACGGCATGAGGTAAAGGTGGGAAAATAGCGAGCAAAGCTTCCTGAGTCCACTGCCTCGACTGTCTCAAACGGACGTTTGGTGACTTAAGTTCCTTTAGCACTGGGGTCTTTAATTTAAACTATCTACACAGTCCACTAACTTCTGGGCAGACAACTTCCTCTCAGCTGACTCCTGAGCATCAGCACTAACGCAACCCTCATCAGGCAAACTCAGAGATGGATTAACAGTGACGCTTCAGGGGGTTTGGATACGGGGATTACTTTCTCCATGATCCATCGTGTGAAACTAGCTCTCGCACATGAAGAATTCACACTCCCAAAAATACTTCTGCCTACAATTTCCTCATTAAACTCAGGGGCTGTTAATGTGGTTTGTGGTGTGGAGAGAATGAACAGATTACTCAGTGCAGATCTCCCTCTCTCTTCTGTTAGCGATGTACAGGGAGTGAGGACAGGCCAAGTCACAGCTGAGAAACAGGTAAATTCCTGCCCCCCCGAGCAGGGCAGTGAGAGAGCAGATGTGCTCTGGGTCTCCTGTGGGTCTTGCGGATATCATGGAGTGTCAGTGTGAGGATCTCTTTCGCATCATTATAATATTGAATACTGTGTGTTGATGATGGTGCAAAATCTGGGTGATCACACCCTTTATCAGATACTGAGATATTAGAAAGCTCAGTCACGGGCACCAGCTGTGGAAAGTTCTGGATAAAAATGCCTGTGTGGTCGCTGACTGGCTATAGTGCATGATAGAAAAAAATGAGATTGATTATGTGGGATTTCATGTACAAACAGTCAGAAGATGTTTATAAATGATTTTTATCCATTTTTTTCATGTTATTTTACGAACATTCTTTATTCACCTACCCCAAGACGGTGTATGTTTTCGCCGGCGTGCGTTTGTCTATTAGCAGGATATCTCAAAAACGGCTGAATAAATTTTAACCAAACTTTGCAGAATGTTAGGGTAACACAAGAGGAACAAGTGACTAGATTTTGGCATATCTACGCCAAAGGACAGCTGAGATATAGGCCAAAGTTCAAATCCAGCTATGCTGCTAGAGATTTCAAGTCTTTCCAATTAGCCGGATTTCCAATCAGTGTACTTTTGGGTTTTGCTGCCACCTGGTGGTGGAATGTAACAATACCCCATATCAGCCAACGAAAATCACTAATGCACAGAGATGCCTTGGCGTGGCGGAGGTGCTGCGCTCTCTGAGTGCAAAAAACAGCAAAGTTAATTTACTACCCCAATTCCGAAATAGTTGTAACAAAGTGAAAATTGTGAATAAAATCAAAACGCAATGACTTTCAAATCACATCAGTCAGTATTTTATTCACAATAGAACGGAGATAACATAGCAAACCTTGAAACTGAGAAATTTTGCAATTTTATCTACAAAGTGAGCTCATTTGAAATTTGACGGCTGCTACAGGTCTCAAAAAAGTTGGGCCAGGAGCCTGTTTACCATGGTGTGGCATCCCATCTTCTTTTTAATACAGCGTGGAGGTGTCTGGGGATTGATCCCATTTGATCCCACTCTTGTTTAATACAGGCTTCCAGCAGCTGGAGAGTTTTGGGTCTCCTTTGACAGACCTTTGTTTAATTATGCGCCAAATATTCTCAATCAGTGAAAGATCAGGACTGCAGGCAGGCCAGTTCAGCACACAGACTCTTCTACTACGAAGCCATGCTGTTGTAATAGCTGCAGTATGTGGTTTTGCACTGTCCTGCTGAAATACACAAGGCCTTCCCTGGAATAGATGTCATCCGGAGGGGAGCATATGTTGCTCTAAAACCTTTATATACCTTTCAGCATTCATGGTGCTTTTTAAAACATGTAAGTGTCCCACACCATATGCACTAATGCATCCCCATACCATCAGAGATGCTGGCTTTTGAACTGAACGCTGCTAACAGGAGGGGTGGTCTTTCTCCTCTTTAGCCTGGAGGACAGAATGCCCTTGATTTTCAACAAGAATGTCAAATTTGGACTCGTCTGACCACAGGACACTTTCCCACTTTGCTACAGTCCATTTTAAATGAGCCTTGGCCTATTTTAGATGGGCCGTCCGCTCTACCTCTTGAGCCATGCCATCCCCTCTTCCCTTTACTTCTGAGAGACTCAGCCTCTCTAAGACATCCATTATATAGCCAATCATGCTACACACCTGATGCCAGTTAACTTAATTACTTGCAAAATGTTCTTTCAGCTGATTCTCTTATACAAAATTGCTTTTTCAGCCCTTTTATGCCTGTGTCCCAACTTTTTTGGGACCTATTGCCGCCAGAAAATTTTAAATAAGCTCATTTTGTGGATAAAAATGTAAAATGTCTCAGTTTCAACATTTGAAATGTTATCTACTGTAGGTTGTATTGTAAATGAGATATTGGCTCATGTGATCTGAAATTCATTGCATTTTGATTTTATTCACCCCTCATTTGCACTTTGTCCCAACTATTTCAGAATTGGGGTTGTACATTGTTGAATAATTCTTTGTATCTTGAAGTTTACACCATAAATTATAATACATCTAAGATTATGGAGAGTTAGTCCAGTGTTACAGAGCCTTACACAAACAGAAATATGGATATAATATCACAGATATGCAGAGATGTCATAAAAGACATGTCATAAAGTGGCCTTGTCGTAAACAATAAGAAACTTTGTGCTTTTTTTAATGGATGACTGAGAAAAAACATAATGTCCCCAGACGATAGAAGTCTTTTCTAGAATAGAATGAACAGGGCATACTTCAGCTGGAAGCTACACAATCTTTATCGTTTTTCATAAGTGTTTTCTATTGTACCCGATGGCCCTATTACAAACCAAATTAGAAGACGTACATTGTCCATGCAAATTACCACCCATTTGCGTATTGTCCTACATGCATTTATGGATAAGTACCTTGTTCATCGGTGATCCTGTGACTAGCAGCCATTATCGTTTTCTCTGTGTTATTCAGTAGTGGGAATATAGCATTGCATTGTGTGTCTGTATGTTTGTCAGTGGGTCTGCAGCTGCATTTCAGCATTGTTAGACTTTTTTTCTTCATTTTTCTTACAAAACAATCTTTTTGAAAGTGCTGTTATGACTAAAAGTCACTTCCATTGTGAGGTGTGCGTCATGATGGATGTGACCGAATCTGTGACAGCAGGAGGTTTCTCTGAGTTGAGGGGGTAATTGGCTTTTTTGCATAATTCAGTATAATGACCTTGTTGTTGGTGATATATTACAGCCGCTGCTGCATCTGGATTTTTCAATGTTGCCTCTGACCCTTAGATTTGATATCAGTGCCTGACTGTCGAAGAGAAAGAGTTAAATTATCACCGATGCTGTGAATGCGTGAGAGTTGTAGGATAATTTTGTTTTTTTGCCTGAATAGCTATTTTTGCGGAGAGAAAGCCACAAGCCAAACCTCGTTTAAAGGCAGCAGGGTAATTAAACACTTAATTTAAAACCTTTTAGTCAATCGCTAATCAGCTCCCTGCACATATCAGCCATAAAATGCTCACTGTTGTGGTTGTGCCTTTTTGTAGCAAGGCATGAAAACACTTTTAAAGCTCGCGGTGGGAAATCACTCCATTTTGCTTTTGTCGCTCTACTGCTGAACATCTTATCTTAATTGTTGCATTTCCCATTATGGCGCTCTTGGCCCTGAGCTGTTCCAGGAAACTTTCACGTTGAATAAAACTAATAGTTGAGATGAAGCGGATTCCCCCCAAATTGATTATCTGTTGTGGGTCAGAACTGTGATGTAAACTATATATTCCTGTGCTAATTAGATGCCAAGACAAGGCAAATTGTTTCCTAATGTCACTAGCATCTTCATCTAGTCTTAATGTGAACATTTTGTTTCCTGTAATAAGAGGTGACATTTATTCTCAGAGGCAGAATACAGGACAGCAGGACTGTATATTACATGTTCTGGTATTTTGGGATATTCTGAAACGATAGCATTAGCAGCTCTGTCCGTCCCCGTCATTTAACTGAACTTTAAATTGAGCTGATTGTAAAACAGTGGTATCATATTGCTTCAGTATAATTAGACATCATAAAGGCTGTATTGACTACAGGACACGGCTTAAATTTCCTTTTTAATGACGATTATCAGGGGCCAGGCAGCCTAAGCTGTCAGGACCCTATTGTTCAACTGCATGTTCTTCTTTCTTCTTCTGAGGAAATCCTACTTCCCATCCGCGAAAAATCACCAAACGTTGCCCAAAGGTCCAGTCCCATGCCAGATTGCCTCAGCTGCAAAATCAGGCCAGTAGTCCTGATGGTGGCGCTACAGCAAGCCTCTTAAGTTCAAAATTTAGAAAATTCACAACAAATCAACCATATGTGCTACAGATTTGCAACTTTCACTAAAATGTAGCCCCAATACTGAAGAAACGGTTGTACATTTAAACCTCTTGCAAATTATGAAGTCCATAACTTTGTTTGTTTTTGTTTTTTTTCAAAAACTGTAAAACTTATTAAACCTCTCCCCTTCTACAATGTTTGCTCAATGGACACCAACCTTGCTACAGAACGTCTTCAGACTGTCCTACACAAATGATCCACACAGATTTTTGATTTATCAAATATTGAGCCTACAGTGCAGGAGAATGTTTGACTGTAAACGGCATTATAAATGTATACTTGCAAACTCTTGCTAAATACATTTTGAATGTTGATTTAAAAAAAAGACAAAATTTTGGAATCATGGTGTCATGGCTGGGTGACGGAGGGACCCACACACACTGAGGAAGAGTAAAGAGATTTAATAAATATGACAAAAACACACAGAATCCCAAATAGAGGGGAGCAGCAGCTCACACTTAACCGGGCAAAAAAAATACAGAATGAAGCTGCACTGGTACCGATTACAGCAGCCCTTCATACCCTGACCTCTCACCTGCAGCTCGTTAAAGCGCAGGTGAGGAATGCAGGGGGGGGGGGGGGCTGCAAGGGGAAACCCTCACACATGGTAGATGATATTTGGAAAATATTAGAATTTTCTCTCAAAAACTGAATTTTTTACAGCATTTTGAATTTCGCTCTCATGCAAATAATTGGTGTCAATGCAAAAATGGCAGTTTTAAACATCAGTTTTTCACTTATGGAGCCAATAAATCTTTGTTAAAAACAAATTACCAACATCTCCACACTGTCTAGATGCAATTTATGTATTTTTGGATTTTTGTCTTAATAACTGAATTTTTGACAGCCGTTTGAAATCTGCCTTTACACGCTTACAGCTGCTGTCTTGCACACAGGTGACTGGCTTAATCAATTTGCGAAGCTACATGTGACATTTCCGTTTGCCAATTAGCTCAGTGAGACAGACCATAGTCTCTTGTGCCAGAAATAGTGAGTTTGAGCCTCAGCTGATGTAAAATGCACATTAGAGCGACCTTTTCCATCTTCCTACACTCTGCTTGTTGCTCAGAATTGCCTAATTTTGCCTAAAATTGCCCGGCCCCGACCACTGCTGCGCAGCAGCTATAATTTTGAATTGTTGTTGCGACCTACATTTTTGCTTTGTCTCTGCACCAGTTTAGTCACATTTCTCTGAAAAAAAGAAATCAGAAATAGTCACCATATCTTCACTATTTTCCATCCATTGAAAGTTAGTAAGTAAACTGTGCTGACTAATTTTCAAATAATTTTCCATGAGCAGTTTACTGGTGCACTGATTGTTAAAACTTGATAACTTGTGCTGCCATCTACTGGATACATCTTATTATTGCATTAGACACATTCTCAGAACCTCCGTGGAGTTGGGACGGATTTGCCGAATCACTTTCGGCTCTCCTGTGTCATACCAAATGGATGAGAACGGTGCATCGGCAACCTCTCTATCCTGTCCACATATCGCACATCAGAGAATTCTGGATCACTTTGAAGTAATCCTGAAATCACTGCAAATAAATAAATAAAACACACGATCTAATAACTGAGTTACTGCAAAAGAGCATTTGCCAAATGATTTAAATGCAATATGGTTACATTGAATTTCCATCCTAGGTGCATACATAATTAATCTTCTCTGTGATGAGAGGGATCAATACTACCAGTGACCTGCTTATCAGTCTCTATAATGCTTTAACAAAAAAGCTAAATGACAGGCAGCCATTGCATTTACTGTTGTGATCTGTAATTAGATGCCTTTAATGCATGTAATTACTGCCATTGCTTTTGAAGATGAGTCAGGTGCAAAATGGCCTTTAGTGCAGTGAAAAAGGATTGGGCTCCGGGGAGAATAAAAATGGCGTGTTTGAGTGTGAGCGAGAAGGAGGGGGAGATTGAACTTCAACAATAAAAATAATAATAATTTAGAAAGAATGAAAGAACAGGGGTTATGGGTGTGTTCATTTAAAGGGGTGTCCATTACTAAGGTGCAGTGAGGGGTACATCTAATTTGCGAAATCCTCTATTTTCAAGCTAAATATTTTGTGATTTTTTTTTTTTTTTTGGTAACAGAAGGGATGTCAGGAAGTTTTGAAGCTATTGTTCTAAATGAGACGCATAAGTCAGGATTAGACCAATGCTATCAAAAAAATAAATAAATAAATACTGTTGTCATTATCTTCCCAGTTAAGTAAATGTGTATTTTTGGAATTGTGAGATAAGCAATGATAGGCTTTGGTTCAATCAGAGGTAGAGTTAAGCACAGATAGATAGTTGATGGTACAATTCTCTGGACTTTAATGAGCTCATTAAGGTCAGCAGCTGCCTGGGGAAATGAGAACATTTCTCCTCCTCTTCCTCGACTTCGAGAGCCTGACCTGCCCTCCCACAGCGACGGACTCATAAAGAGAGCTGGCTAATGTGGAGATGCGGTCATGCTAAAAACACCTCCGGAATTAATAAGTGCCCAGGTTGTTATTGGTCCCTCGCGGCCGAACCAAATCACATTCTCTTTACAGAGGAGCAGTGTACATTCTCTGAAACTTTAAAGTGGTTTCTAATTCTTTCCACTAAAAACACAACACAATTCCAAAAAAGTTGGAGTGGAGTGGAAAATACAGTGAAAAAAGAAAGCACTGACTTTTGAGGTTAGAACTCTAGTGCTAGTGTTAGTGCTAACACCAAACTATATAGCAGATTTCATATTTCATAATTTTCATAAAGAGAGAAGATCGATTCTTCACCAAAAATTCAGAGATATATTATTTTTGGTTTAACATTTTATTGTTTTGTTGATATTAAAAATTTGATCAACTCCTCTGGTTTCGAGAAAAACACTGTGTGTGATATTAACGCCAATACTAGCACAAATTCTAGTACTAAGTCTCATTTTCACTCTGTGTTAACACCTAACACCAAAGGTCAGATCAGGGTGTAAGACAGGTATTAACACTAGCAATAGCATCAACACTAACACTGTGTTTGACTTCACCTAATGTTGTTACTTAACTTTATTCATATTTGACCTGTAATTCTTACTTTGAAAATTTTGCCTGAGTTCTGTGAGCCAAAGCTGCACTGAATGGAAATAATTAGCGTGATTTATTTTATGCAAATACAGAATATTTCAATGCGTCACATCAATCCCCTGCTGCATCAGTCATGTACAGCTTGGCAAAAAGAATAAAAATAAAAACAATAATAATAATAATAATTTGATTTAAAAAAGCAAACATTTAAGGGTTTATGATTGAACACAAGGCAACTAAATCTCGGCTGAGAGATCACTCAGTCTCTTAATGGCATGAGTTACACATTTAGGAATTTCTACACCAAATTATACACTTCAAAACTTGAACATGAACTTGGTCAGCAAGACTCTCTTTTATTTCTTAAACTTATGCCATCAGAGGTGTAGAAGTGCTTCAGCTTTTAATTTATAACTGTTCTCAACCTGTTTTTAGTTCAGATCATCTTATTCAAAAATGTATTTTCTGAATAATCAAGACTGATACATTAGCCTATAATTAAGAAATTACTTATCAAGAAATGAAAAAGAGATCACAAAATAATGTCACTGAAGATGTAAATGCAATTAACATGATATTTTCACTATGGCAATAATAGAAGTGATTAATTAATCCAAAATGTACTCCGATCATCCTGAGTGGCATTACTCAATTACAATGCAAACATACAATTCTTAAGAGAATTAACAAATAGTGATTTCACGTGTACCGATACATTATCACTGTTGGTTAAATGTGACACCTGTGAAATTCATCATATGACAGATTCCCCCACTTATCATATAAATATCATAAAACTGATTCCGATCTACATCCACACAGGAGATTAAATGGTGGCTGGGAAGTGCAGAGACTGTGTGTCAATGATTACATGAGAAGTCGACCTTTTTTAAGGTTAATTATATACAGCGCCCTCCATAATTATTGGCACCCCTCATTAACATGTGTTCTTTAGCTTCTAATAAATTCAGTTTTTTTTCTAATAATATAGGATCACAATGAAAAAAAGTGGAAAATCCACCCTTTAATTCAAGTTCATTTCTTCAGTGGGAAAAAAAATCCCAAATTAAGAAATAATTATTTTACATCAAATCATGTGTGCCTCAATTATTAGCTCCCCTGATGTTAATACTTTGTACAACCCCCTTTTGCCAACAAAACAGCAGCTAATCTTCTCTTCTCTAATGTTTCACAAGATGGAAGAATACAGAAATAGGGATCTTTGACCATTCCTCTTTGCACAATCTCTCTAAATCCTCCAGCGACCTGGGTCCTCTCCTCTGCACTCTCCTCTTCAGCTCACTCCACAGGGTTTCAATGGGGTTGAGGTCTGCGGACTGAGATGGCCACGAGAGGAGCTTGATTCTGTGTCTGGTGAGCCATATCTGTGTAGATTTGGCAGAATGTTTAGGGTCATTATTTTGCTAAAAGACCCAGTGACGACCCATTTTCAGCTTTCAGGCAGAGGCCACCAGATTTTGATTTAAAATGTTCTGGTATTTCAAAGCGTTCATGATGCCATGCACCCTAACAAGGCTATCAGGGCCTCTGGAAGAGAAACAGGCCCGCAGCATCACCGATCCTCCCCCATACTTCACAGTGGGCATGAGGTGCTTTTCTGCATACTCATCTTTTGTGTTCCGTCAAATACACTTGGAGTGTTTGTTGCCAAAAAGCTCTATCTTGGTCTCATCTGACCAAAGCACATGGTCCCAGTTGAAGTCCCAGTACCACTTAGCGAACTCCAGACGTTTGCGTTTATGATTGTGAGTGAGAAAAGGTTTTTTCTGTGCATGCCTCCCAAACAGCTTGTTGGCATGTAGATGGCACCTGATGGTTGTTTTGGAGACTTTGTGACCCCAAGATGCTACCATTTGTTGCAATTCTTTAACAGTGAGCTTTGGAGAACTTTTTATTTCTCTTACCATCCTCCTCACTGTGCGTGGTGGCAAACTAACCTTGCGTCCTCGTCCAGGCTTGTTTACCACTGTTCCAGTTGTTTTAGATTTCTTAATGATTCCTCTGACAGTAGATATGGGCAGGTGCAGGCGAGTGGCTATTTTCTGGTAGCCATTGCCTGACTTGTGAAGGTTGACACACATCTGCCTTACTTGAATCATGTGTTCCTTTGTCTTTCCCATGTTGAAGAGTGCATAAAAGAAATGGCCTCTGTGTCACGTCATATTTATACCCCAGGGAAATAAGAAGTGATGATTTACTAATTAAATATTCCTAGATACTCTGATCAACTTTGTATACTACTGTAGAAATGACAGAAATACTTCAATTACATTTAATTCCTAGGAATTGTTAGGGGTCCCAATAGTTGTGGAACATGTGATTTTATGAAAAATAATTATATCTTAGTCAAGGATTTTTTTTCCCTTAAAATTAGCTTGAGTTGAAGATTACATTTTTCTACAATTTTCAGTGTGAGAGTATGCTTCTGCAATAAAAACTGAATTTATTTTAAGGCTTTTAACACATCTTAACCAGGGGTGCCAGTAATTATTGAAGGCGCTGTATTACATGATGAGGTTGAGAAGGGTGTGACTAGTTTTTGGATCCTTGTGCATGCAGGACCGTGATACTGAATTCCTCTGTATGTTAAACCCCCAAGAACAGGTGGACTCAGCGCCCTTTGCTCTTCAGGAGTCGGGATGCAGTGTAGAGGCAAGAAAATGAGTGAAATAGAGGTGTCCTGGTTCCACTGATATTTATGAATGGAGGCTGCATGGCAAGATGCAGCACCAAAGATATTACAACTTTGAGCAACTTTGAGCTGGCAGTGAGGCTTCATTACATCTACCTACGTTTTGCAAACACTTTAATCCAAGCATTCCATAATTGCATATTAGAGGTCATCACAACATAAATAGAACAAAGATTGGATGAGGTACAACATAGTTCTAGACATTCATCGTACAAGCAGAGCTTGATTTATATGGTACTTTTGTACATTAGTCAATTCTGTAGGTCATAGCATATCAAAATCTGTGCAAGATTGAGAGACATTGTGGTACGACATGTGCAGTAGGAGAAGGGAGCTTCACACCAGTTTCGGTAGTGCCAGCATTATGTAAGTTTCCTCTAGGACAATTGTACATTGTCATTTATTCTGCATTTTACTCAGAATTATGGTGAAAACATCTGTCATGTTATCTGCACATAAGGGAACTTCTGAAAATTTAAACTTGCATCACAGTGTCAGTAATATTTCTAAAAGAAAGTTGGGGGGTTGGAAGAAAAACTGTGATCTCAGTCCATCTCAAATATTAATTTATGAAAGTTATATGACTGGAATCCCAGTGCCAGTAATTTATTTATTTTTTCCTTTATTTCACCAGGAAGTCCCAATGAGATTCAGAATCTCTTTTACAAGAGAGACCTGCTTAATGGGTGGTAGAGAACGGAGGCTAAGAGCAACGACAGAGAGAAAGAGAGCAGCACGAACACAGTACAGACACAGAATTATACAGACCAAACACAGGTACTCACACTTCCAAAGGACGTATAATAGTCTGAACCACGGAAGCAAAGCGACATAGAAAAAGGGAGAAGAAACTCCCACAATTAGAAGATAGAAAGTCGTACAAAAACATGACTACAGATATCTGCGGCTATAGTGTGAAGCTAATCACAGACACTCTAGCGCAGGAGGCGTGCAGGACTTCCTGCTTATATAGATGGGAAAGCACTGCCCCGGCTCTATCAGCCCGCTGGGTAAAGAATTCGTTGGCCCAGGAATTTGATATTGTCGCAGGACGAGAGCCGCAAAGAAAAGTCCAAACAACACACACACGCACACACACCTCACAAACCATGACACCAGGCCAAGGTAACAGCCAATCACAACATATTAAAGAAACAAGAACAACTATTAAAGCTCAGTCAAACACAGAGGGCCTCTCCAGAGAAAAGAGCACATCTCTCTGCCCCCACATTCTTCATGGTGCCCTTAACTTTATCAGTGGAAATGTGTTTCTAATCTAAGATCTGTCTTCATATTGTTCCAAGCCCCCGGTGGATTGTAGGAAAATGCAGTTTTTCCCAAATTAGTTAAAACTCGGGGTACATTGAAGAGTTAGAGGAGCGAAGCTGGTAACTGCCAGAGTGAGCACAGAGAAGTTTACTGAGGTGGGGTGGAAGTTTGCCCAATATTGCGTTATAGATGAAAATGTTCCAGAGCTGTTGTCTGCGAATGGTCAATGATGTCCAGACTATCAAATCATGAAGGTGGCAGTGATGAGTGAGGGACTTTGCATTTGAAATGAAACGCAAAGATGCGGGTGCACTGAATCGAGGCTGCGTAAGATGGAGGCTGGATGCATATACAACATGTCACCATAATCATAGACAGGAAGGTAGCCTCCGCAAGTCTTTTCTTAGCACTGAAAGTAAAGCAAGATTTGTCTCTAAATTAAAAGCCAATCTTCATTTTAAGCTTCCTTACTGGACTACTAAAACTAAAATTAATGAAATGAGCGTTTGTCACCTATCCATATACGGGTACATGCACAAGGGAACCCTTTCAAGTGATGTTTGTTAAAGGAAGCTGGGAGGTAATTATAAAAACTGGCATCTCCGTTCATCTCAGATCATAACTTCGGAGGCTATGACTGGCATCTCAGTACCAGTGATGTTGGTTTAAGGAAGCTCAGTCCATCTCAGATATTAACTTACACCGGATGGATGACTGGCATCTCAGTGCCAGTGATGTTTGTCGAAGGATGCTGGGTGATGGGTGGAAAACTGGCACGCCGTTCCACCCTGAATATTATCTTGAACAGTTTGAATGACTGGAAGGAAAATTGACTTCCTGTTCATCATAGAGCCAACTGCACTGGTCTAAAGATGTTAACTTCCACAGACAGCTGCTCACAGACCACAGAAAACATTCCAGACAGCTCCGGACACGCTATATGGCACCAGGCACCCGTCCTCTTCTGGCAGAGGATATGTACACAACTTATTTTAAGTTACTATTTGCTCGACAAGTGAAAATTCTTATTCCATTGGCAAGAGAGTCAAATTGACCTCAAATCTGGACAATTTTTCTGTCTTACTACAAAAAATGGTGATAGAAATAAGTGTTTTAAGTCTTTAAGCAAATTCTGTCATGATCTGGAAGGGAAGACACTGGGATCTAAGAGACAAAGGGGGAGAGACGCCAGAAATAAACAGAAAACTAGAAAGGGGGGAGAAAACGGGGCACTCCGGCCAACAGAAACACCGTGCAACTGCACTGAAGGGAGGAGAACACAGGAATCCAAAACAACCGGAGACACTAGGGGGCAGACTCGGGACAAGGGAGCTAGGGGACACTCGGGAACAAGGGAGCTAGGGAACAGGCAGAGGGCAGGCACAGGACAAGACGACGGGCACAGCTGGCAGGTGGCTGACTCGGAAGGCACAGCTGGCCGGGAGAAGGGTAGGGGAAACATCAGGAGGGGGGCAGACAGGACGGCAGGAACATCTGGGGCTCAGGAGACGGCAGGAACATCTGGGGCTCAGGAAGGCGAAGGCGACTGGCACATCTGGGGCACAGGAAGGCGAAGGCGACTGGCACATCTGGGGCACAGGAAGGCGAAGGCGACTGGCACATCTGGGGCACAGGAAGGCGAAGGCGACTGGCACATCTGGGGCACAGGAAGGCGAAGGCGACTGGCACATCTGGAGCACAGGAAGGCGAAGGCGACTGGCACATCTGGGGCACAGGAAGGCGAAGGCGACTGGCACATCTGGGGCACAGGAAGGCGAAGGCGACTGGCACATCTGGGGCACAGGAAGGCGAAGGCGACTGGCACATCTGGGGCACAGGAAGGCGAAGGCGACTGGCACATCTGGGGCACAGGAAGGCGAAGGCGACTGGCACATCTGGGGCACAGGAAGGCGAAGGCGACTGGCACATCTGGGGCACAGGAAGGCGAAGGCGACTGGCACATCAGGGGCACAGGAAGGCGAAGGCGACTGGCACATCTGGGGCACAGGAAGGCGAAGGCGACTGGCACATCTGGGGCACAGGAAGGCGAAGGCGACTGGCACATCTGGGGCACAGGAAGGCGAAGGCGACTGGCACATCTGGGGCACAGGAAGGCGAAGGCGACTGGCACATCTGGGGCACAGGAAGGCGAAGGCGACTGGCACATCTGGGGCACAGGAAGGCGAAGGCGACTGGCACATCTGGGGCACAGGAAGGCGAAGGCGACTGGCACATCAGGGGCACAGGAAGGCGAAGGCGACTGGCACATCTGGGGCACAGGGAGGCGAAGGCGACTGGCACATCTGGGGCACAGGAAGGCGAAGGCGACTGGCACATCTGGGGCACAGGAAGGCGAAGGCGACTGGCACATCTGGGGCACAGGAAGGCGAAGGCGACTGGCACATCTGGGGCACAGGAAGGCGAAGGCGACTGGCACATCAGGGGCACAGGAAGGCGAAGGCGACTGGCACGCTGGGGCACAGGAAGGCGAAGGCGACTGGCACACTGGGGCACAGGAAGGCGAAGGGGGCACCAGGGGCTAGAAGGCGGCAGGTAGGGCAGGCTGGGCTGGGAAATGAGGCTGATGAAACACAGGAGGTAAGGGGACCAGAGGGAAGGTGCACAGGGCAGGGAGTGCAGCGCGAGCGAAGTCAGGTCTGATCTGAAGTGCTGCAGAGCTGGAACAGATAGGGCAGGGGCACGGGGAGACACAGGTGCAGGAACTTAATATAATCAACAAGGGGTGGAACATGAGGGAAACCTAATTACATGAAACGTATAAACATTAACACACATACGAGGATCACAAGACAATCCCAAAGACGGGATAAATAAACTGGATAAATATTTCAGAGTGGATAGAAAGAGACAGGACAGATAAGATAAATGCAGAAGGTTCTGCAGGAAAACACAGCAAAGCCAGTGAAAGAAAAGTAAGAGGCGGAGACTAGAATAGGGCGACTGCTGAAAGATCATTAGTCAATTAGTAAGTGCAGCTATACAATCCCGGGTGCTCGTTAGTAGGTTAGTCTAATATACAATGTTAGTTTGGTCAGTAAATTCTAGAAAATAACAAACTGTTAGTAGGGGTTAGTAAGATAGCAACAGCAAGGGGAAATTAGTAAACGAGAAAGGAAGGACGGCTGCAACCCAGAATCCATTAAATCACCTGAAATAGTGTCACAATCAATTAGGACAGAAACTGCAACAAAGTGTCGCGACCGGGGAGAAAGCAAAGACAGTACATGGGTAAAACGTGGACTGGAATAACACGGGGGTGGAATGAAATGTGAAACACTAAGACATGGACTAAAAACCGACATCACCAAAATAATTAACCTAAAATTAACTAACCAAAACACACAGACCCACAGAACACAACAAAATGCATCTCATCTATTATTTTTCTCTTTCATTTTTTGCAGTGAAGTGGTTTATTCGTTGAAGTCCACATGCCCTATAAGACCAGGAGCCCAGGGGTATCAGCCAAGATGGGAAGGTTACCAATTCTAATCCCAGTCACAGTGTCGGGCGCGGGTCCCAATAGAAGGATTTGGACTTTGTGTTGTGACACTGACCATGAGCATCAGTGTTGGTAAAGAACAATGACCTACTGAATTCCATTGATAAACTGGTTTATAATTAACCCTGTAAAGCCTGAACCTTCAAATAATAGCCAGAAAATTGTAATTTTTTTTATGTGAAGTATTTATTGACCTTTAAAATGTAAAAATGTATGAAATTCATTTTGTATCACATTTGATAATTTTATACAGTGAGGTCAATTTTCAAGAACTACCAGTGGAGGCCTTAGGCCTTCTGGTCTCACAGGATACCATTAGCATTGAACAAGATAAAAAAAAAAAAAAAATGAGCCTCATGAATACAATAATGTTGGTAGAGATCACCAGCGTTCCTGCGACTCTGAGGGTTAAATACTTGTATCACATTTGCATACATTTCAACTCAATATTATTATAAAAATAAGCAACAAAATGCTGTGTGTCGATCAGTTGCTACAATCCAGTAAGTTTTCATACTTAAGTACAAGAAACAATATAATTCAGGTTGATGATTGGGGGCAGCCATCTTTGATTTTGTATTCTACGCACCTCAACTGCCTGCAGTGCATGGATAGTCCATCAGGGGGCAGATGACATGTATCAGATTGCATCCAACAGGTTAAGGCAAGTGCTGATCATATGGATGACATAGATTTCAGAGAAAATCATGTATCAAATATGATACAAATGACATTACAGGGTTAAAATACTTTGGCTAAATTTGTGTTAATATCATTGGTTCCAGGATACAATATTTGATTTTATAATTGTACTTAATGCATACTATACATGTAGTTTAAAACATTTACATCATTGGGTATTGCTTATGAGACAATATAATTGATAGGGAATCAGTAAGACACCAAAAGCGGGGTGAAGGGGAATGAGGATTTATTAAACAAAAAATAAAACAGGCACGAGGGCCAACAAAAAACTTGGCCCAAAGGGTTGCAAAAAGACAAACTAAGGAGAGCTTCACTGAGCAAAGAACTAAAGAGCTAAAAAGGCAAGAAAAAAAAACCACTGGAAACTCAAGGCAGAAATCCAAGAAAAATTATTAACAAGACTATGGCTATATTTACAAGGGCTATGAACAAGACTTGGAAGCGTGAACATGAGCGAAGACTTGTACATGAAACGAGACTTGAGACACTGTCTGCCAGCCAACTTCCACCGCATCCAGATAAAGGGTGAGAAATCAAGACATGAGGGGCAACACCTGGAGAAGGAGAAACAAGAGGCAAGATCATGACATGGACAGAGATTGGTGGACAAGACTTGCTCATTAAGGGAATGAGAGGCTCAGCTTAAGTACCAATTAAGTATGCAGTTTGAAAGCAGCATGAATGTTAAGAACAGAAAAGCACAGCAAGACTTGAAATAGTAAAGCAGGAATCATGACAATAAACTCCCTGTCTAAATTAGTAATATTAGTAATGTGCCTATCTAATGAATTACACCACCCAGTGAGTGTTAGTAAATGTTAGTAACTTAAAAACAGTTAATTGTCAATTAAGCTTAGACAGCCCAGAATCAGCACAGCACAGAAGGAAGAGGGAAATACCAAAGCCAACCAGAGCTCTGAAATGTGCAACAACGAAGGCACGGGGCGGAACGCAGACAAGCGGTGGAGTGGCATGGCAGACCTGGCAAAAACAAAAACATGGAAAAGTAAAAACATGGACAATAAACATGAATTATGAAATGTAAAATCTTGAACATGAAACTGTTAAAACCATAAATGCTGTCCTGGCCAAAGGCCAGAACCCCGGAACACAACAATAATTGTGCACAAAAGAACCAAGCACAAGCCTAAATCCTCAGCTTTGCTAAGGTTTCCAAAGAATTAGCCTGTGTCATCACTGACTGACTATTTCGGATGTATGAACAAAGCACACTGTGCCACAGGATGTTTCTGGCCAGAGGGCTGCACCAGGGTTTGCCCTGTTACTCAATGAGCTGATCTCTCTCAATTTTGGGTGGGGCCCATATGGGGGTTCTGCCGGGGGTAACCCGCCAAAGAAAATTTATGGCAGGGGCCATTCCTGTTCCAAGGGGGGGTTTGCTGAGCATTGTGCACCAGATTTCATCCTGTAACTCAGTGAGCTGATCTACAGTGGGGAAACTAAGGATTGAACGCATCAACATTTTTTTCAGTAAATACATTTCTAATGGAGCTATTGATTTGAAATTTTCACCAGATGTCACTAACAACCCAAGTAATTCACAAATACAAAGAAATAAAAAAAAAGTCCATAAATTAAATTATGTATAATAAAGTGGAATAACACAGGGGAATAGTATTGAACACGCTTACTGAAATTTATACTTAGTATAAAAGCCTATGTTAGTAATGACAGCTTCAAGACGCCTCCCACTAGCTGGAGCCGAAGTCCAGATCCTTCTATTGGGACCCTTGCCCAACACTGTGATGGGGATTAGAATTGGTAACCTTCCCAGCTAGGCCGAACCCCCTGGGCTCCCGGTCTACATTGCCAACAACCATTGCTTACATTGCTACAGGTCTCCCTCAGGCAAGCGGTGAAAATTTTGGTGACATTGTGGAAGTAATTATTACACCCCATCACCATGCACTGCAGAATAAAAGTGGTGACAACTAACGTTACTTATAAGTAAAGATCCTCAATTTCGCCCGTGGTTAGCCTGCTTGACTACTTCTTCTTTAGTTTTGTAGAAATCTAATGCTCGTCCTTAATATTTACACTGAGGAGCCAGTGAGCCTTTGAATACACCAGTATCGGTTCATCGACAGTGAAAAAGGCCCTCGGAAACCTCATCTCTCAGTGCTTAATAACCTAAACCTTTTATAGTTTACTTTCCCGATTAGCAACAGTTGCTCAGACTAATTGGTAGCACCGATGACTGTCTAATTTATTTTCGGTTGCATTGTCATACATTGCACCACAAAAGTATGAGGCGTTTTCTTCTGCACATAAATGATGATGTAAAATATAAACACGTCTTTATAATTTCTGGTCTCATGCAGCTCATGAAATAGTTCAGATTTGCATAAATGAGTTTGTGAGGCTTGTTAAGCAGTAAACCATGAGAATCCATTCTACTTTCTGAATGTAGTCACAGCTAAAGAACGTTGTATGGAAGGACAATTGTAAGGTCTGCAAAAATAAATCCAGCAAAGTCAGCGAAAGTTTTGGATGTTTTTGCATTTATACTGCCATTCATACAATATCAATTATACAAATGTAGCCAGTAGGCAATCACTTCTTCATTGTCACTTCTTATTCATTACAGGTCATATATTGATTTTGTCTCTTCAGTCAATAAATAGTTTGATAATCAGACAAACTTAAAGGTGAGCAAGCAGAGGGAAATTGAGCAGTAAAGGGTGAGGTTGCTGAAGGCCCTCTGAACATATGACGGCACACCACTGGGTTACATGCCAGCTCTGTGCAGTGCGTGAGAGGTGAATGGGTCAAAACTAATTTGAACACTTTTGTTATAACACAAACAAAGAACACTTCAAGGAATATATATATATACAGTGCCCTTCATAATTATTGGCACCCCTGGTTAAGATGTGTTTTAAGCCTTAAAATAAATTTAATTTTTTATTGCAGAAATGTATCCTTCGACTCAAGTGAATTTTCAGGGGGGAAAAAATCCCTCAGAAATAATTATTTTTCATAAAATCACATGTTCCGCAATTATTGGCACCCCTAACAATTTCCAGGAAATAATTGTATTTGAAGTATTTCTGTCATTTCTACAATACTTTACAAAGTTGATCAGAGTATCGAGGAACATTTAATTAGTAATTCATCACTTTCTGTTTCCCTGGGGTATAAATATGACGTAACACAGAGGCCATTTCTCTTATCGGCCCAATTCCAATCTGACCCCTTACGGACTCACTGACTTAGAGGCGCGTTCTCGGGAAGTCCGTGAGTGTGTGAGGGCTGTTCCATTGTCAGATCATCAAGTCAGTGAGTCCGTGAATGAGCCCTTACTGCCCCCTTACCGTAAGTCAGCACCGATGCTGACTTTGGGTAAGGAAGTTACCCACAGTTCATTGTGTTGTGAAATCAAATACGGGGATGCTGTCGGAATACCGGAAATGTAAAAAAAAAAAAGTCGGTAAATAAACCAAAGAGCGGTCTGATCGAGGAAATGGAAGGAGGAAGAAGTAAAAAGTTTCCGTCTGAGTATAAATGTTGATTGTCACAATCTCCTGTAGTTTGGTAACGTGAAAGGGGGTAAGCGCTGTTCCATTTCACTTTATAGGACCTGGAGCCTCTCAGACTCTCAGACTCAGTCCCTTACAGCTGACGTCAATTAATTCAGTGAAGGTTCAGGGCTTGAGTCTTCGGGGAGCGGATTGGAATTGGGCCATCCACTTTTCAACATGGGAAAAACAAAGAAACACACCATTCAAGTAAGGCAGATGTGTGTCGACCTTCTCAAGTCAGGCAATGGCTACAAGAAAATAGCCACTTGCCTGCACCTGACCATATTTACTGTCAGAGGAATCATTAAGAAGTTTAAAACAACTGGAACAGTGGAAAAAAAGCCTGGACGAAGACGCTGGGTTATTTTGCCACCACGCACAGGAAAGAGGATGGTAAGAGAAATAAAAAGTTCTCCAAAGCTCACTGTTAAAGAATTGCAACAAATGGTAGCATCTTGGGGTCACAAAGTCTCCAAAACAACCATCAGGCGCTATCTACATGACAACAAGATGTTTGGGAGGCATGTGCGGAAAAAACCTTTTCTCACTCACAATCATAAACGCAAACGTCTGGAGTTCGCTAAGCGGTACTGGAACTTCAACTGGGACCATGTGCTTTGGTCAGATGAGACCAAGATAGAGCTTTTTGGCAACAAACACTCTAAGTGGGTCTGGCAGAACACAAAAGATGAGTATGCAGAAAAGCACCTCATGCCCACTGTGAAGTATGGGGGAGGATCCGGGATGCTGTGGGCCTGTTTCTCTTCCAGAGGCCCTGGGAACCTTGTTAGGGTGCATGGCATCATGAACGCTTTGAAATACCAGAACATTTTAAATCAAAATCTGGTGGCAACTGCCTGAAAGCTGAAGATGGGTCGTCACTGGGTCTTTCAGCAAGATAATGACCCTAAACATGTAGCCAAATCTACACATAAATGGTTCACCAGACACAGAATCAAGCTCCTTCCATGCCCATCTGAGTCCCCAGACCTCAACCTCATTGAAAACCTGTGGAGTGAGCTGAAGAGGAGAGTGCAGAGGAGAGGACCCAGTCACTGGATGATTTAGAGAGATTGTGCTAAGAGGAATGGTCGAATATCCCTCTTTCTGTATTCTCCCATCTTGTGAAACATTTTAGGAGAAGATTAGGTGCTGTTTTGTTGGCAAAAGGGGGTTGTACAAAGTATTAACATCAGGGGTGCTAATCAGGGGCAGTACATATATATATATATATACATATATACATATTGTAATGTGAATATAGGCCACTGGATGGCAGTATTTACCTTTTTTTTTATTCAGCTCAGACTGGAGCTATGTTTAGACATGTCCTGGACATGTCTGGGGCAAGTCCCCGAAAAGTAAAAAAAAGAGGTCTAAATGTGGGTGGGGTCTGCAAAAGAGTATATAAGGAAAAGAATTGAGACAGTAAAGTAGTAGGAGAAATTGCAAGAAGAAGGATAACAAATTGGGGGCTCGTCCGGGATAGACCATTGTGAGAGTTATTAACTGAAAATCTAACATTTCAAATTGTAAAATTGTTCATTAAATGTGGTTAAGTTTTTAAAACTGTGTCTGTCATCCCTTGCTGTTGCTGTTGCTGTAAATGTAATAACAAATTGGGGCCATAACAATATATATATATATATATATATATATATATATATATATATATATAAAATACCCGGTATTACATAGGTTTGTGGAATTGTTTAAATAATTTATTTCACAATATTATTAGGTGCCATTCAAGTGATTGAAGAGGACATGAAACTTGAGTCTATTAGAATATTTGTTGGACACACTGATTAATAAATTCTCAGCCACATATTGAATCTTGTGAAAATATCATTTTAAGGTTCGCCCACCATTTCACAGCTGTATAAAGGTTATTTTGACTTTCACTGCCACTCTGGCTCTGATCCTGCAATAGAAACAACACACCTAAAGCACTCTTACATTTGCTCTTACACATGCAGTAAAAATGCAACCAATTACTGCTGATTAATTAGAAATACATTTGAATAAGTTTGCTCCAACATTATGGTTCCCATTTCAGCAGGATGATATCAGGATTTGGAAAAATGACCCACTGATAAAAGCTGAGACAGTGCATTTCAAGCACACATGCACTGAATGAATGTCAATGTTAAAACGTGGCGTACAGAGCCAAATGAAGAAAAAAAAATCATTTTTCATGATCACGGTGACGATAACCAAGTTTCATTGCACCGATACTATCCGTTTATTTCAGCAAAGTCGGTCCGGAGTTGGTTTGCACTTCCGTTGGTTTGTATTACGTCACGGAGGGTGTGTTCCTCTGAAAACAAAGTCACGTGATCAAATTAAAGTCACGCGGTGCATGTAACAGATCGCATAGTGCGTTTCATTTAGCCGCGTTGCTTTCTAATATCATAAGAATTTCTGGTCCTCCCCCAAGTGAGCGGACGATCTGCCCTGGAGGCGCATCTGACGGTAAATATTCCCGAGATGTATTTGTATATTTCCACGCCATTGTGGAGCACCGTTGTCGGTGTGTATTTGGTGTTTGCAGAAGGTTAAGTTAATAACGAACCTATTGTAATATCTCAGCTGTGTTATACTGATGTGAATATTGCTGGCTGACTTTACGTCTGATCTGATGAGCGATGCATTTCATGTCCTAATGATCAGTTCGGTAAGAGCGTGTTACGGTCACTGTGATGCAGAGGCAGTCAGACAGTTACACGTTATTCTTCACGCCTTAAACTGAAGAGTCAATAATGCCGAGGGGGGCGAACGCACTGTCTGCGCTAAGTTTTAAACTTGGAGGAGTGAGGATCCTCTTATTTTACGGTCACACCGCTGAATCCTGCTGAAAAGTTAACGATTAGCTATTGCAACCGGGCTTGGTTTGCACTGAAGGGTGTCGGGTAAATATCTGCTTAGCCTGACCACTTCGCGTCTTATTTTACAGTAGTGATTGTAAGAATCAGTTGATTAAAGTTTCCCCAATGTTGGAGTTTCCTTTCTATTTCTGTAATAAACCTGACAGGCTGCGCCAGGAGATAACGGCGAGTGTCCCTTACTGTGAGCGAATGGCTGACGTGCGATCGCACATGCGCTCAAAGCCGTGTGCAGACATCGGTTCTGGTCTGGATAAAAGCAAGAGAAAGGCCAGGGTGGTTGAGCTTTTTATTTGTGACAACCCAGTACTAATACAACTGATTCTACTTATTAAGGTCTTGATTGAACCCCCTGATCAGGTAATTTGCTGAATCGGATGTTTCGCCCTGGGCCCTAACAAAATCTTGCACCCACGCTGGCCCTTCATGGGTAAGATTGGACATCCTTTCCTCAAGGACTACAAGCTGCTAATTACCCATAGGTAGCCTACTGTGGAAATATGCTCTTCTAGCTTTTGGCATGTGTAATGTCGCTGTGTGTAATGTTAGCTTGCTAGCTCTCTTATGCTTTATGTGAGAAATGTGGCTTGTGTTCGGTAGTTTGTTGATTTGGATTCCATCTTATTCAGCATTTCCAGTTATACAGGGTGGTGCAGCCTAGATTTGGCAGTAGGCATGTGAGTTTCCTGGCGAGAACAGCTGCTGTTATTGGTTATTTGGCTGTGCAGGCAAAGAACACAAGACACCGGTTGTTAGAACATTGTTAGAAATTCTGGTCGCTGAGTTATAGTCTGAACTTTCAATTCACTGAACTTGGCTGGTGATGTGCAGAGACTCGCAGAGATTTGTATGTCCCTGACAAACAGGTATTCAGTTACAGTCTCCCAAGGCTCTGTTCTTCATAAAGAAATGGGCTGCAGTGTGGATAGAGGTTCTGCACTTTTTACACTGAGTAATCCCGCCCCACTGAACTTTGTAGATGTAATTGGTGCTGTGAGAGATGTTTTAACTTTATATGACTTTATATAAACATTATATCTATATTTGAATAGAATAATAATGATAATCATGTCATGTAACATATTAGGAAGGCCGGCATGGTTTCTCTGGTATATCGGGCACTCCCACTGGACTACATCAGCATGCTGCTAAATTGAGCTCGTCTAATCTTACTCATTCACTGTTTTCATCAAATAATTTGTTGATAATTCTGGACCTAATTGGACTTGCATGTCAGTTCACACACATGCACACAGTATCATACATGAACATGCTTATACACACACACACACACACACACATGCATCTCCACATACTGGCGCATGCATGAATGACAAACATCTTTGCAATATGCAGGTTGAAGGCTCTCATCAATTTTGCGTCAAATCTGATGCCTCATTTTGCCTTTTTCAGTGCGTCTGTAACCATCATGTAAGATGTGCTGGTGCAGAACGGCAAAGTAGCAACGTCTGCCTGTGCTTCCTCAGTTGTGCATGGGCAGTATTTTTAAAAACTCATGGTATTTGGGTTTGTTTTGTACAGGCCAGTGACTGCTGATCATGGAAATCCTTGGTTGTGGGTTGCCAGATCTTCAGCTGAGACCCTAATTTGTGTGACGACTCTGCGATCGCAGCAATGATCTTCGGCGAGGACAAACTTCCGCCTGTGCGGACCTCCGCCATCGAGGAGTACCCCTTGGCCGCCCGTCTCCAGCTGATCGGCCTGGGCTTTGCCTTCTACGGCGGCATCTTCCTGCTCTGCCACCTCCTCTCGGCTCGCTACTTCCACACCTACCGCGCCCTGCAGGCCAGGGAGAAGGTGTTCTGGAACCTGGCTGCGACCCGAGCCGTCTTCGGGCTCCAGAGCACTGCGGCTGGTCTGCGGGCTCTGACAGGAAGCTGCTCCGTCTCTCTAGATAAGGTCGCCGGCCAAGAGGACTGGTCCTGGTTCACCATCCTGACGGCCACCGGCTTTTTCTTCTTTGAGAACGTGGCGCTGCATTCCTCCAGCGTGGTCTTCCGCAGCTTCGACCTCCCCCTGGCCGTGCACCACTTCTTTGCCCTGTCGGGGTATTTGGGGGCAGTGGTGTGGGACTCTCTGGGGCATTATCTGCCCATGGTGACCCTGCTACTGGAGATGAGCACGCCCTTCACCTGCATCTCATGGATGCTTCTGAAGGTATGTGGAACCTTCCAGCAAAAACCCATCATGTCTCACCTCTCATCTTAGGCTCCCACAACTTTTTAATTTCCGTCAATTTTACCCAGAGACTGTCTGAATTCGGTTTGATCAACCAAGTTAGAATGACCATTTATGAGACCGGTTATATGTGGTCTGAGTACCATCTTATGGACCCAAAGAAATCGATATTGACCGAGGCCAATGGCTGTCGGCCTCTGTCAATATTGGTTTCTTTAGGTCAGTAAAATCTGAAATTTCCCTCCTGCATGGTCAATAATTGATAAAGATTCCATGTTTGTGTGAATGATCTCGTATCAAATTTTAAATATATTCCATATGTTCTATACAGTTTGAATGAATGTAGAGTGATTTGGTTTGGGCTTCCTGCTCTACAGCTGCTGTAATGTTTGTGTGTCCCTCTCTGTGGGTTTAGTGTTGACGGTGTAAATGTCAGCGCTGTATGTGCTGAGTATGAATCAAAATGGCAGCTGTAAGGTAGAGACGAGGTGTCGGCGACGCAGCTGCTTCTCACAGAAAGAGGAACTTTGATTTTTGACCTTCCCTATCCCGACAGGGACTGTTCACCGCAAAGTTAAAAATGCACATTTTTCTGCTAACTTTGAATTTCTTGAATTTCTGGTGAGGGTGGGGGGATCACTCGACCACAAAGTCCCTCTTCAAAGGTCATGACCCCGTCACTACAGATAATCCACACGCCAACCATTATACGTCTTCCAACCGCATCATTGTACAGGAGGAAGAGTGAATTTACTGATGGACGAGAGGCTGCTCTGAGTGGTTCCTACATGAAACTGCTCTGAGTAAGGTCTGAGTAAGGTCCGGATTGTCTTGACTAGTCGGGGTATAGGTTCTGGATAGAGACACTGCTGTTGATTTTTTTCCAAATATATTTTTCTTATTTTGCCTTTTTAAGAATCATAAGTTTTGTGTCATCTGGTTTCACTATATTCGGAGTTAAAGTAGACATCTCTGTAGCCAATATCTCCAAAACTCGGCTTCTCGCTGCAAAACATTCTTGATGGATAAATGGCACTGCAGGGAACATTTTTGGGTGAACTGCCCCTTTAAGTCTGGAGCCAAACCCGGCTGAGTAGAACATTAATAAGGTGAAGTCTCAGTTCCTTTGTTTCATTTCCTCTTCAAGGTCTATTTCAGTTTCTTTGCAAATTACACTGTGATTCTGCCAGTTCTACAGGCTGATTTCAAGTTCTGTTGCAGGTCAGAGATTCATTTTTCTGATGCCATATTGTATTAGAGTAACAGAATCAATTATTTTTTCATCATAAAATTAACTATCATCATACAGAGAACGCACATTTGGAAAGAGGAAAATGCTCTTTTTGCAAAGAAACTATACTCTCTCTGAAGGTCAAAGTTCACATTTCCTCATGTATTTGCGGGGTTTCAGGTGGTGTTTTGGTTCAGCTCTTCCCAGTGTGCTCTAGTATTTCCTGTGGATTACTTGACTGGAGTCTTATTCAACCCCCCCTCATTCACCATGAATGATAAACTCTTAATCAGCAAGTCTCATCTCAGCTGCTCTCTGTGTTGTGAAGCTCTCATGCTGAGCTGTTGTAGAGCTCTTTCTGTTTCCAATCAGACACTTAAGCTATTACACTTGATTTGAGTTTTGGGGGGAAAACTTCAAATGTAATTTTTGTTCTTCTGCTACCAACTGAAGATGTGTTTTTCCCTGTGTGTCCTCTGTCGCCCCCTGCAGGCCGGCTGGGCAAACACGCTCTTCTGGAAGGCTAACCAGTGGGTGATGATCCACATGTTTCACTGCCGCATGGTGCTGACCTACTACATGTGGTGGCTGACCTGGTACCACTGGGACGCCATTACCCAGCTGGCGGCGCTGCCGCACCAACTGCTGTTCTTCACGGGCCTTGCCCTCCTCACCTTCATCATTAACCCCTACTGGACCCACAAGAAGACCCTGCAGCTGCTCAACCCCGTCGACTGGAACTTTGGCAACAAGCCAGCACCCCGCGTGGCCCCCGGCATGAATGCCCACAAGCCCCACATCCGCTAAATCTGGAAACGAGCTGCCTATCAATGAGGTCAGCTCTGGAAAGGTCAAAGATCAAGCCACAAGTCGCAGTTTTGCAGTGAAGGTTTATTACTAACACTAAACATGATGGCATGATATTGACAATCTGGATTTTAAGATGACAAGGGCACCATTGTGTGTATTTTTGCTTTTTTTTTTGTCTTTTTTTTTTTTTTTTAAAAGGTTTTTAAAATCTTGCAGGTATAAAATCATCTGCTTAAAATATGCAACCCTTTTTTCTTTTTTTTCTTTCTTGTGAACTCAACATCATCTTTATTAGCTGAAGAATTTAGTTTTTTGAATGTACTTTTTGAAAATGTGTCGTGTGTATGCTTGTGTAATGGAGGGAAGAGAAGTGAGACTAATTTCACTTGGTGAGTCCCGACGCTGACCTGCGCCATGAGCTGTCGTCACTCTGGCAGAGGAGTGTTGGTGTCGGTAGGACCGCAAGAGCACCTGACCACAGAAACGTCTGCTAAATAGACAATGGGCTGGTGTGCAAGTTTACGTATAAAATTAGTTCTAGTTAACCACAGTACTTTTGAATACCTTGGTGTTGCATGAATCGGCCGATTCAAGTGAAAATCGGCTGAACTGCCTGATACAAATTTTAGAAGGATGGTTGGTCAGCAGAACGATCCGCCCCAGGACTGTGCTGGGTTTTTTATGAGAAACTGCCGTGATTGTCGTTTGTATGAAGGGGTAATTCTTCACTCTGGGAGAGTGGAATGTCGAATATGGAGTTTCGTCGCAGCATATGGAGCAGCAAAAATTCTTCATCTGCGGCAGCGAGCGCTTTTCAAAGCATGTCTGTCTGGGTTGTCTGCCGCTGTGCAATCCTATGGGCAGCCATTGGTGTCCAAGCAGTGTTTCTAGTGCCGTTTGTCGAAGCGTAGGCTGCATTTCTAGACCGTTACATCATCGCATGCTGTTTCAGTGTGAGGGCGCCTGTGAATACGCCAGAGAAATAAAGCTTTTATCAGATGGAATTATCAACTTGTTTACTTTCCGTTTCATGTCGACACTTCTGTCTGATATCAGGCGACATGAAGGCCTCGTTACTCCACTGTATTCAAAAGCACCTTTGCAATGGAACAGGCTGCGATTATGTAGCAGCCTAGAAATACAGCGTATCTCTGCTGCAGCCGACACTTTGAGAATCTAAGACTGAATTTCCTGAATAGTTTTGGTAGGCTTTCAAGGTTTGGGCTGCTTTCAGCTCTGACATTTCGAGTGCCAAACCTACAGGCCACAACCAACGGTCCACTCCAAAGAAAGATGATGCCCCTGATTTAATTGTATGTATAGTATATGGTCGTGGTAAATTTCAAGGTCTAAGTGAATCAATGTGGGTAAAATTGGCTTAATTCATGGGGCAGACATACAAAATGAGCTCAGGAATTGGAGTTCGTTTATTAGAACACTTTTTTTTCTTTCTTTCTTGCACTCTGTGCTTGATCTCAAATGTTCACATTCGGTTTGATGAAATGGCCTCAGCTTTGCAGAAAGGTCTCCTAATGAATTGGGGAAACGGTTCTAGAAACTTTTCGGGGTATTAAGTTGTTTAATCATTCGAGTAGCGTGACATGGACGTCCTGCATCATGTGTTTCCAGGGCAGGCTAACAAGGCGAGATTAAACCCAATTTACTGAGCACATGAAAGCATCATGGCGGATTATAGTCCTGGAGGACTGCTGTGAACGGGAGGATTTGTTTACACCAGTTACTCCGGCCTAATTGGATAACTGGCTCAGTGCAGCCCTGATTCATTTATAAATCACCCGCTAAATGGCTCTAGTTGGGACATGTGAACTGTGTTGGGCTGATTTTAAGTCATTGTGGTCAGAATTTGCCGTGGAAACCAGAAAAAGAATATAGCTTTAGTTATTACCCAACTTGATGTTAACTTAGGACCATAATTCAAAAGTTAAACACTATCTGAACATCTGATTATTCAGGTCCAGATGTAACCACAGATTTGTGTTGGTGAATTCAATCCAGTACTGAGATTTTGTTTATTTGTCTTTTTAAAATTATTCAGTGGCTAACTGATCAGTTATGCTGCACATGGCATAATATTGTTAACTAATCCCTGGGGAAGCAAAATATAAATAATTATTTTAGAAGATATTTACTGTTGAGCGTGGTAACCTAATTTTGTGACACTGACCATCATTTCCAGAAAAATAATTAGCATTTTTGTAGGTCCTCTGAATTCCAGCTAGTTTGAACTTCTGTAGTTTTCAGTATGGCACTGTCCCATGAGGTGATGGTGCCGCTGGTTAGAAGTGACGGCGGAAACTGTTTTTACGTCATATTAAAATACAAATAGGCGACACTACAATATCAGTTGGGCCTGAGTTGGGAAAAGGTGAAAATCCGCAAAACAAATCTCGTCATTTTCTTATTTTGTACTCTGACCATTTTTCGTTATCAGAGTGCTAATTCTTAATTACTTTTTTTTTATTTGGTTCTGCACTGCAAATTGGGACTGAATCCGATTATTCCGACGTTTGAATAAAAAGTTCACAATGTGATTAAGTTTTAGTAATTTCAATTAAAGTAGTGAAGAAGTTTAAGTTTCAGGACTGTGATACTGCTTTTTATTGATATGGATTTTGACAGCTCTATTGAAATCCCCTGTCCGTGTACTTGCAAATAAATTTGAACTCTATTAAAATGATTCCCTGATGAGGCCAGAAGGCTGTAAATTTTGTTTGCTTTTTATTTTAAAAATTGGCCTTAGTTCAGTATTCTCTTATGACGGAGGCCAACTCCATCTGTAACTCCAGTTTGTTGTGGATTGATCTTGTATGTACGTATGTATGTACGTGTGTCTGTTGTATTTGGGGGGGGGGTCTGAAACGCTCATGATGGTCGAGATCCATAATGACATGGACACTGCAGTTCTGACTCCAACTGTAACTGACATTTTTTTCACTCTGTTTGTCCAAATCGGGGGGGTCACTGGTCCTATTTTAAATGCGCCTCAGGTCCCCCGTATCATGGAGATTTTTTTATTTAACCTGATTCTGTCTTGCAGGCCCTTTAGCAAAAGAGCCTTTCCTTCATGCTTCAGCTTTTTTTTTGGCAACATGTGACATGAGTGCTTTCCCACAAACTCAAGGATGTTTCTTCTGAAATGAGGCCTTGTACATGAGTTTTTCCCGCACAGTTTGGTATAAAGTTTTAATTCGGGAACATCACAAAGACCAAATGAAAAAATAGTGGCCTTTAGAAATCCTCAATAGATGATGGCCACAGTCAACGTTGGATCAATAGTTGGGCAGAACGTGCCGGACCAGCTGCTCCCCCAGTAAAGGCCCAGTAAAGTCCGCAGATCTCTAATGATGCCCCTGATTTTCTCTGAACCATCTGTTTAATTTTCCATAATATTCAACTGTCAATGTAATGTTAAAAAAAAAAATTGCGTGTTCTGTAACAGATTCTTGTCAACTGTCTGTGCTGGATATCAGTTTGTCATCTGTCAAGGCACAGTTAAATAGACAGTCATTTAAATGCAGATAAATTTACTGTAAATTTTCTACCCAACAATATTTAAAAAAAAAAAAAATGCTACTCAAAAGTGTGTAACTGTTTGGACGTTGCATTTATCCAAAGGCTTCAATGTCATGCGTAATTTATCCATCAAATTTTCTGTCTCAAAGGGAAAAGTCAGACCAAATATTTTGTATGACGGGCAGTTAATTTATTTTGGTCTGTTGAGCAGTATTAAAATTACAGAAATAAGTCATCTGAGTGTTTAAACTAATTTTGTCAAGTTTTATACCAGCTGTGTAATGAATGAATGCTGCGCAGCACAGGCAGACTGCTCAGGCTTTTCATCACGCACGCCCCACATGTATGAGAAGTGATGCTGACATGAATCTGCGGGCCACGGCTCTGACCCTCCAGCAGTGGCGAAGTTGTTTCGCTGCACCGCAAACACTTAACCAGCACGAAGCTGCTCTCTCTCATGCTCTACTTGAAAAGTATTTCATTTCATAAATTGCTAATAAACTAAACTAAAACTAAACCAGCTGGCCTCGTTTTTTTACAGTGTACAGTTTCCCAAAGCTGGAGGAAATGTGTCTTTTCCACTGTTTGTCCTAAATATGATTATTATTATTTTTTTTTATTATAATTAGAGTGCAATGTAAACCCAGTGAAACTCGTTTCCCACAAATGAGATGCCTTACTCACGGTGTCAAAGCCAAGGACTGTATAAAAGGGCCCATAATTTGTACTGCAGCCTGCCAGTAGTTGGCGATCGAGACGCTTTTGCTTCACTTTTCAGGAGACGTTCGGCCGTCCATCTTTTATACAGTCCTTGGTCAAAGCCATGATTGCTGAAAGTGTTCCCTGGTCATGTGACATGGGGGTGTTTTTGCACATCAGGGACATGCAGATCGTTGACGCCCAGGAGTGGAGGCACACAGAGGGTGGGCGGGGTCAGCGCTGTCAGTCAGGAGTGATCAGGGGGCTCAGGAGGAGAAGTCTGCCTTCACTATGAAAAATGCTGATAATAAAATTCACTTTCAGACAAAAATCTGTCCAGAGCCGCAAAACATATTTCAGCCTGATGATGACGGTAACACAGCTTCAGTCTAATTAAGCATTACAACGGTTTAGTAGCATTTATGGAACTATGGAGCAATGATAATGAAAAGTGAAGTTTTGTTATTTTTAATGAGGCGTTGTTATTACCAACAAAACAACTGATCGATTGTGATGTGGAGGACAAGAATCTATGCGCATGTATTTTCTAATGCTTTGGGATGGAGTCGTTACTCAGACCTGTGCAGACTTTGAGTCCTCTCCATGTTTGTGCTAATGAGTAATATAAGATTGACGAGTTATATTCATTTAAGACATTTGATTTAATAACACAAGGCTATTCCAATGAATCACTATGCAGACTGAGGACTTGGATCTAGATTTTTAGCCCGCTTGGCCAAAAGGCCCAAGGGGCTTAAGCTATGCTCAGGATCTTTAGTGGTGGTCTGTGGTGCATGCATGCATGCGTGTGTAAACTTTTGGCTTGTCTGCGCTCTTGCGTCTTCAGTTTTTCACTGATCCTTTTCATATTTCGTATGTGCATATATGGTCATAAGGTCTAGACCAAGTTCCATTTTCAGCCCAATCGGACTGTTACTTTGGCCAATAGGGGGCGTTCCATTTTGGACAAGTGGGCGCAGTGGCTTTGCCATTATTTTTACTTTAGGGGTGAAGGCATCATAGAATATGAGGACTTAGGAGGAGGGACCATCTGATGGCCACCGAATGAAAATTGAAATCTTTAAATATAACCGTTATTGATTTCCATCTCATTTCTGCCAAAGGCAGGGAGCCACTGGTGATGGACTAGAGTGTCACAGGTTACGGACCCAGAATAGGAAATATTTTCACTCCTTTAACGTCCAAGTCATCTGTGCGGCTGAAAGGTGCGTTAGAAATGCTGTGGCAGTGTCCTGCCGCAGCCTGAGATTCCTTTAGCCCGGGGAGGGCGGGTGTCGGGAACAGACTCTTAGCTGAGGCTGTGTGAGACCATGGGCTCTTGGTCAGATAACGGCGTTCGTTTCACTCCTGATGTTTATTATTCACGGGGTTACAGCCATGCAATCAAAATATTTGTTTGTCTCTCCCGAGCTGTTTTTTCTCACTCGTATTAATTTTTCTCGCCTCACCTGCAGGTATTTATTTTTTTACCCATGACCCTGAATTAAAAGTTTAATTTTGTTTGCTTGTATTATGCACACACTCAAATGCGACCTTCGGGATTTATGGTGATGAGAACTGCTTTTTCCTACTTGGCGAATTTCTATTATTATTCCAAGGTGGAAGTGCATCTATCCTTTAAAGGGAATGGGCAATGACGCTCTGAATGGTTTATTACATGTTAGACTCAAAACACTCCTATGACTACTTAAGAGATTAAGAACTTCCCCTTCGAACCTTGTGCCTTAGTTTGTGCCCAGATAACCCACCGTTAAGTCAGCGAAAATGGATTTGGACTCGCCCTAAATTCACGTGTGCCACAAGTTTCGAACGTGCGCTATTTAACGACTGTTAAAATAGGGAGATGGATAGTGAGCTGAGAAGCTGAAGTATTTGTAGTTATTTGCACGTTCTTATGTGAAACAAGGCAGGGCGGGGCAGGTAGGTTGTTAGTATCAACTTAATATTGCATTAATTTGGATGTATCAAGGAAAGCTGCACAGAGTCTGGTGTGAGGTCAGTCTGATGCATGTGGACATCCCTTTGTGTACATGAGGGTCCCCAAATCTGGCCCTCAAATCCACATTCAACTCTGATTTCTCTCCTTCAAGGCAATTAACCCTGAAAGCGCAGAAATAAAATAAAACTATATATAAATTTTATTATCTTGTGCTGTATAAGACCAATTATGTGGTGACTTGTTTAAAAGAGCTCCCCTGCGTGAGCCCATTGGGACCCCGTGTTCCTAATGGGGTGGAGCGGTGTTGTGTTCTGGTGGTAGAACAGAGAGGCTTTTTCTGTATGGCGATTCTAACCAATCAGGAACTTAAACTTTGTGTGTTTTCTTTCCCTCAGGAGTGAAATCAGGAAGCTCGTGCCGACCCTGCCCTGTTAATGAAATAAACCTGCAAACCTTGAACTAATTTCTCTGTTTTGGTTGCCATTCTAACGGAGTGACGTCAGTCTCTGCTATATGTTCATGGTGTAATTTTGAACACATGCCTATTGTTTTGCAAACTGTCTTTGGCTGGAGGTCTGTGTGTTTCCTGAGACTGGTTTTGGCAGCATAACCACATGCATTAGAAATCTAATATGTAACAATGGAAATGTTGGAGTAACAGTTGAGGTTGTTTAGAAACTGTCACAAAAGTTTGTTTTTCATTTAACTCAACACAGTTAATGAACTGGCAATATAGACTGACTAGCAAAAACTAAGTGGACACTTTACTGAAACCTTATTGTGTTGTGGATAGAAAACTAACATTTATAAGCTCTAAATATCTGACATATTAATAACATTTAGAAAGGATTGATCTGTATGAGCTGATGGGACAGACCTCCATCTTTCATGTGGGGTATCGTCACGTGATCCTGTACCATTACCACAGATGCCCTTTCCATCCCGTCACTACTACAGTTCGTCTCTGGAGTCCTCAGTAATGGAGGGCTGTACAAAGTGAGGTGGGATGGATTGTCTCAGCAAAGCAAAAGTGCTCACTATCACACATTTAGACAGATTTGTGAACAATGTTTCAGAGAAATGGTAATATTGTGTATCTGGAATGAATTTTAGATCTTTGAGTCCATCTCATGACAAATGGGAGCAAAAACAGAAGTGTTGCGTTTATATTTTTGTTGAGTGTATGTGATTATATAATGAGATGCTAATAACGCATTTCCTCTCAGTTTTGTGGCCTGGAATCACCAGCTCTGTTGGGTGCCTCAGTTATTCACCTGATTGATAAGTCTATGACCTAAAATCATGACGAATTTGTGCTCTGTATTTCTTGTAAGTGAAAGTGCCATCATTTTATGGGGATGGTTTGTCAAAATGACATGTAAGTGGTTCAGCTGAGGTGAGGCTATAAAACTGAGGAGATTCGTGCCCTTTTACAGAACCCCAGTTAAAAACCATGCATATCTGTGACCAGCGAGTCTATGGTGACTAAGGATGCATTTGCCTGCTCGAGAGAGAGGAAACTTGAGAAATTCATTCAGCGCCACCTATTGGTTTGGTGTCAGATGTCAGGAGGTGGCTTCATTTGCATATAATTTATTGATAATCAAAAATTCATGGGTGATCACTGATATTCACATCACATTATTCAGCTGCAAATGAAATGTTTTGGTGCTGCTCTACCTTTGAAAAGTAACCTCTCTATATCCTCAGTATGACCTCTCAGTAAAGTACTTTATGGTTGGTGTGAAAACACCAGTGACCCATCCACTCTACCTCCTGCTTTGATTCAGCCACATTAGAGATTTTTGGAGTACGAACCGCCAGTATTAGTTTTCGCCACCAGATCCAGATCAGATCCAATGGGTGATTTTCTTGGCCACTGTAGTCTTTTGTGCCTCTCACTGTCGGACTTCCGGTTGTGCTTTAGATCATCGTGTTCCTGTGTAATTATAATGCCTTTCAGCTTAAGATCTCCAACTGGTGAACAGATATTTTCCCACAGGATTTCCAGCTAGAAAGTCAAACTCATGGTTCTGCCAATTTTGCCAAGTTGCCCAGGCTGTTGAGCCACAAAGTTTGAGACGCATGACCACCACCGTGTTTGACTGTTGGCGTGGTGCACTTACTGTGGAATCCTGTGTTAGCCTTACATCCCATCCCAGTCTACAGTGGATTGTTCTAAAATGCTTGGGGTCATCAAGGTCTTTTTTTTTTTTGCAATAACAAGATAGCCATTATATTCCTCCTCATGAGTGGTTTTGGCTGTGCAGCTCTCCTGTGCACATGATTTTCACTCAGTGTCTTACTAATAGTGCAGTGGCAAACATCCAAGGTAAATGACGCCTGCTGTTCCTTAAATGTTTATAATGGCTCTTTTATGACTTTCCCAATGAGTCATAGATGTGCTCTTGGAGGAATTTGGTAGGCCGGCCATTCCTGGGATGATTCACCACTGTTGAACTTTTCTCTGTTTGATGATGATGGCCTGCATGCACAACAAAGTTTCAGAGCCGTCAAAATGACCGTAACCTTCTGCAGCCTGATTTACCTCATTGACTCTCAGTTCTTGTGGGATTACTTCTGATGGTGGCATAGTGTGCTGCTTGTTTAGACTGCTTGTTTAGGGTTGATCTGATGTTTGATCTGATGATGCACACAGTGTTTGACAGGCTTTGTTTCAGAATGTTTAGATTCTGCAGGGCTGGCAGTAATCATGCCTGTGTGCAGATATTCGACTTTAGCCCAGTTATATATTAAAATGATTATATTGAATGATTGAGTTACTGATTTTTGATTTTTTTACTCAGGCCCAGCTAAGCAATGAATGGCCATTTATTGTGTTTACTCAGGTCTTTTCTTAAATTTTGTTCAAAGATCAAAAACAATTGATTGTGGCAAATATGCAAAAACAGAACAAATCAGCATGGAGTGAGTATATTTTACTGCACAATGGGCAATGACATTCACTAATAGATGAGATATTAATGGAAAAATCAACTTTGCAGTTGTGGGAAGGTGTTGGCCTCTCACAAGCTGCCAGATCAGCTCCAACATGCCTGGGCATAGAGTTTAAAAGCACTAAACTTTACTGGAGGGATGAAGTAGCCTCATCTCTTCCAAAACATGTTTCCTCATTTGTTGTCCTGATAATGACTGAGAGCGCTGTCGTTAAAAACGTCAAGGTAATTTGGTTTGAGATCTGATGACTGTAAAGGCAGTGACATATGCTGAAAATCATTTTCATGCTCATTAAACCCTTCAGTCACCCCTTGTGCCCTGTGGGGTTTGGGCCAATATCATCCTCTCACCATAGTAGGAACATCTCATCCAGAATATAAAAGTTTGATACAAAATAAATCTGCTGTGATTTTGCAATGATCCTTGTGTTTTTAATGGGACAAATGAACCCAAACTATGTCAGAAAAATCAGCAGAAGAATCTTTGTTTGTTGTTCGTCTACTCATTTAATCCTCTTTTTATCTCTAATTAGTTACCCATCAGTACGTATAATGGGCTTCTAAAAATACAGCGGAACAGAAAGAGTCACAACCTCTTCTGAGCATAATGTGAGTCACAAACTCTTTGCCCAAAGTTTATTCTCTCCCAGCTTGCAATCTCTGAAGTTGAGCGCTGAATCGGTTGAGGATGCTGCCTGAATAGGAGCATGGAATCGGGAAATGGGTTGTTCGTTTCGGAAGATTTTTCCGTGGTTGTATTTGAAAGATGGCTGTGGAAATAAAGTGGGTGTTTGTGACTGCATGACTTCCGAGGAAGGCGGTCTGCCATCTTCTGTGTCCCGAGGGGAAACCAATTTAGGCACAACATCCGCACTCCGATTTTCTTCACTGCCCCTGTCAATCAACCGCCAGCGCTCCTTGAAAGGTCTGGTGAGGCTAAGATATGATGATGTCACTCTTTATGAACCTTGAATCTGAAAATCCCCGGGGTTTCTGCTGAAAGATCACGCTTCAGATGAACTCCTGATGTGCTGCAGTACATTTAAATATTTAAGGAGGGAGAAGCTATAAATCGTTGCTAAAAATGTCTGTTAGTCCCGTCAGAAACGGTTCTTCTCAGTGTTTCTAAATTCAACTGAGGCTGAATCTGTTTTTGCTTGAGAGCAGAATTAAAGAGCCCAGAGCAACACGTACTGATGTCACACTTTCACACGGTGTTAGTAAGGCATGGAAAGTGTCTTTTACACTTACCTTAGTCTATTTTCTCAAAATGGGCATTTTGTCACTTCAGTACATTTAGCACTGGGGTCTTCAAATAGCAGATTTTATGGATCTGTTATATATTCAGTCCCTTTTTTGCCAAAATAGATGTTGTAAGATTCATGTGCTTTTAGCACCAGGGTTTTCAGCTGCTGATTAATGGGGACAGAACGTTGCAGCAGGATGAGAGAAAAAAGGAAATATAAGATCTAAAGGAACAGTGAAGGCATAGTGATGCGCAGATGATAAAAAATCAAATATTTTATACCTAGACAGAAAATAGAACAAAGAAAATGTGAAAAAAGGGAAATTATATTAAAATCAGCCACGGGAACAGCAGGGACCGAACTGAACACCTCTGCCCTTTTGTAAACCCAGCAGGAAAGGACTGAATGTTCCGCACAGCGTTATGAACAGAAGCAGCTGCGCAAAAAACCCAGAGAGATTCTGAACAAAGACGGGAGCGACATCATTAACCAGCTCTCTTACACTGAGAATGCTGATGCATGGCGCACATCCATATGTTGGCACTTTCATTACCTTCCAGAGAAAATAATTAGGGACGGATGGAAGATTCTAATGCACAATAAAGAAAAGGCTAATGAGTTTTTTTAAACCAATGAACTCGCATGACAGTGGTGCCACAGAGGTTTAGGACACTTTATAACCTTTGTTATTTCTGTTGGCATGCTGAAATAACTGGGGCAAATGGAAATAGTGGAGTCTGAATACTGAAAACTGATAAACTGGAAAACGAACAAGAAATTAGATCCTCACCGCCCCCCACAGATTGATGCATCGTCACTGCGGACTAATATCCACACATCTCTTTACTCTTTCACCCTGCTAATGGTGGAAGTGAAAGTTTAACACACAAGACTTTCAGTAAATAACCGGAGCTTGAGGTTATTTGGCAGAGGTCATATAGGCCACACAAAGCAATCTAAGAAAGTGCCGGAGAGAGAACTTTCCCCAGTCAAAATGGGCTTCCAGCATGGAGAGGCCGTCGGCCAGGGTCTGAGGGGATAAATAAAGCTTCTGACTGCAGTCAGCACCCGTCACACTCGCTTGGGTCATGTGGCCTGTCAAACCAGGCTAAGTGTCACACTTTCACAATGCAAACCTGAGTGTTCCTCTGGGCAAACCTCATCATCAGCAGAACTAGTGTAGCTCTGCTGAGGCCATCAAAATAGAGACGGAGTTCAACTGTTGAAGCCGCATTCGACTAAAATTGGAAAGGTCAGTGGTATTAACACAACAGGTTCTGCAGATAATATTCCCACTGCAGTGGTTAGCACTGTTGTTCTTTGTCAAAAAAAGCTGTGGTTTACCAACCAGCAGTGGTCGGCAGCTTTTTCAGAAGTAGCGCACAATTAGCCATTCCGCTACAGGAATACACATTGGGAAGGGGCTGCTGGGAAGGGAAATATAAAATGGTTGCTTTGATCGATGCTCATGCGCCTCCTGTTGGCCAGCCGGGCCCTCGTCAGGAAGATTCTAAGTTTGTTCATGTTCAGGTTTTCTCCACCCTCGCTCTGAACTTGCAAGGCTTCAACCAATGAGGGTAAAGAAGCAGTATTGATGGGCATTTGCTTCCGAGGAGAGCCGTGAAGCTTCCCTCTCTCCTGAATTGGCAACACGGGGTCGCATAAGAGCATTGTGCCTTGTACATAGTTCCTCACTTGGGCATTCCAGATTCAGGTGGGATTGGAGATGCCAAATTTATTGAACAAAAAAAAGGCTGTGGGTTCTAGTCTGGCCTGAGGCTGTTCTGTGTGGAGTTCACTCCTCCCCCTGCATTTGCACAGATTTCTTCCAAGTACTCTGGTTCCCTCCCGCAGTCCGAAGCATGACTTGCATCAATCTTATATGAAATTTGAGGTGGATAAAATATGCTTTTTAAATTAACATTCCAATTATTGGAATTAAGTATAAAAAAAGTTGACAAGCATATACACTCAGTGGTCCATTTATTAGGTATACCTTTACACCTGCCTTTCAATGCAAATATCTCATCGGCCAATCATGTGGCAGCAACCGATTGCATAGACTCATACAGACATAGCCAAAGACTCAGTTGTTTTTCAGTTTTAGCTTCAGAATGGGTGAGAAATGTGATTTAGTGACATTGATTGTGGAATGGTTGGGTGCTCAAGCCAGGGTTAACGGTATGAAAGCATTGTGGCAATTGTTTGTGAAATACACTATACAGATGGAGCTTAATTGAGATTTCTTTTGTATTGTTGGCTGGTCAAGCGGTAACGGACAGACAGTTCCACTACTTCTTGAGCTCGAATTGGAGAAATAATTACAGCAGAATAAAATACTATAAATCATATAAATAGTATTAATGCCCTGTAAAACAATATCCAAAAAAGGACTTTTGTAAAAAAAAATTTCATGTTGATTTTTACCAAAAACCCTCCAGTAACGAACAGACACAAAATTAACAATTCTTTTCTTGTTGTTTTGTACAGATATCCTAAATGTGCAGTTCCCATCTACCAAACTTAACCAAATTTCTACAGGATATCCTAAATATTGTCTATTTTGATGTCTTAAAATTCTTTAGAGCTCTAAGTAACCTAAGTTATATTTTAGGGTCAGAGTTTTAAAAGTGGGAAGGTAACAGACGGACATTCAATATTTGGTAACAGACAGACAATAACAAGTCATTGTACTTTTCATCTATTTATTCAGTATAAATCATGCTAGATACATACATATTTACAAAAAATATGTTATCAGTAATTAACAATCAATACAGTATACATATAAGCACTGTTGGTGATAGGTTTGGGTGATGATAGAATCACCTGAAAAAGTCACAGACAAGTTACTTGAACCAGTCACTGACAAGTTTCCAGTCTGACTAACTAAGCTTGAGGGACTGCACTCTGCTGGATGATGAGAGCAGGGGAGGTTCAACCTCAGTGAGGACAGCATCCAGGCTGATGGTATACTCATCTTCAACTCAGAACGAATGATGCTGTTCGTTGAAATCACTGCCTTATATAGTGGCCCTAATTTGTCACACCTCTCTGCAAAGGGGAAGTGTGAGTCTGTGATGAGTCATTCACACCTTTTGAAGCGTGCTCATCACGCAGAGGTATCAGGCAGATCACTTTCAGACGACTGGCAAATCTACTGAATTCACTCATCAAGAAATAACAGTGTCTTTGATATGACTGTTTGATTAACACCTATAATCATATTTAGGAATAATGTAAATAGCAAGAGACTGTGTAGTCAGTTGATCAAAGCAGCTTTCAGTTCTTTGAAATGTACTCACTATCTATTGTTATCACACCTCATAAACCTAATAAACATATAAAAATCAATTAAAATACAAACAATATAAATAGAAATGTTTTTAACATCATCTAAAATGAAAAAGTTGTTAATTAATGCAATTTTTATAGAAATGTATCTGAATTAATGTCTAATCATCAAGCTAATCCTTATCTCAGGCTGTGTCGATGGTAATGGATGGACAATATTTGATGATCAATATTTGCAAGAAAAATAATGAATTACCAAAAAAATGAATATAGGATATTAAAATAGGTACTAATAAGTTTTCTTTCATGAATTATCATGGTAATAGAAATAATGTAAGTATACCCTGAGTTAAAAAAAAACACTTTTTTCATGGTAACGGACGGACAACCAAAAAGTAAGATTTTCCTAAATTCAATCCCATAATATATATATTTTTTTCAATTTATGAGAAAAATATTAGTAGGGATGTTTAGTTTGATATATTAACATCATAAAAAATCAAAGATAACCATGATTCCCTCAATTTTTTCCCTCAATTTTGGCTGGGGTCCCCATCCTGCGTAAGTTGTTACTTTGTCTTAATTTTTTGTTGCCTTGCTTTAAATAAATTATTCTTATTATTCAGTATCTTGTTGTCGAAGTGTCCCCTTTTATATAATGCATCCCTTTGAGCCATTTTTTTTTAAAGGGTCGTAACAGAAGCGTAGGGTGGTGCAGCGTGGTGTAGCTTGACGCAGCCCATGCAGTGGTAATTTCGTCCGGCGCAGCCCGCGCAGTGGTAATTTCGTGAGGTGCAACACCGTGCGCAGCCACTTTGGTAATTTGGTAGACGGACGTGCGCCGAGATGGGTGTGGCGGCGTAGTAGGGGGAGGTGTCACAAATTCATCAAGATACAGTGACAATTTGGTAGAAAAAGTCTCCGCTGAGGTTGCCCAGAAAGCTCGCCAGCTCCAATCTGGTTTACTTTCTGTGCAGTGGTAATTTGGCTGACCGGCTTGCAGTGCGCGCACACGTCACCGAAACCTCACAGGCAGGTTTCCAGAATGTCAGGCACATTTCAATGCAATAAATAATTACAGCAAGCACTATTTAATGTAACTATCTGAATCAGCATATAAATTATCGTATCTGTATCGATTCTCCTGATGTCAGATTAAAAGCAGTTGGCATGCGTAATGGAAACTCGACCTGGCTTAATCAACGCAGCTGAGTCTGTGATGAAACTAACGACTTCACATCTTTCTCAGCCAACCACAAACTGCCTATATATATAATGCTTGCGTTCTATGCTCAGTAAAGCCGCTTGCACACTGGACGTGAAACAAATTTTTCGCACTACAGATTGTTGCTGTTAAACGCAGTGTCTACGTGGCCAAAATTCATACAGGGTTTTAATATATCTCCGTGTCTGACAGTCGGATGGTTTCAATATACAAAACTCTGTGTCCAACAGTCGATTATTGTTTTTAATTTCCTCAAATCTACTAACTCTTTTAGATATTAAACGTGAATGTTTTGATAAGAGGGCTCAGTTCTTCAAGATGAGTACCGAGAATTTCAATCAATGTTTCTGTTTAAGCTCCGCTCAATAAAGTGAGTCGACATTGGCGCGGGACAATGTACAATGCATGTGGAACATTAAATGCAAAATACTCCGTGTCTGACAGGCAAAAAAAAAAGAAAAAAAAAGAGGACGATTAGAACAGATTGATAACGAAATAAAGAATAAAAAGAAACATATTAAAAACAAACAGAACATCCATTGAACACTGCGATTTATTTATTTGCAGGCCATCTTTTTTGGATGTGCTTTTTGTTGGTAGCTATATATTTTTATTCTTTATTCATTATAATCTGTTCTCATATCAATATTTTTACTTTTGCTGGCAGCTGGAAATTTTGCATTTCGCTTCGGACAGTCTCGATCATGCATGCAATATTTAATTCACAATGTCAATGGTCTTGGAATAGATTTGGTCACTGACTACAAGCACTAGTTTATCTCTGGTGTGGAAATAAAGTGTGAATCTGTTCGATCCATCTGGCTAATTTTCAAAAGAGAGACCGGATAAAGACTGTCGTCTATCTTCAATGGAAGAAAACAGATAAATAAACAAACGCGTGTATTCGCATCTTTGCATTGACTTTGACTGAGTTAAGATTACAGATTGAAAATAAATGTGTTTTGTATTTTGCATTGTTGTCCATGCAGGACAGAGGCTTCTTTATTTCAACACTTTATAGGTGAGGAGAGGAGCTCATTTTATTTGGTGAAGTGTTGACTCGGCTGTGTTAAACCCACTTAAGCCTTTTCTCCACCCTCTTTGCCATTTGCACCGAAGGAAGGGGCAGAGGCAGAGGCGTACTTGCACGAAATCGCAACATATGCCTGGACACACCCCGTTGGTGCGGCGCTCCCCCTATTCACCGCGCCTGCACCGCGCCTGCGCCTGGTCTACGAATTTAGAGCCCAAAGACTGGTGTCTTATGTATCATCTCATCATGAGCATATTTCTTTTTTATTAGCTTTTAGAAAATCATCAGCCCCTTGGCTGAAATTATGCAAAGACCACTTCATATAGCATATTTTTGGCTTAAAGAAAAATCATGTGAGCCAGCAGGCTGTCACTTCACATGGATCACATTGCATAACATATTTCCTGTAATGGAATCGAGAAAAATTGTACCAGCTGCCTGACTGTCACAGAACATAGAACAATTAACCCTGCATATTTCTGTTGTATTGGTTTCAAAAGAAATCTTGCTGGAATACTTCACATCATGCTTTTCTCTTATATTGGCTTTAAGAAAAACCATATCAGCCATGAGACTTTGGCTGTGTGACGACCACAAAAGTGTCGCATTTGTGTTTTGAGAGAATGAAAGTATTCAGCATTATTGTCTTTTATTTGAATACAATTAATGTATTTTATTTTGAAAAAAAATGTATCGCAAGATTTATATATGGCGAGTTGACTTTCCTCTTTTGGAATTTATAGTGATTTATTCAATCCAGGCCAGCAGGGGGCAGGGTCGGGTGACGGGCTTAGTTGCAGGCATTGTTGATTTTCCTCATTGCTGCAGAGAACTTGAACCTGACACGCTGTCTCCTCGTTCTTCTCCTGTGTTACAGGTGGGTTAACGTATTAAAACATCCATGAGCTAGAATTTATCCACATAGAAATGTGTTTGAGATGTGCATGAACTATCGTAGTAATGAAATTTTCGCTAGAGCCTTGTTTTGACTTTGTTTGTAAATCGTTTGAAACGAGAGTGAAAAGCCCGGTCAAGTAGCTGCCTAATGATCCACGCGTTTCGTTAGAGCTAGTCAGCTCAACATATGCTCTCCCCGCGTAAGTGTGCATGCGTAAAATGCGTTTTGAGCGTGCACTGGTAAAGTGTATTGGTTAGCTCGCTGAATTGTTCGCTCCCCACCATCTGTTGAATGCCGTTTTTGCTCAATGAGTTCAGATAAAAATGGTTAAAGCTAAAATGAGATTTGAAGTTACATATGAAGCATGTTGTTAGTTTTAAGTATGCTTTGCAGTACTGTATTGAGTTCCTACTGGTGAAAATACTGTAACCAAGGGTTTGAGTATCCTGAACATTTAGCGAAAATACTGTTAATGAGGGTTTAAGTATCCTTAGCATTTAGCTGGTTAATCTTACCATTGTCTATACATTCTAGTTTTGATAAATCGAGTAACATGCAAGTATGAAGAGTAAGTGAATTTGCATTCGGTGCCGAGAGATTTATTTTATTATGAGCTTGTACAAACGTACTCTGAAATTCATTGTAATGTATAAAGAACATTGAATATGTAATGTGTGAAACATAAAATGAGTCTCTGCGATAGAGATGCATTGGCTGAAGAAAATTCTTAATAAATTGCTGCAGAGAACTTGAACCTGACACGCTGTCTCCTCGTTCTTCTCCTGTGTTACAGGAGTTAATCTGTTCTCCGCGGTGCCGTTGCCGCGGTACCCGTTACAGCTGCACAAAGATTACTTCACATGATATGTTTTTCTTGCATTAGTTTCAAGAGACATTGTATCAGTGACTCGGCTGTCACTATGCAGGGAACACAATTTTACTCTGAAGTACAGCTAGACGATGTCCAGCATGGTTCTGCTTGGGAGGTTAACTGCTGCCCACTGCCTTCAATTCCAAGCGTGGATGGGCAGATTTCTCCCAGAACAGACTTTGCCAAATTGAATGTTTGCTTTTATGCAGTTCAGTAAACCTCTTTACAATGTGGTCCTGTCAGAAATGAAGCACTGCATAGGTTCTGACAGGTTATGCTGTCAAGCTATCTGATCAGCTGTTTCTATTGGTCAGAGTCACCTGATAGCATTCGACTGTCTCCAGTATTTGTCCTGTCTGTCGATCTTTCACTGCACTCACCTCACAAACCCTCCACTACCTCAGCCCCACCTGTCTTGTGCGCATTCATTAATTGTGTTTCAACTGAGTCACGCTGATCTATAACAATATCTCCTCTCTGATGTCATTGTTGCTGTCGTGTTTGTTCCATGAGAGGAAAGAGGGTTACAGCAGGCGCTGCTCCCTGCCTATAGTTCCACACCTGGATGGGCAGAAATCTCCCAGAACAGAGCCATGTCACCGGGCTCTGCATTTGCTTGTGTGCCGTCAGATAAACGGTTCTGACAAAGCGGTTCTGTCGCAGTGAGAAAACATAAGTGCAGACGGGGGCACTGAAAAAACAAGGGGAAGAATGTAAGATGAAAGAAAGAACAAAAATGTGTGAAAGGATTAAAGGAATGATGAAAAAAAGGCAGGGAGAAAGCATGCAGAAGCGAGGGAAAATAAGAACAGAGAAATCAAGACAGTGAAAAGGAAAAAGGAATGAAGACAAAGAAAAAAGAAAAAGATAGGAAGATAGATAGGGAAAAGAAAGGGATTGAGAAAGGATAAAAGAGGAGAGGAAAGGGGAGGGGAACAATAAAGTTACAGAGTTGCATAATTTATCTTTTTTTCTTTTTTTAAATGTAGCATCTGCAAATCCACCTGAGTATGGAACATCCAATCAGAGCATCCGGTTTACCCGACTCAGACCTCCCAGAATTCTGCAGCTCACTGTTTTCTTCCATTTACCTCCCATTTATACATTTAGAGAGATGGAGAGGGAAGAGAGAAATCCGTCAAAAAAAAAGAATAATTTTGAGTGTTCCTTTCATTACGACTGTTTACCCAGTAATTTTGCTTGCATTTTGAAGAAAAAAAAGGCACTTGCATATAAAATCTGTTATTTAACATCCACACACCCCCTGGTTCCATTATACAGTAGGACATTTTAAATTCAGAATCTGAAGCGCTGTGTTCTCTCATGGGGCAGTTTTGGTCATATAAGAGACTGAATAATAGATGACACATCTGTCAGTGCAGCATCTCGGCAGCGGTTCAGTTACCTCAGCTCTCCCTCAATAATTTGAATGATTGGCTACTACAGGAATCCATGTTCTGAGGACCTCAGATATGATGTCAGATTTTTATTTTTTTTCTGGAATGTGCTGGGTGGTGGCCAGGGTGTATTTAAGTGGTTGCTACGGTGTACAGGGTTGTTGCTAGGGTGTTTTGCTTTGATGACAGCATAGCCACCTCAGTTTTCTCCATCTGCTTCAAAAAAAAAAAAACTCATCAAAATTCACAACGGGAAGAAACTAAAGGTAAGGTACTGCTGGAACATTCTGCAAAAGCTTTTGAAAATATATGCATTTGTTGAGGAAATCAATGGCGGCCAAATTTTCTGAAAATTAAATTTCAACAGTTCACTCTAAGTCAAAGTGAGCAGGCAGAGGTCCTTACAACAACTTTGCAAATTTACACCAAAAATTTTGATGAGATGCTTAGTACCTGAAGTAAAATTAGCTTGAGTTGGACTGTGTTTTATACTGTAAATAAGGACATGAAACATGATTTTACACGAATTATTTAGATTAAACCATAAACTGCATTTGGAGTTGTAATTGCAGATCTGGTTTGAGTAATATAGTTGGTAAAGTCTCTCCTCTTGAGTTTGGTGTTGAAGCTCAGCTCATCCTCTTTCGTGTCTCCTGCTAGTTGGGTGTTTCGTTCTCTCACACTGATCCCTGGCTTTGACTTGTAATCGCCAATTCAGTCCAGCCTTTATAGACTTTCCCCTTAATAGACTCTTTCCAGAAAAGTTATTCCATTCATTTTTCTAACTCGCCATTTTATATAGGGCCATCATTTTGCAAGGGGTTATTTCACTGAAAAAAAAATGCACATATTATAGCTTAGAGCTTCAATATACAGTGCCATGAAAAAGTATTTGCCCCCATCCTGATTTCTTATTTTTTCGCATATTTGTCACTCTTAGATGTTTCAGATCATCAAAAAAATTCCAAACCTACCTGGCCCTATGTGAAAAAGTATTTTCCTCCTAAATCCTAATAACTATGCCACCCTCGGCGACAACGACTGCAATCAAATGTTTGCGAGAACTGGCGATGAGTCTTTCACATTGCTGTGGAACAATTTTAGCCCACTCTTCTTTGCAGAATTGTTTTAATTCAGCCACATTGGAGGGATATTGAGCATGAACGGCCTGTTAAAGGTCATGCCACTGCATCTCAAACGGAATTTAGTCCGGACTTTGACTAGGCCAATCCAAAACCCTCATTTTGTTTTTATTAAGTCATTCCGAGGTGGACTTGCTGGTGTGTTTTGGATCATTGTCCTGCTGCCTAGCCCAAGTCCGCTTGAGCCTGAGGTCACAAACTGATGGTCAGACATTATCCTTCAGGATTTTCTGGTAGAGAGCAGAATTCATAGTTCCATCAATTACAGCAAGTCGCCCAGGTCCTGAAGCAGCAAAGCAGCCCCAAACCATCACACTACCACCATCATGTTTGACTTTTGGTATGATGTTCTTTTTATCAAATGCTGTGTATGTTTTACGCCTGACATAATAGGACACACTCCTTCAAGAAAGTACAACTTTTGTCTCACCAGTCCACAGAATATTTTCCCAAAAGTCTTGGGGATCATCAAGATGTATTTTGGCAAATGTGAGACAAGCCTCTGTGTTCTTTTTAGTCAGCAGTGGGTTTTGCCTTGGAACTCTCCCATGGATGCCATTTTTGCCCAGTCTCTTTCATATTGTTGAATCATGAACACAGACTTTAACTGAGGCAAGTGAGGCCTGCAGTTCTTTAGATGTTGTTCTGAGTTCTTTTGTTATCTCATGGATGAGTCATCAATGTGCTTTTGGAGTAATTTTGGGAGGCCGGCCACTACTGGGAAGGCTCAGCACTGTTCCAAGTTTTCTCCATTTGTGAATAATGGCTCTCATCCATGATTCGCCGGAGTCTCAAAGCCTTAGAAATGGCTTGGCAACCCTTTCCAGACTGATAGATGTCAATGACTTTGTTTCTCATCTGTTCTTGAATTTCTTTAGATTGTGGCATGATGTGTTGCTTTTTGAGATCATTCACTACTTCATTTTGTCAGACAGGTTCTATTTAAGTGATTTCTTGATTCAACAGGTCTGGTAGTACTCAGGCCTGGGTGTGGCTAGCGAAATTGGACTAAAAAATTGTGGTTAATCACAGTTAATTCATGATTTAAGAAGGGGGGGAGGGGGAGTTACTTTCTCACATAGGGCCATGTAGGGTTGGATAGCTTTTTCCCCTTAATAAATGAAATCATCATTTAAAAACTGCATTTTGTTTTTACTCGGGTTATCTTTGTCTAATAGTAAAATTAGTTTGATGATCTGAAACATTTAAGTGTGCAAAATATGCAAAAAATGAAGAAATCAGGAAGGGGGCAAATACTTTTTCACGGCAATGTAAATGATCAGGATCGTGTTTTGTTGCATCATGAATGTTGAACTTGTGTTATCACCTGCAGGCAATGCAGTGATGATAACTGTGGAGACTGTGTTCTATTTCCCACAATCACAATTCCCACAATATTAAGTACTTAACTGCCTGGGGGCAGAGAAGCATATCTAGCAAAGAGTTTGACACATAACTGAAGAGGAGCACCAGAGACAAATTACTCTGTAGGTTGTGCTCATATATGATCTAAGCAATCGAAATAGTGGCAGTCAAAATAACAATTGTCTTGGCGTTATCTGCCAATTTTTCATTCATTCTAAAGTAAAAAAGTGATATTTTTTAAATTCAAGAATTGCATTTTGGAGGCAAGATACATTAGACACACTAGATGTCTAAGGCAACAAGATGTTAAATTTAACAGCACATCAAAGATGCTCAAATGTCATTCTACCATGGGAAAATTTCACTGCACACAGCCACAGCATCTCAGTGTGGGCAGCTGTCTCAAAAAATCTCTCATATTCAATGGTACTGTCCCATCAACACCCAGGTAATCGTGATAACAGGCCAGACCTGTGACTTCACAGTAAAGGATATGTTTATTGTCATATGGTGGTTTACATGCTGTAGAGCTGTGTTTATTCAGAAGAGCATGGGCTGTCCTGTATACACTGGCACAAGTAGCCTCATACAATTTCAAACACAGCCTTTGTTGCCTTAGTGAACACACAGCATTTGATTTTTTTACAAAAAAAAATGCACAATATAAATTTCTTTAAAAAATAATGCAATAAACTAGAGAGGCACTCGTACAGTGCAAACCTCCGCCAAGGAAGCACAATCCAAATCTTCATGAGTGGGAGCAACATTGAGTTATCGCGTGTGATAGGATTTCAAGATGGCTGCCATGCTGTATGTTTCTGACTGCGCTGTACCCGTACTTGGTAATAAACCATGTACTGTGGTTTAATAATTCTCAAAGTCACCACCAGTTTACAGCCAAACAAGCTTCATGCCAAAGGGATTACAAATTTTATGTATAACTGTGTATGTGCTTCGTATATTTCAAAAGACAGAACTTTGGTATATGTCTGGGAATATGGAATGTTAGGTCGGTTGAACATTAGCTCTTTCGAGCGCCACCTTTAGTCAGAAAGCTATCTACCCAGCATAGTACCAAACCAAGCTATTCACTTTCTGAGAAAACTACTGCAGCTTTGTATATCATAATTTAAAAAAAAATTCTTTGGTACATTGCTGGGGATGGCCAGTACTTGCATCCAGCCTACAGTGCCCCCTGGAGGCAATTTTTTCTGACCTTTGATGTTTAAAATCATCTACACTGAAAATACTACCATTGAGATTTTAATAATGCTGTAATGTACCCTAAAAGGACTGTGTATCCAGAGAATTTCAGATCTCTGTCTTGCTGGGTAAACAAAATAATGTCGCCGAAACATAGGCACAATTGCAATGAAATGGTCTGTTATGAGTTTTCCTTCGACTTTGGCTTCATGTAGCTTGAAAGTGTAGATCCTGCCAAAGAAATTTTTGATATTCCTGAAAACAGAGCTCCAAAAGCACAACAAACAGCATTTATCATGATGGAACATATCTGGGTCACTGAGAAAATCTACCGCAAACATGCAGCAAAATCAATTTTGACCATCTTTCCAGCCATCCATTGCACTAACCCAACAAGATACCGAGGAAATATTAACTGAAAATGATAGTCGTGTTGTGAGCAAACACGTAATAAAGCATTTCTGATTGGTATATGTCTGCGATATTAATTTATTCCCATTTTCACTTTTACCGTGATTTCTCAAATAATTCCGGCTCAATAACAGTTACCCAGCTTGGCGCTGATGTGGTGCTGATGTTAATCCAGACTTGAAGTGTCACAGGTCATGAAAACAGTATAACATCTGGTACTGTGAACCCTTAAGTCATAATAATTGATGTAAAATATGGTGTCAAAAGCAAAACTGAACCACTTTAGTGGCTTCCAGGTGGCGCCACCAGCAGACGTCTTGAGATACGGAGCTAAAAATTTGGCTTTTTCTTTGAGACGACCGTATCTACCTATCTGCTAAGTTTCTTTTAATTCTAGGGGGTCAACTCCTCAACTTCTTCAAAAAGTGCCATTTTCTCATGGAATGGCTCTTAAGCTGTTAGTTTGTCTTAATTAGTGTCATTTCATTTATTCACCCTCTGACTTCACATCATGTGAGAAATAGCAGTGCCTGCCAAGGGAAATGAAAGACCCAGGTCCATATTGTGTTTATAATTCAGAATTGCAAGTAGTTGCACAAGGTTAAACATACTAACAGATGTAGGTAATTCTAAAATTAATCAATGAGCTCCTGTAGGTTGTTTCACACAAGCTTAAAGTTCATTAAAAATGTTTCCCACAATGTTAACACAAAACAGGTGTGAGTCATTGTTACTTGCTTTGCCGTCAAAATCCTCATTATCTAAAAAATGAATTGATTTGGTAACAATGTGTCATTGATACAAGTTAAGAGCCTGCTGATTTTTTAAATTCATTGGCACATTTTTGTTTTAATTTCTCATTAATTCAGCTGTTTCCCATATTGCATGATGTAAATATGTAACTTTTATAGTACAAAGCAAACATAGCAATTTTTGATGATGCTGCTTGAAAGAGTTATGAGGAGAAATTACCCTCATTAAAATTCTTGGGTTGCATTTGTGGTTGCTACAAAAAACAGCTCATGCGCAGTGGTCCCCAGGACCGAGTTTGAGAACCACTGGCGTCAAGGACCTCCTGCACTGGGGTTCCAACTGACCAACTGGCGTAAATACTTATAGTAGCAACAACTGCTACCAAATTCTATCATTGTCTAAACCACATCTTCCTCACTGGGGTCACGGGGAGCCCATCCCAGCTGACTATGGGCAAAAGGCAGGGACACAATCGAACAGCTAGTCAGTCCATCGCAGAGCGCACACACCAGTCACACACCATTAACTCACACACTTATCCCCGCAGGCAATTTAGAGTCCGCAGTTAGCCTAACAGGCTTTTCTTTGGACTGTGGGAGGAAACCAGAGTTCCTGGAGGAAACCCACGGCAAAACGGGGAGGAAAATGCAGACTCCAAACAGAAAGGCCCCAGACTGGATTCAAACCCATGACGTTCTCACTGTGGGACAGTACCATGCATTCATGCTTATTTCCCGCCTTTTATCTGTTCGTCAAATCAATATTCAACTTGCAAATTTATTTTCAAAGTCAAGGGTGGATGGAGCTTATCTTGGCCTCCCTTGGGTGAGATGTGGGGGTACGGTCTGAGCTGCTCGGCCATCCATAAAAGCACCTGCACATACGTCTACTGAAGAACCCAGCGGGCAGCCAGTTTTCCACTTTAATTAGCCTGAAGCACATGCCTTTGGGCTGTAAGAGGAAGCTGGAGATCCAGAAGGCAACATCGTGAACGCCGAGAGCGCATACAAATTCTGCAAATGAAGGTCTGAGACTCGAACCCTGGACCATCCTGCTGTGAGGTGGAAGGGCTCTGCACGGCATATTTTCCACTTTCTCGAAGACATTATTTTGTTTACTTGTGTAACGGGGTGAAAAATATCTGTTAGATGATAATGCAGTTTGCATCTAATGCTTCTCACACACATTGCTTTAGCGTTCTGAGAGCACGTTTGCCATGCCCTTTCCAGTTAAAGACCTCCCGAATAGTGATGTGCAGCCCCCCTCCCAAATCCTCTTTAAGGGGGAGTGGCCATCCTGAATAATGAAGGATCTGAAGAACTGGTCGCCTGAAGTTATTCGGTCCCTCTTATATCTGAGTGATCGCTTCCCAATGTGATGTCATGAAGGAGCAGATTCTAAAATGGCTTGTAATGACTCATTGGCAGTGCATCTGGTGACTTAAAGGTCACCTCATAAAAATGAGCAGAGGCTACAGATGTGGTGGTTGAACACTGTGGACTTCAGGACATTTCTCATACTCTGTGGTCCCTCCTTTTTTCGGCCCAGAATATGATCTATATATTAATGCAGCTCTCGCCCTGGGCTCACATCTGTTCAGCGTCTCACTGATCAGTGCTCCCAACGCATGTATCTGACACATGGCGTTTTCCTTCAGGGAAGCAAATTTGATCGTTATCTAGAGAACTTTGAATTTGTAGGTTTGTGCATGTATGTGCGTGTGTGTCTGTGTATGTAAGCCTGTCTGTGTGTGTGTGTGTGTGTGTGTGTGTGTGTGTGTGTGTGGAAATGTGTATACATGAGTAGGTGTATGTATATGTGTATGGTGGTGTATGTGTGTGTGTGTGTGTGTGTGTTTGTGTATGTATGTGCATGTTTTTGTGTATGTATGACTGTATGAGTGTGCGCACGTGTGTGTGTGCGCGTGTGTGTGTGTATGTGTGTGTGTGTGTGTGTGAGAGACAGAAGAAAAGCACATTGTAGCTCAAAAGCTCAAGAACAGCTGTAAAACAGAGGTGTCATTTGTATCTTCTAATTACACATGCAGGGAAATTACCTGTTCAGCTGAGCTGAGATTAGGAGACTGATCATTGAAAGGCACTGATAACAAGCTGTCTTTTCTGAAACACCTTAACATCATAACACTTTGGGAGATCTGCAGATGAACATTCTAATAATAGACATATGAATCAACAATGCAACAATTGCAGATGCATGTCAGCACAAAACTGTTTTCTCAAAATGTCAGCACCTTATTTATCATCTATCTGTGTCCTTGTTTTAATGATGGTCTTATGATACAGGCCGATTCATTGTGTATCTGGAGATACTTCTTAAGAATGCCTTAGAAGTTACACTCCTGGTCAAGACATCAAAATTTCTTTGTACATCTGCACTTGAAAAGGGCTGTTCTCTCGCCATTTGAAAGGTCAGGACATGTCTGTGCCGGAAAGAAGTGATTTTGACAAGTTAATGACTCCTATAGAGACACAGTGAAGAATTTTCTGTGCATCCTACTGGGAAATTCTGAGGATGTGGTTTCTATTAAAGATACCAACTGACATTCATCAAAATCAGGAGGAAGTGCTTGTGAGGAATTTACCCTGCAGCTATATATTAGCACTTTTTAAAATGTTGGTTAAATTCTGTGTTTTAAAACTCTGCTCTTTACCTACGTATCAACGCTTTAACCAAGATTCTGGTCAGAGGTAAGTCATTAGGGCTACAAATGTCTCTGATATTCCGGCCAATAAGTTTATATCCAGTTTTTCTTTGTACTGGAGGTAAATCATCAGCCTTGATGTTTTGAGATTTGTTTCTCAAACCTGCAAACTGCTGTTCATGTGTTGGAATACCCATATCGTGAATTTTTTCTCTTCGTTCAATTTTAGTATATTCAATTCATTGAAAAATAACAGGGCAGAATTTATCACTCTTTTTTTTTTTTTTTTGTCTGGAGCAATTCAACATGTTTGCTTTGTGCAAGTTATTTTTCCTGAATATTCTGGTTTCCTCCCAGAGTCCACAGACATGCACGCTAGGGTAACTGGAATGAGTTCCTGTAGATATGAGTGCGTGAGTGAATGATTCACGAGCTCTGCAATGGATCAGTGAGCTGACCGTAATGCCCCGGCCTCTTGCTGATTATGTTTGGGTCATTCCATACTAAACTGTACAAATGTGTTACAATGGTGATGAAAATTCAGATACACCTTTTCCAAAGTTTTTCATTGCAGTGGTGAAACCCCATCAAAGGGCATCACGCAGAAGCCGGAAGATAAACCGAGTGACTTCATTTCAGTGACCCCATAATGTACTAAGGAGGCAGGCGTTGTGGGTGTAACGAGATCACAACCAGATATTGAATTCCTGAAAATCAGATACATTTCAAAGTCAGTTCTTTTGTATGATAAATGGCCTCAGTCTATCAGTAACATTTATGGACAATTACAGCCAGTCAATGTTTTTCATGTCTATTTTCCTCAATGTTTGTATTCCGGACACCTGGTTTCAGTGCAAAGCATTGTTAACAATTTGCAACTGGTTACCTGTTGCTCTAAATCACCAAAGGAATATATTATTTTATTCAAAGGAAGGCATTTCAAAGAATAAGAATGAAATAATAAATCAGGTGGCAAAGTGGGGTCATTTTCTCATAGACTTCAGTAACATTGAACTTCTTTCTGCAACCACCGACGTCGCCATGGACGTAACACGATATTAGGACACGGAAAATTTTTCTTTTTTCAATCATTATTTTTAAAAGCATGGTATATATGACTGTCTGACGCCGTGTGAAATTTTGATGCAGGAAGTGAGTACCTTACTTTGCTGCGGTCATCTTACGCCATTTGAATAGGTTACATTATGCAAATTCATCCACAGGTCTGAACGTAACACGTGAGGACGCGACTGGTTACGCCCAAGACGGTCATTTCAAATCGCGTTTCTGATCAGACGAATCCCGGTAATTTAGTGCAGACAATTGATCATTACCGTTATTATGGGTATTTCTCTGCAATATTTCATTTTACTTTGTTTCGAAGTATCAACAGACATGCCATGAGCATTTCATGAAGTTGGCTGCCAAATTTTGTCACAAAATATGTCCTTCCTTCAAGGCGACTGACATCAGGACACCACTTTTCTGCTGTGTTGTTGGACCAATGACTGTTTTTTCTAATGTTTATCTTTAATCTTGGAGTGAATAAATAAGAACAATGCATATTATTTAATTCTCATCGAAAAAATTGTATTGATCATTCTTATGCAACACAGTGAATTGTACAGTATAGTATGGAATGACCCGTTTAGGGAAAGAGTCCTGTGACCCTCATCAGACGTCAGTGGACATGTAAATGGAGGAATGGAAGTAGTATCTACCGCAGTGGGCCCTGTGGAACCCCGCTGTAGTCTGGTTTTCACAGCAACCTCAGCTGCAAACCCAGATTTTCCACAAATTGCTCGTTTTCATAAATTAAACGTTTTTTTTTTAATTTCCAGGGATTATCTGCCCGCTTAAGTGCCATCAGTAATTGCTAAGATCGCTATTAACGACCAATATCCACAATGTGCTCGCTGATGCAGGCAATTACATTTAAACAGGCTGAAAAATTAATAAGTGATCCAGTTCATGTGACTCAACAGGCACCTAATTATCGATAATTTATTTAAAGTCAACGCGAAAGATGATGAAACCCTAATTTGTGCTAACAATTATCGGTAAACAATTACAACATGAATGGCAAGTGCGTAAAACAGCCTTTAATAATCAACAGTGTCGGTAATGAAACCAGCATGCAATAGAGTCTCCATTATGGTGATAACTTCAGGCTTTTTAGATCCAACCTTCATTTCATTTCGTGAACAATTTGAAGCTACTTTGGTGAATGCTTTTTGAACATACGGGACTATTTTAATCAGAGGATGCTACTTTGAAACGAATTTTAACGGCGAGCATTAACTATTTGTATCCTACATTTCAACGTGGCAATATGACGCTTGGGTATCCTCCAGCCAGTTTGCAAAAAAGGTTGAGACGTTTCCATTATTGTCCAGCTGTTCAAAGACAGACCAGTTCATGAATCACGTGGGATAGATTGGAATGTAGAATTTCATCCAGGCCTGAATACTTCAGGATCGTAATTGACGTTGGTTTCAGCCTATTATTTTTTCGTATTAGCAAGGCGCTCCAATGACATTCCACTAGGGGAGGGCTTCTGCTTGGAGTCTGTCTTGCTCTGCTAGAGGCTTTGGGAATGGAGAACTGGGAAAAGAAACGGGAAAGTGAAGAGTAAATTTACTCCTGAGTTGCATGGGCGTATAAACGTTGCGCGATCGTGAGGAACGTAGGCCTACAAAAAAACTGTGGATATTTGGATTGGCTGGCAAATTTTCAGAAACTTGGAAATGGTGAGTCTGACGTTAAATTCGTATGAAGTCATCATCAATATTTTATTAGGCCACCCCTAATTTCAGCGGAAAGGAGCAACAGTTGGTTAGTTTTCAACGGGAGATAAAGCCCCGATATAGTTTTCCTCAGATTGCATCGATGTAGCAGCAAACACCGCAAAATACTGGAAGTGCTGCGGATTTATCGCACTCTGCGGATCTTACACGTAGCGAGGCAGCGAATTGGCTGCTACCCTCGGCTCCAAATTCCAGCCACAATTCGTCAGGGATTTTGTTCTGACATGTTTTAAATGATTAAAGTTTCAATGATGAAATTTTTACTTAAAGAGTAAAAAAAGTTACAATGTAGGAATCGAGTTAAGAGGACCATAGGCTGCTGCAATCAGGCTTAAGTTTATTTTTAGTTTGATAAGTTTTACAGACGTGCGTGCCAGTGTCATATAAACTGTACACAGCCCATTTCACTCTTACTCCTGAAAAATATCTCGTCTGTTTGTTCCTTTTGGTTCCTAATCACTTGGACGACTAATTTCTAATCTATTGTCACTGCTTTCTCATAGGAAGTCTGTTTTCGTGGCAGTTCTGCTGCACGGACGTGATTTTTTTTTTTCTTTTTCTTTGAAATCGACTGTTCCATAAAAGCTTATCTGTGAATTTTATCATCAGTCTTTTCTTAGGCATGTTTTGTAGGCCCCCATTTGTTCTTTTGTCTAACAAGTCATTTGTTTCAAATTATTTTTCTATTAAATTAGTAATATGAAGGTTGGCAGTTTGATTGCACCCCGACTCGGTGTTTCACCTGTAGGGGCTATCTACGAAGTGTCCCGAATGTCCTTCGTTAAAATACAGTTTGCACGATTCCATTTCCACCGTCGGAAATGTAACCTGGAGGGAGGACTGTCCTCAGCTGAATCCGGCCATCATCGCTCCGCCCGCTTCTGCTCTCTCCAGCGGAGCGGAACTCGAACCCTGCACAGTAACTCCTCATTTCTTGGACCCGATAACGCAGTCTGGTTCACTGCGTGACTGTTATTCGACTTGCTGCCGGGCCCGTATATATTTCGACATTGAACTAATTACTCGGCTCTCTTCGGGAGCGCAAGGTGTCTTCTGCTTTGGTGGAGACAAATAATTGCGCATTTGTTGCCTTGTCAATGACATGTGCGTTCAGCCGCAAAGAAACGCGCCCGCTCTGACGCCTACAAGGATAATAGTTGTGAATTTCAGAACTTGACGCATCTTCTCTATGGTCTGCTGTAACATGGCTGCAGTGTATGCAGTGAATTGGTCTGTGTATATTCTGAGCTCCACTTTCTCATTAAGCCTGTCCTGGAACTCAATCATGTTCCTCCTTCGAATTCTTGAAGTATTAAGCCATCACTCTGCTCCATTTTGACATGGGTAACCTGATTTCTGAAATTACTGTTGCTGGCTGTGTCTATAAACATATTACCCAGCTTAATTTAAGCTTCTAATTAGCACTCGTGCTCAAAGTATTTTGGTTTACAAACGTGTTTTTTTTTTTTTTTTTTTTTTTTTTTTGTGGACTGTTGAGTGAGAACCAAAATTAGGTTTGTTTCAAAAAGCTGTGAAATGCTTTGATCTAGGGGTATCCTTTCTAACCATCAACATTTGATTGTTAATCAGGCCATCTTAACTGGGAGTAGGTACCTCTGATGGTTTGCTACTGCTAATTTATCACAAAATCCAGGAGTGTTCGGGTTTGAAGTGGTTAAAGCAACAGTAAAGATGTTTCTTTGGAGGAGTCCATAATCGCGTGAACTGAATTTAATTGTGCATGCGTATTACTTGTTGAAGGCAGCACTGTAGGCCTACAAGCCAGGAACTGCAGACTGCAGCCATCAGGCCTGGAGTGCACCACCTAGGGAGGAAATGCGGTGTCTGGTAATGCTTACTAGATACAGACTTCAGCCAGGCATGACTGCTAATCATGAGCAAACAGATAACGACAGTCCAGTGTGTGATTGTTCAAATTTCACATCCATCAGGGTAGTGTACTGAGCCAAAATTATGAAAAGTGTCACGATCCCAGTTCTAATGGATCTGACTTTAATTACTGTAAAGTTAAAGGGGAAGTGTTTCTGATGGAGTCATTAAGCGTATAGCCCTGCCACTCCTCTTCCCTTTAAGAAGGCCAAGCCTCAGATTGGAGACTCGTGTATAGGTGTGGTTCTGACAGGACAGGCAGCAAGAGCGCCAAGATGATTACTGCGTCCCAGCCAATCGCATCGCATTAGTCAGCTGACCATGCCCGCCAAAATTCGCACTGCCTATTTGCGCTAAACACCGAGCACAATTCCAGCTCAAAACCCTCAATGCAACGCCCTGTCGCGCCAGCTCAGTTCTGTCTATCTGTCTATCGTGCTACCTGCAAGTTTTACTCTTTCCAGAGTTCTGCACTCAGCCTCCTGCAGGCCTATGGATGCGCAGAGAGTCCCAGAGCAGAGCCATGCTGCCATTCGTTCATTAACTGTGCTTTCATTCATTCATTCATTCATTCATTCTTTCATTAATTTATTTATTGTGTTTACGGCCTATTATGCATCATAACCCCTCAGCCTGACAAGGGCATGAGGGATTTTGTTGTCCCTTCGGCGGGCGGGTGGGCGGGCGGCTGCCAATTTTGTCCGGGCTATTTCTCTGTAACCACTTGGGTTAGGAAGTTCATATTGCATATGTGGACTCCCCATGGGGGGTAGGTGTGCCTTTTTGAGGTTTCTTCCCAGTTTGACCTTTGACCTTGCAGCAGTGACCTTCAGGGCTGAGGGGTATTGCCCGCTTCAGTGAGGCCCATTTTTTTTGAAAATTATTATCCTGGCAGAAATGAGCCATAACATGTTCTGTTCCTATGAGTTCATTAACCAAAGAAGGGAAACTATTTCCAGAAAGGTTTTTTGGACATTGTTAGAGCTCTCGGATTGAAAAATGACCTTGGTTGTGTAGTGCTTTACTCAGCAGTTAAATGACTGAAGGCAGTATGGTAGTTACGGGTGGAATCATGTCAGTGTGGTCAGGACATGGAGTGATTGTGATTGTAGAATAATACTCAGCCATGTGTTGTAGATTCCCAAGCGTACAAGGTGCTATAGCTGTGTATTTTGTGACATTTCTTGGTGTTTACAATTAGGAGCCCAGGGCTGAGATGTTAAATGAAACTGCCAAGCCAGTGGTGAGGCTGGTGTATATGGTGAATCACTGAGTGATCTCCACTGGCAAGTCAAAAACTGAATCCTTAATGGTTTATGACCACTGAGCAGCTGTTCCTATTTTACTGACTGCGTGACCTCACTCTCCAGGGTGGGATTCCTCCCGATACAGCAGGAATTTCACATTTTCTCAGTATGTGACTCGTTCATTTTCTGACCAATCACTGTGCTTGTGGCCATATTGTGCCCAAAGCTCTTGGCGTGGCAGTGGGTTTCAGAAGAATGCATTCACAGCCTGTTTATTCCGTTATTTGCTAGTTGTCCCTGCAGTGACTAATTCGCTGAAGTGTATTTTATTCTGAATTGAGGTACATGCCCCACCAGTTACACCTGATCACTGCATATTTATTAAAAACTTGGTATATTGTGAATATAGTGGTGTGCAGTGATTAACTGGCCTAAATACATTCGTTATTGTCCTTTGAGATTTTCTGCAGTTTACTCCTTGGAGTCAGAGATCGGTGTCTGAAAGCTGACGGTAATTACGCTAAACTTGACTCCGTTTACTTTCCCTGATGAGCATCCAAACATTGCTCTTTCTCAGTTGCTAAGACTGTAGCTGAACTAAAAAAGAAAATCCTGTTTCCTGTAATGTAAAGAATTTGTGGAGGGTTTGGTGGGTTGGATTTTTTTTTAAAGAACTTCTTTTTTTGCACCTGTTGTTGATCCGAACCCCAGTTCTTTCCAAAATCCATCCTGGATGATGAACCTCCCCAAAGAGAAGAATTATACCACAGTGTGCCAAACCTAATATCATTCCACTGTCATACAGTTGGCCAGTTATGCGACGCTTTAAAGAAAAACACATCTACCCCATTTATCCCCCCCATTTGCACAGTGTTTATACGGCTTTCTCACATGCAGTGTTGAAGGGTAGTGCTGTGAAAAAGTATCGGCCCCCTTCCTGATTTCATCCTTTTATGCACATTTGTCACACTAAAATGTTTCAGAACATCAAGCTACTTTTAATTTGGTCTATCTCACACCCTTGAGGAATATGTTTAAATCTTTGATTTTCCAGCTTTTCAAACTATCTTTCTCAACAAAGGTATATGTTACAAAACTATTCTTTCAAATTTTTGCCAGCAAATATAAGCTTTCTTCAGAAAATGCGTATCTAGCTGTGATTAAAGTTCATTGCCTGTAGCTTTGGCATGGTTTGATATGACTAATACGATTTCTCCCTCTGCAGATGTTTTCTTTTTACGTGCGTATAGAAACTCTGAATTAAACACCGTTTATTGATTACACTGATGAAAAATACTATGACTGGTGACAGAAGTCCGAGACACTCTGAGTTTTTGCACCTCGTTGGGTTATTGCCATCCACTCCACAGACTGTCACATCCGTTATATAACTGTAACAGACACTTTGATATTATCATTATTCTCTCTAGGCTTAAGAGTATTGATTTGGATTATAGAGGTTTGATTGTTAATTAGTTGAACAGGAATGGGAGTATTGGTGCTTTGAGAGGTGAGGTCACTGGGGGGGGGGGGGGTACCCCCAGTTGAACCTCTGACAGAACACCACTGCAGCACAGGTACCATTGGCACAGACATTGGGGCGTTTCCTCACCGAGACCCATCTTGGCTGAGCCTGAAATGACTCTGTGTGCAGTACTGATCACTCCTGATTCAGTTTTACTGTATATTCCAACATTTGTGTGAGCAGTTTTCATCTGTTTAAACTTGCGCCTGCAGGCATCTACAGGAATCGGTGGGCCTGGAGCTGCTGTGTAACCGAGTTCAGGGGCTCACCAGCTCTGCAGGGTTGTGTTTCTCTCTGATTGGACGACTGGAAAGCATGACCATGTAGAATTTTAACTCGCACGCTCTCATAAAATGGTCGCAGCCTGGAGCCCAGCTCTGGCTGTCCTCATACCTCCCACTGCGCGCGCGTGTGTGTGTGTGTGTGTGTGTGTGTGTGTGTGTGTGAGATCCTTGGGATGGATTAATGAACTGCACGAGTGTGTTTCCGTCTCACACTTGTCTAATGCTGGAGTGTGTTTTTGCCCCTTGGAGACCCTGACCCTGAGTATGTGGGGTAAATGAGTGATGTAGCTCTGTATTTTATGGGTGATGATTTGTGCTCGTTCAGTTTTCAGCCCATATTTTCACAGATTTATGGGGACTCAGCACAGACATGTCGGGCAGTTTGTTCTTCTCAAGGCTACAGGTGGTGTTATTACTGATATCCATCACGTTATTAATACTCCCGGAGTTTAGGCTCAGGCTGCGCTTGTTTTACTGTATTTATTGTGGCATTTGTTTAGCTAATATGGTCTTGTTATCTCTCTGTTATTCTGCTTGTATTTCAGCAGTTCTCCGATATGATTATTGAAAGCAAGCACTTAACCCTTAAAGCGCTGAAATAAATGATTAAAAAAATATACATTGAATTATCAAATTGCCTCATGATAGTTTTTCAGTAGCTCTGAATATGATGTCTTACAACATTGAGCAACACTATTTATATTTAGCACTCTAAGGGTTAAAATATTGCTGCAGTCGGAGATTTCGAGGTTCAAAACAACACAGACCATTATAAATGGTGAGCTTTTGATCTGGTCATGGTTCAGTATGGTTAACATTCGGAAAAAGGCAGTGAAATCTCCCTTTATACATATTCATTAATACAATAAACAGATATTTATGGCACAGTTTGCGTCTGGCCCATATCCCTGTTTGCCGAAGCCTTTGCCCCCCATTAGTCCATTTTAAAACATTTTTGGGACTTGTTTCACCAGTATAAGTAAAACTTTGCAAGTTTGGTGAAGTTTGGACAAAATATCACTGATTCATGGCCAGATTTGTGCCTGGCCCATCCACATTTAGAAACTGGTGATGACCTCTATTGAACAATTTCAAAATGCTTTTCACACACATGGTTCAACACTGTTAAGAAACAAACCTGTATTCTGCCATGCTTGGACAAGGGAGAGCGCAATATCACTTTTTCACATTCGATACCTGTTCTGATATCCGAACCTAGTGTATCAGCTGATGCCGATGCCAGTGCGATATATACACACATGTCCCCGCGCCCCCAACAACTGTTAATAAGCTGTTAATAAGCCCTCTGTATGAATGTACTTTGTCAACATAGCATCTTGAAAACATCACATTCAGATTGCAAAATGATTTTTGATCTCCCCTAAGGAAGAGATGCGCTGCCCAGAGCATGATGCAGTTCTGCGGCTGTTTTTTATTTAGCAAAGCATTCACATTGCCATCAGTGTCAAACATTAAACTGAAACAGAAATGAAACTAAGTGTAAATGTGCCATTTTGTGCAAATTTTTAAACCTGTGCATTCAAAATAAAAGAATTATGATTCCAGTATCAGTGTACCTCAGCAATTAAATATTATTTCCATTTAAGTTTGAATGAAATTTGCACTGCTGCCTCACCGCAAGAAGATTGTCGGTTAGTAACCAGCCTGGGGCCTTTATGTGTGGAGTTTGCATGTTCTCCCGTGTTTGTGTGGGTTTCCTGCGGGTTCTCCGGTTCCTCCCACAGTCCTGAGACATGCATGTCAGACTAACTGGAGACTCTAAATTGCCTGCAGGTATGAGTGTGAGAGTGAATGGTGTGTGAATGGTGTGTTGCCCTGTGATGATGGGTGAGCTGTACAGGGTGGGTCCCTGCCTTTCGCCCAGAGTCAGCTGGGATAGGCTCCAGCTCCCATGTGACCCCAGTGAGGAAGAGGCGGTTTAGATGATGTGCTGTGAAACAGTATTTGCTACCTTCCTAATTTTTATTTTCAGGTCTAAATTTGTTATCATCCTACTAATTTCAACAGAAGACAATGTGAGTAATCAAAAATTGCAACTAAAAACCATAATTTCATTTATTTAAGGTTGTGTTATTCAAAACATACATCACACACGTGGAAAATCCCCCACCAAACCAAACCAAACCAAACCACTGTTTTGCTCCCTCGGTGGCAGCAACTGCATCCATGCATTTTGTAGTAACTGGTAATGAGTCCATTATATTGCTGTGAAGGAATTTTGTCCTGTTTGTCTTTATTTAATTGTTTAAATTCAGCTGCACTGGAGGGTTTCTGAGCTTGAGCTGCCAGTTTAAGTCCCGGCCACAGCATCTCAGGACCACTCCCAAACCTCCATTTTATTCTTTTGAGCCGTTCAGAGGTGGACTTTCTTGTGTCCTTCGGATCATTTTCCTGCTGCATAACCCAACTGCTCTTAAGCTTTAGGTCAAAAACTGATGGTCGAACATTCTCCGTCAGGATTCTCCGGTAGGGAGCAGAATTCATGGTTCCGCTGCCGGACAGCTCACTAAAGCATCGCGCTGCGAAACAGAAGTGACTGTCACGGTGCGGGTTCGATCCCCACCTCGTACCAGCCGGCAGTGGTCTGCGGCTTTTTCAGAATGGCACACAATTGGCTATAGCGCTACAGGGTTGCCAATTGTGAAGGGACTGCCGGGAAGGGAATATAATAGGTGCTTTGTTCGTTGCTCAAGTGCCTCCTGTTGGCCAGACGGGCGCTCGTCAGGAAGATTCTAAGTCTGTTCATGTTCGGGTATCCTCCGCCCTCTTTCTGAACTTGCGAAGATTCAACCAATGAGTGTATAAGAAGCAGTGGCTGACCTGCTTCGGAGGAGAGCCGTGAACTGTCTACACTCTCCTGAATCGGCAGCAATGGGTCGCATACGAGCAAGACTTGAAAATAGTTCTCCTACTGGGCATTCCAGATTCAGGTAAGATTGGAGATGCCAAATTCATCTTAAAAAAAAAATAAAAACCCATGGTTCCATCAGTTGCCGCAAGTCGTCCAGGTCCTGAAGCAGCAAAGCAGCCCCAGACCATCACACTACCACCACCATGTTTGACTGTTGGTATGATGTTCTTATTGTGGGATTGTGAACACTGACCTTAAGAGTCATGAGGCAAACAAGTTTTTGTCAATGTTTGTCTGGGTTCTTTTGTGACCTCCTGGATGAGTTATTGTTCTGCTCTTGAAGGAATATTGCTAGCCCGGCCGCTCCTGGGAAGGTCTTCTGCTGTTCCAAATTTTCTCCAGTTGCAGATCATAGCTCTTGCCATGATTTGGTGGAGTCTAATAGCATTGGGATTGGCTTTATAGCCCTGTTCAAACTTATTGCCGGACAGGTCCTGTTTAAGTGATGTTTCGCTTCAGAAGAGCTGGCTGTGGTCATACCTGGGTGTGTCTCGTGAAACTGAACCCAGTAGCAAAGGGGGAAATGACTTCTTCACATAGGGCCAGGAAGAGTGGGATAGGTTTTTTCCTCCAATTAATGAAATCATAATTTAAACCTCGTTTTCTTGTTCCTTGGGTTTGTCTGTTGTGTTTCATAATGAGTTTGATGATGTGAAATATTTTAAGTGTGACAAATTCGCAAAAACAGCAGAAACTGGGAAGGTGGCAAACAGTTTTTCAAAGCATTTGTAATGAATGGATGATATTTTTGGCATTCAGAGCCAGATTCTACTGAAACGTAACGTCGGGACAAAGACACGCTCGTTTCTTCAAACAGCCGCACGGACAGTACGAGCCCACTGGTGGAGCAACAGACTGGGACTTTAGTTTTTTTTTGGCTGCTAAACCATGACTCCAACTGCTTTCCTTAAGATGGATGGGGTGCCATATTGGAAGGGACAGCAGAGCTTAGCTGGAAGAGTATTCCCTGACCGATTTTACTCCTCGGGGGGCTCATTGAGTGACCGCGGGCTGCTTCCTCCTGTGTTAGCAGGTATGCAGTCCGTTAGCGTTCTAACCTCAAAGCTAAGAGCCTCCATTTGAAAATATTAATATGTTGGTGATGTGAAAACAATGGCACAAGCCCATTTAACACAAAACGTTCTCTCAGCGTTTCTGGAATGCCGTTTCAATGTTCTAACAGTGTCACCACATTGTATGAACATTGAGAATTTTTTTTTTGTGTGTCAGTTTGAATTGTAAAGGGACCCATTATGCTGATCCTTATTTTAATACATATTGGTAATGTTATAATGTCAGTTATCCATGCTCAACCTCTGAAAAGTTTCTAAACATAAGATACAGGCGTTTTGCCGTAATCCAAGAACCTGATTTCATGAACGTGATTTCCTCTCTGAACAGCTTTTGCTGTGATCTTCGCAAGATCTGGGCAAAACCTGACGTCAGGTTGTGCCGTCCAATTAGTACAGACCTAGCCAGAGCCAATCACTGCGCTGGTCCTGCCCACACCGGAAACCATTCTAGCTGGCACTAACAACCACAGATCACACTATGCCTTAGTAGCGTCTACACTTTTGGAAATACAAAAGGAGAACCACAGATCATTTGAGGTATAATTTTGTCAGTGTCTCTCACAAAGCTACTTGTCCGTTTGCTTTTGGATGGGAAGAAAAACAAATATTTTTCTTCCAAAAGAGGATGCCACCAGAAATCAGTGGGTAGCTTTTTTTGTTTGCTGGCAGCAAACAGCCACGGCCAAAGGGAGCGTTAGCTGTTTGTGCTCAGTATTTCACCAAAGACAGCTTTGTTAATAAAGGATAATTCGACACAGGATAAGCGTTTCAGCTGCTTCTCAAACCTGAAGCAGTTGCATCTATCAAGCGCTCGGAGCCACAAGCTGTAAGTAACCATATAACAGCAAATAATGTAAGTGAAGCTAACGTGTTATGGATGGCTAGCTGGACCGCTAGCGATAGTTAGCACTTACATCTACCCTCAAACGCAGGTTTTGTAAAATATCTGAAGGTAAATCCTGTATCGGTAGTGACTGTCCGTGACTCTCAGTCACAGAAGCTGTAAGTTGATTTTACTGCATATGCCAACCTGACACGATTGCCAGTTGATTGTGGCTGTAGCACAGCGGCTAACGTAGCCAAGTTACTGTTGCTAATGTTTGTGTCCTAAATATGCAAGAGTAATATCAGGGGAAATTCTACAGGTGGTGTGTGAACATAAACCTCATTTGAAGCTAACTTTTAATACTGGTTTGTAATTTGGATGCTTGGTACAACTGTCTACGGTAACAGAACTTGCTGTCTATAAAACCTGAATTGCTAGGGTTTGCCTCTGTGGTTACGACCGCTTGGTTACCAGATACTGCATGTTAGTTTGCGTGCCGCCTTGCTAATTAAAAATGCTCCTGGTTAACTTGTATGCAGTAATTCTGATCATTATGCTTGTTAATGTGGCAGTTTTGTCATAACCTTGCCCGATTATAGCCACTACAGTTGAAGCGGCTGCTTGTGATCGCTTCACTTATCCACGCCTGGGGTCCACTGGATCCCTCACAAATCACAAGTCACAAATATCTGGACCACCTCTCTGATTCTACCATGAAAGCAGTCCTGAAACGCAGAAGCTCTAATGCGTCTGGTATAAGAGATTATTTCTCTGTGCTACCGTGACATAATTTCATCCCCCTTTAAAAATTGTTGTGGGTAATAAAAAGCCGCAAAAGGCAGAGATTAAATAGGAAATTCTTTCCTGTAGAAGTGATTGATTCGTTAGCTCCACATAAGCAGCTTGTCCGCGCTAATAGAACTTGCGGTCTGTAAAACCTGTATTATGTTCATAACATAACAGAGCTCTCTCTAGATGTCGCCTACTATCCATTAAGCTGCTTTCACATTGGACGCGAAACAAATTTTTCGCGGGACAGATTACATTCAAAGTCAATGCAAAGACTCAAGTACACGAGTTATGGGCATGTCAAGCCACTTTCACACCGGACAGAAAACTAATTTTTCTCGCGACAGATTAGCTACCTCAAAGTCAATGTAAAGATGCAAATACACGCGTTATGGGCGCGTTAAGCAGCTTTCACACCGGACGCAAAATTAATTTTTCGCACGAGAGATTACATTCAAAGTAAATACAAAGACAATGCATTGACTTTGAATGTAATCTGTCACGCGAAAAATTCATTTCCGGTGTGAAAGCGGCTTACCGTGCCCATTTTTTTGCGAGCAAACGCTGGTCATTCCGACGCAATAAGTAACAATTTCCACGGGCAATTTCCGAAAAGGCCTTTTAGCCTGGAGCTTTCGCCCCTTCGTCATACACTAGCACAGAAGCTGTTCGTTACTCAATGCTAACGACACACCACAGCTATGCACATGAACCAGCAGGTCCTGATACACACTGAAGCAGTCCATAAGCTGTTGGTCCACTTTTAGCTGCTCCTCACTGTCCATGTTTCCCTCTAAACTGAGACCCACTGGATTTCTACGGTCTCTGGTCTACGCTTGAGCATGTCGACCCATTCTACAAATGTGTCTATATGTGGTGGATTCTAGCTTTCTCTGCATCCTAGCTACAGAGTAGATAAACCGCCGCACTCACCAACTGTTGCCGTAGCAAACTGTAGCCGATAGCAAATTCGTGCTTGAGCTGCCAGACTTTCGCACTGCGTCCTCCACTTTCGCCGTTTCGTTTATTAGAACAAGTTAACATATTTATACACATGTATTGCGTTTGATTGCGGAATATGCCCGTCGATTCCTTCGGAAGTCGCGTCTCAGTATCACTCTGAGGAGCCGGACCTGGAAAACTGCGTTCTGCTACCTTTGTCCCGCCTAGATCCGCCCTCCACAGAGCTGGCCAGTCAGAAGAAAGGGGGCACACGGGGAGGGGGGGCCATAGCGAAAGAGCCGCCCCAATGAGATGTTTCAGGCAGAGACTACAATGGACTTCAAATGGGGTTTTTTGAGGATGGCAGTATGAGCTAAATAAGGACCCTGTTCAGGACTTTGAACAATCAGGAGTACTCTAGGGGAGCCGTAGATCAAAATATAACCTTGGAAATATCGCAAAATAGGTCCCCTTTAAATATGGTCTTCCCCACAGTGTCGGTTGTTGGTTGTGGAAAATGCAGCGCTGAAATCTTTAATCAGTGCAGCGCATTTATATTTCAGTCAGCAACTATGTCAATTATATAAATCTGTTCTGAGAAGGGAAGTTGTGGGAGATATTCTGGGGGAGAACTGAGTGGGCGGCTGGGGCTGAGTAAACACTGTGTTTGTCTGAAGGAGGCGTGCGTGATCCTGCAGTACAGTTCTGCTATTCTGTCATTTCACAGACCATTCAAAATTAATCCAGAGAGTTAAGAGAATCATAACTGTATGTGAACTTTATTAACTCTTAGAGCGCTATTGGCAACTATAGTTGCCCAATGATGTATGATTTAAAAATCAGATGCTGTTGAAAACCCATCTTGTGGCGACTTGTTTAAAAGAGCTCCCGCAGGGATCTCATTAAGATCATTTATTATTTTTTTTTAAATCTATTTTCTTTTTAATTATTTCAGCACTCTAAGGGTTAGCACGGGATCTGTTGTGTACGTAGGCTAATCCTGTGATGGTGAGTGTCCTGGTGTTAGATTGGCTGTTTGTAAACTCCAGAAGATGGGACTCAAAATGTGTCACTTTATTTGAGGCAAATCACCTGACCGTGTGACCTATCTCATGACCTGATCCTGGTTCCTCTATGTTGAGGTTGATGTCCCTGAAGGTTGGGTCAGAGCTGCAGTTTTGACTGTCATTGCATTACAATCGCAGTGTGTGAACTGAGCTCAAGAACATCAGTGTTGCACGTATACAACACAGAATAAGGGCTAAGGAGTCAGAACACTTCAGTACACGATCTTAAACACCCTAAACTTAAAACGCTCTTTTAGGCCGGCTGTTGTGAGTTCTCGCGCGCCTCAGGGATGTGCTCCAGTGTCCCTCCGCTGTTTAAGAGCACGGCAGGTGTCTTTGATGCGTTTGAAGTATTAGTTGTTTGTTTGCCTGAACCTTTTGTCTGCAAGGCTGCAGTACAGCCTCATCTTTTGATATTTTAGCCTCTGAAAACCACAAAGGAAACCCCTGTGGTAGGCTAGCTTGTTGTCTTTAACTATAACTAAACTACAGTTCCTGCACAAGCGAAATCCCTATGGTCTTTTATTTTATTTTACTTTTCGGTCCCTGAAAGCAAAAGTGCTTTTTTACACAAGAAATCCCTTTAGCCCATATAACTTTCTACGCATCACATAGAAAAAGTCCTTTCAGAAAGGAGCTTTGCAGCGCAAGTGACGGAGGTGAGCACTTGTGCTGAGAGGGTTGTGTTGCTGTTTTTCAGTCGCCGTTGCCCTTCTCAATTTACACTCTTACGCTACTTTTTCATACATTTACAAAGGCAGCCTTGAGCTGAAATTAATTTGCCAGTACTTTGGTGTGCTGTGTGGAGTAAAAACGGCACCAGAGGACCTGAGGCCCTCGTTCTAATGTGAGGATTTGCCAAGCAATACCGTGGCATCAGTTTAGTTTGGTGTTGAGCAGAGAGCAGTACTATAGCTTGGTGCAGTATTGCAGGCGCTGATTCTTTATACATGCTGTGTCCTCTTTCCTTTTTAACATGGACTGGTATACTGCTGCTTTCTGGTCAAATATTTTACCAAATGAGTTCTAATGCAGCAGAGTCATTTAGGTCAGTTTTTTATTTTTAATTTCCATTCTTGCCGTAATCATAACCCCGATGTTGACAAAGGTGAGAGACACACACACACACACACACACACACACCCTTGTACTTATAACTTTGTGAGGACATTATATTGACTTCCATTCATTCTTCCTGTGTCTCTACAGCCTTTCCCTAGTCTTAACAATAAGGAATGTATGCCTAACCCAAACCCTTACCCTAACCTTAACCTGTCCCTAATTATAACCTTACCCCTAACCCTAACCAATAAGTCACAATTAACCTTTGTAGTTGTGAGGACCGACCAAAATGTCCTCACTTCCCAAAAATGTCCCCAGTCTGTCGGAAAAGAACGCTTTTTGGTTCTCACTTTGTAGCAAGTACAAGAACACACACACACACACTCACACACACACACACACACACACACACACACACACACACACCCTTAATGTTCCTGGCTGTTTTGGTTCCTCATGCAGACCTAAGGGAAGACCGACAAATTGATGTAAACAGAGTAGGGAAGGCCGATTATTCCTCTGGTGCTCGAGACCAGGGAATCTGCCTGTGAACCGTGATTAAATTCAGCATCAAAAACCAATGAACAGTGAGCAGTGCCCAGCCGATCCACCCCAGGCGTAGGATCAGACTCTACAACTGCGATTACCCCCAGGAAACCGGCGCAGAATCAAACGGACCCATGATCTGGCTTAGGGGCTTCAGCAGTCACTGTTTGATTCCTCAGTTACTCCCGAATCCAACACCAGCTTCTCTTGTGTTTCAGAAAATGATACGGGCACCTCTGAATGACAGTGCCCTGAAGGGGAGTGTCTGTTGGGCTGTGTCAGGGTAACGCGTCTCGGTTGAGTGCAGAACACGTCAGCAAAGTCTGGCTGTAAGCGAGCCTCCTCTGTTTCCTGTGCAGAGATCCCGTTTACTGGTGATTTCGCTGGCACGCGTAGACTGGCGTGCTCTCTGACCTCAGCAGATGTCACATGCTGCTGAAGAGGATTGTGAATTTGGTGACTCGGTCCTGAGCAGAGAGATCACTACTGTAGCCTCGAGAGAAAGATGTGTCACGGACGTTCAGTAACTATTTACTAAATAATTTAAATAGCAGTATGCAATTTAAGTCTGATCGTGAAACTTTACATGAATGAATTATACTGTAGGCTGGAGGCTTTTTTAGACAGTGAAGTGTGGAGTGACCGTCGTCTCAAATAAACTTCTGCGGGGTTTTGGTTTAGCTGATCTGTGTTTTCCTGCTCGACTCTTCTGCTCTGGTGCAGCACAGGTTTACGGGTTTATGGGTTTATGTTCCTAAACTAATGAGTGAGTCTGAGGAATTTCTTTTGTTTCACAGGAGTACAGGTGGAAACCGAGATTCTCTTACTTCTGAGTTTGACTGTAAGAGGGAAAGAAACTGCATGTCGAACAGAACTGGGATGTGAATAATGCTGTAGATCCGTGCAAATAAGAACTAATCAATTTAAATGTTGCCTAAATTTTCAAGCGCCTAAGCGGCCTATGGAAACCAACACTCTTTTACTGCGTGTGTGTGTGTGTGTGTGTGTGTGTGTGTGTGTGTGTCCACATGTGAATATCGAGAGATGGAGGGATTTGGTTGCACAGAAGTCCGCTATCTTTCAAACTGCTGTGTTTAGGAAGCAGTTCATTGTTTTTTTTTTTTTTCTCCAAAGCTGGTAATACTCTGTTACACCCTGTATTTTTAGGAAGTTGTGAGGAAAGTGGAAAGTTTAGCAGACAAATTTTCCAGCTTTAATGTGAAGCCCCTGATGAGGGCTTCCTGCGGAGAGAATCGCTCCAGCTGAGGCCGATTCAGACGAGTAAGGACACGCTCTGCTGAAGGAGTCATTCGCAAGTCTGTCTTCTTGCATTTTTTTGACCAGCTGGTTGTTTGTAGTGTTGTAATGTGACTTCAACCTGGAGGTCTTTGGGTTCTTTTGGAAAAACAGGTGTAATGTAGACTGTGTTTGGAGGATTAGCCTGGGGCAGAATTGCAGCAGACCCTCTTTTTCTGTCGGAGTCGTTTCGTGCTCGAGCTGTTGTCTTTGGAGAGCTTGTCAGCATGCCATTCAAGAACGGGAATTAACCCCATAAAGCCTACAGGCGCATATATGGTCTAGTCAACTGCAGCTGCTGTATTCAAACCTGTGGAGCTTTAGACCTGTTTTAAATTGTAGTGGAGATTCCAAGGTTTCCAACGATCCCAAACATGTTCTGCTGAATTACAGGGAAATGTGTATCAAATAATGTACAATATCTATGTTTTCCATTTGATGTAATGCTGAGGCCATAAAAACATGGCGCCCTGGGTTTGAATATTTCTCTCAGTATAAGTGTGATGTAGCTTCAGTGAAGCGCTGCAACCAGCAGATACAAAATATGCGTGTGACGTTGTCCTGCAATATCAAAAAAATGTGACTTTAAATCTACTTAAGGGAAGCCCTGAGGGAAAAGTAAGTTTCAGGGGTTAAAGTATGACCTTTGGGATATTATTCCTCTTATTCACCGTGTAAATAACACCTTGTGGTGAATTGCATCACAAGTAAAATTCTGAATAACTGTACTGCATTTGCTCATGTGGTGGGCTGGAATACTTCCGCAACAAGTCAGAACACTGCCACCGAAAATATGATGCTGCCTCTTACGGTGCGTCACAAATAAAAGCTCATTCTTCTTCATTGCTGTAGAAATAATGGATTCATTCATTTCCAATCCAGTGAAATCTTATTCCCGTTAAGAGCTGAACGGTTTGGGTGCTGCCAATTTCTTCAGTTTATTACTGCAGGGATAGTGAAAATAAGACACGCAAATCTCTTGAAACCCCTTGTTTGAGTTTGGCTGTCGCTTTGTTTCAAATGTAAGAGTTTGAATGAATCTCATGAATAATGGGAACTTATTCAAATTTTAACGTTTAAATGAAATGATATAGTGAAGTTTTTGCATTGTTTAGTATTATCTGGGGTTATTTTTGCAGAGCGTTTTGCAGAAGGTAAAGGACAGTTTCTGCTGAAGTGATTGACAGATTCAGCAAATGTTCCTTGATGGTGAATTTTGACGGGACTGAAATAGAAATGCTTCAGTAAATATTACATCACCCCCTACTTAAACTAATTCCGTGTGAATAAGGCAGGAGTCGTTTAAGTTATGAGGTAAGTTACCTTCATCACAAATTACTTACGCTTGTGGTGTCCCACTTTCCCAGGGTTTCCACCTGATAGATCGGTACGGTCGACTGAGATGAAGTGGGGCCAGTTTGCTGCTGTTGAGAACTTGAGTTACTCTCAGAATGCCTATTTTTTGGACATAATTTCCCTCTAATAACTTTGTGTATTCAATAATTGTGTCCGATATCGTGTGATACCTAGTAACTCACTAACTTAACCAGTATCTTTTATAAGTTTGTGATTTATTTTGTCTCAAAAACTATTTGGTGTGACTTTGAATTGTCGTGATGGGGACCCCTTTGTAGAGTGTGGAACTGGCCAATGGGAAAGTGTGTGTTACAAGCCAGATGGAGTCTGCACCTCTTTCAGCTGTGTAACGTTATGAATATTGTACTCATTTTTCTAAGGAGGAATAAAAACTATATTCATTTTATTCATATTAAACATAATTAAATCTGGCAAGATAACAATAATGTCTGTGACCCCATCAACAGCAGTGAAATGAACTGTTGAATAATGGAACCTGTGCACAGCTCCAAACAAAGCCTTAATTAATCTGGGTGGGGAAATACTGTGGAAGGTTCCTGAGTTTGGTGGAGACTGATTCCAAGCAAAACCTGGAACAACTGCAATGTTCCAGATCCGGATTTATGAAAATTCCCAGATTGACTTGCTGCAGCCAGTAATGTGCTGTGGATCAGGGCCCTGAACCGATGTCCTTCGGGGTCAGGGGTCGGGTAGGTGGGGGAAGACGATGGACATCAGGACAGACGGACAGTAAGGGTGCAGTGTCTTGGTAGAAAGAAACTAGCTGCCTATTTTGGTCCTTTCTGTGTTGGCAGAGTGATATCATTCTTATTTCTGGGGAAGTGTCGGTTCGGATGCGGTTATCCCTGCTCTGTCATTAGATCAGCCAAAGAAATATGTGATTAGAGCGCAGCAGAGGTCAGCTTGGAAGTGGATCTCTGTGCTATTAAATCAGGTCGATGTGAGGAGAGACAGAGATTAGAGAGGAGTTTAGCTTCAGGGAGCCCAGAACTGAAGGAGTGTGTCGCAGAACCAGAGATGAGCGACACCAGAACTGTTATCAGACCAGGGTTTGGCACACAGGGCAGAGATGCAGGCAGGCAGATCGTGCACCAGTGACGGGCAGAAGTCTGGCAGCGGCGATCAGGACCCCGGGGGCGATCAGGGCGTGCTCAGAGTCCCAGGCCAACGTTGAAATCAGAAGCATCAGTCCTGTGAGGCAGTAAAGGGATGGGAGTCCTGGGCTAACGATCACAAACACAGGGGGCTAATGCAGGCACAGGGGTCACGGTAAACCAGGGCAGAAGTAAACAGACGAGAGCAGCTACAAGCACACAGGTGGGCAGGACAATCTGCCCCTGACATGGAGACGGACTCAAACAGACAGAGACGGTGAGTATTAATGGGAAACAGGTGAGGGGAAGGTGTGCGACTCCCACCGAGGGGCTGGGGGGGTCATGAGACCATACATGAATGATTAGAATCAATCAAGGTAACGACATCGAAACCGAACACATACGGCCAGAAATGCGGTGAGACTGAACACGATCATAGGATGTGAAACAAAATGTCAGAGGTCTGTTGAAAAATAGGTCCTCAGTAATTTCAGAGCTGTGTAACTGCTAACCTCTCAGTCGGTTTTGATGGTTTTTTTTTTTTCTCAAAAGGACCCACATTGGAGAAAACATCTCCAGGCTCTGTTCGTCCTGCTCAGTGGCCTCCACTGTGTGGAACAGCCCAGAGACGGTTAACTTTAATCACCCCCTGATTTACCCATTAGAACCACCTTTTCAACTTCAATATTTGAAACACAGCCTGAAGTTCTTGCTTATTTCTGTCAGAAACTCTGCATAGTTTACACCTTCCAACCAAAATCAAAAAGAAATACAGGAGGCACAAGGGCATTTATTACCACTTTGGCTCCCTCGATTAAAATGAACCAATGTCGGTGCTCCATTTAGTCATCTGTGTCATTAGATTTGTATCGGATGGAGATTGTCGCTCACCATTTGCTGTGAGGTTATGTGAATATTAAGGCACCTGAACTCTAACGTTCTAAGGTGAGAAGTGGCTGCGTTTTTTGCTGTATGGTTTCGGGGGCCGTGTTCAGTTTACATGGATAGGCTTTAAAATGGGTCTAAAAGAAGTGCTTTCGGTCCTTTGAGAGAATGAGAGAAAATTCGTTGAGTGAAAATCAATCTCTTGAGGCTCTTTAGCAGTATTTTTGACGTTCTATCTTTGTGAAATAGTTCTGTTTATTTCTTTGATTGCATGGTACATGAGTATTTTTGTTAATTATGTTTTGTTTTCTCAAGAGATGCAGAATCTTCCTTTCTATTTGAAAATGTTTATTTTATCCGATTACCTCTATGACCAATATCTAGGTACAGACTTGATGCTGAGAGTACTTGTCTTAATTTGTGGTATTTTGCTCACTTATTTCTTTGGTGCGTCTTTCTGTGATTGTTTTTAGCTGCGACCAAGCAGCTCTATGAACGCTTCTGTCTGTCTGTCTGTCCGTCGGTGACACCTTTTTGACCATGTTCCAGTCGTCGTATCATCATGAAATTTTCAGGAGTTATTGACCTTCACCAAAGTGATGTCCATGCGCAAGGTCGAGGTCAAAGGTCAAGTTCACAGAGGTCACGACCTTGTTTGCGGGTTTTCGCACTGTAACTCCAGTTAGAATTCATGGATCGCTATGAAATTTTGGAAATAGCTTCTAGGCATAGAGGAGGTGTTCCCTATAGTTTTTCAAGGTCATCCGTCAAATCCCAAGGTCACAAAGGCAAAAAAAGTGTCAATTTTGCCCGATTTGACGGTTTTCGCACCGTAACTCAAGTTTAATTCAATGAATGGCTATGAAATCTTACAACAAGCTTCTTGGTATAGAGGAGGGGTTCCCTATTGATTTTCAAGGTCATCTGTCGAATCCCAAGGTCACACCGGTCAAAAAAGTGTCGATTTTGCCCCGATTTCACAGTTTTCGCACCGTAACTCCACTTTAACTTGATGGATGGCTATTAAAGCTTAGAACGAGCTTCTTGGTACAGAGGAAGGGTCCCCTATTGATTTTCAAGGTCATTTGCCAATTTCGACATCACACTTGTACAAGAAACCACCAGTCATGAACACTAGGCCACGTGACGGATGCTAGGCTAGGTCGCAGCTATTAGATCCTTCTGATCTACTTGTTAAAACACACTTTAGTCATCTAGACTCCTGAATCTGGTTCAGGTTATGTCCCTCAAGCTTTTGTGCTGCTATTGATAATAAATTAACCCCAAAAGAATGCAAGGCATTCCTGCTCTGTAACCATGAAATGTGTCTGGGGTTTCATAAATTTATTTGTCGTTAATCTGCAGGTGTAGACTTTCTTATTGCAGTGATCCTGAAAGGAACTAAATGATTTCCAGGGTTTAATGTGATGTTAAACCAACCGTTCTGCTTATTGAAGAAAATGCGGTAATGAATTCTGATTGCAGTGTTGCCAAAATTGCATCCTGAAACTCTGAAGGGGGCTAAATGAAAAAACTTTGCAATAAAATTCATCAGGTAGCTTAAATAACTGCCGATGTAACCTCTCTGTTGGTGGAGCCTGTGAAGTATTGTGTTGATTTGCACACACACCGCATGGCTTGGTCTGCACATAAGCTTTTGACATGTCTTTGACTTCTGAGTTACATTTTTCTGGATTTAAGGCATAAATCCATCATGTAACTTGCATGTAGAATTTATTGAGTGCATTTTTAGAGTGCATCACAGTAAATTGATGATCTTATTGACCATACCACTTGCACCAGAGGTCTTAGCTTTATGGTGTGTGTTCCTCTGTTGATATTCACGACAGCGTATTACTGTGAGTTAGCCTTATTTTTATCCACAGTGACTGATACACGGAAGGTCTAAAAACAGCTACCCTGATCTTTCCAGGTCATGTACAACCAGTCTTCTGCGTCTCCGTCACACTGTATAGCCACTTGGCTAACTGCTGCCCTGTTTCCCCAGTTCATCATTTGACCCCGGCGTGACCCCTGTGGCATTGATGCAGTATTTGGCTCCACCAAGGAGGTTCTGTTTCGCTGTTGCGAAAGTGTGTTGATCGTATGTCTGCATGTGCGCACTCTGGCATCCACATTTTTTGACTTGTCAACTTGGAATTTATTCCACAAGAAGTCAAATGTCCGAGGAAGAAAGAGTTTGATTTTGGAAGGGCAAGGTCAAAGGTCAAGGTTGTCGAGAGGTCAAAACCACATTTTTATCAATATCTCTCTTCAGAAAAATTTTAGAGACACGGAGCCAATGCCAAAATGTTCAGTCTTGTTTTCTGTTTTTGCATTTGTACAAGTATTGTGGTATGAGCGCGATCATTTGTTTGTCTGTCTGTTGGCAGGTTTACCTGAAAAGTTATGAAAGCATTTTGATGAAATATTTCTGTAGGGTAAAGAATGGCCCAAAGAAAAATCCATTGGAATTTGGTGGTGATCTAGATCACCTTTCGTTATCAGGAATTTAGTAAACGATTCTTCAAAACTGCGGCATTGTGGTTTATCCGTCTGGTGGTGACTTTACTCAAAGTTCTGAAAATATTTTGATGAAATGTTTTGGAGGGATTGGGTAAGGCCCAAGGAACAGTCTTTGAGATTTCGGAGGTGATCCGGTCAGCGGATGTAATGAGTGCGATGGCTGCCCTCTGTACCCTTAACAGCACAAATGTTTTGAAGAATTGCTCACACGTGTCCTTCCCTCAGCTTGTGAATGTCCAGCGCTTTCTCGCCCTCTCTGCTCCGTTCACTGGCTCATGGGGTTCGGTTTGCTTTAAACTTCGATGTGAAGTAAGTTTTGGGTCAGTTGCTGCAGTCTGCCTGGTACATTGCTAAATAACGATCAAACTTTGGCTTCATCTCAGAGCTGCCCACGTCTCTGGACAAACTCTTGTCCTCTGTGAGACGGTGCGCAAAGTGTTTGCCTCCCTTATGATCTGAGTCATTGCAAAACCTGCAAAAATATGTGTGTCCTGCTGTGTTATTTATGGAAGAGTTTATATTTATGAGTCAATGTACCCCTCTATATGGTCACTTACATTCTCTGCTTATGAGGACCCATCAACATTTATGGTGCCCTGTGGGTCTTTTAAATATCCTAAGTATTCCAACGCCGTCAATTCTGTACACTGGTGGAAATGGAGGCTCTGGCATTGTCCTCTGACTGACTGAGTATTTGGCCTTAAACGTGAATAAAAGCGATTAAAAGCAAAGGAAGTCTCAATTTAGAGATTTATACTATTCTATTTCGGGGGAAAATGTGCTGATATTTACAGTGGAAATGACTTTATACCCGAATTACTCAAAGGCTACTTCCACATTTACACATCTCTATTTTAGCTTATGTTTTGCTATGTTAATGAAGAACATCCACACTATTCTACTATTTTCAAACCCCTGAAAATGCTGCTGACCACGTTCTGGCTTGAAAACTCCAGGATTGTGCTCATTGTGAACATTGTTCTAATTTTAAAAAGCTGTTTTAAACTGAAAACGTATTAGATGTTGGATAAGTTAGAAAATTTCAGCGGAATGACAGCTATCTGTTTTTACTTGTTTTATCTCCCCTTTTATTGGTCGAGTCTGTGCTGTTAAACTTGTAGCTAGTGATTGTCAGAAGGCTTACCACTACTTTTTTTTTCTCCCTCCTACAGGAGTGAGCCTGAGTCGAGTGGATGTTTACTCCAGCTGCAGTGCGGGTCTCCGAGCAGCGAACTCTCAGCATGGACCTGAATGAGTTTCCTCCCCCGCCTCCCCCTGAAAGTAACGTCTGTTTCTGCGACTCCTCTGTTTAGGACATTGCTTTCTCTCTGCCATGATCTGTGTTGATGGGCTCACTTTAGTCACTGTTTGTGTCGACCAATGTTTCACCCTCCCTTGTTATATTGTCTTTTTATGGAACCTTTGTTCGGGCTGTAAGTGACCCTCGACACAACAGGTGGGCTTAAGAGCCTTTGGTGGCTGGCATGTTATGTACCCTCAGTCCTGTATGACAGAAAGACATTAATGACTGTGCGGAGATGGGAAGTTTTGTTCTGGAGCGCACGGAATTCCCATGATGTACACGTCAGGGGAGATTTTATTTTTCTGTCAGATGTGTGTCCGAAGCACTTTCCCCTGCCATGGGCTCCAGATGCCATTACAGTAACACTTCAGAACAGGGAGGCCGGATGAGCTTCGGGGGGAGTTTGTGATGCAGTAGGGGGGTGAACGCATTCCTCCCTGCTTTGCCCGGGAGAGAAGCCCGGCCTTGCGGAGGAGGAAGAGTGCAGCTCCGCGGGGAGGAACAATGTGCCGAGTATTGGTGCTCCGCTCCGCTCTGCCCTGCCTGGGGCGGCTTGGTGGGCCGCGGCCAAATATGCAACTCTCAGCTGGGCCCCCGCTCCCTTTGTTGCCGCGGTGACAGCGGAATGCGGCTTTGCCGTGTGACTGATGTCTCTCTGAGGCGGCCGTTGGCCGCTGGATAAACGGGCTGTTCCTCTTGAACACGCCGTAGATGTTCCACTGACTCTGACGTATTATCACAATTACAAATGCAGCCTCACATTTCTTATATCGGTTCTGAAGTAATGTCATGCTTCTCTCTGTGAGACTACCTTCAGTTTTGAGAGTACATTTGGAGGAAAATAGGTGTTTGAGTTCAAGGAGTTTATTCAAAAAATATCTTTACCTTTTGTTCTTAGTCTACTGCCATATTTATATTTTGCATTTTGCAGACACACTTGTCTGGAGCTTCTTGCTTTTTTAAATGTTATCAGTTCATCTAGAGGCATATTTTCAGTGATTTCGTACCTTATTTCACTGTACTGGCTTGGAACAGAACGCGAAACCACTCACTTTGTGCTACACTGCGACACACACCTTCACCTACATTACATGGGGAGAGTATGTTTCCCCGGGTCATTAATCATGGAAATGCATGATAAACAAATCAACAAAATAAGTCTGCTTGGTCGCATAAAGTAAAAAAGACTACAAAGCTGAAAGCTAATTGCTGTGGATGACATTACTGCTTATTCAGCCGAGATATATATGGCACATTGCCGATGTACTGAAAGGTAAGGAAGTGGGATTGGGTTTGTGTGGAGGAGGTGACGGCAGGATGGCTCACTGGGATCAAACTGATGACTGGGAGTTAAAAAAGGATTTAAAGAAAGAACTGGAGTCAAACTGGATTGAGTGGCGCAGTTAGATTGTTTGATAAGAGGTCCAATGGGAATAGCCTTTCAAAGAGGCTGAAAACACACAGGCTTGCAGGAGAAGCAGTGAAGTGGACACTGACCAGAGTGGGCGAGATGAGAGGTCGATGGTCGCAAAGACTCAGAAGAAATGGGGTCAAACTCAGCAGAGGTCTACTGACTGGCCATTTTGGATTTTCATAATTTATCTTCATGTCCATTGGTCCATACTTGTGATTTGATGTCGACAGACATCTTACATCAAATGGACAATTAGTTGTCTTTATCGCTTAGAAATTCAAGCATGTTACATGAATAGATTAAAAAATAATAATTTCTTGTGCTATAATTAAAAAAAAAAATTTGATTAATTAATTTTAGCAACACTCCTAGGCCTGCACCCCCTATTTTTTTTATAGCCCCCATAGACACTACAGAAGATTCGAGCCAGAAATTTCTTATTTGATCCAGTGGCATCATTTACATGGAGCATGAAGCAAAGCCGAGATGTTTAGTTGAGAACACTTTCTAAAATCTGTTGATTTCACTTGCAGTTACCCAATAAAAAAATGGCCCCAGGAGAGAAAAAACAGGAAACATGAAACTGTGGAAAACAGTCGCTCAACTTCTTGAGGATCAAATATTTTACTTACAAGTATCACCCAAGGACTGAAAGATCCTGTCATGTTTATGTGGTCGGGACCCGCTGGACCCTGTAGATGCTGGGAGACCAACACGAGCTCCACTGGAACACATTCCTTTCGCATATTCCTGCTGGGCTGACTGGCCGAGTGTCCTGTTTCTAAAAGGTCGGCTGCATCCTGTGGTGGAGAGACCGAACCCTTCCTAAACATGTCCTGTCTGCGAGGTGGGATCAGTTCTGGGTTGACACACGCTCGACAGAAACTGTGGAAGTCCTCTGTCTGAGAGCTCCAGATTTCCTGGTGTCATCCCTGGGAATTTACCGACCCAGCCCAGAAGAGTTAAGAGCCCCCAGGCGCAGGTTTGGAGGGGGGAAAAAAAATATCACATTTTCAGCGCCGAGCGAGAGAAGGCACTTCCAGTTATTTAAAGCGCCTGTCTTAAAGAAATTGCTTATATTGTTCTTTGGGGAAGATTTTATTTTTTTTTTTGCTTGAGGAAATTTTATAGCTGACTTTCTAATCTGCCTGTGCTGTTTGTAAAATCTTAAATTACCTGCCAGGATTTTTTATGATTGTGAGTCTGGTTTGCGACATAAAAGCCTAATGAACTGCTACCACTTCCTGGAGATTCGGAGCTGGAAATGGCATAACTGCTCATGATGTATTTACAGTCGGGGCTCAATTACGGAGACCCTCCATGAAAATGAGGGGCAAAGAGACTGCAGTCAATAATCTGTGTATTAAATTCAAACATATGGCAATACTGTAAACTTTTATCAATAAATTACTCATGTTTCAGCGTTCCACATTCCGTAATCTAATTTTTTTACGAAAACTGAGGGTGGTAAATTATTGGCTCCCCTAAAAATGATTATACACAGTGAGCTTCACGGTTATTACTCTCATCTGACCACATTTGACCTCAACCATCTGATAACCAGGTGCTGTGGTCTGATGAGACTGAAAATTGAACATTTAGGTCAGATTTTGGTACTTATTGACTGTTAAGACTGATTTTAAGCAGTTTTTCTTTGTATTTTATACATTAGGTGCCAGTGATTTTTGATCTGACTGAGCGTGTCCAATGTGGTGTGCTAACAACTTATTTTACCCGCTTCCTCATTGTTGATTGGATGTGGTAAATCACATTGTCTCCATTTTGCTTTGCCCAATCTGGTTTAAATACGGTGCTCTTTGAATATGTTGTGCTCATTTGTTAAAGCACAATTTAATACTGTGGCGCGTCAGGAAGACGTTTACTGTGTGATTCACTGTTCACCTCCGGCCATCCGTATCAATGTGCTGTCAGCTTTCCATTTCCCGTTCTGGACAGAAGTGAGTTACGTCTTAAAGAGCCGTTTTATGGGTCCCAGCTGCCCTGCCCAGGTCACGCTCTGCTGCGCAATGCAATGACACACCTCAGTGTCCAGCATCAAGCCTGATCATTTCTGTGTCAGCGAGCCCCAAACGACTCGTGGCTTCGCGCTGTCTGTATTAGTTTAGCGAAGGGGGCGATTCTGCAGTCTGAATGGATTCACTCGCCTCATTCTACACCAGCAGCTGCTCAAACTGCCCTTCTGACTGACTCTGCATTGCGGAGAAGGTTGGCTCATCCTGCAGGTTAGCAGTACATGGACTCAGTGGGCCTGCACTGAGGCCGTTGGATCGCTCCTCAGATGTGACTGGCTGTCCTGAAAACACAAAGAACTTCCTTGTTACAACACTTTTAAATCATTCTTTTGTTCCATCTACTTTCTTACTCCTTTTCAAATCATTTTTCCTTCCCTCATGTGGAGAACTATCACCATCTTCTAATTTCGCATGAATCGGAATTTCCCCTCCATTTTAGTTTATCAGCCCTCTTCTTCTCTTATTTTTTTTTCTCAGTTTATCAGAAGTTAATTGCTGGGGTATTGGAGTGAGCTCAGCCAGTGAGGGTTATTTTCAGCTTGAATAAAATAATCCATTTTTCTTTGATAAGAAGAGGTGGTGGATCGAACATGTGATTGTCTGTTCTTTTAATTTGGACAAAAGTCCAAAGAAGGGGATAAAAGTCTTATTTATTTATTTTTTTTTTTTTGAAAGTTTTTTGAAACAAGTGCTATTCATTTGTGATCCTATCCTGGCTTCTGTAAAGCAAGGCTTCATCGACAGGCTTTAGTCCGCCCTCACTCCTCCTGATTGCACCGTTTAATCCTGCTTTATCACGCGGCACTATGGGCTGTGGAGTGGTTCGGGTCAAAAATGCTCACGACAGGGTTAAATATGGTTCTAATTTTGGTTGAAGAACTGTTAGTCAGCTGCAGATTACTGCTTTTTGCTAAACTACATTGATGCTTGCAATTTTGGTCTGAAGTTTTGATGGGCGGAGTTCTTTCTGACTTAAGTCTGTGTTGTTCACCTCATTTAAGCACATAGTCTTTTTTTTTTTGGCAAGGGCGATATCGCAAACAGGGCTCCACCCATTGCAAATTGGAAACTAGAAGCTCTTTCGGGCTATTTTTTTTTCAGCGAGGGGTGTGTTCAGTTCCCATTACCATCAGTGGCTGTATGTGGCCTCACGAGGGAAGTTCAGATGTCGCATTCATTACCTCTTTCTGTGTAAAAATTCTGCTCTAACCCACAACGGTTATGTTGTGACTGATGCTCCTCTCAAATAAACGTTGTGTAGAATATATGAATTACTGCCCGGGACAGTTTTGCTGTTATTTGTGTGATGTTACTATGGTGAAGCTTGTTGGAGGAACAGGGATCCCATAAGCTTTGATTGAAGTCCTGAGAGTGTTTACTTTTTATAAATATTTATAGAGCTACTTATGAAGGAAAGAGGAAAGGATTAACTTTGACCTTGTCTGTCTTGATATTTTTGTATTGGCAATTATCAATCGCAATTTATTGTTAACTTTTTGAAGAAGATGACAGAAAATAAATTCGTTTTTTTTTTGTGATCAAATGGTAGACTTTTGATTGCGTGCTAAAATGTTTGTCTTTATTTTGACGCTGCTCTTAATGTGTAAATCAGAATTGAGGCACTTTGATGTGTTGCTGGTTGCTGACTCCAGTGTACCTCTCTGAACGGCCTGTTTTTGCTCAGTGTTTGCTGAAGATTCTCTGCTTCCTGAGGAAGAGGAGGGTGAGCGGTTTGACTTTGACGACGGCGGGGATGAAGTTCCTGAAGCAGACCGGCCGCCGCCCGGCCCTCCTGCTGCTGACCCTGGGCCACGGCGACCCGCTAAAGATGAGGCCAGAGAGGACATGCCCAAACCTCGGGAGGTACGGGCCCCGGGCCCTGCGAACAGCGAGAGTGCAGTTCTGCAGGACCTCGAGGGAGATTTACCTCCTCCTGCAGCAGGGCCTGTTAGCTCCAGCGCAGATGCTGCCCCGTCGGAACCCGAGCAGGACTTACCGCCACCTCCGCCGCCCGAGAACTGTGTGGGGTCTCTCGCTGACGACGCCCCCGCAGGTCAGTGCTCTGAGTCTGGGGAGGGTGAATATGGCGCAATGTGTATAAAATGATGTATAAGATGTTGATGTTTTCCATTTGATGTAATGCTGTGGCATTAAAACATGGCGCCCTGGGTTTGAATATTTCTCTCAGTATGAGTGTGATGTAGCTTCAGTGAAGCACTGCGACCAGCAGATACAGAATATGTGTCAGACGGTGTCCTGCAGTATGAAAAAATGCTTTTTCTGACTCTGAACCTAATTAAAGGGACCATGTCAGCCGGGGCGCATGCGTGTGATGAAGCAAAAAACTTGAAAACGTTAGGCTAACTATTTCAAGTTCATAGGAGATATCAGGTGGAATCTGTTTATATTGCTTCATCCTTGAGAAGTTTATTGAAATTTTTACTAAAAAACTATCTCTATTGATCGTGGAGCCTATTCGTAGCATCAGTCTGTCATAGTTCGGGTTTTTATAGCGTTACTATTGCTTTTAAATCAGCCTGCGTTGATTGTCATGTCATCCCATGGCAGCCGTCGAACTGGAAGCGGTCGCAAAAGGATCTATGACAGCTGCATGTCAGACAAAAGGTGGCGACAAACAGGTTCTGCGAACATTAAAGACAGTTACTTGATAAAAATTTCCCCGAACTTCTCAAGGATGCTCGCGATGCAAACAGATTGTAACTCCACCACGAATTCATTGGTGTACCTTACCTCACACTTTCAATGTGTTTTCACCCGTGGATGGATAGTATAATTTATTCTTCGGGGGTTTCTGCAAAGATAAATGCGGTTCCTCTAGCAATTTCGCGTTTACAGGTTATCTTCTGGATTTAAAACGACGACGAACGTACGCTTCACACACGTACTAATAAGCTTAGGGTTTGTGTTTCTGCTCCCTTGATATCGCACTGAAAATGTTTATCGACTGAACTCTACTACCCCTGTGCCCCAGCTGACATAGCCCTTCTCAGGGAAAACTTAAGTGAAAAATGAGAGTTTAAGGGGTTAAAGCGATGGTGGTGCAGATGATGTACTGATGACCCCCAGAGGAGGCTGACCCTGCCGTGCGGGCGATTCGGGGCGAGACTCCGAAGGTGAGCCCGTACTCCGTGATCGACATCGCCCCCCTCCAGCACCCCCTGCCTGCTCCCCCGCCCTCGTCCTCCCCGGAGCCCGAGCCTGGGATCCCGGACGAGCCCCCGGTCCCTCTGGGCTACTCTGTCCCCGCGTCCTGCGGGTACGCTGTCCCCTCAAACGTCCCCGCCATCGCCCCGGCCTACACCACGCCCGTCATCATCCGCCACCTCTCCATGGACGAGGACGGTAAGAAATGCATCTAACCCTCCCAGACCTTGAACTGGGAACATTTTAGTTCAAGACAGTGAATTTGACTTCATATGTTTGTATGAAAGTAAGAGTGGTGTAGCGGCCTGGAAGTAAATCTGGTGTGTTGTGAAGGCGTGATTCCTCAGTGCAAGCACCCGTCTCGGCTTTTATATGAATGAATTTCTTTCCTGTCATTCAGCTGGTGTTTTTGAGCTCTTACTCCGTCTTTGCTCCTCTCGTCTATTCCTGACTCGCCCCAAGTGTGTTGCCTCATCACAAATCAGAATGGTTTTCATTTTCAGTATCGTCTGTTATTAATTTTCTTGTGTTTGCGCCTGAGAGCACGTCAGAGGCCTGGATCAGACTCTGCTTTGGCTTTAAAGATGTTTTTCACTGAAGGTTCACATGGTAGCTGTGGCCAAGGTCCATTTTTGTTGGAGTGCTGATCTTGGTTCAGATTTCCCTTCTTCTCGTGTTCGCCCTCACTGAGTGCTAAAGCTCAGAACTGATGCCAGATCAGCACTCTTACTCTCGCAGTGGTCTTGAATTTACATGGGACACAAGTCGTAAGAAAGATGGCCTCTATAAATTATGGAACCTCTTCTGTTTGCTCTGAGTGCAGGGCGGTGCTCTTCCTCAGGAATGTTGCTTGATTTTATTCATGTCATGCCATTGTGGAGACCTGCTAGTGTTTTATTAAGCACATTCTTGGGGAAACCAGCATCTTGTTACTCATAGCTGAGCGCTATTCTCGTTTCAAAGTACGTCTGAATCAAATTTAGCCAAGCTGACTTTATTTAATTTGATTGAAGATTCTTGAATCAGGAGAAACGTGCTTAAACTGAAAAGTACATATTTGTATTGTAATCATATTTAGTCATTACAAGATTGATATTCATAGTTTATATGCAGCTATGCGAAGTGGCCGTGTGGCTCTGTGAGAGAATTGTTGTGCTCGGGTCAGCACAGAGGATCATGGGAGTGACAACAGTCGAATGGGGTAATAAGAGTCACAAACAAGGAACACATTCATGGTGTCTGTGGATGGACGAGCCACAGAAGGAGCCCTTGAGATTACAGCCTCAATACACCAAGGAGGAAAATCCAGATGTTCTTCAAAACGGATTCCCCAGAGATTTGTGTGTCAAAAATGTGAATTTAACCTATAAATATGAATGGTAATATTTTGTTTTTAAGCGGCTTGCAGAGCTACTTCCTAGTGTTTTAAGTTGATGCTCTGCATCGTTATTAGCATTTGTTCATATGCTGGTTTCTTTCCCAGTTTGTCAGCTGTGTTAGACTCAAAATATTTTAACTAATAGTAAACAAAGGCAGAGTAAGTTCCTGCCAAGATCTTGGTTGCCCTCTAGTGGTGAACGATATTTATGTCTAATGGCGCTGACTGTTGCAGTATGAAATGAAATATGTATTTACCGCCGTTGTTCTTTCAGCCGGCTCACGGCCTGTATTTTCCCCTCTGCAGTGACTGTGGTCAGGACATGCAGTGCTCCTGTGGACAGGTGAGTTTTATACTTTACAAATCATGATGAACAAGCAGTTTGAGTCTCTTTATAAGGGCTGGTTTTATTACTAATAAACTTTTTTTGTGTAATGCATCTTTAATGAGTCTTCAGAGTACCATAATCGTGATTACATTTTATTATCAGTATTGCTGAATAAACAAAATGCTCGTAAAAGTTAAAAAGAAGCAGTATACTGCTGAATGAACATCAGAATTTCTGTTAAAAAAAGAATATATTGTTTTGTGACTTTGTGAACCCGATGAGAATTTAATACAAAAATATGGCCCATATACTGTCGCGTTCCTTTGGAATTTGCTTTCTGTCGAATAACTTGAATAATCTCTGACCCCTCTCGCGCGCTGTATTATAACCTTAATATGGTCTGTCTTCAGTGAGGAATATCCAGTGATCAAAGAGGAGGATGCTCTGTCCCGATGGGTTTCGGATCCTGCAAACACAGCCTGGATGGACAGTGAGTGCTTGTCAATCCTCCAGCCTGCAGGTCTTCTGTTAGTTGAGGAGAGATCAGGTCCTTCGCCCCGTCTGAGATCTGTAATGGAGATCTGGCTGCACACTGGTTCACAGCCCAGATACTCTGCTGTGTGAAGGGATCTTCCACTGCTGAGCTGCAGTGTGTTTTGATTTTGCGGCACATGTGATGGGTCCTGACTGAAAAGACCATCCATAGCTGACAAAGTGAGACGGACTCTTTTTTCCCTCGTAGAATCTTTTGCAAAGAAGTTGCATAGAAACCGGTATGATTGTGTGAGGCTGTGAAATTCAGTTTACTGTAGTTTGCATGTTGTCAAGTGAAACTAAGCCAGTAACCTTAAATCAATTTGGTTCTTTTAACTAAAGAGTATCTTTAAAATATATACTGTAAAACTAGTTTTAAAATTCTGGTAGGCACTGTAAGTCCTTCTGATTTCATTTTGTTTTTTTTTCTGAATGCTAAACATTTGGAACACACAACCTCATCGGTACGAGCTTTAGCCATTGTTGCTCTCTGTTCGCAGTTGTATTGAGCTGCAGTGTCTCATTGGTTTACTGGAGGAAACACTTCCAGTCTCACGTTTATGAACACTGAACTCCCCCTTTTTGTCAGTAAATATGAGTGTTTTATCTCATGTATGGTAAATAACCTCAAACGACACAAGGCCAATGTGAATTTTTAAAAGCCAAAAGAAATCACAGCACGGTGACCTACTTTTTAGAGTCATTAAACTTTTTAAAATATTTAACTAGTTAACTAATTTCCGTTTTCCAATGAGAGATGTAGAATCAACCTCGATTGGTGCAAATTGGACTGAAAAAATCAAGATGCCAACCTAAAGTACAGTCACATATTTGGAAACTTCCAGAGCAGCCTTTGACGTAAACTTGCAGAACCATATGACAGCTGTAGTTAGAAGAGGTTTCTTGAATCTGCTTAGCAGTTTACGAGCAAAAGGTGGCCTGTTTGATCAATCTAAGATCTAGGTTTTTTTGAAACAAGTCTTTAAATTTAATCTTTGACTGGTTGAAAGTAGTAGGTGAATGAAAACTTTGAACCGTTAGTGGAAACCAAAAGTAGTATTTGTGCCAGAGCCGAATCGGTGTCTCTGAAGAAGTGTTGGAGCAGGTCCCATATAGCAAGGATTCCTCCCTCTCAGGCTATGGACGCTCATTACTTTACTGCCGCGCTTCTCCCGAGTCACTCCTCCCCCCGACGTAATTTCTTGAGGTTTCCTTCCTCTTTTAATTTTTTTAGGAACTTCCTCCCTTTCTCCTGGACAACATCTAATGAGAGTTCGTACTGCCATTAGTCCTGGTGAAAAAGCGGTTTTGCTCGTCATTTAGCTTCCTGTGCGTAAAAATCTAAACGTCTCCACTCGATGCGCCCTTGCAGATCCTGATGAAGTGATCTATGATGACGTCCCCCGGGAGAACTCTGACTCCACCACAGGTCAGTGCAGCTGTTTCCGTCCTGTTTGTATTAATCCTGTCGCATGCTGTGTTGCATTTATGGGGGCTCTGTGTTTTATTGTGTGAAAATGCCATCTTAAAGGGAAAGACCACCTTCGACTGAAGTGAACTGCAAATGGATGAACTGCCCCTTTGGCGTCACAAAATACGTTTTTGGTCATTTGAAGACGGAGCTGAAATTAATAATAAATGTTGCAACAAATGGATCAAAGCACTCTCAGAATCTGCCATTTTTCCTTAAACTGTGACGTCAAATGTTGTTTTGACACCCAACAGACAAACTAATTGGTAATTTAATTAAGAGTCATATCCACCAACACAACAAATGCTCTGCTGTATAAATGCTATATAACGAGCACAACTGTAGTGTTAAGTAACCTACTGCAGATGCATAGTAAGCAAACAATGACGTCGACTGGGCTATCTACATAATCTAAAACGTATACATGTATTAGTTTGCTAAACTTGCTAGCAGCGTGTAAAGATTTAATCTTCAGCAAACTTCCCAGAACTATAAAAGGGGCAACAGAGTGAGTAACGGTAGTACCTGCATTAATGTAACTGTGCGCTAAATGCAGTGAATACAAAAAACAAATCCCGTTTCACTCACCTATACTTAGTAGGAAAGACACCTGCAATGAGAGAAGAAATTAGTCATAAACTAATAGGGAGCACTAGCGTGTTTATTAAGCAATTTAAGCTAATGTAACTGCTCAAAACGAGTGGGAATTTAGTACAAGATGAGTTAAACCTGTTCAGACTTTGGTTCGACTAAGGCCTGTCGATGTCATCAATACTCGACTGCCCAAGAGTTCCTCGGCTTGTTGTTGGCCAAACCTAATCAAGGGATGGAAAGAGGGTGACCAGTTTTTCTATGGTTTTGTTGCCGTTTCATTACTGGAAGCATTTTATAACTTTACAGAACATTTGCTTGTTTTGTGCAAAAGTCGTCTTTCACTTTAAACAAACAGCTATCTTAAGATGTTTTTATGACGGCTCACTTGATGTCTTGCCAATATAGTCAAGCTAGTCCTCTAGTTTGATTGCCCGCTGAATCTGCTAGCCAAAATCAACCGCTTGACCACCTGCGATGAGCGAGAAGCATCAAAAAAAGCTTCGCGATCCCGATTTCAGTCCCTTTTACAAGAAAGTTACCCCTTTAGGCTTCAATCAGTGGCCCGGACTCCTTCCTACATGTGGAAAGCAGGCCAACCATCCGCATATTAGAGTGAATAACGAGGATCTGGTGTCTTTTGCTGCTTTAGCGGCCTTCAGTCTTCTGGGAAAGATCTCTGCCAGTTGTTTAACATTGCAGCTGACATCTGATGTTAGTCCATCCAGAGGTGCAGACGAGCAGTCCTGTTTGGCAGCAGGGCCTCGTTTGTCATTGGCTGGTGGTAGATTCTGACACTGTTTGATGGTGTTGAGGGCAAGGCTTTGTCCAGGCTTGTTCTGTCTTAACCTATGTATGGCCCCCGCTCTGTGCATGTGGGCCATTATCTGGCAGAATCAGAAGAGTCCTCCACATACCGAATCTTCTGGAATATCATGGCTTACGCTGTACTGCAGAGGTGGCCGACCCTCATCGTGAAGGACCACTGGCCATGCTGGATTTTAGTTTTACCACCCAGTTTAGACTGCAGAAACCGGATGAGGTGGGCTTAGTGTATATTAGTCAGGTTTAGTTGACCATATACAAGCAAACAGTGCAGATCTCCGGTGACCAGGTTGGCCGCCCTTGCTATAGCATGAATATTTTACTTCAGTGCACCTAACGGGCTCAAACCATGAAAAACTGCACCAGAAGGAGGTTTCCAAATACTTATGGCCAGGTAGTGTGTATAAGCAGTGTATTTTGTTAGTTATGTAGGGAGTCACCGGTGGTACAGTGGGTAACACTCCCAGATTACTCTGTTGCCTCACAGCACAGAGGTCGTATGTCTGAATTGGGCTGGGGACCTGGAGCCCTCTGGCCCCTACATGTACTCCATCTGTACGGGAGCCGTCTCATCCCGCACAAGTGTCAGGCTAAACAGAGACCCGAAGTTTGCCCATCGTGTGCCGTAGATCCCATTGGGATGTGAGTGAATGCAGTGAGATCCCAGCCATGGATTGACTGTCCCAGCTGTATTCGTGCTTCTCATCCATCGCATACTGGAATATCCTCAACCTCCTGTGAACCTCACCAGGAGTCAGCAGGATAGATGTTGGAAGGATGGAGGGATTGATGAAAGGATAGAGGGATTGATGAAAGGCTGGAGGGATGGATAGAGGGATGGACGAGAGAGGGATTAAGGCAGGCCCTGCTTTGTTAGTTCCCTGCCACCGGAATTGTGCACTGACTTTATGACCTTCTGCAAAGCTTCATGTCTGTGTCAACTTTTTGTGACCTCTGACCTTTGACATTTTTTAGCGATGACTCCCATCACTGTATTTCGTTTCAGGGGCATATCTCGGACACTCTCGAAAGTGACGTTTGTAATGGCTCGTGTGAGTCGGCCATATCCTCTAGTTGTGCCTTTTGAACATTTGTTGACCTGTGACCTTTGACCTTGATCTTTTTCTTCTATTTTCAGCTTTCTGAAAATGGATCCAATCTTTTAATGTAGCTGAGCACAACCTGCTAAGTTTAGGTCATGTAAACCTATGCAAGCATTAATATTGATGTTCGACCTCTCCGGTACATTTTACATGACCTTTGACCTCTGCTCCGTTTCTGCGGATTGCCTCCCTAACTTTTTGCAGTGACCTTTAAAAAATAGCTTTTTTGTCTCTGGCCCCCCGATGGATGGGTAGAGGGTCTGTTGATTTAGGCCGCGTACGTCCGGCCGACTGTCCGTCCGTCCTATGGTCTGTCTGTCTGTCTGTCCGTGCACGTGTTCTTTGGCGGGGGACTTCTGTTGTCTTTGACCGGCTTGTTAATGTGCCGATGCTACATCTCTCGCTCAGATCCCGAGGAGATGATCTACGATGATGTGGAGCTCGGGGACGAGGGCGGCAGCAGTTCTCTGGACAACGGCTGGAGCTCCAGCGAGTTTGAGAGTTACGATGAACACAGTGATGGCGAGGGCCAGGACCGAAATGGGCTCCCGGACGCCTTTGTAAGGGGGAGGACTCCTCGCAGCAAGACCCACGTGTGTACAGTCCCTCCACTGGCGTGTCTTTGTGTGTGTGTGTGTGTGTCTGTGTGTCTGTGTGTGTGTGTGAGTGTGTGTGTCTGCGTGCTCATATGTTTGTGTGTGGGTGTACATGGATGCGTGAGTCCAGTGGTGACGGGGGTCGTGGGTTGTGTTCGAGGCCATGTCAGCACATACACGGGTATTTTTGAAAACGTTTCTTATTTGATACGCCTCGGCCTCTCGTCCACCAACAAACAGTGTTTTTGGTCGCGGACTGAGATTTTTTCAAAATGCCTTCTAAAGTGTATATATTTTTTTAAAGCTCCAGCTTCTGTGTGTCTGTTGGTCATGTAAACGGATTGTTTAGGAAACGATGACATTACAACTCAATTTGCACGCGCCCACTGTTACTTTGGGTACTGCTCTTCCGTTAATAAACCTTTTGCTACGTAAACTTTATCTCCTTATAATGGCCAGGCATATGCATTTGAGCAATTGTACTCGTTTTTGCATTTTTATGTGTACGGAGATATTTCATTAAACAAGGTCATGTGGACAAAATTTTTTTTCCCCTCCAAAACAAAGGGGGAAATTATTAATTTCAAAAAATATCCATTTTCATGTGGACAATGTCTGTCGTAAGAGTGTGGTTTCCTGAGACTCAAAATGGGAAGAGCTTCAGCAAGCTGACAGTCACCATCTTATGTGGAACAGCGAGGAGATGTTGCCGTCCAGTTTAGTGAGATTAGGTCTGATACACAATTCACGTTTTGCTCTTAATTGGATTTCATGAACCCTAATTCTCCATCAATAGGCTCTGATTTTCTTGCTGGTTTAGTACGGAGAATAATGCTCTTTGCAGTTTGTTGGGGAGCCTATCTAAATGTTGCTCTCCTACATTAAAGCATCACAAAATCTCCATTAAATTAGAAGTGAATGACTGTGTAACAACTGCTATGCTGTTTAACCCTTTGTGCTGCACTGGTGTTTGAGTTGGTGTTTTTGCCTTGTGACGCCTCTGCGTCTCCCTCACAGCGTTGGAGACTGGACTGCAGTAAAATTAAAAAGCGACTTCTAAGGCCGACAAAATTCTCATCGATAACTAATATGAAACTGTTGCTTATGTATTGGTATAGTCATCACATTCAAAGAGGCTGTTTCAATGACATTTCCACTGAATCATTTAAATGGGTTGCAGTGCAGACAGACAGAAATGTGAGGAGCAATTTTGGGTTTGTAGGGGATGTCGGTCGTCTCCATTAATATTTGGACATTGACTAAATCATTGTTATTTTAACTGTCTACCACAGCCAGTTGGTGATGAAATTACATTACGAATATGATCTCAAAATGTAGCCTTTTTGCTTTGATGGTATTTCATTTCCAAATCTGCAGCGGTTTGAGAATTACAGCAGCTTTTATACATGGTCTTTCCTTTTTTTAAGGGTTCAAAGGTCATTAAACATTTAGCTTCTCAGATGTTCCGTTGGCCAGGTGTGAGTCATTTCCTCATTATTTCATTCAGAAGACGGTAGATAAAAGGTCAGGTGTTGATTTGAAGTGTGGCATTTTGAGTCTGTTGTTATTAACTCCCAATATGAAGTCTAAAGAGCTGTAACTGCCAGTGGAACAAGACGTCATTAGACTGAAAAAGTGAAAATGAAACAATCACTGAAACGGCAAAAACAGTGGTCATGGCCAAATCAACTATTTGGCACATTCGTAAGAAGCAGCGACACAGTGCTGAGCTCAAAAAACACAGATAAGCCTGCGCAACCTCGGACAACAAGTGAACAACAGAAGTGTTTTCCTCTCAGAACTTTTAGTCAGATCTAGTACAATCTTCAGAAGACTTTTCGAAAGTAAATACAGTGGCTTTATCACACGAGGGAAACCATTGTTAAGAGTCAAAATTACGAAGTGCAGTTTTGCCTCTGCATTTTATGGACAAATGAGCCAACGATGAGACGAGGAGTTTGGATGTGGCGATGGTGTTCATGCGCGGGCATGTATGGCTGCCAAAGGACTGGGTTTTATCGTATATGTTGATGACGTAAATGCTGACAGGAGCTGCAGGGTAAATGCTGAGTGATGTTGGGCTGTAATATCGCCTGTTTCAGTCGAAGGCTTCAAAAGTCATCGGGCGGCATTTCACACTGCCGATGCACTGTGACCCAAAACACACTGGGAAAGTATGCTAAGACTTTAAGGCAGAGATGTGGTGCTCTGCTATAGCTAAGTCAGTCACCTGACCTGAATCTAAATGAGCGTGACTTTTACTTGCTGAAGGCAAAGCTGGAGGCGAATCGCCCTAAGAATACCCAGGAACTGAAGACCCTGAAATAAAGGCCCGGCAGAGCATCGGCAGGGATGAGCGTTCGGTGATGTGGACGGGCTTCATACCGCACATTGACTGCAAAGTGGCCACATGTAAAAACGGACGTAATTCCCAACGTTTCATTCTATATATTTCACAAAACTGGCATCTTGATTGACTCATTTCAGATCTGTTGTGGTCGGGTACTGAGCTAAAATAATGGATATTGTCATTGTCTGAGTACTTACTGACATGACTGAATGTGGCACTGATGTGATTACTACACAATCAGATCTGTAAATGTGTCAGTTTTATTACTTTATTGAAAGTCTTTACTGTAGGGGTTCTTGCTATAGTGAATGTCAGGAATAAGTCACGATTGATGATAAAATCTGATATCGAGGCTCAATGTAAAAAGTGGAAAACCTGACTGAATTTATTACTGTCCCTGTGAGGATAAAATCTATTGGTGCCAAAGTTTTTCTGTGAAGCTGCGAAAATTATATTTCTCATATGTGAGCAAGAGCAGCTTGGATTTGGAAGGGAGATTTATCAATAACCCTTTGAAAAAATGAATGATTTTTCCCCACAGTATGTGGTCATTCCATTTCCTGATGAAGAAACTGGCTTAACATTCAGAAAACTTTTAAGATGCTTCTGCAAGATGAAGGCGGTTTTATTTCATGCATTAGAACTGCCTCCGGCTCCAGTACTGTAGCACCAGAATTATAAACTCCTCGCTGTGACGCTTCAGGCATTATAATTCTGCTGGCTGTAGACTCTGCCTTTTTAATATTCCTGCTGCAAATGAGGCGCCTTCATTCTTATTCTCCTCCCATTTTATTCTTTCTCCTTAATTATGAATTTGGTGTTTTGCCAAATTGCTGCGCTGCTCGCATGCATTTATTGGCTACGGACCTCACAGATCTACAGGAGAGGTGCACCTGAGTTCAGTATCGCTCACCGAACACAGCTGGGTGCTGATCTTCAGATGACCTTCCTGTGGAAGAAGCGTCGACGGCAGTGACCTGTGGAACCACAGACTGGCTTAAATCCCACTTGCTAGGCCAAGCCAGCTAAGCCTTCCCGCTAAGAATATTCCTGTTACCGCTGGCTTGTGACTGAGCTTGAGCTTAAGGTTTTCAAAGCTTTGAGGCTGAGCCAGTTCCCGGACCTTTACCAACTGAGCCACTGTAGTGTCAGTCGCCTGAATCTGGCTTTTGTTTGCTTTGGTTTAAATCATGTGTTTGATTGAACCATGTGGAACTGGGAAAACTGCTTGTTCCTTGAAGTCATAACTAGAGTCCCTAAATGGAGCGAGTCCCAAGAACTCCAGAATAGGAGCCATTTTGTTTCTGCTGCTCAAAACCGAACTTCTGCGAACAGTGGAAATCTATGGATTTCATGGAAGGAAAACGTATTAATTTCTCGGAAATAAAACGATAAATGAGCTCGCCATGATCGGTCCAGCATCAGAGGCGAAAATGTTTGGACATGAGAAAAGAGAAAATGGGGGGAAAAAAAATCATTCACTTTGGGACATTTCTCCATGACACGGAAGTAAAATGGCTCCATGACCAGATTTTCTGGAACCTACATGTCGCAGCTCTCTCTATGCAGGAACTCTAGTCGTAACGTGGTGGAGGTGGTGGTACTGACGGTGTGGCGGGCTGCTGCTTTGGTAATACCTGCTCTGCTCCACTTCAGCTCTCGCAAGATCTGACGCGGCTGAAAGAGCACTATGAGCGAAAGATGAAGGATCTCATGGCCAACACTGTGGGGACTGTAGAGCTGCAGCAGATCAGGCAGAAGCAAGAACAGAAGGTAAATTCTGCAGATATGACGTCATCGTCCCAATGATGTCACTAAACTGGCCCCACTAATACCCCGAATATCTGTCCCGATCAGGACTAACACAGGCGGCCATTTGAATTAATTACATCATACGTGCTGGTGAACTGAGTAAAGTAGCATCCATCCTCTTGTTGAGTATGACCAATGGTGGGTCCTCCATACTTTTGTCAATGTACAACGTAGTTGGAGTGAAGGAATGGTGTTACTGGCCCAGTGTTGTAACAGAACAGTAGTAGCTAGTGGTTTATACGCACAAAAGTACTGATTCCAATTTCTGCCCTCTAACTCTTCTAATATGCTCCTTTGACAAAAGGTACATGTACTGTTGCTGAAAAGTTTAGAAACGCTGGTAATTTTCACATTGAGTTAATAGGAGACAGTGTTCCAGCAAAGCATCTACCTAAAACCTAAAACTCTTTTTAAAAAACTTTCTTTAAACTCTCGAGGGACTTTCTGGAAAGGAAGTGACAGTGTGGAGTTGGCAGCTCGTTCGCCTGATTTAAACCCGATGGAGCCGCTCTGGGAACTCCCTCTCGGTGAACTCTTCCTTGTTTCAATCGGAGTTTTTATTTCAGTTTTGCTTTAGTTATTTCTGTGACGCGTGTCCTAGTTTTGGTTTCTCGCCACAAAAATATGGACCAGAAATGGAAATTCAGGAGGCAGTGGCTTACACAGGGAACTTGCATGTTTGCATCTCCGAGTGAATGTGTGAGCTCACTCAATTATGGATTCTATTTTATCACCTGTGGATGAAATTCGATTCTCCTGAGACCTGACCTACCTAGTTCAAGTAACGGATCTCATTATTTATCTTTCAACCTTAATTTCAGGTGAATTGGGACAGTATAGAAATGCATATGCAAATAAAAAGTTTGCAGTGATTTGTGAATTTTTTTGTTTGCCAACATTTAGTTGAAAACAGCTCAGAGAACTAATATTTTATGTTTTGCTTCACCAACTGATTTGATATTTGTAAATATTCACAAGTTCTGAATTTGATGCCTGCAACACGTTCCAAATCGGTTACAACAGGGGAATATAAAGGCTGGAAAGGTTGTGTGAATCTTCAGAAGACGCCTGTTTGACCGTCCCTGCAGGACACGGGTAAATGGGCAACAGGTACCACCTCTCCCCTACCTCACTGCCCTCAGTTTGACTCTCCTGACGTCACGTCCACATTCCCTGACTGTCATTTACTTCTCTTTTTTTTAACTTTACTGGTCCCTCTGTATTGTCTTCTGTTTGTTCATTTGTCACTCATTTCATTTAGCACTCTTTGTCACTTGAATAATTGGCACTTAATTTGCCTCCATGGAGCTCTCCTTTGTCTTGAGCTTTTGTAGGTCGCTCTGGATCAGGGCATCAGCTAATTCCCTGTAATGTAATATAATGTAATGTGGTTGCATACAAAATGAGCAGTCAAAGAGGACACCTTGGTTCACCAGCAAGACGGTTTGAGGTTCAGCGCTTTGCCAAAAGCTGCATGAAGAAATAGTTTGATAGTTTAGGAGCAACGTTTTTCAGTCTGCAATTGCAAGAAATTGCAATATCCATGCCCAGAAGATGAGGCCATATTCCAATATTTGATACATGTGATCTTCAAAACCTCAGAAGGCACTGCATTAATAACTATATTCTCTGTGAGGACATAACCACATCGACATGTAAATGCATCAGAAGATCTGCTGGAGTGAACAATGCTTGTTGTGGCATCATAAATGCAAGTTACGACTCCACAAGGCAAAGAGGCACCCGTATCAACTCCTTCCTCCAACAACTTTGGATTTGACGGCATTTGAAATGGCCCCACGCAGGTTGGAAATCAGTGCTGTGGTCTGACGAGTCCATCTTTCAAATGGTTTTTTTTTTTTTTTTGAAACGATGGACATCATGTTCCCAAGGTCTTTTTTGAGACCATCTTGCTTGAGGTCATCGGCATATTCAAGAGCCAGCATCTGACATTGGTCTGGGGCTGCTTTAGTGCTTGTGACATGGTCCGCTATTAGGGATGACCTTAGTATTTCCCAGATGGAACAAGTAAGGCACTCTCTTCGAGTAATGCAATTTAATGTGGGAGCTAGACTGACCTGCCTGCAGCCCAGACCTGTCTGCCATTGAAAATGTGTGGCAGAATACAAAGTGCAAAATTCAACAGTGAAGACCCCAGACTGTTGACCAAGTGAAGTCCTATATCCAGCGAGAACTGGAACAAAGACCACTCTTGAATCCCCAACAATTAGTGTTGGGTCCAAAACAAATGCTGAGGTTTGTGAAAAGGAGTGGTGATGTTACACAGTGGTGAACACGTGGTGAACTTCATTGGAACATGTTGTGGTTGTCACCTATCACAATAGCCACAGTATTATTTTGAAAAAAAAACAATGAAGTAGATGTGTAAAAACATAGTAAAATGTAAAATAAAAAGTAAAATAGTAAAAACATAAATGAATTTGTCTTTGTTCTTTTTATCCCGTAGCCCTGACTTGGGGGCAGAGGGGTATTGTCATCTCACAAGGCGTCCGTCTGTCCGTCCACATTTGATTCCGTGCGATAACTGAAAAACACCATCACCGATCATCACAATTTTTGGTCAGGACATCAGGGTACAGTTACTACACAAGCCTATCCATTTTGATCATGATCCGAAATCAAATATGGCTGCCACAGCCACCATCTTGAATTTCTATTCCATGCGATAACTGAAAAACACCATCACCGATTATCACAATATTTGGTGAGGACATCAGGGTACAGTTACTTCCCAAGTCTATCCATTTCAGCCACGATCCAAGATCAAATATGGCTGACACAGCCGCCATCTTGAATTCCGGACGATAACTCAAAAATGCCTCCGTCAATCAAAGCCATTTTTTGCTGCGACTGAGGGGTTACGCCTGCTTTGCCGGGCTATTTTCTCAATTGAATACAGGTTAAAAGGGATTTGAAAATTTTCTGTTTTTGTTATTGTTAACATTTTGCAAATTTTCCAAATTCTTCTAAAATTAAGGTTATCATGATTTCACACAAAGCATTTATCGTGATTATTTCCAGTAGAATCTTTTGGAAGCAGCTATTGCTCCTTCTGCAATGGCTAATGTGATGTTCTTTAAGTAAACATGTGAAAGGGATTTGAGGGAGATTTTTGTTCTGAAATATGCATTAAACTGACATTTGCATTCAGAATATATTGAGTAAACTCAGTTGATGCTACTGGTCATAAGGTTCAGATTGTGCTGCAGGTGGACTCCAGCTTTAATATTCTCTACTGGGTTTGATATTTAGGTTTTCTGTCCGGTCTGTCCTCTGAAGCTCAGTGCATGAGTGAGGATTCATGGCATTACCTTGTAAACCATTGCTGTTTCATCCTATGGAAATCACAAGTTAGTTTTTTTGCAATTTTGAGAATAATTTGATGAAAATTTTGGCAAGTTTTAGGGAATTTATAGAACTGAAATATTTTTTATTTATTCTCCCAACTGCAATTTTCTCAGCTAATGTTAATGACTGCTTTTAGTCAGAGATCTTCATCAGAGCAGGGAAATACAAAATAAGTCACCAAGCCTTGCGATTCAGGGAAATGCCTCTCTGTCGTGATCTCTCTTGTTGCTGCTTTATATTCTCCAGGTGGGGATTGCTGGAATTTAACTATTTTTACTGATTTTTGTATTTGAGTTTCATGAATTGAATAACTGATGCATGTCCAGGGTGTCTCTGAAGGAACCTCTAAAGTTTATGTGGTGTATTTATTTTATATCTGACCTTAGCACAGTTCTGTTTGTTAAGGACTGAAAGAAGACCTTTTTTGGATCTATAAAATATCGTTTAGTTGTGGCAACATCTGACCGCTGCGGAACTAAGCTGAACTGTTAGCGTCCAGTTGCCCTTAAGCAAGATTATGCTGAAAGTAATACCATAAATTGCTCAAAATTGCTAAAAAAAATTAGCCTTCACTTTCAAACAAGGGATATCTTGCCAATGTTCAGGTGTACTCTCCTCATGCAGTTGCACTGGGATGTTTCTTCTCTCCAGAGGTTTTTTCTTTTTCTGTTTTCTGATTGCATTTCTTTTGTAGTTTACATTATACAGGGGTACAAACAGTATCATTATTTTTTACAAATCCTGTACCAGTAAGTAATTCTGTTGGGCTGTAGTATGTCTTTACTCTGACAGAAATCTTGCCTACAGTTGAGAAAATAAGCTGATGTTCTCATGCTTGAATCTGTTATTTTGCCGTCATCATTCGTCCAGGATTTTGAGTGAGCTGCTCTTCTTGTTATAAACTAACTTAATGGAAAATGAACTGACCTGAACTAGATGCGAACCTTACTCTCTCAGGATAGAGTTAGCATTGCTGCATGGCTGCTGTTACGCAGCTGACATTATTGACTGGATGAGGGTTGAATCATTGGTTATATGGTGGGGATCTCTGTTATCTGCAAAAGGCAACTCTGTTCAGAGAACATGAGCCACATTTTCCCAAGAAAAAAACCCCAAAAATGATTCTAAATTAGTATCTGATGTTGCCTAAGTAAAATTTAGTATTGCCCATTTGGACCTGGATAACATGGATAGTTTTGTTGAGCTAAAAACATGATGATTAAGGGGCTTTGGAGAATTTCCAGTTCTGCATGAATTCCAAACTTCAAGTACGCAAATAACAGTTTACATACCTCTCTACTTATCACTTCCATGAATGTAAAGGTCAATACTCTAATGGTGTAATTCACTGAAAAGCATAAGCTGTTGCCAGTGAAGGTACAAGCTGAATTTCTTCTCTCCAATAATTCATGCAGTCTTTTTTTATAATTGCTCTGTAATGATTTATTAACATTTTCTTAGAACCGTCATACAGGTACTAGGCAGTTGCTTGCATTGGACCTGTGATATGAGGTGTTACGCAGCTGATGCTGTAAAACATATTATTACATGCTTGTTCATTTCTGCACTTAATTATTTTGTTTACAGTTCAGTTTGTGGTATAATGGCTGGGTGGTTGAGTGAATTCAGACTGGCTCAGGTTCTGTTCGACTGCGAGGGAAAGAGCCAGATGTATATACTGTGGCTCAATATATGAGTGTTTGGTAAAAAAATAATGGGCTCTATTGGTGAAACAACTTCCTAGCAAAGTGCTGATTCAAATTGAGTTTACCGTGGTCCAGGACTAAAACCTGATTCTGTCTCTACACTCTTGCTTAAGATTCCTTTGTAAATATGGGCCAGTCAGTGAGCTGAAATATTCTCATGCTAGTGATTCATGAGAGGAGCTGTGCTTCATTTAAAGTGCAGCAGCGTTCGCCCTTCTAACAGTTGGATTTTAAATTGTAAATAAGATGCAGAAACTGGTGAAGGCAGCAAAAGATGGGACCAAAGACGGCTTGGAGAAGACCAAAGCTGCAGTGAAGAAAGGAAAATCCTTCATCAAAACCAAATCCTTCTGTCAGGGTAAGAGCGCCGTTCGCATTCTGTATGTACACTGAGGTCAAAACCAAATCCTTCTGTCAGGGTAAGGGCGCCGTACGCATTCTGTATGTACACTGAGGTCAAAACCAAATCCTTCTGTCAGGGTAAGAGCGCCGTACGCATTCTGTATGTACACTGAGGTCAAAACCAATCTTTCTGTCAGGGTAAGAGCGCCGTTCGCATTCTGTATGTACACTGAGGTCAAAACCAAATCCTTCTGTCAGGGTAAGAGCGCCGTTCGCATTCTGTATGTACACTGAGGTCAAAACCAAATCCTTCTGTCAGGGTAAGAGCGCCGTTCGCATTCTGTATGTACACTGAGGTCAAAACCAAATCCTTCTGTGAGGGTAAGGGCGCCGTACGCATTCTGTATGTACACTGAGGTCAAAACCAAATCCTTCTGTCAGGGTTTGAGCGCCGTATGCATTCTGTATGTACACTGAGGTCAAAACCAAATCCTTCTGTCAGGGTAAGGGCGCCGTACGCATTCTGTATGTACACTGAGGTCAAAACCAAATCCTTCTGTCAGGGTAAGGGCGCCGTACGCATTCTGTATGTACACTGAGGTCAAAACCAAATCCTTCTGTCAGGGTAAGAGCGCCGTACGCATTCTGTATGTACACTGAGGTCAAAACCAAATCCTTCTGTCAGGGTAAGAGCGCCGTTCGCATTCTGTATGTACACTGAGGTCAAAACCAAATCCTTCTGTCAGGGTAAGAGCGCCGTACGCATTCTGTATGTACACTGAGGTCAAAACCAAATCCTTCTGTCAGGGTAAGAGCGCCGTACGCATTCTGTATGTACACTGAGGTCAAAACCAAATCCTTCTGTCAGGGTAAGAGCGCCGTACGCATTCTGTATGTACACTGAGCCGCATGCTTGATGATGTATGTGTGTGACACGCTCCTCCCATCTCTCGCTCTCGTGCTGCAGAGCGGAAGTGCCTGATGGAGGATGAGGAGGGAGACCTCTTCATCGAGGTGGAGTGTTTCAATGTGGAGCCTGTACTCTGCCCCATGCCCGAGGGACTCTCCGAGCAACAGGTACGGCCGACCAGATACATGGAGGGATGGGTTAGGTGGTGGGTGGTGGGTTGGTTGGGTTGGGTTTGATTGGGTTGGATAGATGGACGGATGGGTGGATGGATAGGGTGGGTGGTGGGTTGTTGATTAGTTACTTGGTTGGGTTAGGTTGATGGATGGATGAATAGGTTGGGTGGTGGGTGGGTGGGCTCTTTGATTGATTAGTTGGGTAGTTAATTGGTTGGGTTGGATATGGTTGATGGATGGAAAGGTGGATAGGTTGGTTGATCGATCTATTGACATGGATGGATAGATTGGTGGATAAGCATACAGATTGCAGGATCGATGGATGAAAGGTGACAAAAGTAGGGATGTCACAGTATATCACTCAAGTGAATACACCCCTCACATTTTGATAAGTAATTTATTATCTTTTGAACAGGCAACGTCACAGAAATGAAACCTGAATATATTCTAGAGTAGTCATTGTACAATATGTGTAGCAGAGTAGATTTATGTAGTAGACAATTGTCTTGGTCCTCCTCACCAGGGCGCTGCCACACATACTGGACACTATCTGAGCCGAACAAGTTTATCTTGGTCTTGTTTCGACCACAGAACATGGATCCAGTAGTTCATGTTCTTGGGCTGGTTGTGTTCAGCAAACTGTTTTGGGCTTTCTTCTGGACTAACTTCAGAAGAGGCTTCCATTCTTGGCCGACGGCCATGCAGACAACTTGGTGCAGTGCACGGAGTATGGTCTGAGCACTGACAGGCTGTTCTCCCACTGCTGCAACCTCGTTACCAATGCTGCCAGCACTCTTGCATCTGTTTTCTGAAGCCAACTTGTGCACCTGACGCAGAGCACAAGGACTCAACCTCTTGGGTCGACCCTGACGAGGCCTGTTCCGAGTAGAACCGTCTCGGAAAACTGCTGGATAACTTTGGCCACCGTGCTGTAGCACAGTTTCATGGTTTCACAGATCTCCTTGTATCTTAGACCATGTTTGTGGAGAGCAACAATTCTCATTTTCAGATCCTCAGAGAGTTCTTTCCCATGAGGTGCCATGTTGACCATCCTGTGACCAGAATGAGAGCATTGCACCCAAAGCACCACAATTTAATCATTCAACACTTGTTAGGCAACATCATATGGCGCAGTCGACCAGACAAAAGCATGTACATTATGAGTAAGACATGTTTCATTGCTTGGTTGACCATTACCAGTTGGGGTGTGTACTCACTTTTGTTGCCACCCATTTTGGAAATAGTGACTGTTCAGTTATGTGGACAGTGCAGTAAATTTACACTGCTACACATATTGTACAATAACTACTCTAGAGTATATTCAAGTTCCATATTTGTAACGTTGTCCCTTGAAAATATATAATACAAAACCCAAAACCAGTGAAGTTGGCACGTTGTGTAAATCGTTAATATAAACAGGATACAATGATTTGCAAATCCTTTTCAACCTATATTCAATTGAATACACTGCAAAGACAAGTTACTTAATGTTCAAACAGGTAAACTGTAATTTTTTGCAAATGTTAGCTCATTTGGAATTTGATGCCTGCAACATGTTTTAAAAAAGCTGGCACAAGTGGCAAAAAAGACTGAGAGAGTTGAGGAATGTTCATCAAACACTTATTTGGAACATCCCACAGGTGAACGGGCTAATTGGGAACAGGTGGGTGCCATGATTGGGTATAAAAGTAGCTTCTCTGAAATGCTCCGTCATTCACAAACAAGGATGGGGCGAGAGTCACCACTTAGTGAACAAATGCGTGAGCTGATTGTCGAACCGTTTAAAAACAACATTCCTCAACGAGCTTTTGCAAGAAATGTTGGGATTTCATCATCTACGGTCCGTAATATCGTCAAAAGGTTCAGAGAATCTGGAGAAATCACTGCACGTAAGCGACAAGGCCGAAAACCAACATTGAATGCCCGTGACCTTCGATCCCTCTGGCGGTACTGCATCAAAAACCGACATCAGTGTGTAAAGGACGTCACCACATGGGCTCAGGAACACTTCAGAAAACCACTGTCAGTAACTACAGTTCGTCGCTACATCTGCAAGTGCAAGTTAAAATTCTACAATGCAAAGCGAAAGCCATTTATCAACAGCACCCAGAAACGCCGCCGGCTTCGCTGGGCCCAAGCTCATCTGAGATGGACTGATGCAAAGTGGAAAAGTGTTCTGTGGTCTGACGAGTCCACATTTCAAATTGTTTTTGGAAACTGTGGACGTCGTGTCCTCCGGACCAAAGAGGAAAAGAACCATCCGGACTGTTATAGGCGCAAAGTTCAAAAGCCAGCATCTGTGATGGTATGGGGGTGTATTAGTGTCCAAGGCATGAGCAACTTACACGTATGTGAAGGCACCATTAATGCTGAAAGGTACTTACAGGTTTTGGAGCAACATATGTTGCCATCCAAGCAACGTCTTTTTCATGGACGCCCCTGCTTATTTCAGCAAGACGATGCCAAGCCACATTCTGCACGTGTTACAACAGCATGGCTCCGTAGTAAAAGAGTGCGGGTACTAGACTGGCCTGCCTGCTGTCCAGACCTGTCTCCCATTGAAAATGTGTGGCGCATTATGAAGCGTAAAATATGACAACGGAGACCCCTGACTGTTGAACAACTTAAGCTGTACATCAGGAAAGAATGGGAAAGAGTTCCACCTGAAAAGCTTCAAAAATTGGTCTCCTCAGTTCCCAAACGTTTACTGAGTGTCGTTAAAAGGAAAGGCGATGTAACACAGTGGTAAAAAGGACCCTGTGCCAACTTTTTTGCAATGTGTTGCTGCCTTTAAATTATAACTTAATGATCATTTGCAAAAAAAAAAAGTTTCTCAGTTTGAACATTAAACATCTTGTCTTTGCAGTGTATTCAATTGAATATAAGTTGAAAAGGATTTGCAAATCGTTGTATTCTGTTTTTATCTACGATTTACATAATGTGCCAACTTCACTGGTTTTGGGTTTTGTAAATAAATTGTTGAAATGTGAGGGGTTTACTCACTTTTGCGTGATACTGTACTGTATCTCCTACCAGTAGCAGCTGTGTTTCAGAGCGAACAGTGATGCTGGGAACTGTCCCGCATCAGTAATGTGTAGCGCCCCTGTGAGGTGGAGAGCTCACAGACGGACTGGAACATTGACTGAGTGCGGAGTCAGCGCTGTACAGCCGCCATTATGTAGCGTACGCATCGGCCATACGCTGTTTTCATTTTTAGTATCTAAATTTCTTTATACATGCTTTCAAAGGAAAATTAAACTGAATTAAGGAGCATAATTCCCATCATTCTTGGCATCGTTCCCGTGTGTTTGTGTCGGATTGTAGGTGGTGAGGAGGTACATATTACAGTCAATGCTGGAAAGTGAGAAGAACTATGTGGACGCACTGAAGCGAATACTAGAGGTAAGTGCAGGTCATTCGGTTTCACTTCCAGGCTAGATTTACTCAAACTGAAACACTGGAACGGTACACGGGCTTTACTGAAAAATATTATTTTACCCTTAATGATCACATTAGGTTAGTGAAGGTCTCTCTCTTTTTTTTTTCTCTGCTGCATTTCCTTATTTGGTGTCCTGACTCCTGCTGTCTCTCAGTTCAATTCAAAATGCCTGAACCCCATAAAACTTACTGACCCATATATGGCTTCATCTAACGCAGCTGCTGTATTCAAACCTGAGGAACTTCAGGCCTATTTTCAATTGGTGTGTTGATCCCCAAGTTTTCCAATCATCCTACATATGTCCTGCTGAAATATAGGAAAATGTGAGAAAATTGATGTACAAACCTAGATGTTTTCCATGTGATGTAATGCTGTGGCCACACACACATGGCGTCCTGGGTGTGAATATTTCTCTCAGTATCAGTGTGATGTAGCTTCAGTGAAGCACTGCAACCACCAGATACAGAACGTGTGTGATGTTGTCCTGCAATATGAAAAAAAGCTTTTTTTTCTCACTTTGAACCGAAAACTTGACTGAAAAATTAGACTTTAAGGGGTTAATAACATGACATTTCCTGTATTTGTGTTGCTATATATTCCAGCAAAGCTTTATAATGTAAAATTACCACGTGAATAAACTGCAGTGTATCAAAGGTGACAGTGAATGTAAATGCGGATCTAATGGTGAATCATCTCTCCCTTTCCTCGTCCCCGGCCCCTCCGCAGCACTACGAGAGGCCCCTGTCGGAGATGGACCCCCGACTCCTGAGCGAGAGGAAGCTGAAGATGACGTTTTACCGCGTGCGGGAGATCCTGCAGTGCCACGCCCTCTTCCAGATCGCCCTGGCCAGCCGGGTGGCGGAGTGGGACGCCTCCGAGATGATTGGCGACGTCTTCGTGGCTTCGGTGAGTCGGCCGCCTGGTCGGAGGAGAGGGGGGTTTGTGCGGGATGCCAAGCGAGAGCCTGGTCACCGTCCGCTTCAATGCAGGGACTGTTTACCCGGAATAATCCCAGCCGAACCCCCCTCACAGCTGTCCACCGCCATGTCAGAATCTCCAGATGTTCTCTCCGAACTGGCACCACAGCGGTTTGCAAGCGCGTCTCTGAAACAAAGGACGTCTATCCCACTATTAATGCGGACCGCACCCCTCTCCCCTCGGCACTGTCGGAGATGGCCGAATGCCCAAGCTGCAGCCTTTGTCAGCCAAGATTAATGCATGTGTGAGCAGCGCAGAGATGGGTACACACTGCCTGTGTGCGTTTCTCTCGTCTGTACCCCTGAACAGAATGGCTTACACAGGTCTAACAGACGTCTCATTATTTGTGAAGCAGCTTGTTTGTATTCAAATCCCCCAAATCTTATGTTTTGTGTGTGATTTACGAGCCATGCAAGAGTTAAGATTTGCTCTGTTGATATAGTGCCCCAAGTTTTCATGTTACAATAGAACAGCCGTGCGAGGACTTCGTCTCAACTATTTGAATTGTCAGCTCTCTTGCTGGATTAGAACTTAGTTTTGGAGGCGTTATGTATAATTTGTGATTCTTGTGCTTCAATAGTATGTACTCTTTGTGAGTGTTGGGTGTCTGTTCAACAGTTGTCCATAATAACTGTGATGCATTTTTGTGTTATTTTTTGTTTTCTTTCATTGTCCTCTTAAGTTCTCCAAATCCATGGTGTTGGATGCCTACAGCGAGTATGTGAATAACTTCAGTACAGCCATGGGGGTGTTAAAGAAGGCCTGTGCCGCAAAACCAGCCTTTGTGGAGTTTCTGAAAGTAAGTAACCAGTTAAAGTGATTGCTGTTTGGGACTCAGTCAGGATAATCACACACTTACCGGTCATTCCCAGCAGGTGGTGCTGTGCGATCTTTTGCAGGAATGTGTTCTATTGTATTAAATGGCCCATCCTTTGTGGACACTGATACGGCATTCCATGTAATCCTCACTAAAGCAGTGGTGCGCTGTGTCGGATGTGTATCTTCTTAAGACCCAGTAAGTCTTGTCTCTCCCCTGTGGATATCGGCAGTTAATTACTGCAGTTAAAAAGCATTTTCCCCATTCCTGACTTCTTCAATTTCTGCATTTCTGTTTCACACATTTCTTTTATTGTTTCAGATCTTTAAAAAATGTATTATGAGAAAAAGAAAACTTGAGTAAACTTAAAACACCTCTTTTTAAACAATTATTTCATTTATTGGTGGAAGGAAAAGTTGTCCAACACCATCGGGTCCTGTGTGAAATGTTTCTCCCCCCCGCCCCTGGTTGCCAATTAAACAAATTTTATTTATTAACTGAGTTAAATTAGATCAGACCCACTCGAGGTTGCTCACTGCTATTTAAATCACCGCTTTAAGGAGCAATGCGTAACACTGACAGCTACTGTTTAAAATGGGTACTGCAGTCGTCATCTCCCCCCACCCCCTCCTCCTCAGACTGACAGCACATGGGCGTTGCAGGTCGATGTCACGGAATGAGCATTAGAAGACATTACTCTTTGACGATGGCAAGCGATGATGAGCCCTACACTGGGAGTTGGTCTGCTAATGCAGGCGTACGCATCATTTTCTGTCAGCATTTACTGAATGCGTGGCTGGCAGTGTGCCATTCCTGAAAACATAGACTTTAGAGTTGGAGTCGCTGATGGAGTATTGCCCAATTAGCTTTAATAAATTAGCTTAGGTCAGCTAACAGCTTACATTCACCGAAGCTCAGTGCAGGATATTGATAACCCTTTGTTTCTTCAATTAATTAGATGTCAAAGAAATCAGGAAGTTAATCTTGGTCCTTGGCTGAGCTGTATTTTTTTGCGAGGACATGCACTTCATCATAATGAGTTGTGCTGATAATTTCAGCAGTTTACACACACACACACACACACACACGCGCACACACACGAGTCCTCGGGAGCATTTGTAGAACCTGTCTGTGTCCTACTATCTGAACCCTTGTACACCAAACAGCATTGAAATTACTCCAGTTTTTTTTTTTCCACATTTAAGACACTTGTGTCCACTATTCATCTTGGGAAATTTATGGGCTGTTTTTCTGTCAAATGGTGCGTCATCATTGGCTCAGCTAAATATTCGGACGATAATGTGCCGTCCCTTTGGACGATAATGTGACATTTCCTGTTCGGCTCATGATGAAAATCTTAACCGCTCTGCTTCATCTTGTCATAAAAATAAATGCTTACTGTTAACCACCTGAGGACCGCTTTCTGCAGTGCAGTAATGGCATCTATTGTTTCAGAGAGGAAATCCTGTTTGTTGTGCTGATTTGTTGTACTTGCTGTACCTCCTCAGCACTGTCAGGAGGGCAGCGGTGACCGTGTGACGCTGTACGGGTTAATGATGAAGCCAATACAGCGGTTCCCACAATTCATCCTGCTCCTGCAGGTACGTCAGTCACGCCCCAGTGCTCATATCTCCTGTTCCAGTTTAGCACCCGTCAGCAGGGTGTGAGCTGAACTGCATTATGAAACACCTCGGATAGGCAGTGAAAGCCGTCACACCTGGTACTGCAGTCCCTCTCTCACTGCTGGGAATTCACAAACTAAACCTGTTCCAGTGGAGAGATATTTTTGGCTCAGGCGCATAACTGGTAATGCTGTACTTGCGGGAAAATACCCCCCTTTATTGTCCAATAAAAATAAAATTTTTAAGTCGTTTCTGTTTGATTTGCAATATAATGAGGATGATCCTGTAGAACCATTTGGGGATTGACCAGCAGATGGCGCCATGTACCTAAAAAAACAAAGATGATCCTGCTTTGCTGTGGACTGTGTTTTAATATGCATGAGGTCGACCAAATATCAAAAGTGCCCTGAAAAATGGCTTGAATTTATAAGGCTCTTAATCACCTTTATTTCCCGTATTCATAAGAGATTTGTGTTCTCGGGAATGCTAATCAGCTCCCCGTATCTGTTAGAATGTGGCCTAACCAGCAGCTCTTCGCCTGGAAAGTGTCCTAAGCGAGAGGAGGAGGTGACCCAGTTCAAAGGGGGTCAGCCTTGGTGCCCAAATTTCAGGTTCTTCAGTCGCTGAAAAAATTGTTTTTGGAGACAGAAGGGACCGTGTCGAAGATTGTGACACAACTTGTCATTGACCAGAAATCCAGAACGACAAAGAGGAATTTGGGCCATTAGTCAAAGTTCTCCCTCAGAAACATATGAATACTCGGTAGAATCTATGCCAGAAATTGATTTCTATCCATATCTGATTCAGACTTGACTGAAATGGCTGGTGAACTGTGAGCTAATGATAGTTGTGTTTTTGATAATTTGACCACCTCTGTTAAGATTCTCAAGGAAGTTTTCCATTTGAATTTTAGTTATTTGCATATCACAAATATAAGGATGTGCATTTTGTAAATTACATTCTGACGTGTGTGTGTGTGTGTGAGTGTGGGTGTGTGTTCGTGTGGCGGACAACTCCTGAGAGTTAGTATTAATGAACTGTTATGATATGCAGTTGCAATAATCTTAAGACAGATTTGCAGTTTTTGTCAGTGTGAGACAGACCTCGACATATGCAGACCCGTGCAGTCACCCAGGCCAATCCCCGCAGTTCTCTGCTGAGGTTTCCGTCTGATTGGCCGACAGGCATCATCTCACATTTATCCTCCTCCTCTTGAGTGATGAATTTGAGATGCTGTGTGGCTCTGAGCGTTTGCAGTAATATGCAGTGTAAAGATTCTACACAGTGTGTACGGTATAGTGCAGTGTAAAGATTGTACACAGTGTGTACTGTATAATACAGCGTAAAGATTGTACACAGTGTGTACTGTGTAATACAGTGTAAAGATTGTACACAGTGTGTACTGTGTAATACAGTGTAAAGATTGTACACAGTGTGTACTGTGTAATACAGTGTAAAGATTGTACACAGTGTGTACTGTGTAATACAGTGTAAAGATTGTACACAGTGTGTACTGTGTAATACAGTGTAACGATTCTACACAGTGTGAACTGTGTAATACAGTGTAAAGATTCTACACAGTGTGTACTGTATAATACAGTATAACAATTGTACACAGTGTGTACTGTATAATACAGTATAACAATTGTACACAGTGTGTACTGTATAATACAGTATAACAATTGTACACAGTGTGTACTGTATAATACAGTGTAAAGATTCCTCTCTGTTTGATGCAGTTTCTCGTTCTTGGCGCTGTATTCAGGACATGCTGAAGAACACACCCGTCGGTCACGCCGACAGGCTGCCGCTCCAGATGGCGCTAACCGAGCTGGAGACGCTCGCCGATAAACTGAACGAGAAGAAGAGGGAGGCGGACCAGCGCTGTGAAGTGAAACACATCGCCAAGGCCATGAACGAGCGCTACCTCAACAAGGTGGGATGAACAGATCAGTGAAGCGTCACGGTGCAGTTCAAGGTGCTACCTACTGCATTCATGGGAGATTATTAGAGAAAAATTGTCATGGTTATTGCTTTAGTCTCAGTGGTAGTTGGTAGTAATGTATAGTGGTTGTGATGGAAGTGATGAATTGGGTCATATTAAAAAAAATGAGATGGTTCCCCTCCCCGCCTGGCCCAGAAAAACCCTCCCACCTCAGATTTATGTCTATTTTGAAATAATGCGTTAAAATTGCACCCAAAACAATGTGATTCATCTCCATGCAACAGACAATCTGCTCTGTGATTCCGATTTGTTCTGCTATTAGGATCTCAAACTCTCAGAATAAAATATAAAATAAATAAACCCTTCTGTCCGTTCCTCAAAATTAAAATGCAAGGGATGCTAAGCAACTCATTTTTGAAATATAATGATGATAATAATAATAAAAAAATATAAATAATAATAATATATGTTTTAATATAGCTTCGTAGTCATGGTGATGGTGGGATTGGTAGTCCTGCTGTGAACTGGTGACCCATCAAGGGTGTTTTTCTAATCCAGTGCATTCTGGGATAGGCTCCAGCTGCAGAGTGAAGCTGTGTGATTATAATCATAATGATAATTTTCATGTAACTGTCTCAGCTCCTGAGCAGCGACAGCAGGTACCTCATTCGCTCCGATGACATGGTGGAGACGGTGTATAACGACCGCGGTGAGATGCTGAAGACCAAGGAGCGGCGTGTGTTCCTGCTCAACGATGTGCTGATGTGCGCCACGGCTAACGTTCGGTGAGAAGAGTCTCCTTACTAAAGCTGCATCGTTTACAGTCTTTTCCTTCCCATTGGCAGCTGTCGGTGATTCTGAGCCGTCACGCCCCCGCACCAGGCGCACTGACGCTCGTCCCCCGCTGTGCGCCCCTCCGATCCCTCATCTGCTGGGGAATGGGCTTGCATTCGTTGCATGGTGTTGGTTTATAGCTGAAGATTGTTGCTGCTTCGCAAGCGTTTGACACGCGATTGGTTGAGGCCTGGAGAGGAAAGTAAATGGACTGCAGATGGTAAATGAATTGCAGTTATATAGAGCTTTTCTAGTCACATGATACAAAGCGCTTTACTACAATCTTGCCTCACATTAATCCTGATGCCAAAGGCTTTCATAAAAGGCTCCAGCCTGCGCATCAGGAGCAGTGAGGGGTTCAGTGTCTTGCTCAAGGACACTTTGACACGCTCTCTGGAGGAGCCGGGGATCGAACCCGGAACCATCTGATACCTAGGCCACCCGCTGTACCTCCTGAGCCATGACACCCCGTACGCAGCGCTGGCTGTTGCAGCAGAGCTCCAGTCACATTCTGGCCGACTGAAATCCCCTCAGGTGCGACTAGAGCCCCTGGATGGAGAGAGCGGCAAACAGGAGGAACAGGAGCCATTTTGTTTCCCTCCAGCAAACCCATGTCACTGCGCACAATGGATATTGTTGGATTTTTTTTCCTCTTCTCAAGGAAGGGAAACGTATAAATTTCAGGGGGAGAACAGTAATCCAGTTGGAAATGGTTCTGACAAGCGTAAGACGGGGAAATGTTTGGACACGAGGAAAGTGAAAGCGCCTCACTTTGAGACGGGGCCTGATAACACGGTGGGAACAGAAATGGCTGCCTGACCAGATTTTCTCATGTCATGCTGATCCCTCGTGTCTCAGCTGTGCCCATGGCGGAGCTGCAGGTGGGGCTGAATGACCGGTCCTGTTATGTGTCTGGGACTAACAAACCTTTTATAAGTCATCCTTGTTGACGTTACTATAAATTTTTGTTTCAACTACCGTAGTCCTGAAATTCATTGTAGCCCCTGGACAAAGTCGGACGGCTATTATGGGTTCACGCTTGTCTCCACCGCTGCCGCCACCGCGTCTGTAGACACTTCCTTGTGGACGGCGTACAGGCTGTAATTTTTGACTGATTACTTTCATATTTGGTATGGACACTTAAGTTATGACACACATCAATTTACTTAAGTTATGACACATATCAATTTTGGTTGCCATGGTGACACTATTGGTGGAATAATTCTTAAAAGAGGGGAGAAGCAGGCTTTTGGGGGCTACGCCCATGCGGCCGCGGCAACCGAACTGTCTAGTTTTACATAGTCATCTACTTTACCTGTTTAGTAGGGTTATTTACCATCTTAAGGTAGATTACTGCTATAAAAATACCGTTACCATTTCCACATTTTTCATGCGCAATTTCTCAAAAATCGCATGTCCAATTTTATTGAAGTTTGGAACATTAATAGTTCACAGCATGATGGTTGTCCTGAACTTAAAAAATATGGCCCTTTTGGTACTCTTTTAATTTCAGGGGTGTAATGAGGTGGAGAATTTTCAAGTCGAGCAAGATTTCGAAACACCTTTGCATTTTGTTTAAGTATCCAACTTTAAGAGGTTAAGCCCATAAATGCTGGATCAGGTAACCTGTGTGCAAAATAAGAAGTTGATGTGTCTGTTAATTACTGAGGAATAGTGTTTTGAAATGGTCAGGATATGCCCCTTTGCGGTGGCCATTTTGGACACCTAATTTGCATAATTTATGCAAGTCACCTCCATCCCTGCTAATTTGAATGTTTGCTTCTCATATCAGAAAAGCAATTTGATGTCAGCGATGCAATAAAGATTTTCATGATTAATAGCAGTATTCTACCTTATGGTGTCAGAAGTGGCTGCGCTGGGGTCCCTCATGGCAGTGGCTCATGCGGCAGCCCTTCTCTTGGTTGTTTGAATTCCATCCACACCGTCTCAGGAGGTGGTGACGTAATATGGCTGCTGGTCCCAGCCATGTGCTGGGAATTACACAAGCTGGGTAAGTTCATTAGACCCATTGCTCTTTAGCGGCCTCTCCTGGTGGACCTGGTGCTTGCACATGCACGAGTCAAGCTGACACTGCCTAATCCTCTGACGGCCCTGGCAGGGTGTGACTGGTGATGAACGAACACTGTGTAAAGCCAGAGCTGGTGCTCTCAATTTGGCAGAATCATGCGTCATGATTGCCTCCCCCTGAGCGATTAGGACAAGTTCGCTGCAGCAGATTGAACAGTCTGGCTGAATTCAGAGAAGAGTGTTGGCGGGAAAAAAGGCGAAAAGCTAAGAAATTGTTTTCGTTCCTTCAACAGGTCATGTATTTACCTAATGCATCTTGGGCAGTAATGCAGAGAATAACACAGTGATAATAATGTTTTAAGCACATTATAAACCGAGCTGAATCTGTGGGTTTCTAATCGGGTGAAGAGTGATGGTATCGTTCAAAGCACCATTCATTATGTAGATAAGGAGGATATCAAAGACTAAGCAAGTGATGACGAACGAGCCGAGCGCGAATTGTTAATTAGCTCCGGGTTATTAACTCAACACACAAGCTGACGTATAGCGAGATTGGCTGTGACTGATGGCGAAACACTCAGGGGTCTTAAGAGCGGAGTTTGGTAACTGCTGCTGTAAATCTGTAGCGGATGAGAGCGTCTAAGCGGTGCTGTTCCCCCCCCCCCCCACAGGAGCTGTCAGGACAACAGTGGGGGCAGCGTTGGCGGGGCGTCCCAGGGGCAGAGGCTGCTGTTGAAGTGGAGCGTCCCGCTCAGCCTGGTGGACGTGGTGGAGTTCGGCTCCAGCGAAGAGGCCGCAGACGGAGGCCGCTACGTCCCGCCGCACTCTGGGGAGAACGTGGTCATCAGCGCCAGGCCAAGTGTGTCCTCTGGTCCTCTGTAGTCCTGAAACAAAACGTGGTCACACTTTATTTGAAATGTTGCTCATAAAGGCTTTATACAGCATGTATAATGCCTTCATGAATGAGACATAATGTCTACATAAACCATACATAAGCAAACGTCATACTTTGTAAAGGGTGGAATCACACCTCCTTCTTCAGCATGTGATGCCAGATGTGACAACGTCACTTAGCTGACAATGTTGCCCTTTATTGCATTTAGCCACTAGCTAATTGACACTGTCAGTGATGTTACAGCTGGCGTCACATGTTGAAGGATGTGTTATTTCAACCTTTACAAATCATGACATGTGCTTATGTATGACTTATGAAGATATTGTCTCATTTATGAAGGCATTATACATGCTGTCTAAAGCCTTTATGAGCAACACATCAAATAAAGTGTGACCCAAAACGTTGGCCGTCAGCTAAGTTTTGCCTGTTTGTTCGACCAAAACTTCATTTTGTGGTTCATTTCATCATGGTGGTATGCCGTACGTTCGACTGGAGTTCTGAAATAAGTGTGCCAACCACGAGTATTCCGACTGCACCTAAGACTTCGTGCAGGAATTGAGGCCTAGTGCAAGACCCAAGACCAAAGACCTAGAGCAGGGCCTGGGACCTAGAGCAGGATTTGACGCCTAGAGCGGGACCTGAAACCTAGTGCAGGACCAGAGTTCTAGAGTCTTTAGGCGGAGACTGCAGGAGGATTGAGTTCTGTCAGCAGAGGGATGTGCGGGTCACTCCACTGCTGCGGAGCTACGGGTAAGAAGGGTCCGTCTCGTTCGGGTATGAGCCTGAGTGAGGACATTGAGTCTGCACATGGCTGCAGTTGGTAGCCAGTGCAGAGATCTTAGCTGTGGAGCAGGATGTTGTAATTTGGGAGGGTTGAAGGTGTGTCAGGCAGCTGCAGACTGAATGGCGCATGTTTGGACCTGCAAGCAAGGGGTTGCTATTGACTTAGCGGGAAATGATTGTAACTTTGGTGTCTAATTTTTGGTTAGTACTTTTGGATGGATATTGATATAGAGATAACCGGACTATTTAAAGTTGAAAACTAAAACACAAACATATATGAGCAGCCGAAATGAGCTTTCTCCGTAGGGGGGCTTGGCTGACCCTTAGGGATGGGGTGAGGCGCTCAGACATCCGAGAGAGGCTCAGAGTAAAACCGCTGCTCCTCTGGGTCGAGAGGAGTCCGTTAAGGTGGTTCGGGCATCTAGTCCAGATGCCTCCTGGACTCCTTACTTTAAACGTTCTTCCGGCATGTCCAACTGGGAGGGGCCTCGAGACCGTCCCAGGACACGCTGGAGGGATTATGTCTCCCGGCTGGCCTGAGAACGACTCGGGGGGGGTCCCCCAGGTAGAAGCTGGGGAGAGGGATGTCTGGGCCACTTTGCTTCTCCGCTACCCCCGCAGCCCAGCTCCATGTAAGCAAAAGAAAATGGATGGATGCATGGAACTAAACCATACACGTCATACATCACACATTTTGAGAAATTGTGGTGACTCTGTGAGAAATGCAACAATGGATACCCAGAGACACTATTGCCACAGTTAATTACAGTTTTGTACCACACACTGTATTTTACTGGCCTTCTATGCTGTCTCTGGTTACTCAGTCTTTCCATTTTCGTGCAGGTCCTGCGACGGCAGGGATTTTCTTTATTGTATTTTCACCTGTGTGGCGTTTTTCCTCGACTCACACATAATGGTTTCCGTGATCTATACGTCTAATTTTAGCCATCTGTTTTAATAATGGCTTGAATGTACCCTTCAATCTCAGTTTGTTAGAGCTTTGCTTCCTCTCCTGTGAGGCATTTCAGGGTTTTGTTTGCTAAGCACTTACTGTAGTGTCAAACAGAGCGGCGCTGTGGGGAAACGAGGTCAGCTTTAGCGCAGTTTCTGAGATTAAAGTGCCAGATAAGCTCTCCTGTGTCAGATGCAGTTATGTAACTCTGGGGAACTGGCAGAAATCATTCAGATGAAAGATAAGAATGCGGGAGTCGATCTTGATAGTGCTTAAATCTTTTTAGATCTAAAATCTGAGTGCAATTTCTTTTTGGGAAATAATGCGATCTCATTTCAGAAGAATTGGTGCAATATGTAAAATGTAAATTAAAACAGCAGGCAGCAGTATGCAGTGTCTAACGTGCGTTCAGTTGTGGAAAGCATAGACAAAAAAATAAAGAATTTTTCAACTCAGTTATGCAATTAATTTATTTTTTAAGAGTGGACACTTTGAAATGTGACTGCAACACGTTCCAATAAAGTTTGGAAAGGTGCATGCTCACCATTGGGTAACATCAGGTCCCTTTTTAATAACAGTAGTGATTTTGGAATTGAGGACACTTATTTATAGAGTTTGGAAAGTAGAAATTGTTCCCATTTTTGTCTGACACAGGAGTAAAGTTGTTCAGCAGTTCAGGGCTCAGACTATTGTATTTTGCATTTCATAATTCGCCACACATTTTCAATGTAAGGCAGGTCCAGGCTGCTGGCTGGTGAGTCTAATATAAACTCTTTGGTGCTACAATGGCACGCTTTCATAGTGTTCAGAGTGTGACTTGGTGTTTTTCTGCTAGAACAAGCAGGAGGTTCTCTAAAACTAGGACATCTGGAAGACCGCATATGTAGTTCAAAAATGCAGATTTACACTTTTGTGTCAGTTGTGCCTTCTCAATGGCAAGAGCACTAATCCACCCCTTATCTATGAATGACACTACGCTGGCTTTCTAAGGATTTCATTGACATCAGTTGGGATAAGAGTTTCTACTCTTTGGCCCCTGAGAACATGCATTTCCAAAAACAGATTTAAAGGTGGACTCATCAGGCCACACAGCACTGCTTTCCCATTGGTGTCAGTTAGTTTTAGAAGAGCTCGAGTCCAGGGAAGTTTGCTGTGTCTCTGGTTGATGTTGATATGGTTGCTTCTTTGCATATCGGAGTCTTAAAATTTGCATTTGATGATACCAAGATAAACTGGTCTGATTTAGTATTTATGTGCGCTTTTGATTATATCCATACAGTTTTATGTTGGTTCATATTGCTGTGCTGTCTGAGGGTATCCAATATTTTATTTATTTTTTTTAATTTATCCCTTATTTAACCAGGGAAGTCCCGTTGAGATTGAAATCTCTTTTTCAAGGGAGCCCTGGGGGGGAGTGGGGGAGGGACAGAGGAATTGCGCAGCCAATTAGATCAGGGGATGATTAGGCGGCAGATCGAAAGAGCCAGGTTGGGATTTTAGCCATTACACCGGGGAATCCCCTACTCTTATCGAAGAGTGTCATGGGATCTTTAATGACCACTGTGAGTGAGGACCTCGGTTTAACGTCTCATCCGAAAGACGGTGTCTCCTTCAGTACAGTGTTCCCGTCACTGCACTGGGGCATTGGGGATTGTCCCGCCAGAGGGAAGATCGCCACCTACTGGCTCACCAACACCTCTTCCAGCAGCAACCTGGTTTTTCCTCAGTGGTCTCCCATCCAAGTACTGACCAAGCCCACACCTGCTTAACTTCAGCCACGCGGCTGAAGCAGATCGAATTGTGGTATGGCTGCTGGTATAAATATTGGTTTGCAGCCTAGTCTTTTACACACAGAGATTACTCCGTTTTTACCAGATTTTAGGATGTTGTCTCCATATTGTGGACCGCTGATGGTGAAATCCCAAAATTCCTTGCAAGTGTTGAAAAATGTTCAAAAATTGTTTGAGTATGTGTTCAAACGATCTTGATGATAAACTGTTGTGTCTTTTGACTGCTCATTTGGCTGTCTTTATTGATTCATCTGTTGTCTATTCATGGGTTCGCTTTGGAATCATCCAGACGGATGGTTTTCTGAAGGTTCTAGATGTTCTCTTCAGTCTCCCCATTCCTCTGTCCCGATAGAGACCCGCCCGGACGACTTCACGAAAAACGTGAATAATCGTTACGTGATGCGGATGTCGAGCAAGCATCGAGCATCTACCATAGAGAACCATTGAAAACGAGACACACTTGCTTGTTATTCGTTTTTACCCCTCAGCCCGACAAGGGCACGAGGGGTATTGTCATCCCTTCGGCGGGTTTGTCCGGGCTATTTCTCTGTATCCACTTTGGTTAGGAAGTTCATGTTGTATATGTGGACTCCCCATCGGGGGTAGGTGTGCCTTTTCGAGGTTTCGTCCCAGTTTGACTTTTGACCTTGCAGCAGTGACCTTCGGGGCTGAGGGGTATTGCCCGCTTCAGCGAGGCCCATTTTTTTTCTCCTTGGAATGAATCAGACTTGTGCTCTAAGGTAGTTTAAAAATAGAGTTACTCTTCCCAAGGCATATATCAATGAATATTAACTGATTACACTAATTGAATGGGCAAATGACGAGCGGTAAATTTAGTTGCACTCCTCCCTTCCTCCCCCGTCCTGGGGTGTGATAGGTGTACAGAACTCCTTTAGCAGTCTTCACAAGCTTTGTTTCCTAACCCAGCATTATTCTTAAACATCCACATATTTTACATTCACTACGAGGTTTGAAATAGTCGGTATCGCATCACATTTGCGATCTAAAAATGCCGACTTCCGAACCAAAATGAATGATACCAGACAAATGAATCACAGCCGCTGCGAAAGAAAATCCTAACAACATAGGTGGAATAACGTCAAATTCTAGAATAGAATCCTACAACTAGTGTATTATCAAGTAGGTTAACAAACTGTTAGCAAGCTAGCTTGCCGTTACAAACCTGTCGCAGGAGTCACAAATTAAAATATGAATACGAAGTCTCCCTCGTTATCCTGCCGTGATTCCAGCATCGAACACGTTGCTTTTGCATTTCTGTAGTTGGCTAAGCGCAGACAAAGAAAGGGTTGTTATTGTAGTGGTTTGTGTTATCTGGATGGCCCCTTATGATGTGTTTCCCTGTTAGCTGTCGGTGGTGAAGTGAATTTTTTCAGAGCCATTAGTGCTATTGCTTGGTCTGCTCTGCCGAGCCAGGAATGCGCTTCTCGAAAGAACAGGTGCGAACTTATATAGTAGGAGCCATTGACAGTGAATGGACGAACTACGTAAGTTGCTGGCGTAGTTAAAATAACGATGCTTTTAGGAAACGCACCCCAGGTCCCCATTATCAACACAAGTTAGATCTAAAATAAAAGTTCACAAAATCGCCTAAAAACTACTTTTTCCAACTCGGCACATTGCCTACTGTTGTTCCCTTGCCTGACTTCCGGGTTCGGAGAATGACGTTCACCTGACGTACAGGCTATTTTTAGATATCGGGCGGGTCCCCATTGTTCTGGGACATGTTGCAGCCATCAAATTCAGAATTTGCAAATCTTTTGAAAAATCAGCGCAGTTGATCAGGTGAAAAAAATGTTTTTTTCCTGCTGTTTCAACTAAATGTAGGAAAAAAAAAACTGCTTGATTCTATTTTTATTTGAATTGTAGCCCACTTACTGTCCCAAAGACTGCGGAATTAAGGTTGAACAAAAGGTTACCACTGAGGTGGGACGCGGAAATTTCACTCATTTAGACCCATCTTCATTTGGGCGATTCCAAGGTATTTTAACAAAATCTCCCCTTCGTGACAGGACACTAAACCGTCCCCCAAACAAAATTCTGTTGATGTATTAGAACACTCTTTTAAGAATTTATTGGTGTAATAGTAACTACAATATTCAAGTGGAAAAACTCCGTTATTGCCTCTATTTCCATTTGGGGATCATTTTAGTGTCTGTCACGGTGGGGACATTTGGTTGACAGTACCTCAGAATGGCCCATTTGTCAAGCAAAAAAAACGCAATTCAGCTTCACTTGGGACAAGGTCATCCTTATAACTGAGAGAAGAAATGAGAAGTCAGTGGACATCACTAAAACATTTGTCATGACAGATATTTTTTGTGCCCGAACTGCAGACCTTGCTATGATGTAATGCATTTACTGCTACATTACATTACATACATTTTGTTGCACAGCGCTGCGAGGGCCTGAGAGATTTGTTCTGTAGGTCTTGATTTAAAAGGTCAAGCAGCCAGTTTAATTAGCCTGTCTGTAAGTGTATGCATGTCTGTTACATGGTTTGATGTGCTAGGAAATGGCTCCCAAATCAAAGATCTGTCCTCCTGACATGCTGCCTGTGCCAATGTAATGTGCAAACTGCATACAAGCGTGTTTTTGAATTAGTCCCTTTTCCCAAAGCATTTCTCACTCTGGGGCACCAGTTCTCATATCATAGGGAAGCATTAGTCCAATCCTCTTTACCAGAGATTCTCAAACACCATTTTGGCGGTCCTCTGTGTGCTGTTTTTAATTTCTCGCCACAATTACAAGTCCCAGACTTAGTGTAAATATTTGGCTTCAACAAATTGATGATCTGTGCCGTCCTGATGCTCTGACCTGGTGGTATTGAGAAATTTACTGATCTCCAGTTAGATTTCTTTTGAATAATTTGATTTCTTTCCCTGAGGCCTGAATGTGGTAAACCCACCGTCACACTCCTGCTAATCAATGTGAGGCGCCGTTTCGAGAGTCGCTCCTATGTGCCATCTTTGTGTATAAAATGCCCTTTGAGTTACGCAGCTGTGATATCATAACTCTCACCTGTAATCTCGATGCCTGTGCGTGGAAACGGGATCCGCAGTTCCGCCGTGTCCTTCTAATGAAGTCCCATTTCAGGTTGTGCTCAAAGCCGCTCAAAGGCAGATGCACTGATCTCAGACCAGTTTCCCGCCCATCTCCTCACCACTTCCACTGTAAATCAAAAAGGAAAAAACTGATCCTACACTAACAAAACTGAATGGGTACCGTAGGACTGTTTCTGAAGAGGTGTGTTGTGTGTGTGGGATGTGTGTGTGTGTGTGTGTGTGTGTGTGTGGGATGTGTGTACCTGAGTGGACAATGATTAAGTGCACTTGGTGGCTTTGGGGAATAATTTTCCCTCTTGTGGGGGGGAATATTGAGATCGAGAGAACTGTCGCTGTTAGAATGGGAAAGCCTGTTGCTTCAGGACTTCAGGGAGGAAAGGTCTGGTCGAGGTGTCGGGTTTAAAAACAAATTTTTGGTTTGGTGGAGCCATTCCAGTCCCTCCTCAGCTGACTGGTGCTCAGACAGACGAGCTGTTACTGGCAGCCACTGCAGTGAGACCAAAATTCTCAGAAATAAGGACAGGTGTCCGCTCGCAAGAATTCTGGTAATCATGGTTGCCATAGTAACCTAATACAGTGCTAACATTAACTGGAGCATTATGAGGCTGTTAGAATATCGCAGTATTTTCATTTAGCAGAAGCTCTTATCCAGAATGATTCACACTGTGGGAGATCTGAAGGACTTTCCACTGATTTACATTAATAATGATTCTGGACCTGGACTGTAATATTCTGTAAATAGATATTACATGTGTTTATTGTAGCATGTGTGCCTCTACAGAACTAACCCAACAGGGCAGATGATCAGGTTGTGCTGAAATGCAGCTACTCTGAAAGCATCCAAATTTATACCTGTTTTGTAGAAGAGTGCTTGGTGTCCTGTTATTCAGTTTACAGGCCTCTTGGGCCAAGAAATTCTGGCTTCTGTCCCGGGTGTGAAGGATCACTGATCAGCGATGCGCTTTGGGAAAGAATATAAGGGCGGTGTTTTGATTTGAGGGCCAGATTTCATTCCTGTATCAACATTTGAGTATCCATGGTCTAGTGGTGTTTTAGCGTGAGTTATGCTCATCCGCTGCAGCCAGCCTGTAAACACGAAGGGTACAGGCTGTTGAAATGTGGATGAGTATGGATGCATATCTGTGTCATTTCAATAGGTTTTTAAGAGCTGCTCATAATTTTTGCTGTTCTGTAAGCTGAGCTATTGCTCTGTGTACACGCATTTCCCCATTGAACATAATCTGTTACATATATTAATGCCTTACATTTCTGAACTGTGGTTTTCTGTTCAACTGTACATTTTCTGAAGGTGTAGTTAATCAAAATTATAAATGGTTGCGCATTCCTGGTTGAAAATTTTGTGACTTAAATCATTGGCTATATTTGCAGTCTGATCAGTTGCTTAAAAGCAGCGTGTACATGGTAGAAACTATTCTAGGGTGTTCGGTGGAGAATTATTTAAAACTGTAAAAGTCCACTCAAAAAATGCGCAAACTCTTATCAAAATCAAAATTAAATGAGTACGTTTAGTATTTACCATTCACTTTCTTAATGTGCTGGTTAATTGCAGGTGTTGTCTATAAAAAGCTGCATGAATATGAGTTTTGAAGCACTAGAGCAGAAGAGAAGTGCGTCTGAGGTTCGATTCAGGCGGTGAGATGTTTTGGCCGCTAGTCTGGGGCGAGGAGGAGGTGGGCGCTCTGGGATTTATGGCGTGTCAGTTCTCTGGCGAACAGAATGGTGTCTGTGACAGACAATGAAGACGCCCTCGGACCAATGTAGACTTTGGCCACACTCGCTGGCTCAGGAGCGAAGAACGAGGCTACTTTTTGTTCCAGGGGCCGGGTAGATGGGTTCAAAACAAGCACCTCTTTCTGTTAGCGTAGTTAGCATGCGGAGCACGTCAGTGTCCTACAGTGGCGGAGCACTTTGCCAGTGTCAGGGGGTTAGAGGTCGCCTCATATATCTTTGGATGAGGACCCTGCGAGACCTGACAACAGTACTTATTTTAAACTTTGAAGTTTAGGTGAAAGGTTTTACTAATTTTCTCCAGTGTGCAAGAATTCACACAGATTCGTTGTTGTTCTGCTATCATTCAGGGCGTGGTCCAATTTATGCCTGAATAATTTTTTATTCTTCATGTTTTTAACCCTTACAGCGCTAAATGCTATTGTTGCTCAATGATGTGCGATATCAAAATCAAAGCTGTTGAAAACCTATCATGTGGCGACTTGTTTAAAAGAGCCTCCGCAGGGGAGCTCTTTTTTAACAAGTTGCCACATGATAGGTTTTCAACAGCGCAAGATAATTAAATTTATATATTTTTCAAGACTGTATTTCAGCGCTCTAAGTTTTTACACACCGTTAGACTTTTGCTTTATTCCACTGATCTCACAGGTGATGAAATTTCGATGAAACCTGCTTGTCGCTCATTTATCCCAGAGGTTATGCTGAATTCAAAGGGGAAAAAAATTAATACAACCTCACTATCTGGCTGGCAAAAATATGCAATATATCAGGCAAAATTTTGAGTGTATCTCATAGTGTGTTTGAAGTGCACTTGGAAACTCGGACAAAGAGCCTCTCTCTCACCGCATTGTGGTAAAAATGTGTTCATCTTGACATGGACTGAGATCGATCATGCACCCAGACGATATAGACTGCCCATGCAGCCTAAGTGGTTCTGTTTTAGATAAATTGGCAACATTTTATCATAATGCACCTATGAGATTGGGTCTGGATAAAGTTAATCATAGCAGGTGTAGGCATGCATTACCAGCGTTTTAATTCTATTAATTAGTGTGGTTTGGTTTGTCCTGGAATGAAGGCTTCAGTTTTCAATCCCTGCAGAAGCATTTGGTTGTACTCCTGTATCAGCAGGGTACTTTTGTACAATAATGGGCGATGATTGATATTTGGATTGACGTACATGGGTCAGGTGACAGGATGTGAGAATTGGCACACGATTCAAAGTTATCGGTGGCATGATCAGAGAGGGTCACCCTTATATTTGAAAATATTCCCTCTGAATGCATTTGGTTTCTTGACTCTAATCACATTTTTTGTTTTCCTGATGAAAGGTTTACTTTAGTCATGAGTTGTTCTCCTCTGTCACTCATCCTTCTCCCTGACAGATAAGCTGTATGTGGGTCCGGGTCAGCTGTACCAGGACCTGCAGAACCTCGTCCACGACCTGGGGCTCGTAAAGCACATCTCCAGCATGATTGGCAGCCTGAAAGGGAACTACCAGGTGAGCAGCTGTGTTTCATATCTCAGATAACCCCTCCTTTTCCAGGAAGAGGGGATTTGAGCACTGAAAGAGGCAACTCATGCCATTCAGCTTCAGCAGTGCACCTACCATATTGAGTTCGTCTTTATTCTTGTTCTTCTCAGGTTTTTAGCAAACACAAGCCAACATTAACCAGCCTTTTAGTCTCCATTTAGACTATAAATTATTCAATATTTTTCAAATTTTTCTCTTCTGTTATTACTCTTTTTGGAAAATAAGATGAGGTGAGCCAATTGGGTAAGACTGTGGTACTCATTTCAGGATCTGAAAATCTCAGTTGAACATCTAAAAGCAATTTTTTCTTCCATAAATTTTGAGATTCTGTATAGGGCTAAAACACTCAAGTCGTTTTTTCTTTGTAGATTTAGACATCAAATCCCCCAATGAAATGAGGAAAGATGAGTTGGTTGTGTAAGCAGTTGCTGTAAAATTTCTAAGTCCTGAGTCACGGTGAAAAGCGTCACGCCCTGATACCCGAAGAGACCGAAGCAGTGAATGTCTCTCACCGTAATTGTGTTGCCTTGAGGCTGCTTTTTAACTCCATAATGGTGTCTGACCTTTTACCTCCCGGTAATTGTTTTCTTTATGTCTGCAGGGTGAACATCCAGATGTGTCTCATGTTGTCAGGATATGTTACAAGCTCATACTGGCCTGCATGTGCAGAGGGCCTGGTCTGTTTCTTTATATGTTCATGATTCCTGCAATTTACGATAATTCTGCAAATCTTAAGGTTTTCTTTGCATGCATGAGCTTCTCCTGATGTGCTCATGCCAAGCTGGAGGACTATAATTATAACTGTTCCTGTGAATCACTCTGTTTGTTGTTGATAATCACCTTGTGTGCCTGTCATACCTGCATGGAGAGGCTCTTACAGTCCCACCGGCGTTTCTCTTTCAAAACCCTGCTGGTCTTTGCGGACGTTCAATGGTTCGAGCTGTTTTTAATATTTTAGCAGGTTGTCCCACCACTGGACGGTAAAATGGTTTTGTCGGCATTTGTTTGTTTATTCGGTCCTCAGTTGACAAAATAGTTCATGAAGTTCTGGATGGATGTCGATTAAATTTTGTATGTTCATAGATATTCTGCTAAGGAGGAAATGATAAAATTTTGGTGAAGATCCGACTCATATTCTTAATATTAAGGAATTTTTATGCGCATAAAAACCGCACCGCCGTGCAGTGGTGTCACATGACACGAACATCTGTATCTGATGTCAGATTACTTCTTTGTACAAATACTTCATGCTGGGGAAAATCCAAATCGGTCTTCCTCTGCCAACAAATTTGGCTACAGCGGAGGTACTGCGCACTCGTGCCTAACAGCTGTAGCTGATGTGTGCGGCTGGTGAGACTTCGTTAAAAGATGGTTAAACTGGTGGAGTGAGCTGGTGGCCAAATTGGTGTTGTAACTCCAACAGTGTAGAATTCTCAGTAGGTGAATGGCTGGCCAGGTGGGAGGGTCGAAGACCCTGTTTACTCCCATCTTACTAAGCTGGTCGTAGATTGACTGGTCCGTGATGAGAAGCGAGGTCAGCGTCTCTCTAACCCCTGGTGTCTCGTCTCTGGTGCAGAATGTGAACTCGGCTGTGGCGCAGGACTGGGTCTCCGGTCTCCAGAGACTCATCCTGAAGAAGGAGGAGGAGATTCGAGCGGCCGATCGCTGCAGGATCCAGCTACAACTGCCGGGCAAACATGACAAGTCAGTTCTGCGCTGCTGACAGCCCTGACCCAAACCCTAAATGTGTATAGAACATTACACAAGATCGAGATGTTCTCCATGTAACCCTGTGGCCATAAAAACACTGCATCCTGGGTTTGAATATTTCTCTCAGTATAAGTGTGATGTAGCTTCAGTGAAGCGCTGCAACCAGCCGAAACAGAATATTTGTGTGTGACATTGTCCTACAATATGACTTTGAACCTACTTAAGGGAAAATTTAAGGTAAAAATTAGACTTGGCTATATTATTTCCTCTCTATCGAGGTCCGGACGGCCGACTCATTTCGCCGCCGTCTTCAACACCTTCACTCCAGCCGTCAAGCAGTCGTGGATCAGCAACCTGCAGATGGCGAAGCTGGCGTTGGGTACGACACACTGGTCTTACTGCATGATGGTGCCTTCAGCGCATCTTCTACCCACCAAAGAGCTCTGCGGCGGTCTGATTCAGAATACCTCACTCTGTCACTCTCCAGCGGTTAATTCACGCTCATTTTGTACAATAGGTTGTTCTTTATCATCGCTAAAAGCATCAAAGTTGTTACTTGGTGAAAAGGCCCAGTTTTCTGTGCACAGCCTCTCTGGGGTCAGCTGTGGCCGTGCGGACTGTGGCCAGCAGCCTCGTGTGAAAAGGCCTTTTTTGTATTTCTGCTGCTCAGGGAGAGGGGAGGTACGCAGTTGATTTGAGTCGGCGTAGTTCATTACTTAAGTGCCTCCTACTGGCCATGCGGGTGTTTATTGGTTGCTCACTGAACAAGCATGTGTTCGGGATGGCTCCGCCCTCATTCAGTGCAGGTTTGGTCTGTGACGGAGAGCAAAGAAGCTGCGGCTTATCGCGAAAATCTACAGACGAGCACATTAGAACCTGTCGTAGGTTCAGGACAGTCCTGACTCAGGTGGGATTGGAGATACCTCAGGGTGTCCCATATTTCCTGTTAAACACTGGAATATCCACCTGTAACTTTGATACTAATTTTCTAAATTGATTTTTTCTATCATTATAATTTAATGATGTTTACTTGTGAACATAGTGATTAACTACCAGGAGCCAGGTACCAGGAACCCTATGCACTTTGGCCAATAAAAATTGCTCTTCATTCAGACCGCATGGTCTTGGAATTTGAAAACTCTTCTCTAGTTGGGGGAATGTGAGTTCATGTCTGCGAGTGGTTTTTAATGTGATTCATGTGCAGTGGGTGAGCTTGTTCTTGGATGAATTCCGGGACATTGATATGCTTTAGCCCCCCCCCTCCTGTGAAGTGGTACAGTCCAGCCCTGCTGAGGGACTGTGGGCATTTGTTGTGTTTTTCATCAACAGAAGAGGACAACCTGCAGGGCTGGTTCTTTGCGGAGGACGATGGGAATCAGATGAAGAAACGCAAACACCCCCTCCTCCTGAGGCAGATGCCGGTGGTCATGTCTAAACTGCAGGAGTTCAAGGTGTGTGTGTGTGTGTGTGTGTGTGTGTGTGTGTGTGTGTGTGTGTGTGTGTGTGTGTGTGTGTGTGTGTGTGTGTGTGTGTGTGTGTGTGTGTGTGTGTGTGTGTGTGTGTGTGTGAGAGACGCTCACCTGCACTAGAAGTACTCAGTGGGTTAACATGCACTGATTATTTTGCACATCTGTAATGCTGTCACCATAAAATAAATGGCATTTCCTCAGTAAGGAGTCATGTTGACCTGTGAATAGACCCCTACCCATGATAAGTGCTGTTTACAGTCCTGAGTAATAACACAGTCTCAGCTGCTATTGGCTGAGTGTAACTACACACACATTTGGGTGATGCTGTTAGTTTGGACCCATAAAGCTTCACAGTTTGCTCACTGAAGTAAAAGTCCATCAGCTTCACTCAATTATCAGTCAAAGGTTAGTGAATCCTTTTTACCCTCGGCCCGACTTCAGGCCAAAGGGTATTGTCATCAGTTTGTCTGTCTGTCTGTCCATCCGTGTGTGCACCGTCAGGCCGAGGGTGTTCAAACGCGGGCATTTCTGGTTTTATCATTTTTGTTGCAAAATATTAGCAATTCTCAATTACATGAAGAACCTCAAGAAGCACAGATCTGAATGATGAGAAGTCATGGAAAATTTTATTTTGCGGTTTAGTGGCCTAATTTTTGATGTTAACCCAAAGAGCCCTATTTTGTTGCACAAACAGTTAAACTAATGATCAAAATTTTCCCCTAAAGGAAGGAAATCAATCTACTTTTGGACCAGGCGGACAGAAGAATCTAGAAGCTCCAGCTCCCAGTACTCCTTACCTAGAATAATTGTGTTATGTAATGGATGGATGGGCTATTTATATGTGACGCTTTAAATATTCTTCAAAAGCACAGCCATTGTTTCCCCAAAATATCACGCTAAACAACACTTCAGTTATGAGAGTTTTTATCTGTGTGTGAAGTCCCTGTTCCTGCCTGTGTCTCAGGTGGGGTGTGCGGTCCATAATCCAGAGCCGCTGTACAACACTGAGAGCACAGCGGACACGCCTGTCCTGGGGTACGGCTGTGTGTGGGTACGTACGCCTCCCCAGTCCTGCGCCGGACATCATGTGGATTTTCACTGTTATTGTGCATCATGGATAGTATTTCACTGCCTCCGAAACATTCACATTTTCTGTTTTCGAATCGACATTCCAAAGAACCATTTGAATTTTCGTTTTGAGGCAGTCGAGTCATTTCAAAGGGGTGATTTATGTGTCATATTTAAAAACCGTTGGGCAGAGAATGTCAGTCTTGTTGGTTTTTCAGCTTGAAGCCTGACCAGATTTAACCCCTCTGCCAGTCAAAGATATTTGTGTCTCCATTGGCTTACCGTTAAAGCGACATGATTCATACACTCTCTGAAGTCTTTTGTGTAACTACAGATGCGATTAATATACAGTTATGTGTGGTATTTCATTCTAAGAGCAATTGTTGTTACATTTTTAACGCTTTTCTTTACTTTATTCATAAAAATAATTTGGCTAGTGGCACAGTATTGCTAGAAGAAACTCGACCGGTTAAAGGGATAATAGAATCGCCACGCTTTTCATAGGAGCTGTTTTAGAGCTAATGTCACCTGAGGTGATAAAACTGTAGTCAATGGCAGAACTTAATTGAACAGGTTCCAGTCCTGTATATCACAGCGTATTTAATGATCCTACTGACAGTTTCCTTACTGCAAGTGAATCACTTTATTGCAATGTGTGCTTTTTACACATTCCTACCTTTTAGAAAGATCTGTTTCCTGTGGGTCTGGTGAAAAGTGCTTTTCCTAGGATTTTTAAAACACAAGGTCATGAAAGTCAACAGGATTTGTGCTTCATTTCTGTTGGTTTATGCACTTCATTACTCTCTTCTTCTCTGAAGTTGTGCATCCTGTTCCAGGGAGATCCTGGCTGTGGTGAATTCACATTACACTGCCACTGTAAAAATGTCCCTGTCGCTCTCATCAACATCGACTTATGCGCTACAAATTTTATGTACGAACTCTGATGTATCGTCTTTAATGCAACTTGACGATGCTAGAAGCTCTACTGAAGTCTGAAGCTTATTTTATCCTTGAGTCGTCTGTGTAAGGGGTCAGGCAGTGGGAGCTTTGGCCTTTGACCTCGGCCTTGACCTTAATCACCCCACTTTCTGTGTCAGGTGGCCAGCTGCTCCAATCAGATGGGTCAGATCTCGGTGATCAGCCTGCAGAATCCCACCCCCAAAGTAACAGAGTGCTTCAACGTGGAATCGCGCATCCTGTGCATGGTTCATGTCCCGCCTGACCCTCTGCAGGAGGCGGATGGAGCCGAGACCCCCACAGACAGCGCCCCCTGTGGGAGGGGAGGTGATACTCCCACTGTCTGTCTCGGTATGGAGGAGGGGAGGTACGTCTCTCTGGCCGACCCGAGTCTGGAGCTGATCTCACCTGTCAACCCTCAGCTGTCCTCTCGCAATCAGTCATCGAATTTCTGTACCCTCTGCACGACTATATCATACTGTGTCATCACTGCGATAACCAGCCCTGTTCCTGGAAGGTGAGGTCCTGTAGGTCTCAACTCCAGCCCTCAGTCCTCAGTGAACTGCTGGGGATCTTATTGAGCGGAGAATTGGGAGTCACCTGTGGCTAATTAAATTTAAAAGAAAACCTGAAAGACAGTAGATGTCCAGGAAAAGGGTTGTTTATCACTGGGATATACAGCAGGGCGATCTGCGGATACGATGCAGCTCTGCTGTGACTCAAATTTAGATTAAATGTGATCATTGCTCTACGCCAAACTCAAACCCACAAACTGTTGTTCCCCCCTCGTTTTTTGTTTCTGAATTTTGAATATGACTGCAGCCGTCATTTTCATTTCACGGTGTTAGACAGCCCATTTTGATTTCGTCTCAGTCTTTGACCAAAATGCCATTTGTCATGTTTTAATTTTCATGTATCATTACATCCCAGCCTGATTCAAGGCTGTATATCAGGTAAACAGGAGACTGTTTTGAGGAACCCAGGGAATGTGTCTGGTTGGACTTAGTAACAATGCATAACCAGTCAATCACATGGCCTGTAAGCTTCATCCAGTAAACAAGTCCTCAAATTGCTCATTGACATTTTCCTGGGAAACTAATTTAGAATCTAGTTATATATGCATGACATTCTCCATGAGTGCCGCTTGATTGGCTTTTATAGGGGAAATGGGATCTTTTCTCGTCTGCATGTCGGCTGAAACTGTACTTGTGCAGTATTTGTCCAGAAGTGTTGAGTGTGAAGCACTGTGTCAGTCTGCTTGTAAGTGACACTTTCTAGATTGAAAAACGATTGGGCTGCCTGATGATGACATCACTTCTCTGAACTTGGATGAAAGACATCCTTAAATTACCTGTAAAATGTCACAATCAGCCTTGGATTCAGTCCTTACTGCTTTACCTGGCATATTATTCACAACACGGTCACTTTAGATGGGCAGGTCCTGCATGTTTCTCACATCTTGTGTTTCTCTCTGACGGTCCTGCAGCATCTCGGTGTACAAGAGCAGCCAGCTCTCTAAGAAGGTCCGTCTCCAGCACTTCTTCATGCCGGATAAGTCCACGGTGATGAGCCTGGTGCACACGGCGCGGTGTTTATTCGCCGGCCTGGTGAGCGGCGCGGTGGCCATCTTCTCCCAGCTGCCAGGTGAGTTGCTTTGTGTTGGAGAACAACGCGGTAATACAAAGTATCAGCGTAGGCTTATGATGTGAGATTATTGATTTGCTCCGGATCCATACTGGGGCTGATGAGGGTCCCAGTGATTAACACTGCTGTGTCACACTGAGAAGGTCCTGCTCTCACAGGTTTCCTCTCAGTCTAAAACATCAAGTTAAGGACACATGAAAAAATTAGCTGCTCAGCGTCCTTCTCATTTCAATTTTCAGGGATGGGTGGGAGTTTTTTATTTTTTTATTTTTTTTTTTAATATTATTCTATTGCAGTGTTTCCCAAACCTCTCCCGGTGAACCCCTTCTCCTGTGTACCCCTTGTCCTGCCTGCTTTAGACCTCTCCCTGCTCCAGCACAGGTGATTCAAAGGATTTGCTTATTATCAAGTAGCTTCTGGGGTTAATTATGACCTGATCATTTGAGTCACCTGTGCTGGAGCAGGGAGGTCTAAAGCAGGCAGGACAAGGGGTACGTCAGCAGAGGTTTGGGAAACACTTTTCTATTGTAATAAAAATTTTAGATCGTAATTATGGAACAAATCCAAATAACAAGCACATGTATGATCATGAAGAATCACACCTGGCGAACCCATGGGTGGCGCAGTGATTGAAAGCCGAACAGATCGTCTGCTGCAGGGATTCTGAGGTGGGAGGGGTTTTCTGGGGCGGGCGGGGATGCTAACTGACTAATTTTATTCCACGGCCTACCTGACTATTGGAAAAATTCCCTGTTTTCTACTGACCTAAGCAAGTTGGGAGAGGCCTCAGCCTCGCCGTAACTGAACCGGGATCAGGGGGTTTAGATGACATGTACATGGATGAGCACTTTGTACTTTTCTCACCGGTAAATAGAATTGGGCCGTTACTTCCGATGCAAACCCGAGAGTGCTGCCTTCTCTACGCTGGAAGGTCTAGAGTCTGGCCTGTGGCCTCGTTACTGACACATTCATCCTGCGACAGACAGAAGGGCGAAACACTCACACACACACAGACACAGATGTGTTAAACTGAGTGCCCTCCCTGCCGGGCAGTACAGTCCTGCGCTGCAGACAGAATCACAGATGCTGAGCTCTATACTGACTGAGAGGGGAATCGTTAAGGGCCCGTGTCCACTGGAAGCGTGATTTGCGCTGGACGCGTCTATTTTCTGTATAAATTCTATGAAGCTCAGGGTTGATGGTGCTCAGCGGCCTCGACACAAAAACGTCCTTAACTGTCAGCTTTTATTTCTGCTCCCATCACGGCACTTTCTGGAACAGCGCCGGACTCGTCGATGTCACTTCTCTCTCACTGACAAATCAAAATCAAGTAGAGCGAGGGCCTTACAATATCAATAACAGCGAGGTATGGCATTTCAAAGCAATTAGCAACAGTTAGGTTTGCTAAATATTGTTTCAGGAACTCTAGGTTTGCTGACCAGTTAGTTCATTGTTTTAGTGAACATTAATACCAACTAATGTTTACGACTACAGCCTGACACACAATGATATCAACTATAATGTCTTGGTCAGCAGTGGACCTGCGTTGTATTTGGGGTTAAATGTGGTTTGCCATTTTTAGTTTTTGAGATCTCAAAATGAAATGCAGCATAAATATTTTTCATAAACTTCTCTGGAGAGGTATGAGGTGCCCTTCAGAGGCAGTTAGCATGTGTTAGCGTGTCCTGTCGGAGAGCCTTTCATCTTGTTTTGTCATATCTGCCCTCTGTGGATTCTTTGTGACAATAAATAATAATAAGGGTAAATAACTGTCACATCCAGCAGCAGTTTAGTGACACATGAATAACTCAAACAGAGGACAGAAAGGGCTCATTACAGGCACTGTGGGCTCATTACTCCATCTGAGAACTCCTCTCTTGTTCCCCTTCAGGGGTTAAGTGGCAGGGGATTGGCTGAGGGGTGATGAGTCATTCTTTAAAGAGGCGCAGTCCTGCGGATCCTAGTCTCAGGCGTTCACCGTTGCCGGGGAGACGTGACTAACACTCTGGGGTGACCTATTTTCCACACCCCATAGACCAACAAGGGCTGGCTGGCCCAGTGTGGCCTGTGTTCTGTCGGAGGAACAAAGCGAGGGAGTCGTATCTGTTTGTGTTCCGTCTGTCCCACAATCCCGTGCGGCGGTTTTACTGCTGTCTCATTCCTCACTCCCCCGGGCTGGTGCTCTGATGTGGAATGAAGCAGAATGATGAAGCCTGTTGAATTCTGGGATTTCCCTGACTGCAGTGCATCACTGTGCTGGATCTCACCAGCACAGGGTTAGATCTCACCAGCACAGGGTTAGATCTCACCAGCACAGGGTTAGATCTCGCCAGCGCAGGGTTAGATCTCACCAGCACAGGGTTAGATCTCACCAGCGCAGGGTTAGATCTCACCAGCGCAGGGTTAGATCTCACCAGCACGGGGTTAGATCTCGCCAGCACAGGGTTAGATCTCACCAGCGCAGGGTTAGATCTCACCAAAGCAGGGTTAGATCTCACCAGCGCAGGGTTAGATCTCACCAGCGCAGGGTTAGATCTCGCCAGCGCAGGGTTAGATCTCGCCAGCACAGGGTTAGATCTCGCCAGCACAGGGTTAGATCTCGCCAGCGCAGTGTTAGATCTCGCCAGCGCAGGGTTAGATCTCACCAGCACAGGGTTAGATCTCGCCAGCACAGGGTTAGATCTCACCAGCGCAGGGTTAGATCTCACCAGCACAGGGTTAGATCTCGCCAGCGCAGGGTTAGATCTCACCAGCGCAGGGTTAGATCTCACCAGCGCAGGGTTAGATCTCGCCAGCGCAGGGTTAGATCTCACCAGCGCAGGGTTAGATCTCACCAGCGCAGGGTTAGATCTCGCCAGCACAGGGTTAGATCTCGCCAGCACAGGGTTAGATCTCGCCAGCGCAGGGTTAGACCTCACCAGCGCAGGGTTAGATCTCACCAGCACAGGGTTAGATCTCACCAAAGCAGGGTTAGATCTCGCCAGCGCAGGGTTAGACCTCACCAGCGCAGGGTTAGATCTCACCAGCGCAGGGTTAGATCTCACCAGCGCAGGGTTAGATCTCGCCAGCACAGGGTTAGATCTCGCCAGCACAGGGTTAGATCTCGCCAGCGCAGTGTTAGATCTCGCCAGCGCTGGGTTAGATCTCACCAGCTCAGGGTTAGATCTCGCCAGCGCAGGGTTAGATCTCACCAGCGCAGGGTTAGATCTCATGGGTGCTACTGTTACCTGCGCTGTCTTGCTGTCCAACACAAATTCTTTAAAATTGACCATCCAGATAAAAGACTCTTTCTGCTTAGTGCTTTAAAATAATCAGTTTTTGCTTGCAGTTACTAAGATTGAATTCTGGATTTCTTAGTGACGCACATTTCGAGATACAAATACAGCTACTTGTTGTTAGTTAGATTTTTGGCTCAGTCATATTTCAGCACGATCACATTTTGATGGAGTGTAATGGTTTCTGTTCATAAACACTACATGCTGACAGTATGCCTGAGACACAGTTAATTACTCTCAGCGTTAGTCTGCTTTAGGCACAGATTATTTCCCTGTTGTCTTTTAATAACTGTCACGCATTTCTCCTCTCACACTCTCGAGTCTTCTTCTCTTTTATAAGCCTACTGTCATTGTGGCCCCGGGGCCGTCTGTGGCCCCTAAACCGAGCACCATCCCCCCCCCCCTCCCTGTCCCGGATCTGACCTCCTGTGTGTTTCATCTCTGATGCATTTATACGGGCTTCTACAGGCATCGTTCCCCCCGGGGCCCCTCGCCCTGACAGCTGAGATCTTACAAACCTCAGTGTGTTCAGAGGTGAGGGTTCTGTGAGTCTGCAGCAATGTGTAAATCCCTGATCCTTCACTCCAACATCAAACTACAGATCTGAGTCTCTCGCACCACTGGCACACGCCACCGATGTTTCTGAGAGAATATCCACTGTCTGTGAACGTGAAACATAAATGAACAGTCCCCAGACCGTCAGCAAACACAGAGGCAGAGTTAGTTTATCGAAAGCAGTGTCTCCTGTCGTGTGTAACTCTTAATTAAATGTTTCTTTTCCCAGCACATTCTTAGTCGTCTGTCGCTCCTGAGTCGCCAGACTGTATTTCTCTTGTCCTGCGCAGGTCTGTTGTCATTACCTTCCTTCTAACAGATGTTTTCCAAGCCTTTGATTGACAGGTTAATGCGATGATGGTTTAATTTCAGGTGTGTTTTCTATTTCAGACTTCCTGAGGGGATTTTTTTTTTTTTTGTTAACTAGCCTGTGTTTTTCCTGCGTCTTGGCCAAACTGTCGAAAAATTTCAACAAAACTTCATTCTTCATTCTGCATCCTAATTCAAAAATTTTCTAAAAGCAGTAATTGTCAGGAAAAACATTGAACTCAGAGTTTTTTCTGTATTCTGTAATTCCAAAATGTATTGAATATTTTTCCTGCAGCTATTTTTTTGTAAGGTTTGTTTTGAAATAAAAGAAGTCAATTGCCCCCTCTTATTAGTACTTAATGTTTAAAAATACATGAAAACATTCCTCAGGCATTTGTTTTAATGTAGTAATTGGCCTATTTAATACCTTACTCAGATTGCTTTGTTAGATGTGCTGGATATAAGAGGTTGCTAAGATACTGTAATTTAACTTAAGCTGTAAGATTTAAGACCGTTTTTTTCTCAGTTTTAAGTATTTTACGTCAAACTGCACATGTATTGAAGTGGAACCCTGCATGTGCAGCTGTCTTGACTGACTTCACGATTCTAACTGACATCATCCCCCTCATCCTCCTCATTCTAAAGGTGTCCGACACCTCAGTCTGCAGGTCAGACCCCTCTACACCCGGCATCTTTGATTCATCAAGTCTGATCCTGAGCTTAACTGCTGATCCTGGCTTTTTGAAGTTATTTTTTGAACTGCACATAAGTCTGAGACATGAACAGACCCGTTTCCACTGTTCTTTGTTCACATTTGGGAGTGGTCACTTTTCAGCCAATCGAAACGGGACAGATTTCTCATTGTCGATCCGACATCCACTTCAGACACACCGCTGCTGGGTTGCCGCTCCATCCTGCGTGAACAAGCCTCTACATGCAGCGGCCACTGCATCTGAAGAATTTTTTTTCTAAGCAATTTAACCCTTAGAGCACTGAAATAAATTAAAAAATATATATATAAACGTAATTATCTTGTGCTCTTGAAAACCTATCATTTGGCGACTTGTTAAGTAGCCAGATGATGCGTTTTCAACACCTTTGATTTTGATATCTTGCATCATTGAGTAACAGTAGTTGCATTTAGCGCTCGAAGGGTTAAAGCAGTAATTGTACTGGATCCTGGTTGCACCAGTATGCATCTGTGCTGGATGTGTGTTAGGCCGACCGTACGCAGTGTGATGCAGCAATTAATCCCTACACTGCTGCTAGTTGTCGATCATTTCCCCCCTGTGCTGCAGCTTAGCTGCCGTCAACAATCTGAGAACGGCCAATGCCAGTGAATTGCAGGCCTGCTCAGTAGATGGGGTTACTAATACTGATGAGACGACTTGCACAAATTTAGCATGTAGCATTTCCTGAGTTTACGCAGCCCAAAGCAGGCTACTGCTGTGTGGTCATTGATGACTCGTGATGCCGTGACTCTTCTTACAGCAAACGCCCTGAGTCAGCGAGCCACTCCTTTCCTGTTTTTATGAAACACCTGAAATAGGCCCCTTAACAACTGATTATACAGTTTGAATATGGGATTTATTTCAAATAATATTTTTGAAGAGTCATTAGTGGACAATCACATTACTTTAGATTGCAGTTTACTAGGTAATTTATTTTGTTACTGATAGATTTGCGGAAATTGGGTAAAATACCAGAGTAAACTTTTGAGGACCCTGAGTCCCTGTGCTTTTTTAGTCATATCGACGAGTCATGCGCTTCTCAGTGTGCTAACTTTATCATATCAGACACATTAGGGACATTTGTTTATGTGCATTTTGTTTATACTGTGGTATGTCCATTTTTTGTTAGAGGAGAGAAACCTTCAGGATAGTGAAGTGTTTGTGTGATTTCAAACCCAACTTCAGGACTTGTTGTGTTTTCGAAGTTAAAATGGGTCTCATATTAATTAATTCAACAGTACCGACACTGAAGTGCTGAATAATTACTGCAGTTGTTGATTTGTGCGTCAGCACCATTACTATGCAGCCTGGAGCTGTCGGCTCACTCCCTGACCGCTTCTAACGGAGTTACACTGCGCGGCAGCACACACACTTATCCTCTCGCAAAAATCCACCCCCACACTCTGTCTCCCGCTCACAATGAGAGAAACGCACCCACACAGACGCACACACACCAGTGCGCATTCACACACACACTCACACAGCCTTGAACACTTACACACAGTTGCATATACACATGCGCGCGCACACACACACTCACACACAGTTACCCTCACAGACACACTGAGACATGGTCTCTCTCTCTCACACACACAAACACACGCGCGCACACACACACACACACACACACACACACACGGACACAGATTCATAAACACTCACTCACATTCTCTGGCGTGCGGACACACACCCATACTGAGTAATTTCGCTCTTGATTGCGGCACAGGGAACAGAAGGGTTGTGTTTGCTGAATCCCTTGGCAGTTGTCAGGTGCTAAAGTAGTCAGGCCCTGTTCATATCTGAAGCTCATGTCATGAATGCGCCCAAGTTAAACTGTATGTCCGTCCCTCGCCAAAGCCGCAGACGTGATCTTCCATTGCCCAAAATGCACTCAGCACCAATTACATTGCCCTTGTTTCTCAAACAGCATTATTGTTATTATCCGGTTCGCAAGCCTGTCGATTTAGCACCTTTAACGCGATTCTAGCCGAGATATAGACTTCAAATTGAACCATTGGCAAACTACAAATTGAACGAAGCTGCAAACCAAGCTGTACAATGGACTGGATCATGTTAAATTCGCGATTCCGTGTTTCATTTCCCCACTGCTCCAAAGTTGGTTGGCATATTTTAGACACATCCGGACCATCCCGACCCAAATCTGTGCCTATGGTCTGGTACCCTTTCCCTTATAGAGGAAATGCAGTATTAATGTGAGAGAATGGCTTCATTTGGGACCTTGAACACTGAGAATTCTGCTGTACGTTTGCCTTGTGTTTACTTGGATGTGTTAACCCTCTATTAACCTAACCCATTTCCAATTGTGTATAAATCATTTCCTGACGCAAATATGTTGATTATGGGCCAATATTTGGAAAAATTGTTAAAAAAAAAAAAAAAATTCGACCCTTTGGCCCACCTTTCCAAATTGTAGCAGATCTGCTACATTGGGTAATAATGCGAATGGAAAAATTAAAGTGACGGACCATTCAAGTTATTCTCAAATGTTTATTTGGCAATAAGAAACAAAACCAGCAGGGTGTCCAGGCTGTTAACCCTTTCACTTCATGTAGCAGATATGCTACGCTGGTTAATAGAGGGTTAAAGGGTGAGTGTGCGCATTGAAAGCTGTCCTCCAGGATGCTAATGCAGCCCCCGTTGTACAACACTCTCCTCAGATGGGTCCTGGTGCGCTGAGTCCCCGAAAGTGGTGAAGCTCGGCGTGCTGCCCGTGAAGAGCATGTTAGCTGTGGAGGACCATGTTTGGGCTTCATCTGGTGGGCAGGTGTTCATCATCTGCACCCAAACTCACTCTATCAAGGTACCGTCCTGTCCTGTCGTTCATCTGAAACTACAGTCGGTGCTTTTAAAGGGAAAGGCTGGGGTACCGAGGAGCAGACTTCCTGCTTTCTAAATGTAAAAATCCAGAATGTAAATGTTCCTATGATTTTAATGTGAGAGGAAAAAAATCAACAGTGAAAGGAACCGTGTGTGTGTGCGTGTGTGTGTTTGTGTGTGTGTGTGTGTGTGTGTGTGTGTGTGTGTGTGTGTGGCCACTGTGTTATAGCCTTAGCCAATCAGCAGACTCCAGTATGACCAGAGCTGGGCTTCACGAGAATCACTAATGGTGTAAATGCAAAGTGATTGAGTGGAGATGACGTGTTGTCGGAAATTCGTTACGATGAGCATGATCCACACCTTTTAAGACTTGATTAATGTCAACCTGTTCATAATTAATGAATTTGCTCAATAAATAGGAATACTATTGGATGACTGAGAAATGTGTCATCATTTAGCTTTTTGCATCATGAAAGGTTCGTGATTAGCACAGGTCTGCGTTTGCAGGCTGACTGTTCTATGATTACTGTACTCTGATGAGACAAAACATTAAAACCACGCGCAGATGAAGTGAATAACAAATAGTCTCTCAGGAATGGCACATGTCGAGGCCTGGAGACAGACCTTATATGGTAGGTAAACAGTCGGGTCACTCATTGGCAATGTATTGATGTGTAGCCTATTATTCGGTTAATTAAGCATGCAATTCTTTTTTGAGAATAGTTTTAGTTATTTTGCGTTAAAAGTTGAATTCGCTGTGGACCCTGATGGTGCATCTGTGACCACGTACGGTTTTATTTTTGCCTCAGCAAATTTCACTAGAAGTCCTGAGTCGGCACAACCATATTTTTGTAAACAGCTATGATGCAGAAATGCTCATGCAAACAGACGGCTGTCGCTTGTGCTTTGAAAAGCCTCGGCGACAAATTCGCCTCCCGCACTTGAGGACTTTGAAGCCAAGTTTACATCATGCAGGGGCTGCAAAGAGCCAAAATGACTGCTCGGACAACCAAGCTTGCAATTGTATTTCTGATACACTTAAGCCACTAGGTAAACTTCTCTGACATTAATAGTTGGTCAGTTTCACAACTCCTGGTCATTCTCTTTCTGAAAGCAGATGTTGAAACATTACTCTACCTTCTCCCTTCAAGCTGCATTGTCCAGAGTTGGTTTAAGCGATTCCGTAAGGAGGCGATAGGCCTAAGCTAAAAGAGTATGTTTGTTTTACGGCAGCAGTAGAAGAGTGTGGATATACGGAGGGATACCATTTCTGACAGGAGGTTTTTAGCATTATTCTGCTGCGAAAGCCCGCTGCCCTGGAACCCTTCGGCGGTGTAAATGTGTCCTGGCAACATTGCATAATCCTGGGCTTTCTTTAGCAGGAGGTGTGGGTGTATGAGAATTCTGCTGCACCGAGTAGATGCTGTTAGCACAGTTCACAAATTTATATCTCTGTGTGCTTGTGGATATCGGTGAAATTGGTCCTGTTCAGAGCCAAGTGTAGAGTCGTTCTGCACTTAGTTACTCTGTAGTAATACGAGGGATCAATGCAGGGCGAGTTAAAGTGTCATTAACGGAGATTTTCTTTTCATGGACCAAATTAATTTTCTTTTCCTGAATCTTCCCAGTTTGAGATGCAGTTCGTTGATTTCTGCGATGCCTCATTGAAATTCCCTCTGCTGGTTTGTGAGGGGTCATGTTAGCATGTATGCTCTGTTGACAGCACACAAATATCTCTGGTATTTATGCAGAAGTCCATTGGCTGAGGCACTCATTTACTGCTTAGCGGACTTCAGCACTGATGTAGGGTGATATTTGCAGCATTCTATTGGCTCGAGGCCAGTGCGTTTGCACACTGAGGGAGGGAGAGAACCCAGCCTTACAGACCCTCTGTATCACCCTGCCCTACACGGCCCCCCATAACCTGCCCATCACAGAGGGGCCACATCAGTTGTGGGGCTAATCGCTGCTTTCAGACGATGTACGCTAGCTGAAGGGGCTGTGCTATGGTTCCACTCTCATCTTTAGGCTTAAATCCAAGGTGCTGATTTGGGAAACTGACTCTTACTCCCACAAACAGGAGATTAAAGCAAAATAACTCTTCAAAAAAGGAAGTGTCTTGAGAGTTTAAAAATCTCTGTTTGTGCTACAGGATTTAGACTTGCCTTTAATTAAAGGAGACATATACTATGTATTTACTGTGTTAAATCATGAAATTATCATGATATACCATCAGAGATTAAGGAAACATGCTCAGTTGAAATACTGGCTTCTCTGACAACACAGCGAAAGCTATTATTTTCTCCATTGAAATTTCCATTACATCCCGGGGCATTAGTTATTGTTTTGGCCTGTTTGATCCTGCCCACTGCCCATTTCGACTCCTGTGATCGCCAGATATGACCCACATTGGTAAGCAAACACCGCATGTTGCAGCTGTTGCAGCTATGTTAGCGAACAGGTGAACTGGATCAGCAGAACTAACGTTAGATTCCACCCAAGCTGAAAAGCCTCCACATCCGACATAAAAAGTTCTATGTCCAGAGACACGAAATAACGCTGGTAAATATTAGAGATGCATTTGCGTACATGCCAACTCTACCGCTTTCGGGGCGTTTTTATTATTTTCTTTTTTTTCCAGAATGAAATTCCCCAAGAGCGGTAGGCAACGGCCAACAGCGGTAGAGTTGGCATGTTTGCATTTGAATAAAGGTGGTAGCTGCCGATTAGAAAATTTTAAGATGGACGCAGAATTTGCGAATGTTCTCCTGAACAGTTGGCTAATCGTAACTAGTTAATTTATCAAGGCTACTACTAGCCATTTATCCATCTTATCTAGTGGAGGCCATATTACTGCTTTAGAAGAGTTTGTTCAGTTTGGGGGCTGAATCAATGAATGTGATCAAACTTTGCCAGCGTTAGATTGCTTGTAGCTAGATATTTTAGTGAAATGTTGTAGCTGCAGATAATCTACATATTAATATTGGACCTTGCTGGCCAAAAAACAAAGAACATTTGTTTTAACTAAAGTTACATTTTCTATATAGTCTACCCATCTCAGTGAGAACATGACTTGTGGTATTTGGTTTATCTGTTTGCTTGAGTGCTCCCTGGGCCTTATTTCTGATTACCACAGATTCTGGATGCAGACTTTTTTAAGGCCTTGTAAACTTCCTCAGAAGGGTTTGGATAGCAGTATATAAAGAAAATATTGTGCTTCCAGACCTTAGATTTTTTTTTTCTCACTTTCCTATCAAAAAAGGAACAGAGTCAACAGGGATTTACATAGAAAGGGCCACACATGTTATGACTCAGATTTGGCCTGTGTTTTTAACCTACTCTGCTGTCACTGTAAAATCTGTTTGCTAAACTGGAGTATTGAGTGAGTGTTGATCTCTACTCGCTATCCGTCCTCGATGGCATAACCACATTGACTGAGGTCGCACTGACGCAAAATGCTTTTCATGCTCATAAAGAGCCGAAACGCTGAAAAAAGGTATTGCGTCCAATAAACGGTTACTCTGTGGTTTTTTTTCTAAGATTGTGACAGACCGTGACGGAGATGTGAACCAAAACAAAATGATTATGCCAACTTACTTGGACTAATGAATCTGATATTTGTCACATTATAAATCATAATATTAATGCAACTGCCAGTCCATTGCAACTTCAATAAGAAAGTATGTATCGATGAATGTAGAATTCCATGAGCTGGCCTGACCAGTGATTGAGCAAGATGGAGATATTGCCACTCCATTGTAACTCGCTTGGAGTCTGTTCGAATTTATGGCTACTTCCTCCTTGTGAAGCTCGTCACCTCTTGGAATTGTAAAATTTTTTGTCGTAAGTCCTAGTTCTTAACTGGCGAACAAGGCGAAGTGTAGTATCACTGTATCTACATTACTGTTATTGACATAAGGAGGTGTTGGGTTACTGGGAGCCTGGGCAGCGTCATGTAGGTGTGTGCTGCAGTGACCTGAACAAAAAAATGAAGTCTAATCATTATTCTTTTTTATTTATTAAATTTTGACAGCAGTCAGGATGAGATCGCACAGGTGACTAGGCACCTGCAGTGAGCAATCCTCCAATTACATTTACAGAAAATCACAGACAGAAAAAGGCAATTAAAAACAAAGAAAAGAAACCTCAGAAATACAGAATAAAAAGCGGTCGAAGAAAAAAATGTAACTATATTCGGTGGCAGCGTGTGCAATTGCATTTGCCAACCCATGTACAAGAGATGTTGGGCAAAAGATTATTAGCTGTTGTGTAACATATTGCTTGTAATCTATTAATGCTCATAAGTGAACTGATCCATGACACCAGCACAGGGTGTACTCAGTACAACTCATTTGTATATACAGTACCTATCTGTTGGCAACACTTTTAAAAGGGCTAAAGCTCCATTTAGGAACAGTGGGTTCTGATTGTTGTGCATCATGACTGGTGTTGAGTCTTTTACATCGATGTAGAGGAGTTTTTTGCCCTCTGCTCATTCGGATTCAGCCATATTGAAGCAAGAACTTGTCATTAAAGGTCTTTTCGCAGCATTGCAGTCAGATTCAAGTTAGGACTTTGACTGGGCCACTCCAAAACCTTCATTTTATTCCTTTTGTGCCATTCGAAGGTGGACTTGCTTGTGTGCCTCAGATCATCGTCCTGCTGCATAACCCCACTGCGCTTGAGCTTTGGTCAGACATTGATTGCTGGAAGTTTTGCTTGAGGATTTTTTGGTAGAGAGCAGAATTCATGGTTCCATCAATTTTGGCAAGTCACTGTAGCAACAAAGCCGCCCCAAACCATCGCACTACCATCACCATGTTTGACTGTTGATTTAATGCTCCTCTTGTGCAGTGTTGTGTTAATTGTCCCCCTCCGCGCTGAACGCAGTATTCACAACCGTCCGTCCGTCCGTCCGTACGTCCCAAATCCTTGTCAGCGAGATATCTCAAGAACGAATAGACGGATTTTCTTCAAATTTGATGTCAACATGTGTTAGTCTGATACCCCGGCGCCAGTCGATTTCGGTGACCTTCGCGCCATTCGCAAGGTCACACTGAGAAATTGTTCATTTTGACACGATTTCACATTTTATGGCGGGGTACAAAGACACGTAAGTGTCAAATACTTGTTTTATGCCAGATGTATTGGGAGATATTCTGTGATGCTGTTTGAACATGTGAGAGTGTTCACGCTTTTGCTCATTGGACATTTCTGGAACGTGCCCTTTGAGTTTTCATTAAGCTCCATGGTTACGAATGCTGTTTAGCCTGACCTCAGTGATGTCATACCTGATCTGAGTGATGTCAGACTGCATGACTTTTTCCCTAATTGCTTGAGGAGATGGAACAAGTCGAGTCCCGATGGAGATGTTCCTATTTTAACAGCTCGAGACTTCAGCCTCTCCCCACCCTGCCCGTCTCTCTCCACACCTGCTGGTGTCCCGGAATAGCAGTGTCCCTGTTTCCTCCCCAGCCTGTGGTGACTAATCCCGTTAGCATTGCTAAGCTCTTCAGAGGGCCACCTGCCCTCCGCCCCTGCGCACCCCGCATCCTGCTGGCAGATGAGCGCATGCTGCCCCGTAAGCAGAGGGCGGGGTTCGGGTCTGTCCCCACGGTCGCCTTTTCCTTCCTCGGTTCAGCTGTGCTTCAGGAGTTCTGCTATTACTGTGGTCTGGATAAGTCTGGATCGACTCCTATCTGTGTTTTTCAAAGAGATGAAGAAGAGGGTTGATTCTGAAGAGGTCGTATTGTATTCCTAATGAAGCACAGATTTATTTTTCATTTTGACATATTTTTTTTCTGCCTGTAACCCCGTTAAACCCACAGACCCTTATATGGGTCAGTCATATGCGGCTGCTGTACTCAAGCCTGTGCAAATTTAGGCCGACTGTAAATTCTAGTGGAGATCACTGGCTTTCCAACGATCCCAAATGGGTCCTGCTGAATCAATATGTATTAAATTATGTACAAGATCTAGATATTTTTCATTTGATTTAATGCTGTTACCATAAAAACCTGGCGCCCTGGGTTTGAATATTTCTCTAAATATAAGTGTCATGTAGCTTCAGTGAAGCGCTGCAACTATTAGAAACAGAATATTTATGTGACGTTGTCCTGCAGTATGAAAAAATACCTATCAACCTACCTAAGGGAAAATCTTCATGGAAAAGGAGTTGCAGGGGTTAATTATTACTTGATTACAAGAAAAATTGTTAACGTTGATGACAATTTTTGGTGAAAGATAATTGGCTGGTTTAAGGCCAGAGGCCGTGGCCATGTTAGCCGATTGCAGCGTATGAATGAGGATCTGACTGAGCGAAGGATCCTGTGGTCAGGAGAAACCTCAGGGTTTTAATAAAGGCTGCGGCAGCTGTGTGTGAGACGGGCGTGTTTTCTTTTGTCTGTGGAGAGGGAAGATCCGGATCCTGCTGCAGCTGGTATGTGCAAACGGTGCCTCTGTCGACTAAAACTTAGGCCAGCTGCCCTTAATCTGCTCCGTGCTCTCAAGTTCAAGTATGTCATCTCTGAATGACCAGTGAGATCATTTAGTCTTGGTGTTTTGTATAAATTGTGCTACAAAGATTTGATTCTCCTCACCTCTTGAGTTTATTTATCTTGCAAATGGTTTTCACTGCATGCGTTGCCTGGTATGCCTTGAAGTTCGCCGCGATTAGCCTGAGGATTTATTTAAAGTGCATGTTGTGCAATGTCAGTTTCTCACAGTTTTTTTTCAGTTGCTTTGCACACCGCACATAAAATCCCTCCCTCCCTGGGTGACATCACACTCAGTTATGCTCACTTAACCTCCGTTTGTTTCCTGTTTTGGATGTTGTCATTGAGACAATTTCTTTGGTATCAAATTGCTCCCGGTAGAGAATGGCTGAATAAGCAAGAACTTTCACTCTCACAGTTCCTGCTGCACACAGAGGGCCTGATTTACTAAGACCTTTAGCACATGCAAAACCAATAACCTTGCCCATGATTGGCCAGGGTACTTGCCTTGCACCAATCAGTTGCAATGTTATTGGTTTTGCACGAGCAAAAGGATTTTGCATGTGCTGAAATTTTAAGTAAATCAGGCCCAGAGGGCGTTCGCCATGTAGTCCAGAATGAATCGGAGCCTATGGGTCTGTGACCGTTTAAAAATAAATAAATAAATAATAATAAAAACTTTTACACGGAAAATGGTTTTTTTTTTTTTTTTTTGCAATTTTCATTGTTTTCGGTGTAAGTTGTTTATCAGCCAGGCAAGTGAGCCGATTACATTCTTTGACGTAATATGAAAACTTTTTTTTAATATTATTCGACTGTACTGGATGAGAGCCTTTGATCCAGTGATAAAAACGTATGGGAACTGGGTAGTCCAGCTACAAAAAGAAACGCTAGTCTGAAAGCCTGTGCATTAGCTGAAGTCCACTGCCCAGCTGCTAGCTAGCTACTGATCTGGCTCTACGGCGACTATTTTCTCCGTCTCACCGGGCTAGGCTATGAAAAGTTACAATGCTATGCTAGGCTATCAAACACATGTAGGCATCATCTATTCGAGCCGCAGTATCAAGTCTTTATTCTCTTTTTTTGTCATTATTATGCACTTGATTGTATTTATGAACATGCATTCGATCTCTCTTCCTGTAGAGGCGATATATAGTGACACATGCTCGATGTCTCTCCGCACAGAGGCAGCTGGAAGCGCATCAGGAGGAGGGCATGGTCGTGTCCCAGATGGTGGTTGCTGGGGTGGGAATCTGGATCGCGTTCAGTGCTCGGTCCACTCTACGCCTCTTCCACACAGAGACCCTGGAACACCTGCAGGACATCAACATCGCTACACCTGTGCACAGCATGCTCTCAGGTAAAAGTACAGTACACACCTGTACTCCACACCCCCAGGTAAAAGTGCTGTACACACCTGTGCACTACTCTCTCAGGTAAGGGTACAGTACACGCCTGTACACCAATGTTCATTACACACCTGTGCAGTAATCTCTCAGGTCAGAGAACTATATCCCCCTGTGCAGGACATGCCCTCATAGTGAATTTTCCTCCGTGAAAAAATATTAAACATTTTTTAGAATCTTGCGCTATGTTGCTGGCCCATTGTGCCATGCTTTCTTTAAACATAACTTATGACTTATTCTTAACGGTTTGCATTAGAATAACAGGTCAGGAGGCTCTTAATCCTTATAGTGCTGAAATAGATTTTTTTAATAGTATAAATTTAATTATCTTGTGCTGTATCATGTGGTAACTTCTTTAAAGGAGCTCCCCTTGATATCTTATGTCATGGCGCAACAATAGCTGCATTTAATGCTCTAAGGGTTAAATATTGAAATAGACTTGATGCTTCACACGGAATTTGCATCTTGACTTATGCCGAGAGAAAATTCTGTGAAATTACCTTTTGATTTTTGCTCACTTAGAAGCTTTCAGCTTTTGTTTTTATCTCAGGTGTATTGACTTTAAGTGACAGTGATGTACAGTCATCGTTTGCATCATCTGCAGTATTGCGGCAATATACCGCTGGGTCATAAATACCACAACCTCTTCCTGCGATCAATGTCTTTGATATCTGCTGCAGGATTACAGTCGTAACTGTGCCATAACAGAGTAATGAATGATATTCACCTCATGTAGCCCGGCTGGAGAGCGAGGTTTGTTGTGTTCATGGTGATGGCTTTCAGGACACCATCTGCCTCAAATTAGGCGATGTGACCGTTAACAAGCTGCCTCCTACTATTTAATTTGGACAAAAACAACATGCTGTAATCATCTTCAAAGGCTTCCTCATTGACTCTCCATAAACACAACAGTTAGTGCCGCACAGAGGGGTTTACTGTTCGTATTCAGCTCAGACCACCTGAAAATCACTACCCTGTGTCTGACGACCCGCCCACTGAGGTGAAACCGTTAACATTTCACATCACTGACGCGCACTGACCGCAGTGAGTAAAGTGAATGAACTCATTAGGGCTGATTAATTCATGCACAAATCCTCTCAATCAGGACTTCACTGTGTTATGTGTTATTATGGGGGTTTGGTACGATGTCAACGTGTAAGTCAGGACTCCCAGAGTGCTGCAGTACAGTCAGGACACGCGGAGTGCTCCAGTGCATACAGGACACGCGGAGCGCTCCAGTGCAGACAGGACACGCGGAGTGCTCCAGTGCAGTCAGGACACGTGGAGTGCTCCAGTGCAGACAGGACACGCGGAGTTCTCCAGTGCAGTCAGGACACACTGAGTGCTGCAGTACAGTCAGGACACGCGGAGCGCTCCAGTGCATACAGGACACGCGGAGCGCTCCAGTGCAGTCAGGACACGCGGAGTGCTCCAGTGCAGACAGGACACGCGGAGTTCTCCAGTGCAGACAGGACACACTGAGTGCTGCAGTACAGTCAGGACACGCGGAGTGCTGCAGTACAGACAGGACACGCGGAGTGCTCAAGTGCAGTCAGGACACACTGAGTGCTCCAGTGCAGGCAGGACACGTGGAGTGCTGCAGTACAGTCAGGACACGCGGAGTTCTCCAGTGCAGTCAGGACAGGCGGAGTGCTCCAGTGCAGACAGGACAGGCGGAGTGCTCCAGCGCAGTCAGGACACACTGAGTGCTCCAGTGCAGACAGGACACGCAGAGTGCTCCAGTGCAGACAGGACACACTGAGTGCTCCGGTGCAGCCAGGACACACTGAGTGCTCCAGTGCAGACAGGACACGCGGAGTGCTCCAGTGCAGACAGGACACGCGGAGTGCTCCAGTGCAGACAGGACACGCGGAGTGCTCCAGTGCAGACAGGACACACTGAGTGCTCCAGTGCAGACAGGACACGCGGAGTGCTCCAGTGCAGACAGGACACACTGAGTGCTCCAGTGCAGACAGGACACGCGGAGTGCTCCAGTGCAGACAGGACACGCGGAGTGCTCCAGTGCAGACAGGACAGGCGGAGTGCTCCAGTGCAGACAGGACAGGCGGAGTGCTCCAGTGCAGACAGGACACGCGGAGTGCTCCAGTGCTGACAGGACACGCGGAGTGCTCCAGTGCAGACAGGACACGCGGAGTTCTCCAGTGCAGACAGGACACACGGAGTGCTCCAGTGCAGACAGGACACGCGGAGTGCTCCAGTGCAGGCAGGACACGCGGAGTGCTCCAGTGCAGACAGGACACGCAGAGTGCTGCAGTACAGTCAGGACACGCGGAGTTCTCCAGTGCAGTCAGGACAGGCGGAGTGCTCCAGTGCAGACAGGACAGGCGGAGTGCTCCAGTGCAGACAGGACACGCGGAGTGCTCCGGTGCAGACAGGACACACTGAGTGCTCCGGTGCAGACAGGACACGCGGAGTGCTCCGGTGCAGCCAGGACACACTGAGTGCTCCGGTGCAGACAGGACACGCGGAGTGCTCCAGTGCAGACAGGACACGCGGAGTGCTCCGGTGCAGACAGGACACGCGGAGTGCTCCAGTGCAGACAGGACACGCGGAGTGCTCCAGTGCAGACAGGACACACTGAGTGCTCCAGTGCAGACAGGACACGCGGAGTGCTCCAGTGCAGACAGGACACGCAGAGTGCTCCAGTGCAGACAGGACACGCGGAGTGCTCCAGTGCAGACAGAACACGCGGAGTGCTCCAGTGCAGACAGAACACGCGGAGTGCTCCAGTGCAGACAGAACACGCGGAGTGCTCCAGTGCAGACAGGACACACTGAGTGCTCCAGTGCAGACAGGACAGGCGGAGTTCTCCAGTGCAGACAGGACACACTGAGTGCTGCAGTACAGTCAGGACACGCGGAGCGCTCCAGTGCATACAGGACACGCGGAGCGCTCCAGTGCAGTCAGGACACGCGGAGTGCTCCAGTGCAGACAGGACACGCGGAGTTCTCCAGTGCAGACAGGACACACTGAGTGCTGCAGTACAGTCAGGACACGCGGAGTGCTGCAGTACAGACAGGACACGCGGAGTGCTCAAGTGCAGTCAGGACACACTGAGTGCTCCAGTGCAGGCAGGACACGTGGAGTGCTGCAGTACAGTCAGGACACGCGGAGTTCTCCAGTGCAGTCAGGACAGGCGGAGTGCTCCAGTGCAGACAGGACACACGGAGTGCTCCATTGCAGTCAGGACACACTGAGTGCTCCAGTGCAGACAGGACACACGGAGCGCTCCAGTGCAGACAGGACACATTGAGCGCTCCAGTGCAGTCACGACACACTGAGTGCTCCAGTGCAGACAGGACACACTGAGCGCTCCAGTGCAGACAGGACACGCGGAGCGCTCCAGTGCAGGCAGGACACACTGAGTGCTCCAGTGCAGACAGGTCACACTGAGTGCTCCAGTGCAGACAGGACACGCGGAGCGCTCCAGTGCAGTCAGGGCACACTGAGTGCTCCAGTGCAGTCAGGACACGCGGAGTGCTCCAGTGCAGTCAGGATACGCGGAGTGCCCCAGTGCAGTCAGGACACGCGGAGCGCTCCAGTGCAGTCAGGACACGCGGAGCGCTCCAGTGCAGTCAGGACACACGGAGTGCTCCAGTGCAGTCAGGACACGCGGAGTGCTCCAGTGCAGACAGGACACGCGGAGTTCTCCAGTGCAGACAGGACACACGGAGTGCTCCAGTGCAGACAGGACACGCGGAGTGCTCCAGTGCAGGCAGGACACGCGGAGTGCTCCAGTGCAGACAGGACACCCAGAGTGCTGCAGTACAGGCAGGACACGCGGAGTTCTCCAGTGCAGTCAGGACAGGCGGAGTGCTCCAGTGCAGACAGGACAGGCGGAGTGCTCCAGTGCAGACAGGACACGCGGAGTGCTCCGGTGCAGACAGGACACACTGAGTGCTCCGGTGCAGACAGGACACGCGGAGTGCTCCGGTGCAGCCAGGACACACTGAGTGCTCCGGTGCAGACAGGACACGCGGAGTGCTCCAGTGCAGACAGGACACGCGGAGTGCTCCGGTGCAGACAGGACACGCGGAGTGCTCCAGTGCAGACAGGACACGCGGAGTGCTCCAGTGCAGACAGGACACACTGAGTGCTCCAGTGCAGACAGGACACGCGGAGTGCTCCAGTGCAGACAGGACACGCGGAGTGCTCCAGTGCAGACAGGACACGCGGAGTGCTCCAGTGCAGACAGAACACGCGGAGTGCTCCAGTGCAGACAGAACACGCGGAGTGCTCCAGTGCAGACAGAACACGCGGAGTGCTCCAGTGCAGACAGGACACACTGAGTGCTCCAGTGCAGACAGGACAGGCGGAGTGCTCCAGTGCAGACAGGACACGCGGAGTGCTCCAGTGCAGACAGGACACGCGGAGTGCTCCAGTGCAGACAGGACACGCGGAGTGCTCCAGTGCAGACAGGACACACTGAGTGCTCCAGTGCAGACAGGACAGGCGGAGTGCTCCAGTGCAGACAGGACATGCGGAGTGCTCCAGTGCAGACAGGACACGTGGAGTGCTCCAGTGCAGGCAGGACACGTGGAGTGCTGCAGTGCAGACAGGACACGCTGAGTGCTCCAGTGCAGACAGGACACGCTGAGTGCTCCAGTGCAGACAGGACACGCTGAGTGCTCCAGTGCAGACAGGACACGCTGAGTGCTCCAGTGCAGACAGGACAGGCGGAGTGCTCCAGTGCAGACAGGACACGCGGAGTGCCTTAGTGCAGGCAGGATACGCGGAGTGCTCCAGTGCAGACAGGACACGCGGAGTGCTCCAGTGCAGACAGGACACGCGGAGTGCTCCAGTGCAGACAGGACATGCGGAGTGCTCCAGTGCAGACAGGACACACTGAGTGCTCCAGTGCAGACAGGACACGCGGAGTGCTCCAGTGCAGACAGGACACGCGGAGTGCTCCAGTGCAGACAGGACACACTGAGTGCTCCAGTGCAGACAGGACACGCGGAGTGCTCTAGTGCAGACAGGACACGCGGAGTTCTCCAGTGCAGACAGGACACACTGAGTGCTCCAGTGCAGGCAGGACACGCGGAGTGCTCCAGTGCAGACAGGACACGCGGAGTTCTCCAGTGCAGACAGGACACACTGAGTGCTCCAGTGCAGGCAGGACACGCGGAGTGCTCCAGTGCAGGCAGGACACGCGGAGTGCTCCAGTGCAGGCAGGACACGTGGAGTGCTCCAGTGCAGGCAGGACACGCGGAGTGCTCCAGTGCAGACAGGACACGCGGAGTGCTCCAGTGCAGACAGGACACGCGGAGTGCTCCAGTGCAGACAGGACACGCGGAGTGCTCCAGTGCAGGCAGGACACGCGGAGTGCTCCAGTGCAGGCAGGACACGCGGAGTGCTGCAGTGCAGGCAGGACACACTGAGTGCTCCAGTGCAGACAGGACACGCGGAGTGCTCCAGTGCAGACAGGACACGCGGAGTTCTCCAGTGCAGACAGGACACACTGAGTGCTCCAGTGCAGGCAGGACACGTGGAGTGCTCCAGTGCAGGCAGGACACGTGGAGTGCTCCAGTGCAGGCAGGACACGTGGAGTGCTCCAGTGCAGGCAGGACACGCGGAGTGCTCCAGTGCAGACAGGACACGCGGAGTGCTCCAGTGCAGACAGGACACGCGGAGTGCTCCAGTGCAGACAGGACACGCGGAGTGCTCCAGTGCAGACAGGACACGCTGAGTGCTCCAGTGCAGACAGGACACACTGAGTGCTCCAGTGCAGTCAGGACACGCGGAGTGCTCCAGTGCAGTCAGGACACGCGGAGTGCTCCAGTGCAGTCAGGACACGCGGAGTGCTCCAGTGCAGTCAGGACACGCGGAGTGCTCCAGTGCAGTCAGGACACGCGGAGTGCTCCAGTGCAGTCAGGACACGCGGAGTGCTCCAGTGCAGTCAGGACACACTGAGTGCTTCAGTGCAGACAGGACACATTGAGTGCTCCAGTGCAGACAGGACACACTGAGTGCTCCAGTGCAGACAGGACACACTGAGTGCTCCAGTGCAGACAGGACACGCGGAGTGCTCCAGTGCAGGCAGGACACGCGGAGTGCTGCAGTGCAGGCAGGACACACGGAGTGCTCCAGTGCAGTCAGGACAAGCGGAGTGCTCCAGTGCAGTCAGGACACACTGACTGCTCCAGTGCAGACAGGACAGGCGGAGTGCTCCAGTGCAGACAGGACACACTGAGTGCTCCAGTGCAGACAGGACACACTGAGTGCTCCAATGCAGACAGGACACACTGAGTGCTGCAGTGCAGACAGGACACGCGGAGCGCTCCAGTGCAGACACCCGTGCAGTTCCCAAACCAGAGTATTCATCTCGGACGTAGATACCGAATCGCGGTCAGCTGTGGTAGTGGGACTGGCAGGGTTCGAATGCTGAGCGGAAAGAATGCGGTACCGAGTCAGGTTCGGTGGACGTGTCAGACCAGGGAGATCAGGAATTAACTGGGAGATAGAACTCCGGGAAACGGATGAAACACTAAGCGGACGGAAAAACAGCAGCATCAGACAACAGGAAACATAGGAATCACCCAGCAGACTAAAGGAAAAGGGGAATATATATATATACAAACACACAGGCGAAGCAAATGCATGAACACAGCAGGTGGGGACAAACACTGCGATGCCGGGTGCGAAGCGAGACGGCATGAGGAAGACCTAACAGAATGATGAGGTGCAGTTAAGGGGCACTAGACAAACAGAGTGGGAGCAAAACACAGACACGTGGGAGGGGACATTGTGGAAACATTTTTTATTGATTAATTTAATTATTATTAATTGCTTATCCTTGCTTGCTCAAATTCTGTTTTAGTTCACAACTTCATAGGCCTAGAGTGTGTGTGTGCTTGCATATTTCTGATTTAGCAGGGGCCTGCATAACTCTACTGGTGTGTCATGACATGTAGCCTATCTAAAGTCATGACAACTTGAACGTCTGTACCAAGGGCAAGATGTTTAAGTTTATGTGTTCATAGAAAGCTCTGGAATCCATAACAAGATAAGCTGGAGCCAGAGCTGAGAGAGAAGGCAGGTGCTCTCCTCCCTGGCAAGATGTGTGTGTGTATCCCTAGACAACTTGACGTGGTTATGTACCAACTTGACTCAGTTGCGTGTGACGCAAGGCTTGCGTGATGTGTAAATCAGCACGGGGGGAGGAGAACCCCATGGAGTATTCCTACAAATACTAGAGAACTTTCTAATTGTGTATCCTCCACTTTGACCTGAGCTTCTGTATGTGGGGATCCTTTTTTGCAAAAGAGTAAACGGACTTTGGCTTGGATATTAACTTCTCTGCCTCCAACTGGTTTTTTTTCCCTGAGTCGTCTTGAGTTTTCTCTTGTGAAAGTAATACTTGGAATGTAAAATCAAAATTCCTTTAACAGACATGAACAGGAAGTGCAAATCACCCGGAAACATGAAAACAAGACTTGGAAGGGAAAACACGTTACGACATCCTTGCATTTTAGCGCAGACACCTGGATTGAGGATGGATGAAAATAATCACAGCTGCTGTCGCCGCCCCCGTGTTCGTTCCTGCAGGGGCAGTCGGCTCTATAGCGAAGTTTGAGTTGTTTGAAACTCCACTGCCCCTCATGCCCAGACATGAGTGAGATCGGCTGAACGGTGAGCTCCGAAGCACATACCAGGAATCAGGGCTGCGCTCGGCTCACTGTGCTGAGGAGAACACAGGCGTCTCATCGGACCGTCTCCCTGTCGTTCCACTGGAAAATAGAGGCAGGACCGCACTGTGGTATCATATTGTTAAATTAGGTATTTGTTCAAAAAATGCTTCAACCTGGAGCCCCCTATCCCAGCATGTGGCCTCGTTCGCCACTGCAGATACTGTCGTGTTTGCGGACCTTGATCAACCCGGAAATCTGTGCTATTAAATACAACACTTCTGCTTCTTATCAAGGACTGGAATAACTGTTCATTGGGAGTGTCATTTATCTCACACACTTAATGTGCAGCTCTTGCTTAATTAAGAGGAGTCCTGCCTGAGAGCGCAACATGTCTGACAGAGGTAAAACAAGGGGTTTAGAGTTTTGATTCAGTGCCACATTTATTGAGGGTTTGAAGTGTTGGTTTCCTGATGTTGTCCCCCTCCTAAGCGCACTGGGTTCCTTTCTTCAGAATTTGTCTCAGTTGTCAGCAGAGAGCTTCAGAATGAATGTCAACATCCTGATGAACGTTCCTCTGATGCGCTCCTGATGAATCCTTACCCTTAAAGTGCTTGTGTGTGTGTGTGTGTGTGGTTGTAAGAGAGTGTAGTTAGCGGATGCTCACAGTTCAGTATTGGGCTTGAGAACTATGCTAATTGCTTTGTATTTACCAAGCGGCTCGGCGCCGAGTTGCACAGATGGACCTCGATCTCGATGTGGGGAGCCTCTCTCTGTGTTATTTGTCATGTGGTCAGCTGTACAGTTGGAGCTCATGGTCCGTCGGGCTGTGAGTACAGCTCCACAGGACAGCTGCCTCTCCGACTCGAGCGATTCCCCCAGGGGAAAGGCGATATCCTCTCTGCTTTCCTTCTGAAGCACTTCGGACAGAAGGTGGCCTTTCTTCGCTAACAGGTGGTCGCCCAGTGGTGCCACAGTCTCCCCCATTTGCTGGTTCTATATTACAGGTAATTGGTATTGATGAAAAGACTTACTCAAGGATTGAAGATTCTCTTCCGCTGTAGCCATTTGTGGAACCAGGGTTTACCGCAGACGCAGCGGATCGTCTCCCGTCAGTGTTCAGGAGGCACCTGATCCTCCTTCACTAGGATGTTCATTCCAGTCTGAAGTCCCTCATTTAGCAGGTGCTTGTTGATCTCCTGGATCCGCATCTATCTGTGGCCCTCTCATATTTCATGTAGCATCTGCATTTATGCATGATGCAATAAGCCATATTGTAATCGTGCCTAATTTTGAGGTTATGATATGCTTACCGTATGAAGTAGACTTGATGTTATCTTGTTTATCCTTTGAAGAGTATTACGCCTCTTTTAACTTGTGTTGCGTTGTTCATATGACCTTTGATCTGCATATACCTCAAATTGGTTTGAACGAAAGCCTCTGCCTAATGAACCGGTTGTGATGTGGCTTATATCGGGGCGTCAGTAGAGTAGTCGTGGGGACTGTTCTTGTCCCGTCTCCATGCGGTTTGTTATTCTGAGGTTGGATTCAACATCAGTCGCGGTCTGCAGTTTAGTTTTGCGCTGTTTTACTGGGGGCCTCTTACTGTTGGAATATATTAAGCAAAGGGCATCTGTGGCCTTTCCTGTGTGTTTAGCTCGGCCCGGGAGACCGTTAGCAAGAGGCGTATTTATACTCTGCAGCAGCTGTGGAGCCCTGATGCCCTGCAAATATTTGCATCAGCGTCTGGGGCCTGTATCGCGGAGCGCGGTCACTGAGTGAAACTTCAGCTCATGTTCCAAACTGAAGAACTTTGTGGGTTTAACAGCAAACGAGTACTTAAAAAAAGGGATTTGATGGAGAAGCACATCATGACCTTTGCCCTCTTTATAATGTTAATATCGAGAGGAGTGGACAGAGCCTCTAATGGCCTGAAGCGCTCAGTTGTTGGTCAGACCAAATATCAGAATGGTTAAGAGATGTGGTTCATGTGACTGTAATGTTGGAGTTATTTTTGGTGGTAGGCGGGCTGGTTCAGTATCTGAGGAAGTGATGATTTCCTGGGATTCACACACACAAAGGTCATCCATCCCTGTTCATGGAGATCTGTCGTCCAGCTGGTTTTCAGGAGGCAGAACCCCAGCGAATCATTCCTCACTCACACGCTTCAGATCCTGCTCAGCGGCTGATTGGTTGAGTCAAGTGTGCCGGCTTAGGGTTGCGATGAAATCCTGCTTTATCCAGTATCTTCTGACTGGTGACCAGCACCGCTCTAAAGTGTACAAGAACTGGTGCAAAGGAAATGATGAAAATCCCTGAGTGGCAGTTGCGTGGGCGGAAATGTGTTTTAATGATAGTGGTCTGCGCAGAATGGCTAGACTTGTCTAAGCTAACAGTTACTCAGATTACTGAGCAGTACAGTGTAGAACAGGTCAGTGAGGTCAGTGTTCTGCCCTGGGCTCCGCAGTCACCGGATTTGGGTTTGGTGGCGCACCTGTGCGGTGTGCAGGAGTTAGAGATCTGCAGCACGAATGTTCAGTTGATAAATCTGCAGCAGCTGGTGATGCAATCATGTCAACAAGGATCAGAGTCTGTAGCGGATGGTTTTCCAGCTTTTTTGTTGAATCCATGACTACAAGAATTCAGGCTCTCTGTGAGATGGTGGGAGGAGAAGGGGGGAGGGGGGGGGGGGGGGGTTGGTCCTTTGCTTTATGTGAAAGGCATATAGTGACCTGTATGCAGCATGTATTGTATATATTGCCATGTGCTGCACTCATTGAGTTATGATTAAAGAACAATAACGCTGCACCCTGGTCTCTCTGCATCTTTTTTTCTTGCAGATTTTAGGTAAGAACTCTAACTGAAAATCACTTAACTTCAGTGGCTGTATCCTCAACGGTAAAAAAAATAAATAAAAGAAATCGCATAACTCCACATGCAAAAGGGCTGATTGCTTTTCATCTGGCACCATTTCCTGTTGTCTCTGCAGGGGACCTGAGAACGTCCACTAATTACTCATCTTTATCTACCTTTCCTCTGTCACACTTGTCTTTTACCACAACAGATGCAACCAAATGATGTTTGTGGTTGAGGACAGTATTAATTTCAGCAAGCTAAGAATTGCCCATTTTATTATTGTAATTATAGCCTGGAGAAATCTGCATTGGTGGTTTCTATGGTAACTCTCCCACAGATGACACACTCGCACTGGTGCATCGCCACTTAGGAAGAAACCAGCAGTGATTCAGTGTCGGTCATGAGTCAGAGTGCGTTTGCGCAGGCTCAGCCTTATCCGACAGGCAGCTGCTGGAGTTCAGTTCTGTCCGTGTCTCTCGTTAGCCTGGTCTGGCCCTGCAGCCCTGCTGTGGTCTGTGTAAAATAGTCTCCAAACCCCATTGTACAAATATAGACCCGCCTTCTGTAAAGTTCAAAATTTAATTGCTAAATAATTCTGCAGTTGAAGACCTGTGTGCAAGGAGAACCTTAAATCACTAAATAACACTGTTCTGATTTTGGGGGTCAAAGTTTTCAAAACATGTTTCATTATATATATTGAATTTCCAAATGTCTTGCTTCCCTGGCATAATTTTCCACAGTCTCTTTGGCACAAATACTGTTATTAAGCCTTAAATAGGCTCATACACAACAGGAAAAATTGGCATTTTTTGTATTAAGCATACGAACACTGCCCCGCCTAAGCGCGTGTTGTGGATCCTCTTTGGTTTGGAGAGATTCTTGAGTGAAATTCGACGGCTCGCAAAATTCAAGTCACTTTCTTCAGCCGCGCTGAGCTTTAGCAGTTACCCACAGAGAGTACACCGTATTTCTGAGTGTTGCTCATTGGCGTCCTCTTTGCCGAATGCTGCTGCATTGCTGTTGTGAGACATGTTCGCCTTTTACTGCTTACAGTAATGGCCAGAGATGACCGCTTTCAAACAACCGTCTCACAGTTTGCGCAAACAAAATGGATTCTTAAAAAACAACAAACGTATACAATGAGTCCTGCCTTATGTAAGTGACTTGTTTTTGTCAGCACAGAGATGGCTACGATAATCCACAAAATAAACAAGCAATTTCCACCAGCGCCAAACATGAACAAAATTGGCCAAATTTTTTTTGGTTTTAGCAGTGTCATTGCCCACTGTTTGTGTTCCTTCAAAACAGGGGTCCTCAATCTTTCCCAGAAAGGGCCGGTGTGGGTGCAGGCTTTCATTCTAACCCAGCAGTCACACACCTGACATCACTAATTAACCCTTGGAGTCTTTGCTGAAGACCCTGATTAGTAGAGACAGATGTGCAACGGCTTGGTTAGATTGAAAGCCTGCACCCACACTGGCCCTTTCTGGGAAAGATTGAGGACCCCTGCTTTAAAACTTTAATCCAGGGGTCCCCAATCTTTCCCAGAAAGAGCCGGTGTGGGTGCAGGCTTTCATTGCAGCTAAGCTGCTACACACCTGATGCTACTAATCAAGCTCATTAGTAAGGAGTCCAGGGGTTGATTAGTAGTATCAGGTGTGTAATTGCTTGGTAGCAATGAAAGTCTTCACCCACACCGGCCCTTTCTGGGAAAGATTGGGGACCCCTGCGTTAATCTCTTCTGAATGTTGTTCTCCTTTAACCTGTAGACATGAGTCTACTTTCTCTCTTTGCATATTTAATACTCTCATGGGTACTGCATAAGAAGTCATTTGATATTAATCATCCCATAATTCCACTGGAGTAGCCAATTCTGTTCCGGTGAGCTTGTATCAAATTCCAAAAAGAACTTACAAATTTTCAACCAGACAAAATCTGTGAGCATCTTGTACTGCCCTCATATTGCAGGGTGGGGTGCGGATGTTTTCTCCACAAATCTGCAACATTCTGTGAAGTTTAAAGGCCCCTGTAACTGCGTATTTGCTTCCAGCATTTTGCCCAGAGGGAAATCACTGTTGATCTCTGCATGGCATTAGTACCAGGTACAGAATAATGGAGATAATGATTGTGATTGGTCGGCAGGCTTTGAGCTTCTGTGCATGTTACTGATGTCATAAAGATATGCAGCAGAGATTATGAAGTAGACTCTCCAGAATGGGTGCAGTTTCTTCGTAAAATGTGATAAGAGTTTGGTGAGTGATATTGAGCCCTATGTGGGAGTATCGTGCTCGTTTGATGTCAGAGGCAGAATTTTCATTGGTGGATTTGACGTCACATCCATGTTCAGTTTTCCTCTCGTCACTCTCAGTATATTGAGTCAACCAGGAAAACTTGTTTTATCAGCATCTCAGCGACTCACTAAGCTGTATTTATTGTGGCTTTACTGTCCGTCTGGACTGCGACTGGATTTGACAGAATAAACAAACTATGACAACTTAACAACTCCATCCACCCATCCCTCCATTATCTAAACCGCTTCTTCCGCACTGGGGTCACAGGGGGCACTGGAGCCTATCCCAGCTGACTCCGGGCGAAAGGCAGGGCCCCACCCTGTACAGCTCACCCATCCATCACAACTTTACCACTGCAACTGTCAACTGCCCAAAACACACATATGACTTATCAACATATAATTCTCAGTTAAATGAATGAGTAACTTGTTATCAGTGTTTCTGACGCAAAGGACTGTTGGCTTTAGACAGTTTTCCGGCAGTATGTGCAGGACAGTGCCAGTTGGACTCTTTATTACATATTTGTGTTATGAATCGCAACCTTTGATTAATTGATAAGATTTGGCAGTCAGTGGCTGTCAGGGGAAACGTGTTCCTGAAGCCAAGAGGCCAAACAAAGAACTAGAATCCCTCCCCTCCCGCTGCCGCCTTCGGCTGTTTCTCCCAGAATTACATTCAGTTGGTTCACCAATTTGTCACAGTTACATTCATGGGGATTATCGAAACCAGTCCTTCCCCTCAGTGTGATAATCTGTGTGTAGAATAAATAAATAAACTTCAGGGCATGGTCTTCTATGAAATTGAAAGGTCTTCTGAAATAAAGACCAAGGTGCGATGCAGTTAAACTGTAAATACATTTTCGAAAGAAAATGCCTGTGCTGGTAATGAGTTGAAAGAATACTGTGGATAGTCTAATCTAGTTTGACGAGTTTGAAAATCAAAGATGTAAATGTACTGCTAAAGCTTGCAATGGATTAAAAGGAGGACTAAAATGACTAAAATGACTAAAATGGAGAATGAAAAAATAAATGTCTTTCGACATAACTAATTAGGACCACAAGTTTGTGACATTTTTTATTTATTGCTAAAAACAGGGAAAGGAGCGCTGTCAGTAAATTTCACCAAGCGCGTGCTCTTAGCTCTCGCCATCTATGGAAACCTGCGGCCCAGCGTCTCTCTCAAACATTAACGAGGCTTTCGCTGGCAGCTCCCGTTGTGCTTCTTGTGCAGATTTCCAGTAAATGATGTCGCACGAACTTATGAAAACGGTACAATCCTGTGGTGCACATTTTAAAATCATATTGCCTCAGAGAAATTAGTTTCGCTGTGTCCGGTAGCCATGGGTGGATCGAAGCTAATTCACAACTATCGTGTACACATCTGCTGCTGAGGCTGAAGATATTTATCATTAATACTTGTGTTGAATGGCTATTGTTCTGACATCTACAGCCATGAGAGGGATCACTGCGCTCGACGCGTACGCACATATCCACTGAACCAAAGAGCCATTTAATTTTCCTCAGGCCTCTTCATGCTACTGGAGAGAGTTAACACTTTATCACTGGCGAGGTTTATCGATGGCTGCTGCCCTGTGGTCAGACCTGGGAGAAGGTAATGGCACGTGAAGAATTTGGCGGATTAAAGTCTGCCACAGACTCAACAGCTCAACACTGAGTGTGTCCCACCACTGCGGACCTGTGATTTATGGCCTGTGGTTGGTATTGCTGAAGCTCTTACCTGCAACCGGAGGGACTGGTTTACGAAATTGGAGAACATCTCTGAAAGTCACCCAGGAGCCCTGGAGAGCATTGTGTGTGTGAGAGCTGCTTCAGATGGTCCTTTTCCAAGGTCCTGCTTCAGGTGTCCTTGGACCATGTTGGCTGAGACCTTTGTGCCAGACGGCAACAAGGACTCTTTTCTTTGTGTCAGTTGGCGTCTAATTTAGATACAGAAAACCAAATGTTAAACAGCTTGACCGACCACCTTAATTGATCACTGAAGCGTTGAATTACATTGAAAAGCAGCGGACCCTGCATCTCTCTCGGTCACGGGTTCGACAGCCGCATTCTGGACGTTGACGGATGCCGTTGACATTTGCGCGTTTGAAGCACTGAGTCAGCGGATTGTTTTTGCTGTGGGAGAGGAACAGGGGGGTCCGAGAACTAACGGCTTTGTCAGCGGTGGGCCAGATGCTCGGTCGTGCGTGCAGCGATGCTCACAAACAAGGGGAGCCAGTAAACACCCAGCTCCATCAGTGCACCAGAACCGGCGCCTGAGTCGAGGGGGCGAAACGGCACATTACCGAAATCACTGCCCCGCAGGTGTGCGGCTGCTCTGACGGGAAGTTCAGTTTCTTTAGAATTAGTACGATCTGAAACATCGAAGTGGTCATAGGATTTTGAAAAGTACACTGACATGATTGACATTTTAAAAATCTGATCTCAAATGTATTGTAAATTTGCAGGATATTGTCTTTTTCAGCAAATTTTTAACAAACGATTTGATTTGTCTTTTTGCTTTACCTTTCTCGTACACTGTGGGCTCTAACTGCAATTTTATTGCTTCATTTTAGATACGTAACTGTCTCTCACCTTGGTTATGTATTCTACTTCGTAATGTCATTTCCTTCTCATTTTAACTTGGATAACTTTAAATAATTAGTACTTAAGTAAGCATAGTCTCATAGTATGTTTCACATTTTTGTTTTTGCTGGCTTTCTTGACACTATAAATCCTGATCTGTTCAAACAAATCACTGCGCACGTGTTCTATATTCCCAGTCAATAATGGACGTAACTGACAATGAGCTCGTGGGTCAGTTGTCCATATAAAGCCTTCATTCTTGAGACAGGGACGCTGCTGCCTAAATCTGGGTTGGTGGGTTGACAAGGTGCATCGTCTGTTAATCCTGTGAATACAGGCTGTAATTGAATCTTGGAGCAACAGAAAGTGACATGCAAAGGAAAGTTTTGACAATATATTTCAGTCGCTTGTTCATGGTTTATAGTTGACAGTAGTTAGCGATATTTCCTTAGAAACGGGTCATTACCGCTCGAACAGTGAGTCTGTGCCCTAGGGGACCCTCTAACACTGAGCGAGTCGCACTCCACTTCTCTCCACACCGGTGTGTGTTATCGGGCGTTTCCCAGGTCACGGCGATGGCGATGGATTTGAGGGTTGCAGGATGGCGAACACGTCCTGTTCTGGGATTGGCACACCCCACTGATTTAAACGCTTGGACAGCAGGATGCGGAGCGCTGGCTGTGATGCTGTATTAATGGGGCTGTAGCTGGTGTTTGCAGAAGGCTTTGTGATGAGGACAAAAATGTACCATTACATAATTGGTAAATAATTACTGTAATATTTATAGGACTTGGATTGTAAGTATTTTCAGTTATGCGTTGCTCATTATGATTCTTTATTTTTATTATACCTCCTACACACACAAAAAACGGGAGGAGAACTGTTTTCCAGTTTTTCATTGGTTCATGAGTCCTTCACACCGTCAGTCACGCAGATCTTGTCTGGGGGGGGGGATTTTCACTCAATCAAGTTACTGCCCACAGAGGGGAGCTGAACTGATTAGGTGCTGGAAGTCATCGGTCCGAAGGTCTGGGACACACAAGTTCTGTTGTATGTGGGGCGTGAGATCAGCTTTTCGGGTGTATGAAGCTACAGCAGGTGGCGCCGTAGCAGTCAGCGCTTTGTGTTGTGTTGTATGCGGTTCGGCCCTCAGTGGCTGGAGCAGCGGTGCTACATTACCCTTCAGCCAGCCGAGCTCCTCTGGTGTTTCCTCTGGTGTTTTCACCGTGAAAATGTGAAAATAATAATTGTCTTGCAGAGTAATAAAAATGCCACTGCCCATTGCAAGGATATTTTCAGTCTCTTTTGCCTCCGTATCGGCCGTCCATCTGCCCGCTCTTTTCCCCATACGCCGTTTCACACTGACTCTGGGTGGCTTCATTTCTGATAAATGATGCTCACCGGTTCTGTCACACAAAACCTGAAGATCTGGGCATAGAATTTATTTTGATGGTTCCTGCTAATATAGTAACAGCATCTAAACGAGTGGTGCCAGGCTCAACAAACCCCGCCCCTCGCACATTTGAACTTTGACCTACTCTTCCTAAATTCAATAGGCATCCATTCTGCGTCAGTGGCGAATCCCTAAACCCAATTTTGGGTGAATCTGGCCATTAGTTTTGCTGCTAAAGTGTTAACAAACAAACAAACCGAACCAGAAACCGTACCCTCGCCCTTCCGGGAGGGGGGGAATCATAAGCACTTAATGCAGGTGATTGTAAGGTAATGGCACATTGTATGTAGATTTATGAAAATGTGCTCTGATGTGTTGTCAGATTTTAAAGGTGTTTCTATAAAAAAGGAAAAAAAAAAAAAGAAAAAATTGTTTCAAAAAAATGAGTAAATGTTGGAGCTGCAGGGAACAAATGTGAAATGTTGTACCTAACAATTTGGTGATATGAAATGTCGGCAGATACACTGAAAATTCAGTTTTCCAAGTTATGTTCTGCGCTTAAAAAGTTTTGACGTTTTTGTTACATACTGAAAAATAACTTCTATTGCCAAAATATGAACCTAAAATTGTCCAGATTTTAATACAAACCAAATATTATAATTCAAGGTTAGCTCTGAACAGCAATCAGCTCAGAGATTAAACTTTAGGAGCAAATCCTGCATCAACATTTGTTGAGAAGTGACCCCCAACAGCACTAAAGTCAAGTGGAAATTGGTTTCGATAAAGAGAGATTCTGGGATTAAAAATCCATGGCCATGGGGTTTGGTCGGAAAACACCAATATGCCATAACAGTCACCTGACAAAAAGAAATGAAAATTAAATTTGGAGCTGTACCATCAATCATAGTAACTTAGCTGCCACATGTACCTGGGTTGGTGTCCTTTATGGGAAAACTGAAGTACAAGTGATGAGTGATATGAATTTCTAAATATTTCTGTGAACCTGATGGAAGCACTGCTGCGTTTAATGTGATCGCCTCACTTTAGTCATGATTGGACATTTCTATATGAGACACTGACTCTGAAATTTCTCCACCTCTGCCAGTGATTGTACATATGGCGAGACATAAGACTTGTACATTTTTTTTGACCATCAGACGGTGTTTGTATGATGTGATATACGCCTGATTGCATGAAATCCTATCATAATATGAAAAGATTCTCTGGATGGACATGCCTCCAGACCTCCAGTAACGTTTGTCCAAATCCTGTTCGCATCGCGGATAATCGAAAAGAACAAATCTACCTTTATTTTGTCCTCCAGTATGTTAGCCTTCCCCAGAAACCTTGTAATGAATGGTTACCATGGATACTTTCCCACGCTTTCGTGCAAAAATAAATCTGACTTCCCTCCAGGTTTTTTTAAGTCCTTTTCTCACTTTCATGCCTGGTCTAGCATTCTGTTCCTCGTCTTCAGTCATTGTGTGTGTTTGTGTTTGAGTGTGAGCGGTCTGTGCATGTGTCTGTAGGTGTCTGTGTGTGCACAAACAGTGAGCACCAGCTGTGTACCCAAAGCGTACGGTCTGTGACACTCTGTCCCTTTCTGCCTTCCAGAGTGACTGACTGACTGGTATATAGCTTCCGGGTAAAACGCACATGCGTAGGACAATACCCGATCTTTTATCTCTTCATGTCTGTTTTGGAATTTGATTTAGAGTAAACAAAGTCCAAAGCAGAAACAAACCAAATTGAAATCTTTGTTTTCAGAAGCGCCACCCAACTGCTAACATTCAGCACGCGCAATTAAGCACAGTTCATGACAAAGCCTTTTAAGTGGGAGATTAATGTGAAATGTGAGCTAAAATCATCTGGCAAATCTATGGAGAAAATTCCACTTGGGTTTGGTGGTACACAAGCGCATATCCTTCGTTTGCCCATGCGTATTCGCACATTGCCAATTGGCAAACTAAAAAGCTAAAGTAAGCAAGCAGGTTATTCAGGAACAGGCTCTTCTATTGCTGTAGAGGTATTTTAATAATGTAGTATTCAATATTCATAGACCATACATATCTCATCATCCCGAACTGCAGTACTGTAAACATCACTTTTCTTGCTCTGTGTTTGATGTTACTGGTAGCGCTGAATGTCCTACATTATCCATTTGTCACACGATAGTTTGTCACAGTGCTATGTTTTCCAGGGCCAAAATACACAAAAATGGAATTGTCCTCTCTTTTTTAACTCATAGGATATAATATTGAGAATTTCCATTGCATATTGACTGCTTAACCAGAAACATCCCCTGTTTTCATTTTTAAAATCTGGTTATTTCAATTGCTAAAGAAATAGGATTAGGTAACGTACTTTGTGGATCATCAAGGGAGTGGAAAATGGCTAAATAAATAAATAAATAAATAAAGCTGAATGAGCCAACAGAGGGGGGTTATGATTTGTTCCCCACATTATGAAAAGAGTTCCAAAAAGTTTAAATGCCTGATCGGGCAAGAAAAGGATGGGTAACTCATTTTAATTTTACTTATACTGTATTAGCTAAATAATGCCGTGGGATTGGGTACATTTACATTTAGGGGGTCGTGAAGTAAGTGGGGAAATGGTGGTTGCCAATATTACACCCAGACAGGAAGCCACTCCGATCCGGTTCCACCTGCTGATTCAGGCCAGAACCACTGCATATCTGGCACCGGTAGCTGTGCGAGTATATGGGACTGTCATAAATATCAGAAAATGCTGTGTGTACATACCGTCATGGTCGGTGAGTTTATTACTTAATGGGAATGGCAAATACTTGGATTAGGAATAATAATGCTGAACGTTCTTGAATGCTTTTTGGTTTTTATTTTTAAGATGTCTAAGCGTACACTCTCTACTTTCCAATATTATGACTGAATTTACATCGCTGCAAGTGTCAGTACAGCTAGATGGTGCGCTATGGAGCAGGTGGCTATAATTGGGAGGATTTTATTGATGGAACCTGGGGTGCCAGCTCACTGAAATAAATGCCAATTGCTTCTCTTTTTCTGTTGGTTTGGGAACCAAGGCCTGTTGCCACTATCTGGCCTGGTTTAGGGAGAACAATCGCAGTTCAATCTTCTTTAACAGCTAGTTTTCTAGAAAAAAAAGAATAATTTAAGCTAAACAAGCAGATAAAATGCGATCAGGCTGGGAAGAATTCAAATTGTAGAACAAGGTAGTTCATTCGCTAAAATGATACTCTAAATGGGTAACTGAAAAAAAAGCATTGGGTAATGAGATACAACCCCAAATGCCCCTAACATCAGCCTAAGATTCATATTACTCCGCATCATGCACATTTTTTGCTTTTGTTTTTGTGCAAACATTTTGTGCAAACAACTGGACCCTGAATAATTGTGATTGTTTTTCACTACTTACGTGGTGTTGATTTATCAAGTAGTGATTATGTAACTATGTATTGAGCTTAGTCAGTTACCCATTGTGATTTGCTCGTTCACCAGTTTCCAAGTTTTTATTTTAACTAAGATGGGCCAAAGATGCTTGGCTATTAATTTAAACTGGTGCTAGCGACACGACTTAATATCTAACTTGTTTTGCAGAGCATACAGTTGAACTTACAGTAGCTAGCTATATAGTCCAGTCTCACATAGCTAATCTATCAAAGATGGAAATGATATGACCATAGCATGTTGCTGCAAAAATGTTTTTCAAAATATTTGTATTACTGAATGCCCCGTACAGTAACCGTGTCAATGGTAGAATCTATGTTTCTTGTGATAATCACCAGAAACGTATCTTTAGAAATTAATAGCCAGATATTGGGAGAATTTGAAAATGCTACTACTTTCAGTTGTGATGGTGACTTTATAAACTAGCAGGCATTGCTCATTGTGTGTCACACGGCCATGATGGTGATTGGTGTGTCTGCAGGACAGCAGAGAGTCCTGGTAAGCAGCCTTCTGGTGTGTCACGGCCTGCTACTCGTGGGGACAAACCTCGGGGTGACAGTGGCCCTGTCCGTTCCCCGACTGCAAGGCATCCCCAAAGTCACAGGTGGGTTCGCCTCACTGTGGAGCGGTTTGTGTTTCCAGATTGGTCTGGTGAAGGTTTGCTATCAGGAAACAAATTTTTGTGCATGCATTTTTTTTTATAAAAAAAAAAAAAATACTCTTAAATGATTTTTAAATTATTTCAGTTGGCTGGTCTCTATTATCGTTGGTGGAAAAAACTAACAACCTACTTACCCCATCTTGAAGTTCTATTCTGATCCATCAAGTCCTGACTGCAGTGGAAGTACAGCTGAGTGCTAACATCATATACTTTTGAAACTACAATTAAAAGCAAACTCCAAAAAAAGTGTTATTCTAACAAACTGCCTTTGCACAGAGCATAGAGGATGTTGGGGCCAATAATTTCAACACCTAAAAAACTGCAACAACTCTATATGCCTTTGCACTTATTACTGCACCGCAATATGCCTTCCGAAGTGTTTCATTGTCTAGTTGAGTGAGAGAATTGCCCTCCATACTTTTTGAATGAAGAGTTTGGCCTTTTATTTGAAAAGTGCCCAGTTTCTTCTTGGGTGGCGCAGTGACAACCTCCTAATACCATGTCCCGTTCACTGCATTGCTGATGTCTCCTATGAGTTCCCCGCGGGACACTCACAGCTGGCGTCAGATTTGGGCTGTAAGGGGCTAGTGGCGTAAGTGGCGGAGTAACCAGAAGACTGTAGATTGTCTGCAGTTTAAATTAGAGGTTAACTACTGTTTCTCATGCAGAAGGGCAACCTAGTAATGCAGTTTTGCGATCCAGATATTCAGGAAATTATTGGTCATTGCAGTATAGCAATGTCACAGGCCCCAGAACATTCCTGGTGCACTTTCCAGGTAAATTTAAAGCTGGATAAATAATTATCCAATTAAGAATGCAATAATTGAATAGTGTCCTTTGTTCATGAGGGCAAAACAAATATTCCTCAGTAACCCAATGTAACCCAATGAATTTTTCTCAGTGAATAAACATTTGGAATCAAAAATGACATTGCTGTTCAGTGTTGCATTTTTCATGAGTTTCTCAAACGTGATTTACATTCTTTTACTTTTTGAACAATGTGGTCTTTGTCACCATTTTTCTGTCATTATGTGCTTCACTGCTAAAATTGTTGTGGCTTTGTTTTGATCTTAGTGTCGCTGAAGCAGCTGAAATCTTTCATTGTGAACTTAAGGTGGGAATTTAGAGCTTGCAGCTGAAACGGCAAATTTCTCTTAGTTAAATATCAACACTGATCTGTATGGGCAAAAATGCAGCAACAGTAAAGCATTAATTTTTCTAGAAAGTTTCTTTTCCCTTGTACCGTAGTTGCTGTTCTGTATCAGGTTGGATTCAGTTTGAGGCCTCCTGTTCCTTCCCAAGTTCATGACACACTTCTAAAATAGCCGTCAATTAAAAAGGACCAGCCTGTGCTCTAATTCATTTTGTCACAAGACGTTGAGGCCTCAGCCATTTTTGTCTCAAACATAATTTGTGAATTTTTTTCAGTCTTTAAAAAATTAGTTCAACTTGTTAATGAGGGCTGATTTGGTTATTCTCATGTGTACCTTTATGTGGGTAAGAGAACGTTAACCCTTCTGCAGGTCTATAGCAGGCTTACCGATAGAGTGACATTATTCACTCTTGCTGAAGTCTTTATTGTAACTGCAGTTATGGTTGATAAACAGTTAATACAAATAATGTATGTTATTTCATTTTAAGTGGTACTCTTGTTACATTATTGTATTGAGTATAGTTCAGTTTAGTAAAAAAAAATAAAATTGCTGGGTGGTACTGTATTGTTCTGAGAAAATTGTGCATTAGGAGGGATAATTCATTCTGAGATCTGATGTTTTGAGCCCACAGGACTGTTTCAGCAATCCTCTCTGCTTCATGCTTCCTGTTTCATTCTTCATTCTGTGCGTCCATATGTGTGTACGTGTCTGTATGTGTGTATGTACATGTCTGTATGTGTATGAACATGTCTGTATGTGTGTTCATGTCTGTGTGCAGGTAGAGGCATGGTGTCCTTCCACGCTCATAACGGGCCGGTTCGATTCCTCATCATGGCGTCTGCCGTGTGTAATCGGCCCCCAGGGGACCCATCTGTTACCCACCCCACCAGCTCCTCCAACGATGACCAAGCCACCGATCCTGAACCCTCAGATCCAGCCCAGGCCATGGTCCAACCGCACAGGGACCGCGAGCGGGAGCGGGGCGTTTGGCTCGGCGAGTCGAGCGGCTGTCAGGCGTCTCTCTCCTCTTCCAATAACTCGCTGGTTCCCTCCCAGAGCTCTCTGGAGCACGGGCCGGAGGACGGAGGCATCTACGACCTGCTCAACGACCCGGCCCACTCACATTGGGGCCGCCGCACGGTCGAGAGGGTCACAGCTGGCTCCGTTCTGGCCATTTCTGGGGGCGCTGGCCACCGTAAGGTCAACCGGAAGAGCAAGCAGTCCCGGCAGGAGGAGGCGACCGCCACCATCATGGTTTGGCAGGTCCCACTGCTCAATCTGTGAGAGAGAGACCCCACCGCGCCAAGGCAGTGAGGTGTGTCCCTGTGTCATCGCTGCAGTACTTATTTATTTACTCAGGACTGACGAGTCCTCATGCGGAGGCAGTTAAGTATGTGCTGATTTAATTGCTGAAGCTCTGATGCGTTTACTCAGAAATAAGAGACCACTATGCTCAGGCAGCGAAGCATGTGCAGATGTCATGGCTGCAGCACTAACTTATTTACTCAGCAAAGACTGGCCGCCATGCTGAGGCTGTGAGGTATGCGCTGACATCTTCAATGTGGCTCTGATTTATTTATCATTGTTTTTGAAGTATTGTTGAGTTTATCATGAGATTTAAAGATGAGCGTTACATACCATATTTTCTTATGTTTAAATGTATTCATTTGTCAAAAGTTTCATTCCTGTGCCACGGTCTGTACGGCGCATGACTTCAAGCGTAAACTGAACGCTAACCTCAGAGTAAAGTTCCGAGGTTGAGTGAATTTTGACCGATAACCTGGTCATGGAGCCATGTAGGTTTCCATTGTGTTACCGGGCACCGTCTCAAGGTTATTGATTTATTTTCCCCATTTTCTCTTTTCTTGTGTCCAAACATTTTCCCCTCTTATGCTCGTCCAAACCATTGCTCGCTGGTTTATAGTTTTACCCTTGAAATTAGCACATTTCCCGTCTGATAAAAGAATGAAAAAATATTGCTGAGTGAAACTGCACGCCAGAACATCTCATACCGCAGTTGTTTGCATGAGGAATATTTAATGTGAATTGGACATCCCGGCCCCCTGTGTATGTGGATAAGAGGACATACTGCGCTCTCTTTTTCTGTGTAATAAAGGGATTTGAGTCCATCCGATGAATAGCAGAGCAGTGAAATGCTATAATTGTGACTTTAATTGCAGCTCACAGCTCACATTCTGCCCTCCCTCGTTCCTCTCCTCCTCTCTCGCTCCAGCGTGACGGCGCAGCTCAGGCCAGCAGGCGTAGGAGGATGAGGAGGTGTTGCTGTTTCCTACTCGTCGCCCGAAGCGCTCGCTGTCTCCCACAGACGTTCGCTGCCTGAACCAGAGAAATTTCAGGCCTCAAGGAACTTCAGTGTTTCACAATGAGACTAAACCCTGCCGTGTTACGGGAACAAGCAGGCAAAACAATAAAACGAGTGTTATGGATTGTGTAAGCAGTCCCAGGTAATTGCTGAACATTGCCTTCAGAAATGCTTAATGTTGCTGCCTAGCAACAGGGGACATGACCCCGGGTGTGTGCTGGTGTCAGCAGTGTTATGGTAAACAGGACTAACGCTTCTTCAGGAACAGCTGTTTGCAAGTAACCACATCATCGCATCTTTTGGACAGAAAAGTTTTGCGCATTTTTAACATTCAGTCGTAAAATTCCATTCATTCATTTTTTTGAAGGCAGGCAATGAGGCTCTTTACCCAAAATTCATCAGGTAGAGCGAGGTACAAATCAAATAAGTCTTGCTAATATTGCTCCTCTCTCTAAGAAATAAAAATAAGCCTTGTGTACGCATGATGCATATTTGACAGCATATTTAAAATCAATAAGAAGGATTTTGCTGGTCGTACTTTGAAATGCTCGGTTTGGCTATTTTCACATTGAACTTTCGAAGTTGCAGTCTGGTTTAGAAATGTTTTGGCATTCCTTTGTGTGCACTGATTCCCCTCGTGGTTTTATCTAAACCCAACTGTGCTGTCGACTGTCCTGTAGGTGCCATACGTAATTATCCATAATTTGGGGGAGAGATTTATTGCCTACCTCCTCAAAAAAAATCAGTTGAGACCAATCTTGAGATGGCACGTCTGCAAGATTTATTAGCCCATGGACAAGTCTCTTCAACTAATAATTTTTTCTGCTATTGCAGATGTGTCTCTCCACACAAACTCAACACACGTGCACTGCAATTGTGTTGTGAGACCTTGTTCTGAATGCTCATACTCAATCGCTGTGCTCAGGTCTGCATTTACACAAAATCTTGGCTGTGGTCGGACAGCCCATGCAGACTGTGCGGAGGACGAAATTTGCGCCATGTGCACAGTCCGTGGGCTGATGCATTTCACGGATGTGGAAAGCATAAATGAGCCCTCAGGTACCTGTGGAATGCACTAGCAACAGTTCTGTTGCCCTCAGGATGAGGTGATGAACCACTTTCTAATTTGTGCCCATTATTGGAGGATCTGAGCGAACACTGAAATCAGCCTCTGAAAAGCAGATGAGGGAAAAAAATTGGACGAGTGAATGAAATGGAAATAAAAAAGAATCGCAGTATTACCCAGAGGACTCTAACCTGAACTCATGCTTTAGAATGTGGGGCTTCCAGCTTCATGTCAAGCAGTCCCGAAATTTAGCCAGTATCATTTTCTAATGCTAGGTTGTCTAATAAATGAGAATAGTGGTGATATTTACTAAAAAGGCTTACATTTTTTGGGACAATATGCCTTCCAAAGAACTTCATAAGCATTTATGAACACTCGTGTTGGTGACTAAAGGACATTTTGTACTTGTAAGACACGTGTCGATAAATGTCTTAAGAAAATAGTCGAACGATACAGATTTTATTACCCTTAAGTGAAGTAATGATCAACATCTGCAGCGCAAACCGTCATCTGCATGGCCATAAAATGTTTTATCCTGCCAATCTTTTTGCAAAAGCTACTACATCTTTATATATCCATGAGAACCACAAAACTCTCAAACCAACCTGCCAGTGAAAGTATAAGACGACCAACAACCGTTGCTGCGGTGTTACTGATATCAGACAGGCTCATGACACCACCGAACAAAACTTCTCTGTCTCTCTGACATCATTATGGTCATCAGACACTCAACAGACACGTCTTACGAGTATTAAATCACCTTTATGCGTGGAATTAGTTATTCTATGTCACTTCCTACATCTCAGCAAAAATTAATGTGGTAATTTAATTTAATGTTATAATGTATTGCAACTTAGGTGGTGAGAAGAGCAGGCTACCTGTGTCGTTAGCATCGCAGTGTTTGAGTTGCTACAGAGTGTAGTTTGTATGAAAGCTTTTCATTTCATATTTGTTTGAACAACTCCAGTCTTAGTGTTATTTGTTCGCTTGGAACATGTATTTCTGTTACAGTTCCTTTGATGGGTCGGTGTTCAGCTTTTTGTAGGTCAACTGCTTATTTATAAGGAAGATTTGAGCAATAGCTCAAAAGCTATCTCTCGCAAAACCATTTTGCTTTATGGTCTTAATTCAGTGGAATAACCACTGACTGTCAATGCTGACAGTGATGCATGATGGGAAAATTCTGGCTGGCCAGATGTCTTATGAAACTATAAATGGAGATGTCACTGTCTGTGTGTTTGTATGCATTTCATATAATTTTTCTTCACAACTGTACATCAGATCTATTTCAAACTTGGTGCATCTATTGCTGAGGACCCAAGAAAGTGGAAAGTTGAGTTTGTAGTTGTTTGGTGGAGCAGTTCTTCAGAAATCTCAAGAAAGGTGCATGTAGCAATACCACTCAAGCAGCAATACCGGAGGCCAAGCAATCAACCCGCTCCGAACGAGCTGGGTTTGAATGGGCGCTGCACTGCTGCCTCTCGTTTCAATACGAGCTGCTTCAATAAATGACTTTTCTTGATAAGAGTGATTTACAAAACCCAAAACTACCATTTCACTCCAAGGGTATTAAAGTAATACTTTTTAAGAGGATTTATTATACATGTTCTATTGTGTGCATTTATCAGTCTGTAATGAAAAAAATGTTTTATTTAACATCATTTTTTTTTCTATTTTGTTCAGGTATATTTATGACTGCAGACTATATGGGAAATGAGTCGGTCGTTGGTGAAGTTACCGTTTATATACTAATAATATATGAGATTTAAAAAGTAAGGAACCGTATTTGGGAGAGTTTCTAATTGACATACTCTGTAATGTTTAATTGCTACTAATGTTGCTGCCAGTGTAAAATTATCCAGTGTTCTTTAAGAGCCAAGTGTGTAGATCCACAAGTTTTTGTCAAGGTAAATTACCAGAGGAGGCAAGAGGGCAGAAGGCTGGATCAGCAGTGAAGAGCGTTCGAGCCTAACGACCACGAGCCTGAAGACTTAACCACTGTTATAAATGTTGCATATTAGCTACATTTTCTTAAGCATGCTTAAGCGAACTTTGGAGCACTTTTATTTTTATTTACTCTGCAAAAGTTTTTGTGCCAGTAGAAATATGGTCTGCCGATACAAAATTGAATTTACAGAGATCGTTTGGAGGCACTTTTCTTGATGTGCGACTTTTGTCAGGAAAAGTGGTTCCAGTTTTAGATCTTTATGGACATGGGTGGTCTTTTTCACGGCCAGCATGCGTTTAATTTAGCCAACGTCGTCTCCGCTTGCCTTAATGTGCATTTTCACCAGGTTTTTTTTTATATATATATGGCCTTGCTTTCCTGTGATTTCTTTCCTGACTGAATTATTACCTTGTTTTTGAGCTCTTGTTACCATTTGGGATAAGATTCATGGTCAACATCCGTGTAACTTTTAGCATTAATGCTAAAAGAAGTTCCCCCTACTTTAGTGGCTGAGTTTTTTAACACTGTCTCAGACATTAATGTGTGATGAAAATGTACAGAAAAGGGAACCAGTGTCGCCTGTTTTTGCCTGCAGTGGAAGGGAACGAATTTCATTTATTCTTGCATCCTTCGTCTGCTATGGATAATGCTTAGTGCCTCGAACACTGTGTCTGAAATACGTGCCAATGCATTTTTAATAAAAGATATGTTTTCTTTTAAAAACATGATGTTTAATGGATTACATCATTGTATTTACTCTATACAGAGTTCAGTTTAGGCATTTGGTCTCCACAAAGTTCTATATACTGATATTCCTTTTCTACACTCCCACATGGGTGCGAGATTGAATTGTTCTATAGAGATATGCAAGCATGACGGGCCCTAAGTTTCTCTGAGGAAAAATACTCATAATAATAGGTCATGATATGATTCCTTTTTCATAATTTTTTGTTTTATTTATTTATTTAGTGAAATTAACTCCAGGTGTATTTATTGGGAAGCTATCAAGTAGTACCTGTCATAATACTTGCTTTATCAATAAAACCTGTAAGTTCTGGTTTTCCCCTGTTCTCAAATTACCGAGCAGCTACTTCTGACGTCTGTTCAGAGCTGAAGTGTTGCCACGTGAAGTAAATGTCAAAATGAAGTCCAGAAATCAAAGATCTCCTTTGTGTTGTATGAGGAAGGATTTCAGATGGTGTTTCCAGGGTCTTCTAATTTGTCTGTGTTTCCAAGTCCCCTGTTCTATTAATGAGAATTCGAGTGTCTGTTTTTACTGCTGCTCAGTGGCCTATTTTAGGACCAACAGACCCTCAGGTTCCCAGCAGCAGGATTTGCTGACCGTCTGTCCAGACTGAGACGCCTCCTGATCTGCACTCAGTGCCGCAGTGTTGGTGAATCTGTGGTTTGCAGGAAAGAGAGATTAGAGTTTGGCTACTCGCTCCTGTTTGAAGTCTGTGGATTTGAAGTCCCTCTGTTCATCGCTGTTGGATCCAGAAATAGTTTGGAATTCAGTCAGATCTTTCCTATACTGCAGCCTGAATTACTCCTCTATTTTCGCCATGCATTAAGCCAGGCAATAATCAACACCGCCAGATCATTGCTGAAAGAGAAAAGGTCCCATTGGAATCCCCATGCTCTCATTTTAATGCAGTAATTTAGCCCCAGAAAACCTTCAGGGCCTTATATGGGTCCATCTAACGCAGCTGCTGTATTCAGACCTGTGGAACTTCAGGCCTATTTTATATTTTAGTGGAGATACCAAGGTTTTTTGTGATTCCAAATATGTCCAATAAGTTTCAGCAAAATATGTATTAAATGATGTGCAAGATCTAGGTCTTTTCAATTTGATGTAATGGTGTGGCCATAAAAACATGGTGTCCAGGGTTTGAATAATTCTTTCCATGTAAATGTAATGCAGTTTCAGTGAAGAGCTGCAACCAGCAGATACAGAATATGTGACATTGTCCAACAGTATGGAAAAACATACACATTTTCTGACTTTGATCCTGCTTGAGAGAGAACTTAAAATTGGAGTTCACGAGGTCAATCATGTTCTGGAATCTTCCATTTTCACCTGCTATCTGCATTTCTTATGGTACAGTAACGGGCATTGATGCACTGAAGACAGACTCCGTAGGACATTGCTCCCATTGATTGCTTCCATTCATAGAAACTGGTATGCAATCATAGCATGCCACACGAAGTGAGCTCGCAAAATCTGCGCTGAGTCCCTGCAGTAATATGACTGGACAGCTTAGATATTCTACATTCTAGCCTGGATCAGGACACTGCGGAATTGCTTGGTGTTCCACAGGGTAATGCTATCTTGGTCACAACTATATACCATTTGCCCATAGCCAATGATGGAGAGACTAACCCTGCTCTTCAACTGCGTAGACATGTAAACACTCACACAGGAGTAAATTGTAGTCATCAGTCACAAAATACAGCATTACAGTTGTCAAATGATTTTAATTATTGAAGGAAAAAGGCTGTCTAACGACCACATCACCCTCTTGAAAAAGTAATCACTCCTTAAACTGAATTCCTGGCTTTGCTGCTACCCATAGTAACAACTACGACCAAATGTTTCCAGTAAATGCAGATCAGTCCATCATGTCATTGTGGAAAAATTTTTGCCTGGGTGTTGCAGTCCATCAACACAGGATAGTTTTTGAATATCAATAGTGTATTTAAGGTCCTGCCAAGCATCTGCATGGGGGTCAAGTCAGGACTTTAACTAGACCGCTCAAATCTTCATTTAGGATCTCCTGCGTCATTTGGAGTTGAACTTGTTTTATTATTTGGATTGATGAGCGACATAACCAAATGCTCTTAATCTTCAGATCACACTGATGATCAGACTGTGCTCCCTACCTGAAAATCCTGAAGGACAAACTACACTCAGTGCCTTTAAAAACGCAACGGTGAGGTATGTACTGTATTTGTCACAAATAGAAGAATCAATTGATTTTTATTGCTTTTCGAGTGAGGCACGAGAGGAAGTAAAGAAAAGAGTGTGGTATTGTAATCCTGACGCACCACATGCACACGCTAATCACTTCAGTAATAACAAACATTGAGCTGTTCATGATGTGTACAGTGACACTTGACTTGTTCTTTAGGGTGTGGTCAATAGTCTACATAAAGCCAACAAAAAAAACTAAAAATGCTGCTGCATCAAGAAAATGCAACGGCTTGTGACACAGGAGAGAGAAAAAGAGCCTTTGGCATGTTTCAGGCAGACCTCAGCCGCCGAGAGGTGGTGCGTCACTTGCTCTGTCACCGTTCAACAATCAGTCAGCTGTCTATCTGAGAATGGAACACAGACACTGTCACTGACCGACCCTGCTTAGGGCAGCCACGAGTGACGATGGCAGCTCAAGAGCGCCACCTCTGGTTACAGCCTGTATGTGACAGATTCCGGACAGCAACCCAAACTGATCATGAGACGAGGGGTCCGAGACGTTTGAGGGTGAGCGCAAGTACCGTTTGACGCCGTCTACGTGAGCAACACATGCGTGCCCACGGGCCCTACAGAAAACCCATTTTTTGCCCATTAACAGGAGCAGGACTCTTCACTTCTGACTGTGGGCACCTGCCTCTGTGTCATTTTTTGGCTCTTTATTTCCCTGTTTGTCTGAGAATGGAAAACAGCGACTGTCACTGTCTGACCACGGTAAGGGGAGCCATTCGTAAATGGGCAAAAACTGGGTTTTCTGCAGGGCCCGTGTGCACGCATGTTTTGCTCACATAGACTGTGTTGAACAGAACTTGCACTCACCCTCAGATGTCTCAGACCCCTCGTCTCATGATCAGTTTGGGTTGTTGTCCAGAATCTGTCACGTACAGGCTGTAACCAGATGTGGTGCTCTTGAGCTGCCATCGTCACTCGTGGCTTTTTTGGCTTTATGTAGGCTATTGACCACACCCAAAAAAATGTCAAATGACACGGTTCACATCATGAACAGCTCAATGTTTGTTATTACTGAAGTGCTTGGCGTGTGCACGTGGTGCGCGTCAGGATTACAATACCACACACTTTTCTTTATTTCCTCTCGTGCCTCACTGGGAAAGCAATAAAAATCAATCGATTCTTCAATTTGCTGCAAATACAGAACATGCCTCACCGGTGCATTTTAATAGCACTAAGTTATATGTTTTTTTTTTAATTTTTTATTTTATCTATAATGATGAGATGCCTCATCCATAAAGCAGCAAAGCATGCCAACACCGTCACACTACCTCCTCCAAGTGTGACTATTGAAATGATGAATTATTCTGGAATGTTGGGACTTATGGCCTCCTAAAAGTTCCTCTTTAAACTCATCATTTGACAGGACATCATCCATTGAATGTCTGTAGGTTGTCGCCAAGAGTCTGTTGCTCGTGTGTTTTTGGCAAATGTGAAATGGTCCATCATGCTAATCTTGAGTTCTGGGTTTCTTAGCCCAGTTCCCCCTTGGACACCATTGTTTTCAGTTACCTTAATAATGATGGAATTATAAATGCTGACCTTCTCTGTGCTGACCAAGGCCAGCAGGTCCTTGTCTTGGTTCGATAATGACTTTCCGCCAATCACCAATGCGCCTCTGGAGGAATTTTGGTTGATTAGCCATTTCTAAGATTCGCCACTGCAGTCCATTAGGAGAGAACCGTTCTCACTGTGGTTTGCTTGGTCCTATAGCCTCATAAATGGATTGCAAACTTTTTAATATAGACTTCAACAACTTCCTCATCTCTTATGGAATTTGTTTAACTGCTTCATCTTTCAGCCTGCTTTACTCTGGAAAGGCAAAGTGATGTTTAGATTCAGCTGGGCTGGCAATAATCAAGCCTGGATGTTTTGAATCAAATTGAAAATCAAATTTTCCATGTTAGATTGAATTTAGTAAATGAGTTGATTTAATCAGAAGGGGCCAATTACTTTTTCACACTGGGTCATTTGGTGGTCTGATGGTCCTGACAAAATTTACTTTGAAGGTGACAAAATCATTATTTTGGCTCAGTACGCCTCCACACTGGATTTGAAATGAGATGATCAGGATGTGCATGAAGTGAAAAGTGTAATTTGAGGGTTTTGTCCCGAAATATTCGGTGAGCTGCGTAGGAATCACGACAATTTTTACAAAGCCTTAGCAAAGATAAATCAACATGTAACTTGTTGAGTATGTTTATCTGTTCGTGACATGGAGCCATGTACAATTTAGAATGATTACGACACTAAGGGGCACTATAGCAAATATGCAAGTTGAAATGGCTCTATCAGTGGCTTCAAATAACTGAAACTTTTATCCATTCATTACGTCATGTTCCTTTTTCACTTCCAGCGAGCACGCAATTTTTTGTCAGAAAATGCAGCCTTTTCTACTACTAGTAGAAGTAATTGTTGTTGTTGTTGTTGTTGTTGTTGTTGTTGTTATTATATCCTTGTTTTTGGCACCTGACTACTTCCACATACTTTCAACGAGAAGATTAATTCAAGCTAAAAAAAAAAAAAGGATAACTGCAGACGTGTGCTCATAGTCTTCGATGCTTTTTGGATAGCTTTATGGCCTGTTTCTATAATTATAGTTGACGGGGGAATGTTGACATACAGCAAATTTTAAATTCGTCAGTTGGAAACTGCATGCTCTGTTTACTTTTATATTACTCGTAGAATTCAGCAGCTTTCAGTTGTTTTTTATTATTTTTAATAATAATAATAATAATAATAATAATAATAATAATAATAATAATAATAATCACACTTGTATCGGTCAGTGTTATCACTCAGAAGATTCCATACGCCGCTTCGGGCGGCACTTGATGGCAAACCGAGCCCAATCCTTCCAAGGCGTGTGTGCGGCTCGGTACGCAGCCGCAGTGTCGCTGTGAAGCAGCAGTTCATGAAAGGGGGTGTGGCCTACTTTAATCCTCGCCGCAAATCCAAAACATTTTCCTTCCAGTGAAATGGAGAATAACCTGCAATTGGACTGTCCGTCTAAAGAGGATGCGAACGTAACGTGCTGCGCTCCATTCTGTGAGGACAAAAGCAGGAGCTTCTTGGCGGAATTCAGCACCATTTTCCCGGCGATGGAATCTCTCCCTGCACGACTTTGTTGATCTGACTAGAATGCAAGCAGAAGAATACAAAGAGCGGATATAAGTGGATATCGAACTGCACATCGCCCTTTCGTCTCTAGCGTGGAGTATCAATACTATATAATTTATTTCCTTGCTCAGCTGTACTGTTAAAATACATTCAAGTTATTTTATTGGCGGTGTGGTATCAGCGTGGCGAGTTATGAGGTTACAGGTTCGCTCTGAGGGGGGTTTCAGTTAAATCTCCTTCACTGAATTACTATGGTCGCTATTCGAAGTGTGATCACAGGTCATTAAGACCTTACATAACGGAGCTTAGTGTCCAAGAGAGGATTACATCAGTTTCCTCCCACTGACGTGTAAGTATGACTTGCCTTTATCAGTGTTCTCACAGATAAACTAAATTCTTTTAATTTATGTGAGGTGTATTAGCCTATAATTACCCCCTTTATCGACAAAACTTATTTGTATAATGCAGTGCTCGTCATCTTATTGTTCTGTATGACACTGAGTTGAATGAGCGTCGCTATCGGAAGGTAAGTACGACATTGGAACATTTTGCGCGGAATATGATATTTCTCTGTGTAAATATGACACAGTCCTCACAGGAGCCTTGAGGATGACAGTCGCGCCCATCACTGCGCACTTCGCTTGACTGTCGAACCTCGCCGTCGCCACAGGATGCCTTCGCCAGACTCCGCTGTCTAGAGCGACGATGATGCGCGGCCTTTCCCGGCGGAGCGAGCGCCTTATGTCGCTTCGGTAGACATATTATTGAGCTAAACAATTGGGCCGATACATCCGAAAATATGAGTGCAGAGGGTGAAGACTGTGCCATGATTTTTGTCCATTACCTCTACGCTCAGTTTAGCCCAGTTTTGAATGATGTTATGGTCGAACACAATGTTAATTTATTACCCGACGCTGACACATCCATATTGGCTCATTCCATTCCAAAAAAGTAACAGAGGTTTCAGTTGCCAGCACTGAAGGTAGAGCGCGTTCCAGGAGTTGTGCGCAAGTCACCTACACGCGAATAAACTCGATTTGTTTTGACTTAAATATACACTGACCTACCGACCGTAAGAAGTGATTACGAAATGAAAGCGTGCTGTTCGGCGTGATAGATTTTTACACCTGAGGTAGACTCGAAAATCAATAAAAGTTTGCGGTTTAAATGATACCGAATGGCCGTGCGGAGGCAGTGTATCATCGTTTGAATGACAGTGCCACCGTGAGGCTTCATTTCCCTTTCGAACAGTTAAGTGGAGCGTTTTGATTTTCTCCTCTGCCTACTTTTCTTTCCTATCTCTTGTGCGCTCGTTCGTAAGACGAGTCTTATTGAAGTTAAGAGCACATTTAGGAATCAGCTTCAGCAAAAGCAGGTGCCGAGAAATCTAATGATTTATTGTGAAAATTTATTCCTGTTACTGTTACTGAAGGACTAACGCTGGTCTTCGCAATTGGTAAGACTGGAAACAGAGGGCACTGCAATGTCCCTTTTCTGCCCTTTTCTGTTAAACATGTTACTTTGTTCCAGAATAGCCCTTTTGCCACTGAAACCCGTTGCGCGCAATAGAAAAACGGCAGCGTACTGAGATCGCGTGTTTCCCCCGCTAGTGCAAGGTAATCTGATTTCATTCGTTCTCCGAATGCGATTTGGACCAATGAATACATGACTGTTTCACAGACACTTAGGGCTTTGTCCTACACTGAATTTTATTTTAACAGAGATCCTAGCACCATAATTTACACCTAATGTCGATGCTGGTTATTCTCTATCGTAGTCCTGTAGTAGGAGTAGAGGTAAGCTTGATTCGAGCCTGGTGGCCCGTCGGGCCGGTGCTTAACCCCGGTTGTGTGGCATGAAGCGACTAAGTAACACTACTCCACTTGGTTAGGTTGATACTCCCCTATATCCTCGTGTAGTTTCCCTGCCTATTTCCTCTTAACCATTCATACACCTGGGTCGAGTGAGGAGTGAAGTGTTTTGGTCAAGAACACACAGCTTGTTACCCCTCAGCCCTCAATGCTGACGGGGTATTGCTATCTTTCGTCCGGTTGGGCGGGCGGGTGTCTTCAAAAACTTCGACATCGGGCTGAGGGGTATTCTGTGCATTGCGCGCCTATTTTTTTATATATATGTATATCTTCAAATGTATGAAAGATTAAGACCCTTAAGATCAATGAGGCAATTATCATGAGGTCTACGTTAAAGAAATCTGTCCATCCATTGTCTAAACCACCTCTTCCTCACTTGGGTTGCGGGGCAGTCGGAGTCTATCCCAGCTGACTATGGACGAAAGGCAGGGACAGTAGTGTCCCCAATTAGCTTGATGTGCACATCTTTGGACTGTGTGAGTAAACTGGAGTACCCCGAGGCCCCAGGTTGGATTAGAACCCAAAACCTTCCTGCTGTGATGCGGCAGTGCCACCGCATGCCCTTACCTCAGAGATAAGCTTTTATATTTATTTTTATATATATTTTTAAGATAAGTTTTAATTAAAAAAAAGTCACATTTATGATGGCTGGGGAATTGTGTGTCATTTTGTTTCAGATCATGAACTCAGCGTATTCAGAAGAGTGGCTTATATGTTTCAATGTGCATTTTATTTTAGTTTTTGGCGCTTGGAAAGCTACAAATGAACATTGAAATACTGTATTTACTAATTCTAGAATTGCACTACTGTAATTACAGTTGGTGCAAATGTACTATTGTCATCCCTACACATGAAAAAGTACAATATTTGTGGCACTTTCACATTCATAAATGTCTAAATCATGCTAGGATTCAGCTTCTGATGCATGTCCTTTTTCATCCCTAAGGCTACAGGTTGTGACTGAAGCAGCTGGATTCAGACGGTGTGAGAATGAAAAGAGGATTGTACTGTAAATGGATCCATTGAAGGCCCTGAACTTAAAGATCGCAATGCTCTCATTGACATCTCATCTATTATGCATGAACTCTGGGTAGATTTGATCTTGCTTTAGACTCGACTTTATACGTTTCTGTACCTTGGAGGGAAAATCGACTGGAGAAAAACGACCAGAGACCATGGACATACTGTTTGTGGAGAAATATCTTACTCTCCAATGGGATAATTTATGAAAGATAACCTAGAGCATCCAGAAAGGACTTTTGCTTGGCAGCCATATGTGTGGATAGATAACGAATCACCAGAAAAGGTTTGAGATGTTACGCTACATTCTGAAACCTTAGCGGCTTTGCTTTCAAATTAATTCCATGTATTAAGGGTTGTATTTGCAACCTCAGCTGTCGAGAGTTTCCTAGATTTGCAATGAAAAAAATGAGCACCCAACCATAAAATTGGTAGTTGAAGGAAAATTGTGTTTAAGGAACAATGAACAACGGCGCACAGCATGAACACAGGTTTGAGGTCAAAGCTGACTTCCTGTTTCATGCTGCGAGGGATGATTCACCCGTCTCTAAGGGGGGCCGATACGGCCGGAATGCCTTGTTGGACCAGGACCACTCGCTAGAGGCAGCTGAAAAAAAAGCTCTGCACGATGGCCAAGCTTACTGCTCGCAGAACTTTCAGGAAACACCAGGGGGAAAGGCAACCTCAACAGCAGGAAATCACCATAGTGACAGCACTTGCAAAAGCTTGATCTCCCTCGGTGGAAGTCCCACAGAGAGTCCTCAACCTCTCAACACCTCCCCAATGCAAGCAGTCGATACTGGAGGTCAAATTAATGAGGTCGGCAGGAATGGCACTGTAATGGATACCAACAAAAAAGAGTTGAGCAGCCAGTCCTGCTTTTCTGGTAATGCCAAGGAACGCATGGAAAGACCTTCCATCTTGTTTGATGAGGATAGTGTGCAGAGCGGAGGCCTTCAGCAGATCAGTTATTCAAATTGTGGGTCTCTGGAGGGAGAGGCCTTTTCTCCTGCCTCTTACTGTAACTCCACTGGATCGGAGACACCTCGTGACCTGGACCTCATGGCCAGGGCGGGAGTGGACACAATTCGAGGAAAAGTACACCCGGAATCATCGGGGGAGCAGTGGGATTGCGGACTCAAGGCCGTACGAGCTCGGAAGGAAGAGCCAAATTTAGTGATTGAAGTGGGTGGAAGGGAAATCCAAGCACACAAATCCATTCTGGCCGAGAAGAGCGACTACTTCAAGGCGAGACAATCTCGCGATATCCTGAAGGTGAAAGGCTTGAGCTACAAGACTCTCTCAATTTTGATAGAATATGTTTATACTCTCCGAATAGATGTAACTAAAGACAATGTAGTGGAAGTCATCTCTGGGGCGAAAGTCTTGCAAATACCCTGTGCTGTCCAAGCCGCTATAGACACTGTGTCAGACCAGATCACTGCCGAGAACTGCTACGAGATTCTGTCCATAGCAAAGAAGCAGAGACTAGGTGAGCTGAAGGAGACTGTTTACCGGTTCATGAGCAACAACTTCCTGCAGATACTGAAGGACCCATCGGTGTATGGTCGCTTAACGGGGTCGGAGCGTGACCTGATTCTTAAGACTAGGATGGAAGGGAAGAAGTCCTTGATGCTGGCTGAGATCAGTGATGTCTACGATAAGGTCGGGAGCAGACCCCCCAGCCGAAGCAACAGCCGACCTCAGAGCCCACTCTCCGTAGCGTCCTGTGATGACCTCCGCATGATTCATTACTACGATGAAGAGGAGGATCAGTGGAGATCTTTAACGCTGATGCCGGATGATGTCAACACAAAGGGCTGTGGAATTTGTACCATGTACAACTACTTGTTTGTGGCTGGCGGAATAAGGGGCTCTGGAGATAAAAGCAAGGTCTCAGATAAGGTTTTCTGCTACAACCCTCTGACGGACAGCTGGAGCGAGGTCCGACCCCTGAATCAAGCCCGGTCCCAGCTCAAGCTGGTCTCCATGGACGGATACTTGTACGCCATAGGAGGGGAATGCCTGTATACCGTAGAGAAGTATGACCCTCGGATGGACCGATGGACCCCTGTGGCCCCCTTGCCCAAAGGCGCATTCGCGGTGGCGCACGAGGCAACCACTTGCAATGGCGAGGTTTATGTGTCTGGGGGCTCACTGTTTTACCGGCTGCTAAAGTATGACCCCAAGAGGGATGAGTGGCAGGAGTGCCCTTACAATAACAGCCGCAAGCGCTCGACGGATATGGTGGCGCTTAAAAACTTCATCTATCGCTTCGACGTTAACCGCGAGCAGGGAGTCAACGTATTCAAGTACAACGCCATTGTGAAGATGTGGCGGGACTGTACATCGCTACCGCAAGCTAACCCCCAGCCTTTTAGGTGTGCCGTCATTGGGAGCTGTGTTTACTGCGTCAACCGATCCCAGACGCTCCGGTTCGTGGTGGGGGAGGACGACGCACACTTTGCCCCAGAGCAGCTGAAGGCCCCCGCTGAGGCCAAAGGAGTCATTTTCCCCTTTATTCTCAGTCTGCCGGAGAGCAGCCACAGAGATGCATGATGCCTCTAAACTTGAGCTATGCATTCCTCGCTTCACCTCACGAGCCTTCAAGGCTGCACAACTAAACAGAAGGACTAAGGGGTGCGACGTATAATAAATTTAAAGGGCAACTTGCAGGTGGGAGAACCCCTTGAATCAATATGTAGGAAATAATGCAGGGACTAGACATTCATAAATAGATACCTACACGAACATAGTACAGTTACTTCTGGAGTTGCTTTTGTGGGATAATTTTACTTCCACATCAGAAGAAGCCAAACTGGAGGGTACATAACTAAAGGGAGAGCTGTGAAGTTTATCAGTTAGAAATAAATGGATCTTAATGCTAGCTTTGACATTGAAGAGGTTGTAAATGTTCATTCATACACGTGATGGACAACAGCAATTTCATTGTAAGCCTGCTAGGCATCCAAGAGTCCAGGAACAGACCAGGGTTAGAAGGAAGAACGTTCACAGGAGAGAAATGGAATTGTGGTGTCAGGAGAACCAGTGGAGAACTGGGCAGGCGTCTTGGCCAGTGACTGACTTTCGCGTATAGATGGTTATATTCATGCATATACACATCTATGGGCATTCGCTAAGAACATTGAATGCTGTGTTCACATCATAGCATTGTAAAGTTTGCAATCATGTATTGGGCCACAACAAAACTACAGGTAGTACAGGTTGCTAATAATAGCTAATTTATTAATTATACCTTGTTCACTGGTGGCTCTCACGTGGTGGCTAAGCTGTCTTGCAACAATTGAAGCACTGATTACTAAAACCCCACAAGTCAAGTCAAGTGTGACTTATGGGGTTTTAGTAATAGGTGCTTCAGTTATGTATCACGTTGTTTCTCGTCACCGAAATTATTCTGACTAATTTGGAAGTTAATAGAGTATCTTTTTGGTAAAGCGAATCAAACATTTTTCAGACCAATGTACCGTTTTATTGCTGCAGCATTTCATTAAGAGGGATGCAGTGCTGTTAATTGCGGATGGATTATTCTAATCATTGGAAAACTTGTTAATGAACCAAAATTTTTGAAAAAAGGTCAAGATCATTTATTAGTTAAAAGGGATTTTCTATCCTACTTTGATTTCTGCTGAGCAGCCGTCATTGTTCTTCGCTAGGAAAGTTGTGCCCAGACAGTCTGGAGTTGGTGCAACCTGCACAAACAGTAATTTACCGTGATAAGAAATGGCAAAATGCAACATAAAACTGCTGAAAAGAAGACGGAATCAGTACATCACAAAAGCTCAGACTCACTGCCACCTTTAGCTACATGTTGGGCTGAGGCAGTGCTGAGGAGACCGACTTTTTTTTTTTTTTGTTCTGTACAATGATGCGATGTCGATAATATATGGCGTTTCTTGGAGCTTTGCTCAGGAAAGATCAGTTTCCTTCTGAATCTGTGTCCCTATAATTTGCAAAATGTATGAAATCCTGCATTAACCTCACAAACTGTCATTTTCAGACCAGGTAAATTATAAATATCAGCAAAAAAAATGAACCTGCAAGTTGCCCTTTAAGCCCATTATGGTTTTGCTTTAGGTTATTTGCTATGCGTTCTATAACTGCTCACCGCTTGAAAATTCTTCTTAGCATGGCTTGCTGAAAAAGATGTTGTATGGTATGGGACTGGCCTTTAAAAGGATAGAATTTAATAAATATGTTTTGTATGAAAAAAGATATTTGATTTGTAGTTGCAGTATATACCTGTAGATTATTTGATGTTTGTTTTGATTTGTGCACCTTAATATTTGCTCTTTATTTTATCGCACCATTGAAGATTTCAAAGGCAGCATAAGCTAATTTAATAAATCAATGTTTTCTGTTTACAGCAATGGCAAAATAACCTTATCCTGTTTTAAAAATACAGATTTATATTAAGTCAGAAATGATAAATTGCCTGAAGAACTGAAGAAATTAGAATCAAAAATGAAAATGTCTGCATCACAGAGAAATGTCTTAAGATGCTAAAAATTCCAGTTTAAATGAGCCTGTGTTGCTGAAACTGGTTTATTGTGTGGTTTGGTTCTATTGCCTGGTCAACCACTCGTTCACCTACTGACCAACCTTAAATGTCAGCTTGTCCACCATCTTATTTTTCCGGCTTATCAACCCCTGACCAGCTACAGAACACTCATGATGAGCTTGATGTGTCAAATGCACAACTTAAGCCATCTTAAGATTTCTGGGAAGCCAAGTGCTTTGCTGGAAATTTCCACTGGGTATTCCCATTGACCTACAGACAAGTACGTTCTCAAATGATTTCCAAACCTAAGCTTAGTTTACCATTTCTGCTATTGCACCTTAATTTAATGTAGGTGAGCTAGAGATGAATTCTCCTGGTAAATATAATTTTTCTGCTCTGTCAGAGATCAGTATTATCCTTAAATCCATTAAATGTGTTCACCCTCTGCCATAATCATCTGTAATTTTGGACATTAATCTTCATAGGAATATGTGCAGCACCTCGATGTGCTTAAGTATTGGCTTTTTATTAGGTGACGCCCTTTATGGGATTAAAGGAAAAAAGATTAAGGGATGTTTTTTCCTCTTTTTTTTTTGAACCTATTTAAGGACAGTGCAACATTACAGTAGGTTTAAATGCAGTGAGAAACAGCGGATGGAGAACAAAAAAAAAAAATAATCCTTAAGACAGTTGCTGAGATAAAATCATCTTTTTTTTTGACAGGAGAACCATTTTGTTACATAACACTCCCCAGAGTATTTTTTCAGCAAATTCTCTTCCTCGCTCTGGTCTACTGAATTAATTTAACTCCGTCAGCAACAAGAAAATGCAATGCCTCGCTAACCTTGATTTCTCTTTTATGTGGAAGGGCCCTGTTTGTGAGTAACATCACTGCCCTCGGCCTCCGTGTGTTCAGTTTGTGCTGATGACGAACTGGAATGTGCTGATATCTCCGCTCCAGCTGCACGAGTCCGCGCCACCGTTTAGATCTTCTGGAACGCACATCCCTCGCGGGGAAGAGAGCATGGTGCACAGCCTGGTTTTGTTCATCATGAGTAGATAATTTAAACACTGTCCCATAGTTTCTCCTTTTCTTTGATAAGCGATCTACTGTTCTTCTCTTATGCCAAGATCCTAGCTGCAGCAGGGTTGCTCATGCTTACTGTTTAACCCTTAGAGCGCTAAATTCAGCTTTTGTTACTCAGTGATGTAAGATATCAAAATCAAAGCTGTTGAAAACCTATCATGGTGCAACTTGTTTAAATTAAAAAAATATATAAATTAAATTATTTCAGCACTCTTAAGGGTTAATCTAATGTTTTTTCCCCCTTGCTTTTGATGTTCTCTGAATTGAATCAGTGAGTTGCAAAAGGGTCCAGCTCTACAAAATGGTTTTCCAGGAGAAGGATTATATTCCTTATCGCCCAAGAAAGGCTATACTTCCGAACCATTTCCCTACTGTTGAAATAGTACGCACTGACGTGTTTTGGTGGAATTTTTCGACGAGTCAGTTTACCCTGACATGACGCATGTGTCTCAGAGCCAATGAAGTTATGCCCTTCTGCTGTTGAACAATTTAAAGGAGACAATTAGGAAATAAGCTTTTATTGGGATGAAATTACACCGATTGTTAAACTGTGCTTCATACCAATGTAGTCAACTAAAGGGAGTGTACTAACAGTCAAGTCTCATTAGTAATCCATCCAACCGTCAATACAGAACCTCAAAAACGGTCACATAGGCTAATATAGCCATACTGTTTGAGTAGCAGGCCTATTAATCATGAAGATTTGTAACCTGACACCACTATTTCCAAAAAATGTTTCATAAAGCATTCAGCATCCATGGAAGTGTCATCATTAATGTCAATCCTTCATTTTAAATCTGTGGGGCTGGGGTAATGATGGCCGGAAACCAAACCACTTATCCGCAGAATCTCATTCCTCCTCCCCGCAGAACGCCTGAAACTCTGGGGACGGGTGCTGTGCCAGGTTTATTACATCTTAAACCTGAGCTGCCTTAACCCCCTATTATTAAATTGTGTTCCCCCTGTTATTACATTGAATATTTAATCATAGAGGTACCCTGTATGATTAGAAGTATTATACATCAATAATTAAGGCATAAATGGTGCAGAGTTGGGCTTTTAAAGCATCTATAGAGCCAGACCCTGCATTTACATACCCCAGGGATAACCTGAAGAATGTCGAGTCAGGTCCATCTGTATCTCAGCGATTCAGTTCTGTGATCATCTTGGCATCTACATGTAAGTGTGACATCTCCCCTTGCAGGTTTGAATCAGCAATGCAAATAAAAATGTTTGGTATTTTACAGTCATGTCTGAAAAATACAGTGATAGACTGAGTGTATGTGGATGATTTATTGTGATGTGCTTATTATTGGCTACTGTGATGGATTAATACTGAAAGGCAGCGTGGTATCATGATGAAATGAATGTCTTCTGAAAAGTGAATGGATCCTACTGTTGGTTGCTTTCACAGCTAGTTCTTGCATTTGCTAAGTTGTATATTTTTGTATAAATATGACGGAAGGTGGAAAGGGTTCAGGAAGTAGAGGTCATGCCCTGTGTTTCTTCAACCTGGGTAATTTCAGTGATCACCCTGTAATAATTAAACTCTTGACTGAAAATTGTGTTAATTTAAAATTCCATGTGATTAATAAAATACACAGTATGTGAGGACTTCAACTTTCTATACTTTGATTTTCCAATCCTTATTTCGCCAGAACTTGCATCCTAGCTCACCTCTAAGTACAGTAGGTGGCAGCACTGTGCCTTGTAAAATATAGATTTTTATCCAGCATGACGGAGACTGCGTTTGCGTAAAAGATATCAGCAGGGAAATCTCAACACAAAATTTAAGAGAATATTATGCATATTTCCTAAAGAAAAAAAATGCTGCTTTAATATAAAACTGGAAGGGCTGTGTACTGCTCGCGGTAATTCATTTCATGAAATTTGTGCTGCTGACAAATCACGATACCAAACACTCCCTTACAAAAAAAAAAAACAAAAAACACCATAGGAATACCATAAAAATTACCACCAAAAACTATCAGTATTACTGTAGTAATTGTATGGTTTCTTTTTTTTTTGGAACACACTTGAGAGTTTAGTGTTACTATTGAAATATTGTAGGGCTACAGGTGAAACATACTGTAGAACACTATACAATTCTTATGGTATACCGTACTTACCCTTTTGTTCATTTTCATAAGGGTGAATAGATATTGATTTTCTGTGCATTCCACAGTAGTTTACATGCTCATAATACGCACCCAACCCTTTCAGAGGAGAGCTTGAACTTGAGCCAGTTAAAATGAACTGAGCTGAAGTAGTTGAATTATCTCCCCCCATTAAACTAGGTGTGAAAGCCACCAATGTGTCGCCCACATGCTTACTGTGCCTAATTACAGCGAACACTCATCATTGCAAGGCTTTTTTTTTTATTTTTTGCTAATGAATGTTGCATTCTAGTAAAATAAGGTCTTGCAAGTAAATAAAAGTATTCTTCATGCGCCTGACTCTTTGTGCATTATTGTTTGATGAAACGTTTCAGGAACAGAAGCTCGAAAATGTTTCTTCCTTTAAGACACCAAATTTTACGTATTTTACCTTTTTTAATCTTGCAACGATTGAATGGTTTCCTCTTAAAAACTGATGGAGTGGTGGCATCCAGTCTCAAAGATGTTCAAAATGGACGAGTCATCAGGTTATGATCCGTCCTCTTGAGTCATCGGCTCAAAAATTTGACTTATTAATGCTAAGGCCTAAATAGAGGCTTTGGCGGAAGGGCTCTGATTTCATTCACAAACTGTTCCCATGATGCCCTGCATGGCCCAAAATGGTTGAGCACTATGGCTGTGGGTGTTGTTGTTTGTTTTGAAATGAGGGACAGGATTTGCCTGGGGCGGGGGGTTATTGGTGTAGTTCCTCTGGATGTAAATGCAGAGGAGGATTTGGTGGTGCAGGGGGTGTGTGGGGTGAGGACAGTCAAAAGCCACCGAAATGGAGAGGAGCCGCAGCTAGATTATGTCAGCTAATAGAGTCTCGGTATGTGAGAGGGCTCCGCAGCGACGTCTCTGGCGTCAGGAGTACGGGTGCGTGGCATCGGTTTGTAGGAAGAGGATTCACAGGTGTAGAAGGTGTGGGGATAGATGGGTGTTGTGAGAACTGACCCAAGAGCAGCTACGTGTGCTCACTGTGGGGGAATCTTGTATTTCCCTGTGAGCGAAGGAGGTTTAGAATGAACATGAGCACAAGGGAAAATACTGAGTGCAGGAGAGGCACAGAAAGGGTGGGGACAGAGAGGGAGATTGTGAGGTTAGAACCTGACAGACTGGGAAGGGTAGGAAAGCAAAATGTGATGATAAATTAATAAAAATGGATAGAAGCAGATGTTTAGCATTCATTGCCATGGTGACGAACTGCACTAGTGACATTGAAACGTAATCAGAGAAGATGAGGATGGTGGTAGATCCAGCTGAGGAAATGCTTGGAATTTTGGATGTGAAGGGGGATGAAATTCAAGGAATTCTGGTGTGGGGCTTTGGTGGGAGTCCGATGCCAGGGAAATTGGGATATTTCATGTTGATATAGAATAAAGACTGGGTTAAAGACTAGGTTTTTAAGGCTGTAAATCCATCACATACCCTTAGGAAGGCAGTAATGTGCAGAGATGTGTGTACATAACCAGACGTTTCATAAGAAAAAGAGGACGACATCCCACTGGGACGTTGGGAAATCAGATCATTAATTTGGACTTCAGGTATCAACATCAGGTGAACACAATGTGTAATGTGAATAGAAGCCACTAGATAGCAGTATTGACCTTTCTTTTGTTAAGCCCAGACTGGAGCTAGGTTTAGACATGTCCTGGGCATGTCTGAGATGGAAAGTCCCAGAGAATAAAAAAAAGCCTAGAAGGTGGGAGGGGGCTGCAAAAGAGTATATAAGGAGAAAAACTGAGAGTAAAGTAGTAGAAGAAATTGCAAGGAGAAGGATACATTTGACCAGACCTGTCATTCTGTTCAAGACCTGTGAAGTTTTTAGTGGATTTTTGCCTGTGTTGGAACATTTTCCTCTCCCAGGACATCACCAAGCAACCCAACCAAAGGGAATGTAAATATTTTTGTTCTTGTATTTAACAATCTTGGTCAGTAGAGTAGTTTGTTGTTAGTTACCTTTGTTTAATTAAATCTGTTGAAGTTTTTAAAGTTGTGTCTGTCATCCCTTGCTGTCGTAAATGTAATAACAAATTGGGGCCATGACAAATTGGGGTTCGTCCAGGATAGACCATTGTGTGAGTCATTTTTTGAAAATCTAATATTTCAAATTGTAAAATTGTTTTTTTTTTTTTCTCCTAGATATATATTGACAGATAAGACAGCATTGGATGATTTCTTGGCATCACCAACCGTAGAGGTTTTGAAGTCTTTTAAAAAGACCGAACTGTTGGAAATATGCAGACATTTAGAGCTGACAGAGGTGAAACCAGCCATGCGAAAAGCAAGACTGGCTAGAGAGATAGTTGAATATTACATTGATGAAAATGTGTTTGCACCCGGAGATCTGGAACAGTTTCCAATGGGAAATCCAAATATAGAAATGGAACTTAAATTAAAAATGCTAGAGATTGAAAGGGAGGAAAGAGAAAAACAAAGAGAATTTGAGAGGGAGGAAAGAGGGAAAGAAAGGGAAGAAAAAGAAAAACAAAGACCGTTTGAGTTAGAAAAATTAGCAAGAGAAGAGAAAAAAGAAAGGGAGGAAAAAGATATATAACAAGATATATAAAGATATAACAAAGAGAATTTGAGAGAGAGAAAGAGGAAAGAGCAGAAAGAGAGAGACAGAGACAGAGAGATTTTGAATTAGAGAAGTTGGATAGAGAAGAAAGACTCCAAATGGAGCAACTAAAAATTAAAATTGAAACTAAAAATAAATTTTGTGCCAGTCAGGAGGTAAAACTGGTGCCTCCATTTTCGGAGAAGGATGTTGACAACTATTTCCAGTGTTTTGAAAAGGTAGCAAAGAGTTGCCAGTGGCCAAAGGAACACTGGCCTCTGATGTTGCAAACTGTCCTCAAGGGTAAAGCTCAACAAGCCTATTCGGCTTTGTCTGCAGATGATTCCTCTGATTATGAGGTTGTCAAAAAGGTTATTTTGAGAGCTAATGAGTTGGTTCCAGAGGCTTACCGACAGAAATTCAGAGGTCTGAAGAAATCTGACTATCAGACTTTTGTGGAATTTGCTAACAAGAAGAAGGTTTGCTTTGAGTGCTGGTGTACTTCTATGGAGGTCAAGGATGATTTCAACTCACTAAAAGATATGGTGTTAGTTGAAGAATTCAAAAATTGTGTTAAGGATGATATTAAGACCTACCTTAATGAGAAGCAAGCACTGAATTTGCAATTAGCTGCCAAATTTGCAGACGAATATGTTCTCACACATAAGTCTAAATTTCAGTCTGGCAGTAACAATAGATGGTCCCAATTTCAGAAAAAAGGTAACGGTGATACCCAAGATTCCTCACCCAAAGACAAATCTGGTGATGGTGCTCAGAAATCCAGTTACAGGTCTGATCAAAGTGTAAAAGCTGACAGAGACAAAATTAGTCTAGTTTGCAGTTTTTTGAAGAAATCTGGTCATGTTACAACTAACTGTTGGTTCCTGAAAGCTAAGAAAGAAAAAGAAAAGGATACCAAACCAAATGCCTTTTTTGAAAACAAGGTTAGAAACCTCTGTAGTAGATGACCGATCTGCTAAATTGCCTGCTCCTTGTGGGGCTAAAAAGCCTGAAACTGCTGATTTTGTGAGGGAGGAATTTCTTCCATTTGTGTCATTGGGATTTGTGGCTCTGAATGAGCATACTACTCCTGTCCCCATATATATCCTAACGGATACCGGAGCTTCTCAGTCACTTTTGTTGATGGACTCCTTGGAGTTACGTGATGAGACCGCTTCAGGGGATTTCATACTTGTACAAGGTATTGAAGGGAGGACTGTATCTGTACCCCTGCGCTCTATATTCCTGAAGTCAGATTTAGTTACAGGACAGGTAAAGGTGGGACTTATGTCAAGTCTACCTATCAAGGGTGTTTCCCTGTTGCTAGGCAATGACCTGGCTGGGGGCAAAGTAGTTCCCCCTGTACATCTTACTTCACAGCCGAGCACTGAAGATGGGGATGAGGACCCATCTCTGTATCAATCCTGTGCAGTGACTCATGCTGTGGTCAAGAAGGCTAAAGAAGAAGATGATGTGGTGCCGTCCAGCACACTGAATAGTCAAGACTCAGGTGGTTCGCCTCATGACTCTGTTCGGCCTACTATGGTTTCTCCGTTTGAGGACTTATCAGATACTTTTATCAGTTCTTTGTTCAGCCAGCCAGATGGGTCTGGTGATTCTGATGTGTCTGGAGACTTGTCTCTGTCCAGAAAGCGGTTGATTGAGGAGCAAACTAATGATCCTGAAATTTGTGTACTAAAGAGGAGAGCCCTTCCTGATAAAGAAATAGATGCAGTTCCAGTTGGGTATTATCTCAAGGAAGGTGTGTTGATGCGGAAGTGGCGCCCTCCTGATATCCCTGCCAATGCAGATTGGGCAGTGGTTAGGCAAATTGTTGTTCCAAAGGTCTACAGGAATGAGATTTTAACAATGGCTCATAGTTTACCTTTAGGAGGTCATCTTAGTGTTAACAAGACTGTTGATAAGATCATGAAACACTTCTTCTGGCCTGGGCTTCGGAAAGACGTTTCCAACTTTTGCAAAACCTGTCACACTTGTCAGGTAGTTGGAAAACACCAGTTAGACCCACTTGTAGCTCCATTGCAGCCTATCCCAGCATTTGGGGAGCCATTCTCTAAGGTCATTGTTGATTGTGTTGGTCCATTACCCAAGACTAGATCTGGAAATCAGTACTTGTTGACAATCATGTGTGCATCTACCAGATTCCCTGAAGCCATACCTCTACATAACATCAGGGCAATTGCAATCTCAAAAGCTTTGATAAAGTTCTTCACGTTGTTTGGCCTTCCCAGGGAAATTCAGTCAGACCAAGGTAGCAATTTCACTTCAGGATTGTTTCAGCAGGTTGTGTATGAACTAGGTGCGAAGCAGATTCTTTCTAGTGCCTATCATCCAGAGAGTCAGGGTGCTTTAGAGCGGTTTCATTCCACTCTCAAGACAATGATGAGGACTTATTGTTATGACCATGAGAAAGACTGGGATGAAGGTGTTCATTTGCTGTTGTTTGCAGCTCGAGAAGCAGTGCAGGAGTCTACTGGATTCAGTCCATTTGAGCTAGTGTTTGGTCATGAAGTGAGAGGACCTTTGCTATTATTGAGTGAACAATGGCAAGAGGAAGAGCCGCACATCAATCTGTTAGACTATGTTAGCAAGTTCAAGGAAAGATTGTGTGCAGCTTGTGACGTAGCCAAAGAGAACTTGAAATCAAGTCAGGGAAAAATGAAAACTTGGTATGATCATAAGGCTAGAAGTCGTGAGTTTAAACCAGGAGACAAGGTTCTTGTGTTGTTTCCCTTGCAGTCCAATCCATTACAGGCTAGATTTCATGGTCCGTATGAAATTTTGACAAAACCCAATGATCTCAATTACATTGTGAAGACTCCAGATAGGAGAAAGCCAAAACAGTTGTGTCACATTAATATGCTGAAGCCTTATCATGACAGAAATGCTAGGGTTGCAGCTGTCACTTCAGATTCTCCTATGGTCGAGACGTGTGAAGATGAGGGGGAGTTTCAAGATGATGAACCTAGAATTAAAGCGAAGTTCTTTCATGTAAATTGTCAAATTCTGAAGTGTTGCAAAATCTTGATGTAAAACTCCAGCACTTAAAACCTTCACAGAAAGATTACTTTGAGAGGTTGATCAAGAAATATCAAGATCTATTTCCTGATGTTCCAAAGAGAGTTTCTATAGCTTCTCATGATGTAGATGTTGGTGATGCCAAACCGATAAAACAGCATCCGTACCGGATGAATCCTGAAGAGAGAGATTGCTGAGAAAGAGGTTGAGTACAAGTTAGAACATGATATTATCAGACCCTCGAACCCAGATTGGAGTTCACCCCGTGTGCTGGTTCTAAAACCTGATGGAAGTACTAGATTCTGTACAGATTATTGCAAAGTCAATGCTGTAACTAGAACTGATGTGTTTCCAATACCTAGGATTGATAATCGCATCGATAGAGTAGGGCAAGCAAAGTTTCTGACCAAGATCAATTTATTGAAGGGTTATTGGTGTGTGCCTTTAACTGAGAGGGCCAAGAGCATCTCTGCTTTTGCCACACCATCTGGGTTGTACCAGTATGAAGTCCTACCCTTTGGCATGAAAAATGCCCCAGCCACATTCCAAAGGATGATACAGTCTACAATCGCAGGATTGCCACACACGGGTGCGTACATCGACGACCTGATCACATGGAGTGACTCCTAGGAAGAACATCTAAAAGATGTAGAGACGTTGTTCCAGCGCCTGACCCAGGCTAACCTGACTGTTAACCTGAGCAAGAGTGACTTTGGTTGTGCTACTGTCACCTATCTAGAGTAAGATAAAAAACAAGAATCGGAGAATGTTGAATTGGAGTTTGATTTTACAGGAGTTTGACTTGGAAATTAAGCATGTAAAGGGTACTGACAATGTAATTGCTGATTGCTTATCCCGTTTTTGAGTATGTGTATATATCCCATGTGTTTATGGGCATATTGTATTATATGTATATATAGACAAGTGTCTACTTTACCATTTTGTATTGAAAAGAAAAATTTTGCCTTTATGAGTCAAACTTTTTCCCTTTTGGAATGGAGGTGTAATGTGAATAGAAGCCACTAGATGGCAGTATTGACCTTTCTTTTGTTAAGCCCAGACTGGAGCTAGGTTTAGACATGTCCTGGGCATGTCTGAGATAGAAAGTCCCAGAGATAAAAAAAAAGTCTAAAAGGTGGGAGGGGTCTGCAAAAGAGTATATAAGGAGTAAAACTGAGAGAGTAAAGTAGTAGGAGGAATTGCAAGGAGAAGGATACATTTGACCAGACCTGTCATTCTGTTCAAGACCTGTGAAGTTTTTAGTGGATTTTTGCCTGTGTTGGAACATTTTCCTCACCCAGGACATCACCAAGCAACCCAACCAAAGGGACTGTAAATATTTTTGTTCTTGTATTTAACAATCTTGGTCAGTAGAGTATTTTGTTGTTAGTTGCCTTTGTTTAATTAAATCTGTTGAAGTTTTTAAAGTTGTGTCTATCATCCCCTGCTGTCCTAAATGTAATAACAAATTGGGGCCATCACAAATGGAACAACTGCAATCAAGGGGGGAGTTTTAACAACATGAAGAAGTGAGTCATGGAGAAGGTGGGGAGCCGTTATACCAGGTAAGAGGAAACTATGTGATGCAGATTACATTTGCACACAGGGTTAAGTGCATCAATTAGACTGATTGGTAGACATGAAACAGGAGCATGAGACCAATGTCCAGTAGATGGGGGGGGGAGAGAAAGTGGACGGTAAGGCACTTTTTAATTTTCTCAAAACAGCAGGATTGGATGATAGAATTTTTAGTCGGACCGTGACCGGGGTCACACTCCAGCACATTAGGTGGCGGTGTATGCACCGTAAAGGAATTATAACAGTGACAATTTCAAAGAAGAAGACGTTAGGCCCAAGCAAGTGTTCGAGGGTCTACTGCTTAAGATCTTAGACTCCATCGTTTTCCCTCTCTTTGAATTTTTCCTTTCTCCTTCATGACCAAATTGCTCGCTTCACTTAAATATCAATGCTATTAGTTCATTGTTTGGCAACATTGAGCGGAATCAGACAATTCCGAAAAGAAAATAAAAATAAAAAAATTAATCGAGAATCATCCACAATTGTAAGGGAATCAGTTGTTCAAATGTAACGTTAGCCATAAATATGTGGGGATGAGAAATTTTATTTTATTGGATGAACTGACTACACTTCTGTCCGTGGATGAGGAGGTGCTTATACTGACTGAGGGGCATCTCTGACACGGCCGCTGCTCGTCAGCAGCAGGGACTGATCTCATTACTCCGCGGTGTGGTCGCCTTACGCAAAGCGCGTTGTTGTCTCCCAGGGCGCAGTTAATCGTGGGCAGTAGTCCGTTGTTCGCCAGTGCCGTGGATCTGCTCATGGGGCCTCGGTAAGACTAATCGCTGTCTTTGTAAATTCGGTCTATATTTTAAGTGTTTAATCACGTCCTGCATGATAAATATAGTAGAAGGCTCTGAGACCGCGGCAGGTGCATTTGCACTAGTGTTAAGGGAGCTCGCTGGCCCTCCGGAGCAGCACAATGCATCCAACCACTGCTTTGTTTTCTTCCCGCTACCAGCGTAGAGCCGCTTTCACACTGGACGCGAAACGATTTTTTCTCTAGGCGTCTTGCACTCAAAGTCAACGCAAAGTTGCGAAAACAAGCGTGTATTCGCGTCTTTGCATTGACTTTGAATGCAATCTGTCGTGCGAAAAATTCGTTTCGCGTCTGGTGTGAAAGCGGCGTAACGCAGCGTTGGGTAATGTGAGCGTGATCGGTGCCGCGGCGGGCAGGAATGTGGTATCAATGCGGCTGTAAACGCATCGTGATCGGCTGCAGAAGAGCAGTGGATTATTCTTGAAATTGTCTGTCATAAGCGGCGGCGTTATAACTTAATTCGCTGGACATCATAACGTTAGTTAAGCTGGAAGAGCTAACGCGCTGTAGCGTTAAGGGCTGGTGAAGCCTCCCCCCCAGCTAACGTTAGCTGCCCCGGCTCCGGTGAGGTTAGCTGGTTCGCTTTCCCGTTAAACACGCAGGGTTAGTCCGGCTCGCTCACTGCGGAGGGAGACACCCGGTTAACTCGGTTGCCATTTGGTTTTGCTGCCTTTATATTTGCGTCGCACTTTAAATTTCGCCGTAAAGACGCGAATTGGCGTCTTCGCGTTGACTTTGGATGTACGTTAATCTGTCGTGCGAAAAATACGTTTTCGCGTCCGGTGTGAAAGCAGCTTAATCCGGCCGAGTCACTCTCCGCAGGGGAGAGGTTTCTGTCGAAAGTGGCGGAATAAAAACAACAGTCACTTCAGCTGATATAAGGCTGACTGACCTGCGCCGCAGGCGGTGAATTTCGTCACCATTTGCAGAAATATGACACGGACTGCGTGTCTGCTGCGGCCGACACTTGACATTTTCGGTAGTCGAGTGATTAAACCCTGACCAGCACTGACGTCATTCAAGTATCATTTGTATATAAGTCGTTAATTTGTTTAAAGCGTTTCTATCGTGCTCTTGTTAAATTGGCTAACTCGTGGGTCTTGACAGAACTGTTCTATTTGGCTTGTGTTGTGACTAACGGTGGCTCCTCTGTTTACTTTCCAGGCAGCCGAAGTATTTACTTTCTCTCCATCCTCTGGTCCATGACCTGCTGGTCCAAGGACGACACTGAACCTCTAAACCTGAGAATCAATACGTTTTTCTGGGGTGTTTTATGTGGTCTCTTTGGTATAAAGCAGTTCATATAATTGCTCGTACGAGAACACATACGCCCTGATCGAACAATGCGCGCCCTGCATGGAATTGGACTCACTACTTTGCGCAATGGAGGCACCGAGTCTCGGCGTTATAGTGCGGAAAATATTACGGCGGACGGCCAGTATCTATAGCCAGAAGAATCTCCTCCTCGGTAGACATCTTTTAATTCCTAGTAGCCTCCTGTTGTGATCCCAAACTGAGAAATTGCAGTTCCGCCTCGGTGACTCCGCAGCAGAAGGATGATTAAGGTCTGGGTCCTGCTCTCCACGCTCTCCGCCTGCGTGGCCATTCAGGCCGAGTCATCGGAGAGTCACAGCGCCTTCGCATGCGAGCCCGTCACCATGCGCATGTGCCAGCGGCTGCCCTACAACACCACCTTCACCCCCAACCTCCTGGACCACTACGACCAGCAGACCGCTGAGCTGGCCATGGAGGTACAGTGCATGAGTCTATCGCCCATATCACCGTTCCATTTTTTCCATTTCGCCCTGTTATCTTAAGATTTTAATTTATCCTGTGAAACAACTTTGCTTGTAAATGAACCAAGTGTTTTGAGTCGTTCAAGTGGAAGTGGCTGCATGCTTACTAGTGCAACATGGGCAATCTGTTATCCTTCCCAAGCAGGTTTAAACTAGGCGCCTGTATCACTTATCCTGTCACAGTACCCTGCCAAATAAGTTGCATTTTTGTAGGGTTCATTTTCTGAACATAAGATAATTTCTCCTTCCTCCATTATACAGTTGCTTTGTGCGCTTAAGCGCTGAGATTTAATGAGTCAGGGCCTGTCGTTGCCTCCGAGGGGAAACTGAAATTTACATGCTATGGTAACGGCTTCATTTCTCAACCCACAAAGCGGTTCTCAGCCCGCCCAACCCTTGGGCTGGCGCACCTGTCCATGCGGTATTAAGTTGCATTATGGGTGCATCGTTACCTGTTTGCGCTGCACTCGCCTGTACACAAACAGGTTGGTGTGGGGGAGGGGCCGCCATGGTGTGTGTTACTTCTCCCGGTTTCTCTCCCACAGTGTGTCCTCCGTGCACAGGGAATGTTGAAGGAAGTCACCTCAGCTGGAACATTTGCTTTGAGGTGTATGTTGCTGGTTTTCACTCATGTGATACGGACCTTGACAGCGGTTGCTATCCGCCATGTTTGTGCCTCGCCTGTGTAAATGCACTGATGGATTACAGCGGCCGAGTTAGAAACTGTAGGACAGCTCTGTGGTGTGGTCACTTGTGGGAGCTAAAATGGTGAGAGTGAAGTAAGCGTCAGTTCTGTGACAAGGATTATTACTCATCAAGGAAAGGAGTGAGAAGAATTTGCAAGGGAAAGAATAAATTGAAATTTTCCTAAACAGTGATGTCTTCACTAGTGGGCAAAACTTAAGCTTTAAAGTGAGCGAGTGCCTTGCTGACTCACTTTCGAAGAAGCCTACAGCCATCTGGGACAAGCACTAAGTGGATGTTAATATAATATTATATTGACATAATATTGCGTATTGGGAAATTATCTATGAATTGGCTGTATTTGAAATGATCTTTCCAGGCACTGAAGCCACAGATCCAGACAGCATTTGATAGTAGCTGTGCTTCCAAACCTTTTACAGTGAACTTGCTTGTAGGACCAAGTAGTCAAACAAATATTCTCTTGTTGTCAAACATTAGCTTATGGTTTAGCTGCCCTGGGATACTGATTGGCTCACTGCCAACTATGTAAATCTTGGGAAGATATTTTAGCCAGTACATGTCTCTCTAAGCTCTGCGTGAGTATGCGGTGTTTGAGAAGTCCTGGTAGCTTGATTTGATGAGTGTGTTCTCTCTCCACGCTGGACCAGTGAAAACACTGAGCTGGAGCGTGGTGTAGGCCGGTGTAGAAGCGGAGTGAGATGTAGGCCTGTGTAGAAGCGGAGTGAGATGTAGGCCGGTGAAGAAGCGGAGTGACATGTAGGCCTGTTGTAAAAGCGGAGCGAGATGTAGGCCTGTGTAGAGGTGGAGTGAGATGTAGGCCTGTTGTAAAAGCGGAGCGAGATGTAGGCCTGTTGTAAAAGCGGAGTGAGATGTAGGCCTGTGAAGAAGTGGAGTGACATGTAGGCCTGTTGTAAAAGCGGAGCGAGATGTAGGCCTGTTGTAAAAGCGGAGCGAGATGTAGGCCTGTGTAGAGGCGGAGTGAGATGTAGGCCTGTTGTAAAAGCGGAGCAAGATGTAGGCCTGTGTAGAGGCGGAGTGAGATGTAGGCCTGTTGTAAAAGCGGAGCGAGATGTAGGCCTGTGTTGGACACGTTATCATAATTTTATATAGCTTTGCCTTTTACTTTGTCTCACATTTTTTTGTCTGCGGTTTTAGCACCGAGGATATTGGCAGACTGTGGGTTTTCTCACTGCTGAAGAGATAGAGATGTGCTGCTCCTGAATTGCGTGGTAAAAACTTTGCCCCTCCGTCCATGCAGCGCTTCCACCCCATAGTGAACCTGCAGTGCTCCCCGGATCTGAGGCCCTTCCTTTGTGCGCTGCACGCTCCGGTGTGCACGCAGTATGGCCGCGTCTCTCTGCCCTGTCGCCGGCTGTGCCAGCGAGCTCGACACGACTGCCAGCAGCTCCTGGACGTGTTCGGGGTCGCCTGGCCCGAGGAAATGGAGTGCGGCAGGTAACGGAAAACTGACCTGAGCTCGGCGCTTCTGTGCATTCACCCGACTCGCTCTTTCTTCCTGAAGTATAAATCCCTCAGTGACCAGCTCAGACTGGAGATGTTGGCCATTAGGGTGGTGGAAGATATACGATGTAAGAGCTGAAATTACTAACAAGTAATTTGAAAAATGGAGAGAAAAGTGAACACTGTTGCTCACTCAAGATCCAGGTACTGAGTGAGAAAGATCCTATTGGCTCTCAGGGAGCAAGTGAACCCCTAAAGTGAGACTGAAAGCCCTGTGTGAGAGGTCCAGTGGACAGTGTCCTTGGTCTCACGGGCGCTTTTGTTACTGGATCTCATTAGCAAAACAGTGGCTGGTGTCCTGTCCGAGTCATGATCCTGTGCAGAGGGAGCGATGGGTGGGGCTGGGTGATGTGCTATTGTGACCTCATCAATCAAACCTGTTACTCATCTGAGCACGTTCACATGGTGGTGCAGTGTTTGTCAATTAGGTCACCAATTCAGGATCTATAAAACCTCTATTACTCTGCAGTATAATCCAAGTATGGATTTATAAATTTAATCATTATAATTTTATAATAATAAATGTGTTTTGTGTGATGCTGAATAAAATATGTAAATTACTTGGGTTAATGGTTTTTGAAGATTTCAGAATTGAGCAAGTATTGTAAAGTACTTGTAGAAAAGAGCAGCTTTTAATTGCAGTTTCAACCGATTTTTTGTCAACTTGATCTTGTCATTCGTTGCCGACCAAACTATAATCAGTGGCTGTGGGAAGCAGCGCAGTTGGAGAGCACTAATTTTGAATTTTTGTGGAAAAGAATAAATAACTGCTCATCGTACTGTCCAATTAGTTCTTGCCTTCCCATTGTGATGTTCATCTAACTCTGCTGTAATGAACTTGGATGTTGAGGAAAAATGTGTCCATGATCGGGTGAACGAAAGTCGTTTCCGGCAGGTTCCCAGACTGCGATGAGTCTTACCCGAGGGCCGAGGACCTGATCCCCCTGGTGGAGCCCACGGAGGACGTGTCCGATGCGGCTCGGCGGGATTACGGCTTCTGGTGCCCGCGGGAGCTGAAGGTGGACCCCGATTTAGGCTACGTGTTCCTGGGCACCAGGGACTGTTCCCCGCCCTGCCCCAACATGTATCTGGAGCGGGACGAGCTTCGGCTGGCACGCTACGCCATTGGTGCCTTCTCCGTCGTCTGCCTCTCCGCCACCCTGTTTACGTTTCTCACCTTCCTCATCGACATGGCGCGGTTCCGTTACCCGGAGAGGCCCATCGTGTTTTACGCTGTCTGTTACATGATGGTGTCGCTCACCTTCCTTCTGGGCTTCCTGCTGGAGGAGCGGGTGGCCTGTAACGAGGCTCGGCCGGCGCTGGGGAGGGCGGCGACGGTCACGCAGGGGTCGCACAACAAGGCCTGCACCCTGCTCTTCATGGCCCTGTACTTCTTTACCACGGCCGGCAGCGCCTGGTGGGTGGTCCTTACGGTCACATGGTTCCTGGCCGCCGTGCCCAAGTGGGGCAGCGAGGCCATCGAAAAGAAGGCGCTGCTCTTCCACGCTGGGGCCTGGGGGGTCCCGGGGGCCCTGACTGTGGCCCTGCTGGCGCTGAATAAGATCGAGGGGGACAATGTGAGCGGGGTGTGCTTCGTGGGGCTGTACGACGCCGACGCTCTGCGCTGGTTCGTCCTGGCGCCCCCCTGTTTGGCCGTAGCTGCCGGATCCGGGCTGCTCCTGGCCGGTATCGCCGCGCTGAACCGGGCCAGAACCGAGATCCCTCTAGAGAAGGAGAACCGCGACAAGCTGGGCAAGTTCATGATCCGGATCGGGGCCTTCTCCGCGCTCTACCTGGTGCCCTTACTGGGGGTCATCGGGTGTCACCTGTACGAGCAGAGCCACCGGGCCTCGTGGGAGACCGCCTGGGTCCAGAATCGCTGCCGGGATTACCACATACCCTGCCCCGTAAAGGTAAGGTTCGGTCCGGTCCGCTCAGGCCTTAGTTGCTGGCAGCCTCAGGCTCGCTGAGTTTTCAGTTGTTGTCGCCCCTGTTCCTGGTGACCTGCCGTCCTGAAGGAGTGTATGTCAGTCCTACGGTGAAACACCTAATAGTGCCGGGGGCCGTTATGTCAGTCCACCCGTATACTGAGCCAGTATTTACATTTTCTGTATACCTGCATCTGTACCTGTGATCCAGGATGAAATGTGAATTTGTAGGACCAACATGTCTTCATCTTTAATATTTTTATGTTCTTTGCACTTTGCTTTACTATCCGTCCCTCACTGACTGTCAGTACTGAGATGTTCAGTATTTGAGTTTGTTGAGTCATTTTTCATAAAGCGCGGCTGTTTATTCCGCTTTTTCCATTATTGAAATGTTCACTCATTTCCTACAGCCTAACACACCGTCTGATGTTTGTTTAGCTGTTTGTTTTTCGTCTGTATTTGATCAATGTTCCTCTCTGATGAAAACTGGTTGATAAATGATCACATCTCTGTACGTTTGCACTGTCACATCTGTGCACAGTCCACAGAGAAAACATCCATTTTCATTCCTGCTCAGACATTCACTGTCCCTCACTACATCGATAATCTATGCATTTCCCTCGCCGTACAATCGGCATCGGTCTCAGAAATCCCATATCGGTCAGGCACTAACACCTAATAACAGCTCAAAAGAAGTCTTGCGGTGGAGTGAGTTGTGGTGTTCGGACTGGTGCGGTTGCCCCTGGTTTAAGGAGTCGCTCGGGTTCATCAGAGTCGTCCTCTGCATCCGTATCCCCTGACATCGCTGCATTTCCTCTCTTGTTGTACTGTTGGCTGCTCGTTCTCACGCTCAACTCCTCTCTCTGCGCTCTCTCTGAATGAAGCCGTATTTGCGTCTCGCAGTGTCATGACTGAAGCGCCTGTGTTTCTATGGCAACTTCCCTTCTTCATGCTGCTTGAAGTGTATATTATTCTGCCGTCTGTGAGCTGTGTGTGTACTGGCTCGCATAAATTACAGGGCAGTTCTACAGGACGGGAAATGAGCACAGGAGGAGTGAAAAACTGAAACCCAATCCAGTTTCCTCAAAACAAGTGACGCTCTAAAGAGAGCGTGCCATTTATTTATTAACCCTAAGAGCGCTATAGGGAAGATATCAAAACCGGATGCTGTTGAAAATCTCCCTGCAGGAGATCTTTTAAACAAGTTGCCACACGATAGATTTTCAACTGCTCAGGATAATTACATTTTTAATTCCTTGATTCATAAATCGTTTTATGTCCCGATTCATGTAAAGCTGTTAATACAGGATTGTTGTTGCTCTCTGAGGTTCTCTGAACAGCGATGTGATCAGAGACGTGCTGAAGATCGTATGAGCTTCACGACATGCCTTTTGAATTATGAAATGAACCTGGCCATGCAGTGGTGTGATAATGAGGCCCGTCATGGTGAAAACCCCTCGTGCTCTTGGTACGTAATTTGATTTATTGCTAATGAACCTGACTCCATGAAAAGGATAAATATGCAAGACATCACATTATAGATGTAAAGTGAGCGCATTCCTCGCCTCCAGTGTGTTTCAATGGTGGTTCTAAGAACAGAGGGCATATTCCGTGTTGGAGAACTGCAATTAGAAAATTTTAGTTTGGGCAGCCTAACTAATTTTTAGCTCACCTGGACTGAAGGTCGAGTGGGCTTATGTCTTGGGCCGTCTGTCTGTCCTCGGCACCGGCATTGTCTGTAAACACCGTCCTCTCCAAAACCACTGGATCGATAAAGATGAAACGTAGCACATATGTTCCTACCCATGAGGACGCAAAATTCGTCCATGATGTTCTGATTCAATTTCAAATATGTTCCGCCAAGGCTAAGATATGAAAATGCCATATGGAGCCATTATGAAGCAGTTTTTGAAGCAATTAAGCTGATATTAGGTATGTGGGTAGATGGAAGCAGGGTCATTCCATATCAAATTACCCAAAAAAAAATCAAAATTGTCACCCCACCCCCTCAGATTTTGCTCATATTTGGTTTCTAGGGTGTTTTTTGCTGGCAAAGCTGAAATTCCCAATATTGGCTCAATCCGACCAGCGGTTCCTGAAACTGAGCTGAAACTCGGCCCATATGTTCCGACTCATGAGGACACCACTGTTTGTTCGTGGTGTGATTGAACGGCTTGTACAAGTATAATCAATCCAGGTGCGATGCAGTTCCTGTGGCACTATTTTTCTGATTACCTTTTAATTTCCCCAGTATTCCCTCCAAAACGGGATGTAGGACATCTCTGCGGGTAGTAGTACAGTTCCGCATAGCGGTGCGGTTTGACCATAGGGCATCACACCTCCTGGCTAGCTTTGTTTGGATGCCATCCAGAAGATTTGGCAATGGAAAACATAAAATTAGCGCTCACATGTCCCATACCGAACCTCTACACCAGGGGTCTCCTGCCCTGTTCCTGGCGAGCTACCACTCTCTGGAGATCCTGAAGGATTCTGCTCCAATGCTAATTTAACACACCTGATTCAGCTCATTCGCAGCTCGTCAAGATCTGCAACTGGGAAAGCAGGAGTGGTTTGCTTTGGTTGGAGTGATAACCTTCAGGATGGTAGCTCTTCAGGAACAGGGTTGGAGACCCCTGCTCTACACTAAATGTAGTTGCACCTTAATTAATGACTTAAAATAATTTCCTTGATGGCTGAATAAAGAAAAACTGGATAATGCTTCGGCTCACTAGAAAATGTCATTTGGGATCCCTCCTCAGATTGACGAGCATCATTACTGAAATGCTCTCATTGTCTTTCCTCAATTCTGTGGAATTTTATCGCATAGCTGTGGTGCTTTTCCCATCGCCCAGCACTCGACATGTTTTTAACCCTCAGCCCTCAAGGCTGACGGGGTGTTGCTATCCTTCGTGCAGGCGGGCGGGCGTCTCCAAAAACTTCGACATCGGGCTGAGGGGTTTTTCGTGCATTGCACGCCTATTTTTGATATTTCCTGCAGGTGCATATCACTTCTACAAAAATTTCATTGGCTGACAGCGTTAGCCTGGAGTCCATATCACGCTTTGGTCACTCCCAAGGGTCACTTGCTTATATGTCTAGCCTCAGTCGGTAGGCCAGCGTTTGGCTTTCAAATATTCACACACAATTCATGCGAGATCTGTGATTGGCTCACAGTCGCAAGGGTGCCCCGCCCCTTTAGACAGACTTAAAAATAAATTAAATACCACAGTTCTGCATTCAACGGAAGTCCCGCCCCATGTTTATATACGAATATTCATCTGAGTGACAGAAGAATCTGTGGGCAATGAACGAGCTGGGAGGCGGGACTTCAGTTGAATGCGGGAGCTTACTTAAAGCATGACTGTGGTATTATATTATTTTTAGCGAAAAATAACCGTGTTTCTTGTTCTGAGGATACGAGTGGACAAAGCAGACATGGATTATACTGGACGATGCATTGGACGATGGTTTGAAAGTTTGTCAACGGATGTTTTGTGGAGTTTTCCCATTGCTACTGGGTGACCCCATTTGGTGCCTGCAAAAAAGGAATTTGGATGTTTTTTCAAAACTCTCCAGTGGCCATAAAGTTGCGCCAGGTGCGAAACAAGTTGATCCGTTCAAGACATCTAATGGTGAGTAATTGATATACAAATATAGTTTTTGGGTGGAGTATCACTTTAATTTAGCTGATGCAATCATGCCCTTCGAGCTATAGCTAATGCCAATTGCAGTGAAATATGTTATGTAATTTGAGTTTTTTTTTTTATTTAGCCTTTATTCTACTGGGGAGTCCCACTGAAATAAACAAAATGCAGATATGACCAAACATTATCCTGTTATCCTGAAGACATGAATATTCATATATTCACTTCATTGGTAACGTAAGGGATAAACGGTGGCTATACGACTGAGGCCAGACTGATATCAGTCAGTGACCATTGGGAGCACTTGATGTGTATGGATTCCAGGCTAGACGGCATGGGAAAAAGATCGCTCCGGGTTACACCATGCTGTTAATATTTAGCTGAACTGAATACCAAGTGTAACATTGGTTAAATTGGTTTTGCTCAGTGCTGTAGTAAGCTTGCCATGTGCCCCTCATGTAACCAAGTCCTTGTTACTTAGCTAGCTAGTGTGTATGCAGCACTATTAACCATAAACAATGTCTAACATTAGTTTGTTAGGTAGCAAGCTAGCATTTGCTGGCTACTCAGTTAACTGAATTTACAAAACGTTGCTAATTCTGACATTAATGTCTGTGACCCAGTGACTGGCTATATTAGCAGAGCGATGTAGATAGCTCATGCTAACCTACAATGGGTGTTAATGGAAATTACATGTTTGATTTTTTTTTTTCAAATAAATTACGCAATACAGTTATGTGACAGACAGAATCTTATACTCCTGGTCATGTTAAAAGAAAGTTAAGAAACATTCAATAAATTTTGGGTTTGTTGCTCGCTAAAACTCATAACAAATGCAAAATTTACTCAACTCATTTCCAAACTTTCATATGACACACCCACTGGTGTGAGATCCTCTATATAGCACTCGAAACTATTGTAGCACCCCAAGGAAATATAGTGCTTTTTTTTTTTTTCTTTAAATGTAGCTTATTTATCTAATGAAGCGTTCCTGCCACTGAACCCTGCAGCCATTTAATGGATATTTAATGAAAAATCTATTTTCCAGAAAAAGTGGAATAATGTTTAAAATGTGGAATTGAGGTTATAAGAAAGGGGGAAAAATTATAAATTCACTGTGCGAAATTATCTTATAAAGTGGTTGAGAGATCCTGGAGAATCTCAGTCGCTGCAGGGGTCTGAGTAGCGTCCTGCTCATTGTAGCATGATGTGATGTGACAGACGCTGGGGTCGAAATAAATGTGGATTTGTCCACACTGCGTTCGGGGGAGGGGCGCTGACTGCTCGGCGTTAACAGCTGTGTGACGGACAGGAAGGCAGAGAAGGCCCCAGCGGGGAGGGCACAGGAAGTGTTTCGGAGGAGCACACAGTCTGAAAAGGCCTGGAGCTGCCGGGACCTGCAGTGATGCGTGACGAGGCGATGGCTCATTACAGACAGTGCTCAGCTGTGTGCGCGCTGGCACTGCAGGAAAACATGGCCGCCCCTCCCTTTTATTTCTGCTTTGATGGGACAATAACAGGCCATCATTACTGGCGTCTCGGCTCAGCCACCCACTGTTCTGGCTGTGGACTGAGGACAGAAAGCGCTCCGGCAGGCACACCCCTGACACCAAGATGAATCGGTTTGCACTGTTGCTAATTAGCTGGACTACTTTGCTCTACATTTGGGGCTAAATACACCTCCCCAGATGCATTTATCTCTGAACACCGTGATTAAAATGGATTATGAATGGAAGCCCAGTTGCCTGGACAGGGGTACAGTCGTGATTCATCACTGCGATTTATTTATGAAAGAAACTTGTGAGTTACATCAGGCGGCCACCTCCAGTGCTGCAGTCTAATGACCTGCTTTGCTCGTGTGACGCTGCTATGCTCCTACTCAATATGGCGGTTTGTTTACACTAGAAAAGGGCTTAAAGTTCACCCTTGACTCCTCTGCGCAGCTGCTTCTCCGTGCGAGCTACACCGCTGCTGCACATTTCATCCAGCATCCACCTGCAGCTCTGATTACAGACCCCACCTCTGATTACAGGCCCCTTGGGGCGTGAGATCAGTACCGTTACTCCCTGCTTCTCTCGCCAGATATGCTCACATGGAATGATATGAACAGCTTCAGCCGCACTACCGTAACTCTATACATACAGTTGATTGAATTGTGAAATATAACGGCATAAGTTGGTTAACTGAAGTGTCCGTCTCTGTGCGAATGGTTACATGCTGGAATACGGTTTCGCTCAGAATAAATTACTCGGTTGTTTAGTGATGTTTGAGAATTAAGAATAAACATCTAATTAGCCACAGCTTGATAATCGTAACGCAGTTACGTTAAGATGAGCTCGAGGACGGGATAGCGCTGATCCTCGAGCTGCAGAACTTTGTCCAGTTCCTGCGTTATCTGAGCCTGATCGCGCAATTCGATTATTATTAACGACATAAATAATCCTAATAGTGAAGTATTTGGTGCATGAGTTGCATGTTGTCCTGTGTTAATTTGGTCCTCTGAACATTACCCATGAGCTCCAGCTGAATCTGTCCGAGAGGGGGGTGCAGTAATCTCAGCTGATTCTCACCGTGTGCACGATGCAGTGTGCACGACAGGGTCTGGGTGGGGCTCCTGTCGGCTTGGTCTGCAGATCCGGTTACTGGAGACGTCCCCTGGCACGGCACAGGGTGAGCGGTGTTTTGTGTGAGGCCGGTGTTGCGTGCGAGTGCGTCTCGCACTGCGAGTGCGCTGTAATAATAACTGTGTGCATGAGCCAGTGTTGGAGTGTACGAGCGGGGTGCCGGACAAAGCAATCGTGCGCTCGTAAGGAATATCGTGTATCGCGTGCATGTGCAAACACGATGCGGAAGTGTGGATTTCTGCAAGGCTGCAGAGGGAGCCAATTCGGCGAAGAGGAGTGAAGTCACGTCAGCTAATTAGAGTGTCGGTGTTAGCGAGGTGCAGAGGGACTGAGAGAGACGCAGGAGGACTTAACCCTTTCCTCCAGACACCCACTTCGCTGGGTGCAAAAAATACAACTTCTTTTTGTATTGACAGGACATTGTTACCATGGTTACAGACAGATTGGGCATGTGACCTATATTTTGAATGCACTACGTTCTAGGATCTGAAATGTATGTCCTCATGATTATTTTAGACTCTGCCTGGAAGTTTTACTCACTTGTTTGTTTTAAATTTGAGATGAAGTTTCTCGGGAAAACCGGGAGTGAAAGGGTTAAGGGTGTGGAAGGTGAGTGTGTGTTAATGTGAGCGAGAGAGCGGGAACAGGAGGAGAGCTGAGGATCGGGCAGCGGAGGTGGGGGGGATGTGTACAGGGGGGATACAGAGGTCGGAGTCGGGGCGGACGGAGTGATCAGACCCAGATTAATAGTCCAGCGGTTACGTCATCCGCTTGGTTTGCATTCAGATGTAATGAGCCCCTGTTGTGCAGGTCCTCCTGAGGCCATTACACCCTAACAAAGCCTGTTCAAGCCCATCTTCTCCTGTATACACACACGCACACACACACTCACACACACACACACACACACTCACACACTCCCTTCCCCTCAGACGATGACACTCCTCGTGTGTCTCTGACAGGTGGATTTTACACACACACACACATACACACACACACACACACACACACACACACACACACACACACACACACACACACACACACTCCCTTCCCCCTCAGACGATGACACTCCCTGTGTGTCTCTGACAGGTGGATTTTGCCGGCCGGCCTCACCTGATGCTGTTCCTCATGAAGTACCTGATGTGGCTGGTCGTGGGGATTCCCTCTGTGTTCTGGGTGGGCAGTAAGAAGACCTGCTTTGAATGGGCCGGATTCTTCCACGGACGACACTGCAAGAAGTGAGTCATTTCCCCAGCGGTACACATCTGCCCCCTGTCTGAAAGTGTTCCTCTCGCACCCTAGTCCTGTACGGCACCTGACTCGACCCTGCGGGACGGCCCGAGAGAGCCAGGGGCGGAGACGAGATCAGTCTTAATTGCTTTAAGAAGGAACTCGTTGTGCACGACACAGCCTGATGTCACAGAATACGCAAAGGTCATGAAAACTGAACACACGTCATCACACTGCTTTATACAACACCTCCGCAAACACGCGTGTCGCACACAAACCCAAACACTGGTACAGAAGACAACACTGTTTATAAAGAAATATCTTTAGAAAACTGACACCTGTGTGCCCCATCCGTCTGTGTTTCTGTTCATCTGCCTCTCACTGCCTCTGTCCTCCTCACTCCTCCCTCACTCCCTCCCTCTCTCCCTCCATCCCTCTCTCTCTCTCCTCTCTTGCAGCACCGGGACAGAGGAGAGCAGGCGGCCCCTCCGGGAGCCCGATTTCTCCCAGCTCCTGCGGGAGCCTCAGGGGCCCATCGTCCGCAAGTCCCGGGGCACCTCCACTCAAGGCACCTCCACCCACGCCTCCTCCACCCAGCTGGCACCGCCTGACGCCCCTCTCAGCTGCGGCAGCAGCGTCCACAGCAAGCTGAGCAGTCGCCACGGCAGCCTGCGCCACGCCCGCGAGGGCAGGTAACGCCACCAGCCCGTCTTACCGCCGGTTTATACTGAAATGATGTCTGAGAGACAGAAAAGAGCAGTCCGACAGCGTCCTGTACCTGCGGAGTATTTGCATCGTCACAGACAGTCGTTGCTTTTTTATATAGTTTGATTGGCTGGAAGGATGGTGAGTTGGGTGGGTGTCACAGAGCTTGAAAGCTGCAAAAAGATCGGTTTGCAAGATTATAAAGAAACTAGGCCTACGCTGTCGGCGCCAACATCAAGGGGTATATCCCTGAAATTCCCCAATCCTCGAAGCCCCCTTTATTAAATTCCCCTTACTGGACCGACAATATGAGGCAAATTTGAGGTCTGTGTAAGTAATTGTTCCAGAGATATGGTTAAAAAACGTATTTAAAAATTTAAAAAAATTTTTTCAATATATAGCGCCACCTGCTGGCAAGCCTAGGAGTGCATACTTGCCCAAAATCTAATCAGTTCATCCTCTGTAACATATCTACCCATATGCTAAAAATGAGAAACCAATGAAATATATTTTGTGAGTTATCGCGCTAACGGCTATATTCTGCGGCAGCGGTGGACGCGGTGGTGGGGCGAAACCATGATATCCCCGAAACTCGTATTTCAGGGATATAGATAAAGCAGTGACTATGGAGATGATATTTGGCGCCTCAGATGTTGTCCAACACATTTAAGCGTGAAATAATCTGTCTCGTGACACTTTTCTAATGATGTTTCTTGGCATATAAAATGGATTTTATCTGGCATACTTCGCCGTCGGATGGTTTCAGAGCGCGGTTTGCAGCACAGGCTCACGCACCAACACCCCAGGGGTGTGCTGTGTGTCAACGTTTGCTGAGAACAAGCTCTTGTCAAAATAATTAAATGGCCTTTTTTTAACAAACACTTTCTTCGAGTCACAATCAACTAAGGTGTAATAACCTGTAACACTAACGTCAAAATATAGACTGCTTCAATAATTTATTTTCTGACTGTTTTATGAAACCTGAACAACTGAATAAAGTTAATTTGGTAAGAAAAATATAGTCATTTACCCAGTTTCTTAAAAAAGTGACTTTCTCACCGGAGATGCGACTGCTTGCGTGTGTTATTGTTTGACGGACTGAATGGTGAGGTTTCTGTTGCTGTTCACCTTGTGGCTCCATTTTCAAGGGAGGGAAGACATTTTCACAAGTATTTTTATGTTTGCTAATGCAAAAAAATCCAAACAGGATGTTGGAAGTCAAATAGCTGATCTGTCACCCCAGTGCATTAACTTGCATGAGCTGTCTGTCTGTCTGCATATATCCTCTGTCCAGCTGACTAACGCAGATTTCGGCAAATGCAGCTGCAGAAATGGCATCACACTTGTACTTGGAACCATAACATAAGACCTTGAACAAAACTCAAACGAAATCACAATCATCTGGGAAAACTTAACGCATGTTATATGTCACAGACTATCATAGCTCATGGGCAAACAAGGCCTTTTAAATCACAGCAGAGCCAAACAGGAAAATATGTTAATGAACATCGATTAGGGGAGTACTCTGGGTAGTGCTCTGATTAGGGTGGGCCAGAAAAATTAACTTCATGGTATTAATGGAGGCACCTCCTCAATTTGTTTGTTTAACAAAACTATGTAATTATGCCAAAAATCTTAGTGATATTGTTCATAGAAAGTGGTGCTCATGGGGACATCTATATCCAGGGTTTCCTGCAGGACTTTTTGAAACTGTGACAGAGGGCTTCACCATCGGGTCAAAACTCAGCATCATCAGGTGTGGCCAGTTTTCATTAATCAGAACGTAGGCGATGTAATAATTGAAGTCCTTGTGCGGGGAGGTTTATCAGTTTCATGTGCGTCACGGTGGATTACACCTCTAGTAACATGGAAATCGCTTATGACTCCGGACTTTACTTACTCAGGGGTTGAAAGCAATGGAATTGCATAAAAATGTTTCAAATGGTCTTACTTCATTGAAACAATTTGAACGATCATGAATCACATACATTGTGGTTGTTGCTGTATTTTTGAAATTTGTGTTGTGTAAATCAGAGGCGAATGACCTACTTTAGTTCATGATATGTTAAAACAGTAGTAAACGATCTAATTTTGGTTGAATACAGTTCTTTGTGTTGTTGGATGGTATAATATTCACTCGAAAGTTTGCAGGTTCCCTAATACGGCGCAACGATAGCAAATAGCTTGGGAAATTGACCCATCATGAGCATATGGGCCATAGGTGCAGAGTCTGTGTGTCTCCATAGTTTTGTATCCCATGTAAAGTGTAAGCAAATAGTTATTGAAATTTGGACTACATTAATGAAAATATCCAGCCAAGTTATACGCCTGAGAATTGTGATGGTTGCCAAGCACTGAAATACATGGCCCCTGAGTTTTAATTGTTCCATTCAATCAGGGCTTCGTTGATGGGACTATCTGTCCTGTCTCTCGAATATTTAAATTAAGGCCACAAAACAGTATTAACTGGTTTACTCAAATATGGAATAATTTATCATGTGATGGTATTAAGTGCCATATTACACCCTGGCTCATTGTGACTCATACATGGCAGGCGATTTGGTACTTTTTTAGTGCATTTATGCATTTTGCTCCTTTAAGCTCGCTGATTATCTCTTTGGTTTATCTTTCCGCGCATCGTTTTCGCTGCTTCCTGTAGAATTGTATGGCATAGTTGCTGTATCGCACACTTGGGGCTCTGTCTTACATGCAAAGCAACGCCAAGCGTGATGCAAATGTCTTTGCTATTTTATGACCAGTGCAGCTGTCATTTTCCCATCCAGCACCCAGGTTGCATAAATGGCAAATGCACGAAACTGAGCGCCCATAAGCGTGGTGGTCTTACATTGATGTGTGGTCAGGCACATTGATGGCGTGTTGTTACCTTAAGGCGGTAGAAAGCGATTGCTCGATTAGCCAACAAAAACCTGGTCTAAAGTCAATAGTCAGTTTTTTACTGCTATTTTAATGGTTTAGTATTAAGGTAGTATTCGTGCCCTCGTAAGCGAATGCACAACGCACGTACTCTCTGCATGTTACACACTCAAGAACTAACAGCTGCGCACACACATCCAAACGATTAAAAATAAAAAGATGAATATGTGAAAGATTATTATCAAGATATTTAAAAATAGGTGTCATAATGGCAACTGCGATCAATCGCACGCCCATGTGACTGTGTGCCCCATCATTGAATGCTAGGAAGTATTTTGTGAGGCTCCGTCGTCCATTAACATCCTGGTGATTTGCCACTCAGCGTACAAGATAACATATTAATTATTCGCAAATTATTCAGGATAAAGCCATGACTTTTCTATACTGGCTAGTTTAGTCATTCCTGATGATGTTTAGGTGATTCCCCTCCCCAAACAGACTGCGGTTTGGAGTCCGTTAAAGACGTGAAATGTCATGCGTAAAACTGCACAAATTTCTGTTCAGTCATTAATAAACACCGAAATATGCTGAGTAACAAAGGAAATGCAAGTGAGTTGATGAACTCGCATGGTCACCCAGTTGAAGTGACTGTAAAATGAAGAAATATGCATGAGCAGATGATGTGATTTTAATAATTACACGCATCCTTAGTTTCTGGTTGGTCTTGTATTAACTTGATTCTTTTGATGCTCAGCTTAGAAGGAATGTTTGGAGAGCTTCAGATGTTTGGATAAGTCAGATCAGAGTCTGGCTCAGATTGACCTGTTACCTGCAATTATCTCAAAATCAGTTTTGAATCTGGCCTGATCCTCTATACCAGTGGTTCCCAAAGTGGGGGGCGCGCCCCCTAGGGGGGGCGCAGAGCAATTGCAGGGGGGGCGCGGGGTGCGGGAGTTCCGGACACCAACAGAAAATCATTTGCACACAGTCCATTCGCTGCCCAGAATTCTGCGATTACATCGTAAATGCCCGCCTTACTCTCAACATAACTGTTCGCCAAATCATTCATCTAGCCTGCCATTTTCATAAATAATTTATGAATGTAGTTGTTCAAATACTTGAAGCCGGTAATGTAGTCTCGCGATACCCAACTCGCCGCTTTTTATCCCGCACTGATCTGGCATATTGATAATAAAATGGTCAGTGACACCGAACAAAATCTGATGAATACAAAGCAGAAATAACCGAGATTGCGTCATCTTATTCTCGATGATATGAATGCTCTGTAGGCCTACAGGTTATTTTTATCTAGCCCAGCAACTGAACGTTACAAACATATCGGCAGGTTGGGCAAGTGGTGTTCATGAATTTTTTTTCGTACTTCGCTGTCTTTCTGCATCATAGAAACATAATTTTAAGTAGACGGCTATACTCAGGCAGACGAGTGTGATACAGCCTAATGATTTTATACTTAAAAAGAGATTTCGCATTATTAAATTTTCGTGTCCTTAATTGGAAAATAACTGTGGCCGTTTCCAAACGTGCCAATCATTTTTAATGTTCCCAGCTAGGCTGGACAAAAATCATCAGTGCAGAGCATTCATATTCTCTATAATAAGCTGACGCGATCTCGGTTAACGTATTTTAACTTAAAAGTGCGAGGCCAGTGAAGAGAGGAAAATGTAACTGTCTCGAGACACTCCTTCAGCGGTCCGCACAAGGTCGCTGATTGGCTGTATGCAAGTCAGTTTCTGTTGGTGTCCGGAAAATGCATAAATAGCAATGTTGTTGTATATTAAAAAAATAAACCTGTTGCACTGAACATAATTACACTGATAAGGTGCTTGAAAACATTTACACTTAAAATAATTACACCGTGGTTGTTTGTTATTTTGCTATTTCCAATTCTAAAAGTAGCCTAGTTTTAGTTTATGATTACCTACAGTTTATGACAGTTTTTTTTTTTTTATGTACGAAAGGGGGGCCCAGCAGAAAAAGTTTGGGAACCACTGCTCTATACAATACCTGCTACCTGTTTGTTCCGCTTCTATTACATCAAATACGCAACTCCGCATTTCGTTTGAAATGTGCTGATTATAATTTACTGTTTGGCTGACTGACGTCGGAACCTAAAAATGCAGAAGTTTTACAAGCATCAAAGAAACGGCTGGAATTGTGGGCACCATCAGATTAATCCAGAAACCTTCCGCACGTCTGACTGATCCTTCAAGCATCAGACGTCAGCAGCTGACTTTCGCCTGCGGATTTTAGTTCTGGCGTCATCCAGGTTGATCCATTTCTTTCCCAGCTCACTGTCTGTAAAGCGGAGAGAGTTAATTTCACTCTCGCTGTTTATATATTATTCTCGGGGTTATGGAAGCGTTTTCAAAATAACCTTTCCGGTCCTTTCTCCCTTGCTGATTTCTCACTCATTTACATTTTTTGCCTGACCTACACATAAATAGTTTTTTACCCTCGACCCTGAATTAAAACTATTATTTAGTTTCCTTGTGTTATGCACGCGTTCAAATGCAAACAGGCGGGATTTACCGTATATGATAAGTTCTTTACACTGGAATATGATTAAAACAATTTTGAACAATATCAACGAATATAGTTGTTACTAACATGTTTGGATATGACAGTGATCAGGTTTCTGTCATTTCAGCAGTGGTTTGCTTGTTTGCCTGCACTTGGCGCACAAGCAGATCCGTTTCCTCTGCAGGGAAGGCTTTTTTCAGACTGTTCAGCTAATCGGCTCTTCTAAGAGCGATTTGCTGAGGTGTGAGGGTATCAGGTTTATAAAGGAAGTGGGAGATGACAGACACCCTGATTGGTTATTTCATGTTATGCCCAAAACACTCCTATGAGTAATTCAGAGATTGGGAACTTCCCCTTAAAACCTTGCGTCTAACTTTGTGCTCAGATAACACGCTATTAAACCAGGAAAAATGTATTTGGACATGCCCCAAAGACGTGTGTCATGTGTTCTGACATGCGCTTAGGCCATTAAAGAGAAGGGCCTTTGGTCTTAAGAAGCCGGTATAAAATCTCACTGCTCTATCTCCACCCTTTTGCTCCTTAGACACACCCCTTGCAGCTACCCAGAGGCGGAGCCACACATGCAGTTTGGGAGTGCCCTACACCTCAACGATCAATCGCTGTCCCGGCTCCGGAGCAGCACCCAGCACCTGAATAACCAATCACGGCACGGCAGCACACGGGACCAGAACGAGGCCCCACCCACTCTGATCACACACGGCTCCAGTGTGGACCCGGTGGCGGAGGACGACTGCGCCAGCGCCTGATTGGACCGTCCTGCCGAGGCTCAGGGCCCTCGTGTGAAGTATGGAGGAGTCGGAGGTAGAAGACGGAAATGGTCGTCGTGCTCTGTGTGCGAACTGTGCTGCTCGGGGTTGGAGACCTGAGATTCACTGGTCAGCCAGACTCCGCAAAAACTCCTGTTAGATGTGTGTTTTTTGTCTGTCCGTTGGATCTTTTGGACATGTGTGAGTTTGTGTGTTTTTATAGTGCGAAGAAAGCATGGATACTGTGAAAGACGATGACCTGACTGATCCTCAGATTTATTTCTGTATGAACTGTCGCTATAATGTGAAGGAGGCTTCAGCTTACCCAGAATGCATTGCTGGAATACTCAAGAGTGATGCAGGAGTCAACTTCAACGCGAGAAACATCAGACTTGCAAGCAAATGCTTATTTTCAATGTGCAAACATAACAAGCCCTTTTTCCAAAGACATTCTTCCCTGTAAAGGAGAAGTATGATGTGGTGAGAGTAACTCGCCCAGGCGAGAGTAATTTGGCTGAAGCGACAGGTCGGGGGTTCAGAGTAGACCGAGACTTGGCAAGTGAGATTGTCACGAGATGGAAAACGTTCTTTAACATGGATTTAGACGAGTGTGTGCCTGCCTATTCCGTAACGGGTACAGAAATGGGGTTCAAACACTTCCGTCTCAAACCAGGAGAGAAAAAGCAGTTTAACAAACTGTACTTACGGCATCTATGTACCGATACCTCAGTCTGTTGTAGCCCTCGGCACTAGTGCTAGGAGTTGTTGTTTTTGTTTAAAGGTGTGACATTTTGGGCTGTCAAGTGGTATGTGATCATTCTGGAGCCCATTCCAGCGAAGGGACAAGTCTTCAAACCCGATTGAGCACTTTGACTAATTGTGAGCGCTGGAATGAAAATTGATTGAAGAAACCAGAAAGAATTTTTCAAAGGGATAGTTCAGATCAGGTGTTTTTTATCACTTTGTCTTTTTTTCTACTTTCTTCTTTTTCTAAGATTTAATTTAAAATTTCTTGCTCATGAAGTATGAAAGGTGCATTTTTATCCAGGCTTGAGGGTGTGTGTCGTGTAGAGTTAATCTGCTGCTGCGTCACTGAGGACTTGGGTTATTCGTACAGATGAGATTTTAAAGGGCTTCTGCATGGGTCCTCTGTACCTGTATCCATGTAAATACCCTTACAGCTACACTCCTTACATTCATAAGAGCTGTGTAGCACTGTCAGCCCTTTAAAATTGCATCCCTGAGTAGATTCCTCACAGAATCGGTGACGTCAGTCCTGAATTCCCTGGTGAAACGGTGCGGCATCAGCACTGGGGCTGGCAGATTTGGACGCCCAGGATCAGGCCTCAGCCCTTCTGTTTCTTCTTACTGTTTAGGGACACTCTTTACACGACCTGTTGTTTAACTTTGCTCTTCACCGCTGTCGCATGGCTTCGCTAGAACTGCATGGTCTGAGATCTAACTGGCTGGGCCTGCGCACCGTTAGCCTTCCGCTTTGCCCAGGGGAGGTATAGCAGAGATGAATTGGGTATGTTGGGATGTTTACTGTGACGTGATGTGTGCAGCTCTCATGCAGACGCATGATTCGGCTCCTGGGCCCGTGCCTGCGGTGTGTGTTGGGCAGTTTTTTGGAGGTGAGAGCCATGTGTTTGGAGAACTGAGTCCTAACTCGCCTGCACTGGCTGTAGGGGTTGGTCTTGTGCAGACTTCATGCAGTCGACATTCAAAATTCTGCTCAGATCGGAGATTATAAATGAACACTTCGAAAAAACAAGGAAAGAAATTACTGTAGTGTTTAAATGGCTGTGATTCCACCTTAACCCTCTATTAACCAAGCCCATTTCCAAAGGTTTTAAAATTATTTCCTTATGCAAAAATTTTTATTTTGGGCCATTATTTGAAAAACAGAAGACAAAAAACTTTTCGACACATTTGGCCCACCAAATCTGCTACATTGGGTAATAATGCTAATGAAAAAATTGAAGTGACGGACCATTCAAGTTATTCTCAAATGTTTATTTGGCAATAAGAAACAAAACCAGCAGGGTGTCCAGGCTGTTAACCCTTTCATGTAGCAGATATGCTACGCTGGTTAATAGAGAGTTAAATGTCCAATCAGAGGCAAGAGCAGAAATGATGTCACCGCACAGCACATATTGACTGAGAACACCCCCAACATGACTGAAAATGAGAAATTATGTTTGCACACCTGCGCAACTTAACTTGTCGCAGACTAACATAATTGATTATAAAATTCTCCTGAGTTTTTTTTTCTTTTCTTTTCTTTTTTAATCCACCACAAAGCGACCAGCTCCCATTGGCTCTGGAGGAGAACGCTCTGTCCGCTGACTTATATGACAACGAGCCCTCGCTTCTTAACACTATGCTGTCACACTACCAATTACACACTGCTTTTGCTGATACCAGTCAGCGTGAATTGGGCTTGTACTGCAACATGCGCCTGGCTAACCTGCAGTGGCCGCTAGAGAGTGATTAGACTCGCAGTTTTAACCGGCTTAACCCCCATTATCTCTGGCGAGGCTCCGCCAATCCCGGCCCATGAAGGCCTCTGGTCAGGTGGTACAGGGCTGGCTGGGATTGGATGATCTGACCACAGGACTCACAGATGAATATCTTTGCTGGTGTTGGGTTCCTTCCTCCAACTTTGAGGTTGAAGCCTGAATATTCTGGTCTCAAACAAATGGACGCACGCACACAAGATATTACTTTCATCTTTTGCCATTAGATTAGGTTTTCTTGGCAAAGCCCGCTATCCACCACCTTTACAACCAGACCATGCCTACACAGCACTTGGCAAAGAAATTAAGTGACTCACTTTGTGCATTTGTAATCGACCAACATGGCTACCATCTGGAATCTAAAAGATGTGCTCTGCCATTAGATCAGATGCCCAGCTCGCTCTCTTACGTCTCAAAATTTCATTGGCTGTAGCTTATCACTGGTCTCCAGCTTGTCCGTGATCGTGCCTGCACTTACAGACCACGATTAGATTTAAAACCAATCTGAAATTTATTTCGGTGTCTGCAACTGCTCAATTCGAGTTCGACCATGTCTCGCGTGTGCTCAAGGACCGTCGCTGATGTGGACGTGCAGTGAGTTTGCTTTGATCTGGGGCTACTTGTCACTGACTAATAAAACTAGTCTGTGATTGGTAAAATCATCTCGTGTGCTCTTAGCATTACACAGTGCAATGTAAAAATTTTATGGGCAATTAGTTCTTTCCTGCAGGGGTGAAATCTGATGGGTTAATTGCCTCCAATTTGAAAACTCGACCTCAGCCAGGCTAAGTGGTCAGTAAGGCCAGACATTAGCATGTGACTGTAGCCTGTAAAACATCACCTGCTCACCCTCAGCCTTACGCAGTCCTGTCTCCAGGTAACTCTCCTCTTCCCTCTGCGCAGTGCTGCTGTAAAGTGAAGCTAGTAATTCAAACCAGTATGGGAAACTGAGGGTTGATAATGCGGTATCTACTTTGACAGAAGCCAGACCCCTCATTTCTCCTGGTCAAGGTTCCAGTCCTCTCTACTGACGATGTTCAATAATTAGAGGACTGCCCTTATTTTTATTTTTTGTAAATTTGAGTGCTCAATATTTTGTTGTGGAATTCACTTCAAAACAGTTGGCCCACGTCTGATCCGGCAGTGTCTGGGCGTTTTGCAGATTGACTGAATAAATCAAACATCAGGTGATAACTACCACTGCGTTAGCAAAACCGTCCCCCAAACCAGAGATTTAAACCAATTCCCTGATAACTGTAGTCTTTGCAAGTTCTAGAGTGATTTTATTAGTAAAAAAAAAAAAAATCTGCAGAGAATTTTTAATGAGTTTTTGTTTTTTTTGTAGCCTTGGCTCTCATCCCCTCATACAGGAAGGTGAGGCAAAATCCCCACATTGCCCTTTGGAAGCACTGTTGCAGGTGGCCTCTTGACGCTTTTAAATGATCGAAATTGTAGAAGCTTCCCTTTGCATTGTGCTTCGCACTTAATGCTTGTTAGTCCTTTAGAAGAGTAGGTTTTCTGGAATATTTCTACCTTTCCTCCAAAATTGTTAGCATTTTTAAAACCCAGTGAATTATCTTGCTAGCTGTGATACTAACCTAAGCATTAGAATGTTCAGACATTTCCATATTAGTGATGTTAGGGTAAACCAATGTTGAATAGATGCAGGCTGCCCAGCTTTTATAGTGGCATATTCTGTCATACGCACTCTGAAGTACGAGAAAAAACAAAACTTGAAATGGATGTTTCCAGACAACTGTGCTGAATATGTACCCAACCCTTTTAACAGAAGGGCGCTTTATACGCTTGTAAATTGCAGGTGTTCTACCCCTTTCATGCCAGATGTGTCCGGAATTCCCAAAACTGCTCTCTGTCCTGCTGTTTACCGTGTGTCTGATGTCTGAAAGGGAAGGGAGCCAGCCTAGTCTTCATAGACCCAGGAAAAACGAGTGGTACTTGTGAATAAAATAAAGTTGGAATGCAGTTTGCGTGGGTGTCATTTCTGGGAGTAATGTGTCTGTTTTGCTAATAAGTATTCCAGATGAATCTTATTTCTAATAGACACGGAACGATGAAACACCGCAATGAAATATTCCATCCTCCTAATGCTGCTTTTGCTTTCAACCACAATTGCAATCACAGGATTGTAACAAGCGGTCAGTTTGTCTGAATTCGGTTCAGTTCATGCTTAGGATGGTAACACTTACGCACTCACACATATCCATGTATGCATCTATGCAGGAAGAACCAAATCCAGCGCATGGGGTGGCCAGTACCTGGGTTGGGACCTACAGCTTTGGCACCAGTGTAATAACCAAAGCAAAAAAAATAAAAAATTGGTGGACAGCTCAAATTTCTACCTCAAAAATGAAAATCCCCGAAGGTGCTGATGCCTTGGTGCTTACAGCAGTGACAAGTATGTCCCTTAATGAAGCTATACAATTCTGTATGGACCTGTCAGAGTGCCCTTGCTGTGCATCCACTTGTCAATCGAATTACCTGAACTTCGCCGAAGAAATATTCATGCGAATAAAGGCGGTGAAAATGCATTCCCATCTAACGGCATTGAAGCGAATAAAAACTTGTGCGCAGCCTAGTGCGATCAAATCGGCGTATTGAATAGATTTGACGTTTCCATTCATTTGCGCACTGAATCACAGAACCCTCGAGTGAACAGAAGTAGTATGGTAGGCAATAAAATGAACTAGTTAGCAATAAAATGCAGTTGAAACTATCAGCGAATCTAATAAGCGAATATTAACTTTGTACTCAAACGAAATCTAATAACTGCGATTAATTTAAGGTAGCTTAATGCACAAATGACGTGGTTATGCTAGATCGTTAAGAGCTGCTCACGTCATCTACTTTAACTTTAATACGAATTTAACAGGTTGTTATCTGACGATCAACATAAACTAAATCTGGGTACAGAAAATGACGCCAACAACAAAATCCATTAGGGGTCAGCTAATACGACAAATTTCCCAAAATGCAGTCATTTGATAAACTTACCTGCAAGGGTGTCCCAATGAAAATGAATTAATTGTTTGGAACAATTGCTTTACCCATGACACGCATTACTTCCGCATTCCTCGATTCCTATTGGAGTCAATGGAAGTGTCAAATACAAAATTCTGGCAAATTTAAATCCAAGATATCATGGCATTTAACCCACAGAGCCATATTCTAGGACTTAATTTTGACCTGCGGACCGGCTATCCCGGTAACAGACAGAATGAAGTTGACGCGCGGATTATGTAGCCTATGAGTTTACAATGCAATGAAAACTTGTAACAGTTAGACCCCCAATTCCAACTAAAGTTTGATTTGAAACCGAAAACAGGTAGCTAAACTCCAAAAGCAATGGCGGACAAAGTTGCATTACGAACTGAGAGTAACTTGCACAGCATTAATTCCTTTTCTGATCACCCTTTCGATCCCCATTCCTTGATCAAGAAACGGACAAATCCAAATTGTTCAGTTGCATATTTATTCATTTGATATAGTTATGATTCTCTAGTAAGTACAATACGGAAATAAACACATTTTAAAAAAAGTTTATCTGAAACAAAAATAGTAACAAAAGCATATACACTGTATACTACATTTTAATTACAGAACAGTCTACTTTTCAAAAAAGGCACTAAATTCTGAAATAGAAGATATGAATTTTCTCTCAATGATACAACAGTGATTTAATTTATGTTTATATGCAGTATATCGTCCACATACTCAACACGGACAGGTGTCAGGGTCGATTCTGAGCCCTGTGTAATTAAAGGCAGAGCACTCCCATCATCCTTTGCAGGCTTACAGCCCGCCGTACTGTTCCTTTACAGCAAACTTGCTTCGCCGTCTGTCCTGAAGTCTCCTCATCGCAACTCAAGGACATGGATTAGTTATTGCCATTGGTTTTCATTTTCAGACTCATAGCAGAGTGCAATTTTAAGCACGAAAGCTGACCAATCGGCTCGGTAAGAAAAACCACCCTTTACCAAGTTATCCACAAAATGTTAGATTATTTTACATAATTTATGCACTGATACTGTACAAGAACACACACAGGCCAGGATTAATACTTGACTCAATGTAGTCAACTGGTGTGCTACATTGTGTTTTAATACAATTTTCATAATGCTTTTTGAGGAGCTACTGTGCAGAGTGTTTTCTTTAATTCGAGCAGGAACTTGGTCTAATAGTATCAACTGTTCGGCCACCGTTTCCACAGCATCTACGATAACGTCAACGCTTTTAGTCGCACTGTGTGTAGAATGGCAGAGGTATGGTTTACGCATTAACACGAGAGCAGAGAAAAGCGAGTACCTTTGACGACACACGTTAACGATAAATGTTGACGAGGGTAAAGCGTAGAGGGGCCACACACAAGCATGAGGCATGTCACCCATCCATCCGGCCGGTGAGGTTCGTGACCCTGACAGGGAGGAGCAGAGAGCTCGGGAAGGAAGGCACACATCTCAAAATGGCCGACACTGGCGAAAGCGAGCCCAACACCGCGCTGCCCCGCAGCTCCAGTGGGCTATCAGTGTGGATATGTGCGATTATAACTCCTACTGCAAACGCTGGGATCATGTTCCCATCGTGACAGTCCTGAAACACAGGGGGTGCTTTGCCTTTAAGTGTAATCACAGTTAAGAACACTAACAGGCAGACAGTTTACATAAAAAGCATAGAATGGGGGGGAGGAAAGAAAATGTTCAATATTAAAAACTTTGGAAATTAAAACGAGAAGTTTCAAAAACATAATAAAAACTGTCTCATTTCATTCTATACATCTGCTCTGCTAAGCAGAATACACACAAAGAACAACAAAAAACATTACAAATACATTATCTGATTAATTTTTCAAGGTTTTTTTTATACCTTGTACAACAAGCATTTCTTATAGAGACAAGCAATAGGTTACTTGATAGCAGTGCCTCAAAGATTGTGAAGCAGCACATTTTACCAGTCAGATTAGCTGTTACCCAACACACAGTACTTCAGTAAAGTACATGACAGATGAGAACTAAGCAAAAGATAACTGTCATTTCACACTACCAGCAGCATCCCCGGAGCCAATAAGATAACAGATAATAGAGGATATGACTTTAGTTTCCAGAGTTCCAAGATCAGAGTTACGATATGAGGGTTCCAGAAAAGTCTGGTCAGGGAGCCATTTTGTTTCCATAGCGTTAGCAGGCACCGTCTCAAAGTGAATTTGTTTTCAGTGTTTTCCCTTTTTCTCATATCCAAACATCCCCTGAAGTGCTCGCTGATTCTATTGCTTGCTGGTTTACAGTTTTTCCCCTGAAATTAATGCGTTTCCATTCCAATGAAATTCAACATTTTCCATGTGTGATGGAAACAAAATGGCTCCCATTTTTTCCACTTTTCGCGACTCTCTCCAGGGACTCCAGTTGCAAGCCCGTCTGTCTCCTATATTCCAGAGAATCTTGAGAACCACCGAACCGACCCAGCTTCATACGTCCAACCCCTCTCAAGCCTAATGCCCAGTCAATTCATAACAGTGTAGGTAAAACGGGAATAAAGATTAGTAACAGGAGATAAGAAGACAGTGACGTTATTCCCTCAGGAGTGAGAACTACAACTGTTCAGTCCGTTTTCCTTCCATGAAAGTGTTACCAAAGTAAAGCTGGGAGAAGGACATGATTGGACTAGTTCTGGCCGGAAGGAATTAAACAGTTAAACATGAGAAAATTAACGCAAAATTAACCCCAACACTAGCCACAGCCAACACAAAACATTCTCAAAATATTGCTACCATGTTCTTGCAGTGTTAGAATACCGACAAAACATCCCATGAACGTTACAAAAACATTTTGTTTTAAAACCAAAGGGCAAATCGACCATTCTAGCCAAGCTGATGTCCCACAGAGGGCTCATCAACAAAATCAGCCCATTACTGCAGAAAATCGTCAATGAAGCGGTTTTAATTCCATTACGAAGTTTATGTTACTTATAACACAGTGAAGCTCTATTCAACCAATCTGTATGTACTTTACATACTTATTTTTACACATTTTTTATTATTTCTGGATTTGCTAAATGATTGTTAAAATTTGCTATATTAATACTCAGATTTATTCAGCAGTATGTGTTAAGAGGAGTTCCAGGCAGCAGAACCTCAGCTATGTCCCTAAATCAACATTAAAATCACTTTGGGTTTAAGCAACACACAAATGTTCCCCCCCTCCCCGTTTGGGAAGCCCAGCGCAGGACACTGACGTATGTGGGGTCGCAGCACCAGCTGGGCTGACGGACGGAAGGTCAGCGTCCGTCTCCCCAACAGCTTCGAAGCTACAGGGGACACAGTCAAGGACCCCCAGCGCCCGAGGCCTGTGGCACCCAGGACTGAGTTAGACTCTAATATACAGCTACTCCTTTCATGGTTCAACAGTTTTATCACTATGGGATTTTTAAAGTGACATTATCCACACAGAAGTTATTTCATAAATAACAATATCTAATTTGATTGATCAATGAATCAGACAAAAAAAAAAAAAAAAAAACCAGAAGAACGAAAATGTATAATGACCCTTTTTTCTTGAATCATGGCTAGATTTCAAGCTGAGAGTTCCACCACAAACCTGCAACACGAACGATCCCGGTGTTTCGCTAATACGTGCTACAATAGCGCTGGCAAAACAAGCAAGCTACCTCTACCCTTCTGCTACCGCTAATGATGAACATGGTGACGGAGAGAAACTGTTTATTCTAGCAGAGTGTGGAGAGGAAGGAAGTGAGCTGTAGTCACAGGGAGGGAGGAGGGGAGGAACATAGAAGAAGAGGACGTGGAGATGGACACTACTGCCCTCTTCAGGCACCTGCTTACCAGGACAGGGGAGTCCGGAGGTCATAATGCCAGACGAGAGACCAACAAAAAAAAAAAAAAAAAACGAAAAGAATCCATCTTCAGCATTTCAGCCGTATATTTTAGATGTCAAATCTTCATTTTTTTTTTTTTAAACTAAGACCCAAAGGTTGCCAGTAAGGTGAAGCAGCCCAATTTCATTCCAGACCTACTGCAGGGGCAACATGGCTTCACTTTTGAAGCAGAAAGTACCTTAAAATGAGCTAGTATTTGCTACCAAAACAGCTGCACTAAAAGAAAGAATTGTGTCGGAGGCATGAGGGGTCCTAAGAAGTTAACTTCGTGAAAGACAGAAGCGTACGAGGTTATGTTGTATTCACACTTAACCTGTAGATATAGAGGAGAGGAGCTCGTGAGGTCCGGCTGTGGGGGGAGGGGGGGGGTCGCCGTGACGACGAGAACATGAGGTGGGGGTCAGGGCGGTGCCTCAGATGGGTGCGGCGGAGAGAAGACGCACGGCGATACGTGGCTTTGGTCATGGTCTTTTCCTCCCGACCCAGAACGAACACTCCTCGCCGAGGACGAACACGGCTCCGCACTCGCGCACCCCCCACCCCTGCATTCCTGTCCCCCCGGCCCCCTTAGTCATCGTCTAACGTCTCCGTCTTAATCTCGCCGCCGGCCCCGCCCTGCTGCGCCAGGGCCAGGATGGAGTGGTTGACGGCGGCCATCTCCACGGCAAGCGTGATAGGGTCCTGGTGCTCGCTGTGGCTGTTACTGTCGTCCTGGAGGGAGGGGGGAGACCAAGACACGGCCGTGAGTCGAGGCCCCCCGTCGGCCTTACCCGTCCCACCGCTCGAGCGCCCCGCTGGAGGCACCCTCTGCGGTCCCGCTCCGCCAGGGCTGGGCCGAGCCGCCAGCCAACTGGGAGGCAAAACCGGGACCTAAAAATCACAAGAGGGATTCGTTTTTAGTGCCAACTCCTCCCCTGAGGGAATAAATTAGGGCAGCAGATTTTAGGTGCCGTGCAGAGGAAACGACAGAAATAGCTTTCAAACTGAAAATCAACGTTTGAGCGAAAAGCTCCAAACACCTATTAACTCCCATTGCTACACTAGCCAAATACACTCACCGAATCAGGTCAGACTGTTAAACATGACTACAGTGGGCTAACATTCCTCAGTACAGTCAGAACACTTCTCTACTGAAATACAAGAAATTGTTTGACAAGACGACCCAGCTCTACTGCAGTGATATGCAGTTTAATATATGATGGTGGTCTAATATTAACCCTCAGAGCGCTATAGGTAACTAAAGTTGCCCAATGATGTAAGATATCAAAATCAGATGCAGTTGAAGACCTATAATCTGGAAACTTATTGAGCACTTTTAAATAAGTTGCCACATGATAGATTTTCAACAGCTCAGGATAATTTTTTTTTTCTCACATAACTGCAGGACTTTCCTCATAGCCAAGCTGATGACATAGCTTTGGTATTGCCCAAGGGTAATATCACTTCAGCGAAAATTTAATTGGCTGTTACGGCACACTGTTAATATTCGGCCAAACTGAATACTAAGCGTCTTTATCCTCTTCGATAACGTTTGTTAAATTGGTATAGCTCAGCACTGTTGCAAGCCCGCTAGGCGCCACTCACATAACCAAGTTCACATTATGTAGCTAGCTGGTATGTACACCGTACATTTTCATGACCCCTGTGTAACATTAGTTTGTTAGCTAGCGACTCAGTGAACTGAATTTACAGTTCAGCTGCAAATGACTGTGACTCAGTGACTAACTTTCATAGCAGAGCGATGGGTGCTAGCTCAGTGCTAACAAACAATGGGTACTAACGGAAATGACATTTGTTTTCTATTAAATTGTGTAACTCAGTTATGTGATGAACTGAATCTTACACTCTAGGTCATCTCTTTAGAAAGATACAAAACTCGAGTAAATTTTCACCAAAGCTAACAACAAACGTAAAATGTACTCAACTCATTTCATAACTTTCGTATGATACGCCCACTTGTATAAGATTCTCCATTTAATTCCTTGAAAATTTACTTAGCGCTCAAAGGGTTAAAATCTCCCAAAAACTGCTGGCTATCGAGAAATTATTTCCATCCAAAAGAGATATTTGGCAATATCATGTTATTTATTCATGGTATTTAAGATTTCTCCCTCAACCTCATAAGTAATGTAGAACAGATCCCCCTCCCTAAAATGAAGATGGTATATTCCTCATACACAACTGTCAGTCACACTAGCATCAGTCGTTCATGAATGATCAATAAAATTGAAGGCAAAACATTAAAGCAATGTTGAAAATATTCATCCTTTATTTTCTTAAATAAAAACATACACTAGTACAGCAATACATTTTAAAAGATAATCAGTGTGAACATACAGTATTGTTCATTCATGAAATGCATTTCTCTTTAAGAAGCACCTTTAACAAAATTATTGGGACAGGTGGGATATTTCAATACAAATCATTCTGTATAAGCCAGAAAAACAATCCCCTCCCAAACACACAAAACCCAAAAAAATTCACAATAAACGTTTATTCTTCATTTATAAACTTTAAAACGCATTGACAGGCCCAGCTTTGCATGCTACTTCTGAGCTGTTCGCAAGGCCTCTCCATCAAATTGAGGATTAAGTTAAAGAACATTATTATCATCCCACAGTTTGGAACAAGCTTTTTTAAAATGTTCTTCAAAGGTTGACCTGATCAGATTCGGGGTCTTAGGAAATGGCCATTTGGCATTTAAGAAACACTTGGATGTTTTCGTTTTGCGTCTGGCATACCTGCGTGGGCGGGGACAGGTCAAATCTGGGTCGAGGGAATGGCCTCTTTTCAAAAAAGATGCCATCGCAGCCCTGCAATAGGTCACCAAAGTCACTTTTACACTGTTATTATGATTCTGAAGCAAAGACATACAGGACCTATGGACCAAACCAACGTCATTCACTCTGGTCTTTGCCTCAAAAGCAGCGAGCCTGTGACGGGGCTGAGAGCGGACTGTTCCATGTACTTGGGAGGGGGAAGCGTTTAGCGAGCAGAGCACTGGAGCACAGTGTAATTTAATCCTGACCCAAAAACAACTGCACTGCTGCCTCACACAGCACACCCACGACAAAAAATCCAATGCTACCTTCTGTCATTCAAAACTTCCCACTATCCAGTTACATTCAGGGACAGTTTTTTATGATGTTCTCAAAAAATTATGAAAATTGATTTGAGTAAACCATCAAGACATTTTGTACTGAAAATCCCACTCGAACCCGTCTAACAGGGTTTGCCAGGTTGGGCAGCAGAGGACACAATAATGACTCTCATTCACTACAGTCAGTAAATTCCTTGTGGTGGAAATGCAACAGGTTAGATGCAGTAACCCATCATAAAATAAACCACCTCTTGGCATCACAACCATAAAAATTCTGCATTCAAATCAGCAAGTTCATGGTGTTTTGGGCCGGAGGGAACCCTCTCTCTTCCGCTACCTGCTCAGAGTATTCGTTTCCGTCGACGTCATCACTGTTGGACTGACCCCCAGGGCTCTGGACATCCATCCCATGACTCTCGAGGATTGCTGCTTCTTCGAAAGAAACAGAGCTTTCCATAACATATCAGATATTTTCAACGTAACATTGGATCCCAACACAAAATCCCAATATCACTGACTCTTAATCAAAGACTCAAACTTCAATGACATCCTACAAACTATCTATACAACACTGAAACCCTCCAGAGTGACCAGACTTCACCAACTCCTGATCAACAAGCCACGCATCAACGACCCTTCACGCCATGTTTCCACCGATCGCAAAACTAATTTTTCTCGCAACCAGATTACATTGAAAGTCAATGCAAAGACGCGAATACCGCGCACACAGACACTAGTTCGCGCCGGGCGATGCGAATCACCCGGGTGACGCGAATAGCTTGAGCGAACGGCATGAAACTGGCATTTCGTGCCAGGTTAAAATATTTTTTGTGAAAAAATCCCGTGAATAGCGCAGTGCTCTGAATAGCATGGTCGCTACTGACAGCAACATTGGATAGCCAAGCTACGTCCAGTCATATTAAAACCGCAGTTAGGAGCATTACATGAGATAATGGGAACTCTAGCTACCTAGCGTTCTAGCGAGCGAGCTAGCGGTGTCAAACCAGAAACACCCGCGTTTGAACACCCTCGGCCTGACGGTGCACACATGGACAGACAGACGACAAACTGATGACAATACCTTTCGGCCTGAAGTCGGGCCGAGGGTAATAACCAATAGATCACAGTCTCACAACAAAACAGTGGTCCAGCTCAACATTGGATATGACAACATCATCGGTTTTGTAAATATTTTTATTCTCAAGCCGGCACAATGCTCAGGAAGTAAAATTAGGTGATGCTAGCATAGCATTTCCTCTGTGTGCTCATGCACTCTGTATAGTCCTTGCTCTACATGTTCATGACTTCAGGTGTCTAATTCTTGATGTGAATTGTACCTCCTCCAGTCTGTTAGGCTACAGTGTCAGTGACCTTACTGTATGCACTTACTGTAAGTGGCTTTGGATAAAAGCGTCTGCTAAATAAATGTTATGTAATGCAACATTAGTGTAGCCAACATGGTGATTTTTGAAGATTGTAGAAAGTACCGCCTGTCCCTTGCATGTTAAAAAAAGGCTAAACCTGCATTGCTATCGGTCGGCGGTGTAAATTCACGTGTCAGTCCTGCGCCAGATACTTCTCCCACAGAAGTGAATGAGATTCGTGCGAACAGGGTGGAAGATCTTCAGACTGAAAAAGTAAAAATGATTCCGTGGTCAAACTCCCGCGAATAAAGCGAGGAGAAATTTCGTTTCGCATTCAGTGGAAACACAGCATTACAGAACTTCCTGGTTAGAAGCAGATCACAAAAGAGTTCCTACAGAGAGGGGAAAATCCTCAGAGGAAACACATCATGTACTCAGTATAGAGGAGCCATAAGACTCGGAGTCTTAATACTGAAGCCCAAGATCAGTGACTCACTACAGGAGAGAGAGACTCATCACAGACCCACTAGAGGAGAGTGAGACATCACTGACTCACTAGAGGAGAGAGAGACACATCACTGACACACTAAAGAAGAGAGACTTATCACTGACTCACTAGAGGAGAGAAACATCACAGACTCACTAGAGGAGAGAGACATCACAGACCCACAAGAGGAGAGAGAGACATCACTGACTCACTACAGGAGAGAGAGACATCACTGACTCACTAGAGGAGAGAGAGACATCTCAGACTCACTAGAGGAAAAAGAGACACATCACTGACTCACTAGAGGGGAGAGAGAGACATCACTGGCCCACTACAGGAGAGAGAGACATCACTGACTCACTAGAGGAGAGAGAGACATCACTGACTCACTAGAGGAAAAAGAGACATCACTGACTCACTAGAGGGGAGAGAGAGACATCACTGACTCACTACAGGAGAGAGACACATCACAGACTCACTAGAGGAGAGAGACATCTCTGACTCACTAGAGGAAAAAGAGACACATCACTGACTCACTAGAGGGGAGAGAGAGACATCACTGACTCACTACAGGAGAGAGACACATCACTGACTCACTAGAGGGGAGAGAGACATCACTGACTCACTAAAGGGGAGTGAGGCATCACAGACTCACTAGAGAGGAGAGCGAGACATCACTGACTCACTAGAGGGGAGAGAGACATCACTGACTCACTACAGGAGAGTGAGGCATCACAGAATCACTACGGGAGAGTGATGCATCACTGACTCAATAGAAGAGAGTGAAACATCACTGACTCACTAGAGGGGAGAGAGACATCACTGACTCACTACAGCAGAGTGAGGCATCACAGACTCACAACAGGAGAGTGAGGCATCACAGACTCACTACAGGAGAGTGAGGCATCACAGACTCACTACAGGAGAGTGAGGCATCACTGACTCAATAGAAGAGAGTGAGGCATCACTGACTCAATAGAAGAGAGTGAAACATCACTGACTCAATAGAAGAGAGTGAAACATCACTGACTCACTACAGGAGAGTGAGACATCACAGACTCACTACGGGAGAGTGAGGCATCACAGACTCACTACGGGAGAGTGAGGCATCACAGACTCACTACGGGAGAGTGAGGCATCACAGACTCACTACGGGAGAGTGAGGCATCACAGACTCACTACGGGAGAGTGAGACATCACAGACTCACAACAGGAGACTGAGACATCACAGACTCAATAGAAGAGAGTGAGGCATCACTGACTCAATAGAAGAGAGTGAAACATCACTGACTCAATAGAAGAGAGTGAAACATCACTGACACTACAGGAGAGTGAGACATCACAGACTCACTACGGGAGAGTGAGGCATCACAGACTCACTACGGGAGAGTGAGGCATCACAGACTCACTACGGGAGAGTGAGGCATCACAGACTCACTACGGGAGAGTGAGGCATCACAGACTCACTACGGGAGAGTGAGGCATCACAGACTCACTACAGGAGAGTGAGACATCACAGACTCAATAGAAGAGAGTGAAACATCACTGACTCACTACAGGAGAGTGAGACATCACAGACTCACAACAGGAGAGTGAGGCATCACAGACTCACTACAGGAGAGTGAGGCATCACTGACTCACTACAGGAGAGTGAGGCATCACTGACTCAATAGAAGAGAGTGAAACATCACTGACTCACTATGGGAGAGTGAGGCATCATAGACTCACTATGGGAGAGTAAGGCATCACTGACTCAATAGAAGAGAGTGAAACATCACTGACTCACTACAGGAAAGTGAGGCATCACAGACTCAATAGAGAAGAGTGAGACATCACAGACAAACTACAGGAGAGAGCGGCATCACTGACTCAATAGAAGAGAGTGAAACATCACTGACGCACTACAGGAGAGTGAGGCATCACAGACTCACTACAGGAGAGTGAGGCATCACAGACTCACTACGGGAGAGTGAAACATCGCAGACTCAATACAGGAGAATGAGGCATCAAAGACTCACTACAGGAGAGAGAGGGCATCACTGACTCAATAAAAGAGAGTGAAACATCACTGACACACTACAGGAGAGTGAGACATCACAGACTCTCTACGGGAGAGTGAAACGTCCCAGACTCAATAGAGAAGAGTGAGACATCAGACTCACTTCAGCAGAGAGAGGCATCACAGACTCACTACAGCAGAGTGAGGCATCACAGACTCACTACAGGAGAGTGAGGCAACACAAACTCAAAGAAGAGTGAGACTTCACAGACTCAATAGAGGAGAGTGAGACATCACAGACTCAATAGAGGACAGTGAGATCAGAGACTCAATAGAGGAGAGCGAAATATCACAGACTCATTAGAAGAGAGTGAAACATCACTGACTCACTACAGGAGAGAGAAACATCACAGACTAACTATATCACAGACTAACTACAGGAGAGTGAGGCATTAAAGACTTACTACAGGAGAGAGAGGCATCACTGACTCAATAGAAGAGACTGAAACATCACAGACTCACTACCGGAGAGTGAGGCATCACAGACTCACTGCGGGAGAGTGAGGCATCACAGACTCACTGCGGGAGAGTGAGGCATCACAGACTCACTGTGGGAGAGTGAGGCATCACATACTCACGACAGGAGAGTGAGGCATCACAGACTCACTACAGTAGAGTGAGGCATCACAGACTCAATAGAGGAGAGTGAGACATCACTGACTCAATGCAGGAGAGTGCGACATCACTGACTCACAACAGGAGAGTGAGGCATCACTGACTCAATAGGGGAGAGAGAGACATCACAGAGTCACTACAGGAGAGTGAGACATCACAGAATCACTACAGGAGAGTGAGACATCACAGAATCACTACAGGAGAGTGACGCATCACAGACTCACAACAGGAGAGTAAGACATCACTGACTCAATACAGCAGAGTGAGACATCACTGACTAAATAGAGGAGAGTGAGGCATCACAGACTCACTACAGGAGAGTGAGGCATCACAGACTGAATAGCGGAGAGAGAGGCATCACAGACTCAATAGCGGAGAGAGAGGCATCACAGACTCAATAGCGGAGAGAGAGGCATCACAGACTCAGTACAGGAGAGTGAGGCATCACAGACTCAATAGGGGAGAGAGAGACATCATAGACTTACTACAGGAGAGTGACGCATCACAGACTCAATAGAGGAGAGTGAGACATCACTGACTCAATAGAGAAGAGTGAGATATCACAGAGTCACTACAGGAGAGTGAGACATCACAGAATCACTACAGGAGAGTTGAGGCATCACAGACTCACTACAGGAGAGTGAGGCATCACAGACCCACGACAGGAGAGTGAAGCATCACAGACTCAATAGAGGAAAGTGAGGCATCACAGACTCAATAGAGGAAAGTGAGGCATCAGACTCAATACAGGAGAGTGAGAAACCGCTGACTCACTACAGGAGAGTGAGGCATCACAGACTCAATAGAGGAAAGTGAGGCATCAGACTCAATACAGGAGAGTGAGAAACCGCTTTCTCACTACAGGAGAGTGAGGCATCACTGACTCTATACAGTGCGCGACATCACTGACTCAATAGAGTGCGACATCACCGACTCAATAGAGGAGAGTGAGACATCACTGACTCAATAGAGGAGAGTGAGACATCACTGACTCAATAGAGGAGAGTGAGACATCACTGACTCACTACAGGAGAGTGAGACATCACAGACCCACGACAGGAGAGTGAAGCATCACAGACTCAATAGAGAAAAGTGAGGCATCACAGACTCAATAGAGGAAAGTGAGGCATCAGACTCAATACAGGAGAGTGAGAATCCGCTGACTCACTACAGGAGAGTGAGGCATCACAGACTCAATAGAGGAGAGTGAGACATCACAGACTCAATACAGGAGAGTGAGAAACCGCTTTCTCACTACAGGAGAGTGAGGCATCACTGACTCAATGGAGTGCGCGACATCACTGACTCAATAGAGTGCGACATCACCGACTCAATAGAGGAGAGTGAGACATCACTGACTCAATAGAGGAGAGTGAGACATCACTGACTCAATAGAGGAGAGTGAGACATCACTGACTCAATAGAGGAGAGTGAGACATCACTGACTCACTACAGGAGAGTGAAACATCACAGACCCACGACAGGAGAGTGAAGCATCACAGACTCAATTGAGGAAAGTGAGGCATCACAGACTCAATAGAGGAAAGTGAGGCATCACAGACTCAATAGAGGAAAGTGAGGCATCAGACTCAATACAGGAGAGTGAGAAACCACTGACTCACTACAGGAGAGTGAGGCATCACAGACTCAATACAGGAGAGTGAGAAACCGCTTACTCACTACAGGAGAGTGAGGCATCACTGACTCAATGGAGTGCGCGACATCACTGACTCAATAGAGTGCGACATCACCGACTCAATAGAGGAGAGTGAGACATCACTGACTCAATAGAGGAGAGTGAGACATCACTGACTCACTACAGGAGAGTGAAACATCACAGACCCACGACAGGAGAGTGAAGCATCACAGACTCAATAGAGGAAAGTGAGGCATCACAGACTCAATAGAGGAAAGTGAGGCATCACAGACTCAATACAGGAGAGTGAGAAACCGCTGACTCACTACAGGAGAGTGAGGCATCACAGACTCAATACAGGAGAGTGAGAAACCGCTTACTCACAACAGGAGAGTGAGGCATCACTGACTCAATAGAGGAGAGTGCGACATCACTGACTCAATAGAGTGCGCGACATCACTGACTCAATAGAGTGCGACATCACTGACTCAATAGAGTGCGACATCACTGACTAAATAGAGGAGAGTGAGACATCACTGACTCAATAGAGGAGAGTGAGACATCACTGACTCAATAGAGGAGAGTGAGACATCACTGACTCACTACAGGGGAGTGAGGTATCACTGACAATAGAGGAGAGTGAGACATCACTGAACCAATAGAGGAGAGTGAGACATCACTGAACCAATAGAGGAGAGTGAGACATCAAAGACTCACTAAAGTAGAGTGAGACATCACAGACGCACTACAGGAGTGTCAGACATCACAGACTCACTACAGGAGAGTGAGACATCACAGACGCACTACAGGAGTGTCAGACATCACAGACTCACTACAGGAGAGTGAGACATCAGCGACTGAAGCAATAAACAGGAGCATCCTTTTTATGTGCAAAAGATCTGCTGTAGCGACTGAACCGTTTAAACATGGATCATCACCTTACAATTCTCGAGGGCAGAGAACAGCTGCTTTTCTACTCTTTCTTTACCTGGGAGTCAGTTGTAAAGACAGTCTGGCCACTCAGAAGGACTAATTGTTCCGTTGATTAGATAATCACCAAGGAGCAAGGAAAACCTGGGCTAGATTTAGATTTGAGGGCCAGAGTAGCTGAATCCTGCTCTAAACCGATGCCATAAGACCCCCCCCCCCCCCCATCTCCAACTGGTCACTCGCTCCCCTCTCCACAGTGGGTCAGCAGATACCCCCCATTGGCCCAGTACATTACCGATATTCGCCCTCCTCTTGATCTCCTTCCGTCGGTTGGCGAACCAGTTGTAGACCTTCAGGGACGTGACCCTCTCCAGCTCCGTCAGTTTCTTTCCTGCGTAAAACAGGAAAAGCGATTGTGTTATCGATCTGAACTGCAGTCGTCCTGTGGCCCAGTCGTGCATTAAAACACTTCGACAAACACCAAGCTGATGATGCATTTGCATTCCCTTCAGGAATCATTAGTTTTTTAACATGGAAATTTTCAAAAAGAAAAGAACACACACATACACCAACTAGCGCAAAAAAAAAAAAAAAAAAAAAGTTTTTGAACCAGAGGCTAGGGTAAAGACTGCAGTTAAACTGGCTGCACCGATAGGGGAGGCAGCTGAATAGAAAGGCAGGAAGAGTTTTGACGTGTTACTTGGAGACCAGAACAGACATCAGAACTACTATATTCAATTCCCATTTCTTCTCAGGCGTGTCTCCAAAAACCTGCACCTGCAGCTCTAACTGCCTTAAATAGACAGACACAGCCAAGCACTCCTGATGTGCTGATCTGCATAAATCCAACCTGTTCGCAAGGGCAGAGCCGCCATATTTAACAACGGCGCCCAACCCCAGAGTACGCCCCGGTGTAGGAGCGTCTGAACGCCCATCTCACCCGGCTTCTGTATGACGGCGTTGCAGGCGTTGGCGATCTCTTCCCTCTTGGCCTCGTCCGGGTACTGATTCTCATTGAAGTAGCTGAAAAGAGAGAGGGATGAGACTTCTCTCCCTGACGGAGGGCAGCAGGGGTATTTCAGGGGTACGACTGCTGTGCAAACTGCCCCAGGAGAGATGCTGTGGTGTTACATTTATGGATGTTCCTCAGGCTGAGCCAGCAGTGTAACTGAATCACCACAGATGAATTCATTTAAAAAAAAAAAATCTTGTTTCCGAAAAGAACGGAGTCTGTTCACCCAAAAATGATAATTCTGTCACAGACCACTCACCCCAACACCAGTTGAAACGCGTACAATGGGTTATGAAATATGCCTCAGTTATGAAGGGCAGAGTTTGAGGTTAGAACAGTATACAAGATTAAAAACTAGCATTACATTGGGGCTCATTGACCTTCAGTGTTGGAGTGTGACAGATATGATCATCATTAGTATTTCATTGGTTACACCAGCGCTTTCAAAAAATGAGATTCCTAGCCGTAGTTATGAGTCGGATGTTGATGCGAACGCCATTTTAAAGTCAGAAATGGGTACTTAAGGTAAGTGCTAATTGACTGAGACATGTATGTAGCAGTGTAAGGATGTGAATGACAGTGCACAAATGAGACCAGACGCACATCATGAACTTTTCGAAATTAACAGCTGGTGTGAAGATTTGCTGAGTCATGATGCACCTCAGGTCTTATCTGATCACTGTGCTTTTATTTAGCTTCAGGAGACTTGGATACGCAGCAGAAGCTGTATGGGGTAATTTCACGGTCAATCCCGGCTCTTTTCTGAAGTCTTAAACTCCAGTGAACAAGTCCGCATGAAGTTCAGTTGCTTTGGAGAAGGCAGCAACAGAATATGGCAGAGTCTTCCTGCCATATTCTCAGTGTGTTTTATGGATTTAAGAAATGTATTCCAACAGGCACAGGATTGAGTAGATAATGGCAGTAATTCCCATGTTGGGTGAACGATTCCTTCAGCAGCGGCAGGTTGGGGAATCTTATGGGGAGAAATATCAGCTTATTTATTTTTATGATAAAACTCACCCACATTCTAGTTCTGCTGTAACAAAAACTAACTGAAAATAATGGCCTTTGAGACACAGAGACGTTCCAAATAAATCACTCCTGATGGGATTAAAATAGTTTCGCTCCTCTTCAGTCCGTGATGTCAGTCAAAAGCCTTGACCAGAGGTCCTCGTCCAGAAACAGCTGGCTTGGGGAACAGGCTTTCAGTCCAAACAAGAAGTTACATGTCTGATAGCGCTGATCAAGCTCCTTAGCATAGGCTCCGTGCAGTTTAACATCGGGGTAAATGCACAGCTGGGATGACAGCCGGCACCCACAGGGGCCTACTCTGGATCGAGCCGAATTCCCCTGTACTACAGTATTGGACAGGGACTCGGTGGCTCAAGAGCAGTGCAGCTGATAGAGGGTCTTGCTCAAGGGCCCATGAGCAGTGCATCTCACGAGATGGGCGCGATGGTACCGGCGCCGGTGCGATCGCGCTCGTCTCGTGGCATTCACTGTATTAGACACGGCTCCCGGGGATTGACTAATGCATCGTCTTATCAATCGCCAAATAGCATCAGCTTCACACTTTCCCCCCAGCAGGTCCATAAATGACTTTTTTTGACCAAAGACACATGTTGCCATGATTTCGCACAGCTGGGGGGTAAATGAGAAATATTTCGAGAGCTCATGACTACATTAAACTTGACCCACATGGCCTGAACACTTGTTTTCAACATAAACAGTTTGACTCAGGAGAGCTCAGGAGGGAAAGGGTTAAAAGCGGCAGCTGATTGGCCGGCGGAGCCCCGCCCCCCCACACCTCTCCATCACAGCTAGGCATTCCTTCCTCCAGGTGAAGCGGCTCCCTCGGCGCAGGCGGAAGCTTCCGGGGGCGGAGCTTAGGGGGGGCGGAGTCTGAATCCACTCCATGTCCTCCAGGGAGAGGGGGGTGGGGCGCATGGACAGGGTGGCACCTGTGGGGGCGGGGGGGAGGGGGGAAAGAGTCAGCGCACAGGCTGCAGTAACGCAGTCGATACTGCAGCGTCAGCTGCAGCGACACACGCAGCACTGCGTTGCCAGCACATCCCAGAGTCGCCAGCAGGATTTATGTCCTTCAGAAACAGGCAAACAGCCAGCTACGAACGCTTTCAGTCCAGCAGTCATCCCGCTTCGAGCATCATAACGCATGCAACCAGATGCTCAGTTCCAGATACTCTACAGCGGTGCTTCTAAGATCTCTCCTGGAGGACCGCTTGTCCCGCATGTTAAAAACCCTCCCTGCTCCAGCACAGGTGATTTAAATGATCTACTCATCATCAATTATCATTAGCATTCAGGGTTGATAAAGACCTGAACATTTAAATCACCTGTCGGAGGCAGGTGTGATATAACGCGTGCAGGAGAAGTGGTCCTCCAGGAGACGTTTGAGAGCCGCTGCTCCACAGCCTTACTATTTGGACATTAAATACAACTTGAGTTTGAGTCAGAAAACAGGTGATGCTGGAGAGGAGGCTCAGGTGTGTGTCACTGCAGGGACAAACTGGGCATGAATGACAGAGTGCCTGGTGCCAGGCATTATTCACCCCCTTCTCCAATTCTTCTATTTTTTCCTACGAGTCACACTTAAACGTTTGATAGCAAAATAATTTTAACCCTTCGAGTGCCAAATGCAGCTTTTGTTGCTCAATAATGTAAGATGTCAAAATCAAAGCAGGGTAGCACTCCTAAACAAGTTGCCACATAACAGCACAAGATAATTGACTTTATATTTTTTTTGTTTACTTCAGCATCTATGGGTTAATATTAGACAAAGACAACCCAAGTAAAGACATAATGCAGCTTTTAAACAATGATTTCACTTTTGAAGGGAAAAATGTTGACAAGCCCTACCTGGCTCGATGAGAAAAAGTAATTAATTACCAAATCTACCAATTAAACTGAATTGATAATTGAATTAAATTTAATTACAAACCTGCAGGCATGATTACTGCCAACCCTGCTGAATCTAAATATCAATTCTAGAACCTGTCGAACAATGTGAAGTAGGCAAAAAGCATTACATGATGCCATGATTCAAAGAAATTCAAGCTGTTATCTACAAAGGGAGAAAACTTGGGGCAGTAGTGAACTCTCCCTGGAGCGGCTGACCTATCAAAATCCCCCAAAAACGCATCAACAACCCATTGAAAGGCTTGTCACAAAAGAACCCAGACTAACATCAAGGAAGCTGCTGGCCTCACCTGCCTCAGTTACAGTCAGTGTTCATGATTCCAGAATAAGACAGTGACTGGGGCAAAACTGGCAACCATGGGAGAGCTGCAAGGCGAAAATTACTGCTGACCAAGAAAAATAAAAATGCTCTTCTCACATTTGCAAAAATTTGCACATTTGCAAGTCCACCTTGAAGGTTTTTTGGTGGCCAAGTACTGAACCAAATCCACTTGTGATGCTGTGGCATGTAATTCACGTTCAAAACCTCTCCAGTGTGGCGGACTTAAAACAATTCTACGGAGAGTGAGCCAAAGTTCCTCCACAGCGATGTAGAAGACCTGTTGCGAGTTATCACAAATCTTTTAGAGGGCACAACCGGTGACTCTGTTCGGGGTTGCAATTATTTTTCTTTCTCCATAAGGGTGGTATCAGTTTTGAATAACTCTTTAAAAACCTTCAATAAATAATTTAAAAGCAGCATTTTTGGTTTACTTGCATTGTCTTTTATTGCAATTAGTAGAATGATCTGAAAATAAAATTTAAATAACTAATAAGGCAAATAGAAGAAATTTGGAAGAGGAACATACTTTTTCAAAGCACCGTTTGCGTGGTTATTTCCAGATGAAATTCACCATGAAGCTTCCAGTGCATACAGTACAATTCCATTACAATTCTGCGGGACATGACTCTGAAGACTCGAACACCTTGAATTTTCAAAAAAAAAAATTCCAGCTATATCGAGTTTACCCCGCCTTCTTTTTCGAACTGCAATATTTTAGAATGAAAATACTGATGATCGCCAGCTGGATGCAGTCCCCAAATAAACACTGATTTTAGCTGAAAAAACCCGTTTCCACCTGGGGCTGATTCAGTACTGCCACCAGGCAGCAGAGGAGGATGCGAAATTCCGCATCGACTGGGAGACGTCTCGCCCCTCCCATTTTAATAAGAACACACTGAACCCGGCACACTGCGCCATAAATAATGCAGCCGTTGTGCTGTTTTTGGCAGATGGCCCGTGATTTGAAGGACACCAGAACAGAGAGACTCTTTCCTCAGTCGCACATCCAACACCCGCCATGTCCTCAGAAATAAACACATACTGTACACAGTCAGTCTCAGAGCTGGATTCAAGATTTTGTAGCACAGCAGCTATAAATGTCAACACAGTGATTATGATCAGTCAAAACAAGCAGTAAAATGATGCTGTAAATCTTCAGTTAACTGTATTGTCCAGCTGCAATGCAGCAGAATGTCAACTCATTTCTGCAATAACCTCTCTGAATACAACCTCATTCCTCACCTTCATAATTGGGCAGACGGAGGCTAATGTCGACATTAACCCTTGGAGCGCATAATGCAACTGTTGTTACTCAATGATGTAAGATATCAAAATCAAACCTGTTGAAAACCTACCATGTGGCATCTGCCGCAGGTTGCCACGTGATACATTGTCTACAGCCCAAGATATTTTAATTTATAATTTTTTGAAAATATATTTTAGTGCTCTAAGGGTTATAAAATAGATGGAGAAAACCCTAAATTGAGATCCCTAAAATATTGTATCTAAATCCCCTTACAGTTAAAGTGGGACCCATGTTACATAAATATGTGATTGTTGACTAATGTCCAACTGTTCTGGCAAAAAAATCAAGTTAAGCACAGTTCCCCTCCTAGCCCATAGAGGGCACCATCACCCCCTCCACACACAAACACTTCAAACTCTGGATGCCAGAATTTCAGCCCAGCAGAAGCACAGACAGACACAAGGACACAATGGATGGGGAAAACATCACTCGTTTAATAATGGATCGATCGCAGTGAGCAGCTGAAAAGGGGTTGAGCGGTCGAGATGGGGGAGGTGGCCGGGCAGTGGGGGTCAGGGGGGTCATTACCAGGGGAGGTCTTCTCCAGCTGGTACCAGCGGAAGAAGGCTCTCTTCTTCTGCTCGCTGAGGTCGGAGCCCTGCTGCAGCAGCCAGTGAGAGATGCGGCTCTGACTGATACCTGAGAGAGAAGAGTCACGACACTCAGAGCTATCGCGCTTAAGGTCAGGTGTAACGCTAAAATTCACCAAAGTTTGAAAAAATATCATTTTTTTTCTCAATATCTCGTCTCAGAATACATTCCTGGTGGCTTCTGCAGGCATCATAACTGAACAGTGACAATATCTGTTGGGGACATTGATGATATTTGGTCAAAAAAACATCATCTAATTTTGAGACGGATTTTCTCTCCAAGGGAATTTCAGCCACATAAATCCAAATCTCAAGAACGGGAGAAGACATCTGCATGAAATTTTGTGAGTGAGTAGGTCTCACTCTGATATACGGTTTGAGCCAAAGAAAACAGTTATATCCATGTTGGGGTGTCTTAGACACCTCAGCATAGGTCCTCAGGCCTGATCGCATTTTGAGGTCCCCCTCTAAACCAGGGCTCTCAATCGCACAGCCACGGCTACATCCTCTATTTTTCAGGTCCATTTTTGGGCACATTCTCGCACCATATCCTACTCGCTGCTGTGGCGTTACCAAAGCACAAATCCCCATTCTGACACACCCTGATCTCAGCCTGAACCATTAATTAGTTGCATCAGGTGTGCTTTTGCTCTGTTGGAATGAAAATCGCAGCCCTTCAGCCCTTTAACAGCCCAGTTTGACACCCCGGGTACAGAGGGTGAAATTTCCAAATTCCTTCCCATCTCTCCTTGAGTAACCATTTTAAATCCTTTCAAAGACGCCGCAAACATCTGTGGGGACGATGGCGATCCACGGCCCATCTTCGCTCGCCAAAGCCTTGGCCTTTCCTGGACACCGCTTTTGTTTTAAATCAGCAGTTTCAAATCACATAATTATTCAACCATTATGATTTTTTAAATATTTTTTTAATTTTAACAACTTACTAGTCCTAAATCACCCCCATCCCAACTTTTTTTTTGAACGTGCTGCAAGCCTGAGGGGCAGGAATGGATGTATATTTACAAATTAAATTACACTGAGCAGACAAATAATGAAATAACTTGCCTTTATACTGTCCACAATGAAAAACAAGTTTAAGTAAATTTTACGTAAACTGCTTCCACAGTTCATGAGCGTTTTCCATGCCGTCCAAACCTTTTATAAGCTGGGGTTGTGTATAACTTAACAGCGTCAAGTAAATACATGAAACATGAAAAATGTTCAGCGATGTCAGTTTCACACACCTGTAACCTGGGCGACGACAGCCTGCGAGATCCGTCTGTTCGCCAGAAAGGCTTTGATTTCCTCCTTGATGAGGTTACTGTCCCTCCTGCAGAGAGAGGGAGAGAGAGAGAGGGAGAGGGTGATAGAAACAGAGGAGTCAATGACGACACCGTAAAGCTGCGAGTTCTATTCTTTAGCGCACATCTCCACTTCGCTAGATTAACTCAAACATCCCGCCATCCTGCTACCGACAGTACTGTAAAGGGCTTACGCCAAACTCTGAAACTCCCACAATGCAGTGCACTGACCTCATCAGCTCCTCCACCTTATCATCGATCTCCATCTCCTCCTCTGCCACGTCGTAGGCGTAGCCCCGGGCCGGGACAGCGACGCTGTTGCCGGGGAAACGGGGCGGGGACAGTTTCCCGTTGGGTACGGCGGACAGGGGTTCGCGGCCGTTGTGGGCCGCGGTGGGGGCGGGGGTGGGCGGGGATGCGTCGTAGCCGTTAGTGGGCGAGGGGGACAGGCTGCTGGGGTACTGCGTTTGTGTGGCGGTGGAGGTGGTGGAGGACGAGGGTGCCGCACTGCTGCTGCTGTTGTTGTTGGAGGAGGAAGTGGAGGCCGAGGGGCCGTTGCCTGCACCCGAGCTGCCAGGGGCCCGGGGTCCCGCACAGGCCCCGCGGTGGCCGAACTTCTCCCCGTGCTCGCGGTCCAGCCGCTCCAGGGTGTCGAGCGCGTGCAGGATCTCCCGCTTGGTCATGCCAGTGTGGCGCAGCCTCTGCAGCAGGTCGATCTGCTCGATGGTGAAGCGCGGCTCGTCTGTGTAGTGCGACATTCTGGAACAGGAGAGGGAGGGAGGGTCCGTGAGGATACGCCGGCACACCGGGGAGGTGGAGAACAGAGGAAGAAGGAGAGACCTCCTGGAGGAACAGGGACAGGTATATAAAGTACAGGCCGATTCACACAGATGAGCCACCAGCCTTGATATGGGGAAAGGTGAACACCAGGTGAGTCTAAGCACACTGCACGGTCAGAGGCACACACATCTTCAGGATTATGGACACTGATCGAGACCTGGTACCCCTTGCTGCTATAACAGCTTTTACTCTTCCAATAACGCATTCCACAAGATCGAGAATCACCCGATCTGGCCTAAAATCCAAATCCCACCCCAGTTTTTGGTTCTCCCAGGTAATGCACTGAGCAGCCAGTGCATGTGTTTGGCCTGTTAGGCTCCCCACCGCACTCCCCGCTTATAGAGAGAGGGGAAAATCAGAAGGTCTCAGCCTTCAGGGACGGTTATTTGATGATCAGTGCTAGATGTTAGAACATTGCTGAAGGGATTGGTTTCTATTCCAGCCAGATGAGAAGCATTACTGAGGACAGGCACTTTTTATAACACACTACACATCTATTACACTGGGGTTTAAAACGACACCAATGAGTGCACACCAACCAGCTTAGGAATCACCCGCACAAATGTGAGCTCAGCTCTGGAAAAGACCCAGTGCGGGAGGATACCTTGTGCTGGATAAGATTACTGGTGACCGACAGGAGATCAAACTGGTAATCTGACCTGGATTATGAACATTGATGGTTTTAGAATAATCTGTTCTGGATGATCTGCCAGATATATAATCTGTTCTAGAGGGTAACCTGTGCTGGAGACAGAATAATCTGTTCTGACCTCAGCAGGATACAGAATAATCTGTTCTGAATGAAGAATGCTAGAATGGATACCGGATACTCAGAACCATACAGTGGTTGATCAATTCTCGACAATAACATGCTGACTCTAGAATAATATTTTCAGCAGAATATCCTGAGCCGTTTACATACAGGATAGTCTATTCTTACACATACCCTCTGCGGGATATGGAGTGATCAGTTCCTGAGGAGGGTAACCCTGAGGTGAGCATCAAATAATCTGCTCTGCAGGTGACCCTTTTTCCAGTAACACTGCAGCTTAACACTTGTTTGTTGTCCCCAGCATGAATAACTCAAAGAGCAGCTACCAAAGTCCTTGAATCCTTTCCCTTTTGACAAGGTCAAACGCTGAAACAGGAAGTTAGAGGTAAATTCTCACTGCATGAAATTGTAATTGACACACATTAGTCCGACTTCCACTACAGAGCTGGAAATGTGTCCCGCAGCTCGGCTAATGCGGATCCTCAATCTATTCACCGTCAGCGTTTCATATTCAGCACTTAACTGATTAATTAAAGCTGCTGAGGAGATGCGATTACCTCGAATCACCTGGGCCTGGACGTGACGCTCATGCTGAAGCGTTAGCAATAACCAGACAGCCGGAGGCGTCCCAAGGGCAAACACACACGGCACTGCGCTGCTCCAGTCACTACAGCGGAGAGGGGGTCTAGAACTGGTCCACAATGCCATGCACATGGAAGTAACGTAAACCTAGCTCGGGTAACGCTTTTAGCAGATGTAAATAGCTACGGTTTTAATTTGGGTGGCGTACAGTGTATTCCACATTCATATCAATCCAAACTGGAAGCACGAACATTTTACCCCCTACTGCCACAGCATAGGGCATCATTTATTTGTCTGTACACGCTGTGTTCTGCAAACTTCGCCAAACAAGACAAGCAACTTTATTCTGTAAGGTCACCGGTGATGTTCGCCGGGCGTAACCTCTTAAGCCAATTGAGTGCATTCACTCACAGAATTTATCAGGTACGGCTGTTTTACCGTGTTTATGAAATCCTGCTTTGTGAGATTAATGAAACTGAACTGCAATTAGACATTTTTAGTAAATCAATCACAAAAAATTCCCGTTGATTAATCATTTGACGAAGGCTATGTTAAACTGAGTGAGTGGGTTACTCCCTATTCTGTACCTGAAACCATTGCGTACATGGCCTGAAACAACGTGTACACATCAGAGCTGGTTACAGCCAAACCACTTCTTTTCAGGGCTGACGCACTGCTCTGGGTTTCAGACACGTCCTCTGGCGAGAGACGGCTGCACACAAGGGTATGCAAATGTGTTAACCCGTCATCGCACTGTTGTATCACGTCATGTCATGATCAGTTTTGTGAAAAAATTCATACTGGCATTATTCTGAAGGATATGATACAGCACTGCCTGAGTGCGGGGCCATCCGTACCATGTTTTCACAATGCAAACTACATTCTCATCTCGAGACAGATGAGGACTGCAGGCAGGCCAATCTAGCACCCAGTCCCTCTGCTTATTCTGCACTGCATTGGTAATCCAGACAGAATGTGATTTGATGTTTTCTTGCTGGAAAATTCAGATGTCCATCGAAAAAACAACATCCAGATGGCAATCCAAAATTTGCCCATTTTCTGCATAAATGGTGTCCTCAAACAATGTGCCAGTGCAGCAGCGCCCCAACATGACAGACGCTGGCTTTTGGACCCAGCAGTGATAGCAGCTTGGGTTGTTCCTGCCATTTTTGTCCAGAGAACAGGTGAAGAGAATGGGTGACACTTCTTTCAACAAACCTGAAATATTGACTCATGAAACCACAAAACACGCTTTCCCTGTGCTTTAATCCATCTGGGACGACACAAAGCCCAGAGAAGTCGGCAGCACTTTTAGACAGTGTTGAGGCATGGCTTCGGTTTTGCACAGTAAAGCTTTGGCTTGCATCCATGGATGTAGCAGAGAATGATGTAAATTTGAAGGTCGTTTTTAAGACAGTCACATCTGAGGGAATCGGGCACCCCACACACACACACACACACACACACACACACACACACAGCGGTCTTAACGTACTGACATTTTTTTTTATTATTTTTTTAAAAATAAATTTGGCATCTCCAATCCCACCCGAATCTGGAATGCCCAATTGGGGAACTATGTACAAAGCTTGCTCGTATGCGACCCCTTGCTGCCAACTCAGGATAGTGAGGCAGTTCACGGCTCTCCTCCGAAGCACGTGCCTGTCTGCCACTGATTCCTATACACTCATTGGTTGAATCTTCGCAACTTCAGAACTAGGGCGGAGGATACCCGGACATGAACCAACCCGGAGTCTTACTGACGAGCGCCCGTCTGGCCAACAGGAGGCGCTGGAGCAACGAACAAAGCTGTTATTTTTTACCCAATTCCGGCAGTCCCTTCCCAATTTGAAACCCTGTAGCGCGATAGCCAATTGTGCGCTACTCTGAAAAAGCTGCCGACCCCTGCCGGTGGGTACGCCGGGGCTCGAACTCGCGACGTGGTGATCACCTCTGCACTGCAGAGCAGTGCCTTAACCGTGTGAGCCACCCGGCAGCTACGTACTGACATTTAACTGCATTCTTTCCTTCCATCTCTGAATTCCAGCTTGCATTTTTTCACCCACTGTAGTGTACTGGGTAAAAAGCCCAAAATCTGGCCGGTTTGCCTTTCAGGCCACTGTGCTGAATGCAATGAAATAAACAAACAAAAATCTGCTGGGTGAACTGGTGAAACTCAACCCATTTTTGCTCTTGAGGAACTAAGGCCTTTTGGGGGCCGCCAGACCAATGTTGACATGGGGATTAAAAAAAAAATTTTAAGTATGTATTATGATTGGTCATTATAAGTGGAAAACTCATTGTAATATATTACTAAACTGAAAAAATGTAAATAATTATGTACATATGTATAATATATTGTAATAAATATATTGAAACTAATTAATACTATTGTTGTCATTCCGTGACAATTTGCCTCTTGTAATTCCGTGACATTGACTTTTTGACATTCCTTGCCCATAAAGCAGGGTTAAAGTTAATACTGTAAGTTATAGAAACAAATATTAAGAAAAAACACCTTAAATATGAACATAATGGCGTTTCATAATTTAACTATGATAGGAACATCGCTTTCTGAATAGTTAAACACAACATTAAAAAAACCATGTCAATTTTGTGTCATTCCGTGACGGAGTAGTTTTGTTCCTCAATGAAAATTTCTCAAAAAATATATTTTCACTTAATAATATTAAAGAACAAGTCAATACCTTCAATATGACATATCATACTTGATTTTATCTTATTCAGTTGTAGAGTTACAACCCAAAAAGTAATGGGACCCCCTTTTGTGTCAGCTGTCTCACATCACCGAGTTATTGTAACTGATCACATCATCAGTCCTAAACTGCCCCTGCGCAAAATTTTTGGGGGTCTGTTGCAGTCATCAGATTTGGTGTATTTTTAATATACATTTACATTTACAAGTTTAAGCATCAAATGTGTTTTCATGTTTATCACAAATACTAGAGTTAAAATGGAATTTTCAAATCACTCTTTTCGATTCAGTTTGCATTTTTATAGAGCCAACTTTTTGAAACTGGGGTAGTATTTACAAACACAGAATTTTTTTTCTGCATCAAAATACCGTAACTGTGCCATCTGGTGTGCTGGCCACTTTCACAGGAAGGGACTGCCTACAGCAAACTCATTCATTAATGACATGAACTTGTCCTATAAAAACAGTGCCCACAAGTGACAAATTAGGCAAAACTTGTAGTTTTTAAAGGTACCACAACCCAGTGACATATCTCTGCTATACAGTGTTCAGCAGACTGATTCAGCCCTGCCTGTATAAACTCATCTCTCAGTCTCCATAACTGAGCCGGAGGTGTAGCAAAGATCTCTGCCTAAGGTCAGAACAGCAGAATCACATGACATACTCAGAGACCAGAGACCAGTCACATAAGAGAGAACCGTGAAACTCCTCCCACTCCTGACCAATGAAAATCCCAGCTTCTGTACCCATTTACACAGGTTTCGGAATTTGTGCAGCTTTACATAGGATTATATTTCTTTAAGTTTTGTCTTTCATGAATAGCATAACTCTACAGAAAATAACTCACCCAGTGAAGGACAAAAATAAGACCAATACATAACCGTTGTCATGCATTTCATTAATGATGCATCATAAACACAACATGAATGACCACTGATTGCAGTGACCTGCCTCAGGCCTCCCCAACACCTATTTAAAATAATCCGGCTGCATTTTACTCACCAGTTACACTCTTCCATGGCCGAACTAGAGCTGATCTTTTCTTGCTGTGAAACGCAAAAGACTGCAGGAGAAATGAGATTCACAGCCAGATAAATCCAGCCCGAGGATGCTAAACCAGAGGTTAGATGATCTTATACAATATTCTCCAAAAATAAATGTGGGTCAAGTCCAATAAAATGCTACCAAATTAGTTTATATTTTACAAATAAGTAAGCATTTTATTTGAGGTTACATATGGCTTTACAGCTGAGCAACTCAGGGCTTATAATGGATACTATGATGAAATGAATCTTTTCACTCTGAGCGCTGCCAATAAAAACAGCAGAAATATAACTTGCGTTAAAGGAGTTGTCTCCCAATTACTGCACATGCTCAGAACTTGCATCCCAAAAAAGCGATTCTTATTGATGGAAAGTCATAATCTGATTCCATCCTTGCCAATCTGTCATTGTTTTGCATTGAATTTACATGTTTTAATAACTCCTGTATTCGGCTTATTTATATTAAGGAGCTTTCTATGGAAATTCGAGGATTCAAAGAGCTATTTTCAACTTTTTGTACTATTTTGTAGCCCAGGGATACAAAGAATGTAAGCTGGTAGCCATCACCAATAATCATAGAAGAAAAATACCATCTAGATTTTGACTTGTAATTGAATGGATTTACTTTGTTGAAAGTTGTGGGCATCTGCAATAATCATGAAATGGCTCCTTTAAATTGACGAATACATGAGCTCACTGAAGTTGTAAGTTTAGTGTTTGGAAAATAAATGTAATATTTGTTCACAGCAAGTAAACAGAAGCCAAAATGGCAAATATGAAATGCATCACAAGAAAACATAGAGTATATGGGGTCAATGAAAAATAAGCCTTTAAAAATTTTTTTTCCCCTTTTATAAATCTTTAAAAATGCACAGAATAATTTTTTTTGAAGATGGAAGAAGCGTTTAAATAAGTCTTAATGGTTGCACAACATTTACAGGGTTTTAGTACAGTTTTAGACTGTATTTGCAATTTCACCAGCCAAAAAATGTCAGGTGACGCAACCAAAAGTTTCTTGGCAAAAAAGAAAAAATAGAGGGAAATGTGTTTTAAGTGATTTTTTAGTAAGTATACCTGGGAGTGTCTACTCTGCCTAAAACATTACCATTTTGTAATTGTAACTTATGGATTCTTCATTGTAGGGGGCAGGTGTTTTGGTTTTCCAAACAATTTAAGAACAATTAAACTATTAAACAGTTTATTTGAAAGGTTTTCAATATAAAATTATGCCCCCATAATATCATATTCATTTATATTTTAAATGACCTATTTAATACATTTCACCGTGTTAACTTGCTCGGACGGTTGCACCACCAGACATTTTGAGGGGCAAAACATAAGACATATGGTCATGCGTCATGAGGTGGGGGAAATTTGCGTCACAGGGTCAAAAATGACCATTTTTCAATTTTTGAATGTGTTATTGTACAGGTTAAACCGCATAGAAAAATGGCCTGGGTGGTTTATTTTGCAATATTAACCCCTGTACAGGCGTTTATAAAATGAAATTATAATAGAAAATGCATTACGGCCAGAACAATTTTTTGCAGTTTTCTCCAAAGTGGCCTTTTTTTCCCAAAACCTCATAAAATCCTTAATATTGGTCAACACAAGACCTGGTTTGGACCATAAAGATCCTCAGATAAAATACTATTCAATAAACTAAAAAGAAATTCTGTTTGATTTACACTATGTATTCAAAAATTTGATGGAAATACAGGATTTGTATAACGATGAAGTTGGAGGTTTTTGACAAAGCAAGACATCTTTCTCATAAAATGTGGATGATGGATGCATCAAAACTAAACACAAATGCTTATTGACTTATAAGAACTGCTCACATGATAGATCACTGGTTCTAGAATACTGATCATTAGGTTCTCATACAAACAGGACACAGTGTGTCTTCATGATCAGAATTCGAGAGACAGTACATATCCGGTAGCTTCTCATGGCTTTTCAGTTCAACTCCTACATACAAGATCCAATCTTTGTGCACAATCGCCGGTTTCTTCTCTCTTTTTTACAAGTGACTGCCCTTAGTAGCCTCTTGGAATTTGTAAAAGCTGCCCAAAATTACTTCAGTCCCCTTAGGATATGATTGGCCACAGCCAGACTTCATGCTTTCGTCAAGCATTATAACTCCATCTGAAGGAGCGACGAGCAAGTAGCAGTCATCCAAAGACAATAACCACAACTGTACCCTTACAAATCAATGACAAGAGATCCTCACCACCCTCAAACATTCATGCCATCTGCTTCATTAACAACATCCTCTACTTCAAGTGCACCCCTCGAACCATCTGAGGGGGCGACCTTAAAAGCATTGACATGTTCTCGATTTTCACAGGCTCTGTAATCCTCAGTAATACAGGGAGTGCAGTAATAGGACAGTTCCCTTGATTTTACCGCCCCATCTACACCTACTGACATCAAGGAATGAAGTTTCCTAGTATTTGGAACTGTGTTGCACATACTGTCATTGTGTTTGCGATTCACTGGATAGAAATAAGAAAGTTTACATACCTTCCATAAGTGAAATGTACCTAAAAATTGTGGTGAAATCTTTCCACTCCACGAAACAAAAGATGGCTTCTCCAGAGCACATGGAGCTTAACTGACACTAATTGACAGCTCACTGACACTGATTTCCAATTAAGGGATTCAGTAGAGACACCTGCCATGATTTTTAGGGACTTTGAAGAGCAGTGGGGATGAGTTTATGCATCAGCTTTCAGTTCAGTGAATCTGTCCTCCACCTCCACCACATTCTGCCACAAAAATCCACCCCTGACCTTTTTGCTTCATCAGCATATAACTGTAACATAACAAACTGAAGGCAAATGTGTCTCATACCACCTAAAAGCAGAGATCCAAAGCTACCAAATGACACCTTATTTACTATTATAGCACTGGTTTTTGGTTATGAATTTTCAGTTTTTTGGCAGAAAAAAAATTCAGGTGTGACAAATCCACCTTTTTTGGGTACCCACCTCATGACCATATATCATTTTTATGACAAATTGGAAATATGTTCATATTAAACACGTTTCATAGAATAAAATGATGCTGATTGGTTTGAAATAATTTTAAATGATTCACAAAGTAGTGCACTCAGACAATGTCACGTCATTGCCCATACATTTTAAAGGGGTATTCAGCAATATTTTCTGAACCTTTAGCGCTCTCGGACTCAATACTCAGTCATGACGTAAATACTTTGTCCTGTGCGTAGCACTGGCATTAATGACCTTCTGTGAGCTCAGAAATATCACTTTCTTTCGCTCCTGTTGCGACTGAAGATGTAAGGCAATCAGTCAAGGGCTGTGCCAGGAAGCTAGTCTCTGTACTTGTCGATGACTCAGTCAGTTCACAGTCTGCTTGCACAAATACATTTAGAATGTAACACTACAACAGCACATCCATTTACACAGGCAGAGCTCAAAAAGACAGCAGATGAAAGCTTTGTTGGACACACAAGTGTTCGCCACACTAGGCAGCTATACTACTACCTCTCATTCTTCTGCTGTGCTTCCATTCGCCAACGGAAACGGATAACGGAGGACAGGCAAAAATATGAAAAGGCTAATCTCCGCAATAAGATTTATTTGTACATTACATTCCGTGAGAAAATATTGAGCGGTTTTGGCGTTCGGCCTGGAAATAAAATGCGACAGAGGGGTGGACAGACGGACAGAGAGAAGTATGAAAAGGCACATCTACACAATAAGGTGTCAAATTTTGTGGATAAATGTTGAATGTCATTCCTATGCCCTTTCACTTCATAGCGAGGGATAATAAGGACGGTGATGAAGGGATCGGTAAAAACCACGATGGAGAGCTGATGTTCTAAGATGGCGAATAGCCAAAAAGTGGATGTTCTAAGATGGCGAATAGCCAAAAAGTGAGGAAAGCATGTAACTGTTCCCCCAGATGATGATTTGGGGACGCCACGGATCAGCGATCGTCACGCCGCGTCCGTACAGACTCGCCAGCGAGCGCTCAACGGGCCACAAATTTCAACCGATTCATTTATTATCTGGCGTGGGCCTTGTGTGTGGTAAGGTCACGAAGCCCATCTATTCTGGGAGCGGCTGCTTGAGGAGGTCCGAGGACACGTCGACCAGCGGAGCCACCAACTGTGCAGCTTTACTCCAAATGACAGATGATCAGCAGTTTCACTGTCTTCCTCCGTGGTAAACACACTGAACACCAGCAAAATCCAGAATTATCACAACAAAATTGAACAAATCGATCAAAATTACACCAAGAATTTAGGGTCATTCCGTGTCAAATCAACCAAGAATTTGCAGACATCTCTCGGAATTTTGTGAAAGTTTGCGGATGAGTGGGGACCGCCTCCTAATTCGTAATTCGTAGCAATTCGTTATCAAAGTTTTGAAAAATTGGCGAACCAGCTCTTTTCAAGCTCTACAAGGCTTTTTCAAACTTATCTCCATAGAGTCAAATGGAAAAAAGTTATAGCAACTCAAAAACTTCAAAGTTGTACTACAAAAAAAACATATTTTTCAAATTTCTTAAAATTCCTGTGAGAAGTAGCTTATGATGTTCAGAAGCTCTCCTGTAAGTTTTGTGATGGGCACTTATACGGTCCTTTGATCTATGAGTAAATATGTGCACTGACAACATTCAAAATTTGCCATTTTCGTCATATTTTACTTTTTATTTTCAACAATGTCTTTAAAGCATTGATATCACCTTACAAACCGTCTTTATACCTTAAAATACCACAGCAAGTAGTAGAAAATACATTTATCCATGAACTGAATTCAAATTGAAATCTCAAACATCCCATTTTAAAATGATGAATTTGTAAGGCGATATGATCGCTTTAAGACATGTCAAACATGTCAAATGAACAAAAGATGGATGATGAAGGGTTCTAACATTAGAGAGTGATTGTACTGTAAACCGGGAAATATTCGTTCGCATTTTAATTTGGAATTTTTCACAATGACCCATGTGTCACAAAATTAAAACGCCACGAAAAAGGAAATTTGTTGAAGGGAAGACCGACATCAGGGTCACTAAAATGCTAAACTGAAACCATGTGAAAGTTGCTACAATAGACATGAATATTTCCCACCTTACAATACAGGTAATCAATATAATGTTGATATTCATCTACAAACTTTCACAAAATTTCGAGAGATGTCTGCAAATTCTTGGTTGATTTGACTCGGAATGACCCTTTAAGCTAACAATGGAATGAGTGGCCGCATGAGGGATGAAGGGTCTCGCTGCGTCACAGCCTCATCCTGATTATCAGCTCTTAGATTGATCATTAGTCCTGGCACTGCTCATTCACTGATAAAAACACACTAGTGTTATTTACAGGAGTGCCATGCATTCTCTCTACTGTACCTTCTTCAATGTTGTAATTGCACTCTTCACAGCAAAACTAGGTTTTCCAGGTTCCGAAGCCCCCCTTTCAAACCACCAGCCTAATTTTGTGTAAGTTCCCCTAATGCAGCCCAAAACAGCCCAGGTCAAACTGATGTCCGCTTGGATTCCGGGCTCCATGGTGTCCCAACAGAACATGTCCCTGAGCATCACACTCCCGCCACCAGCTTGTCTTGTTCCCACAGTGCATCCTGATGCCGTCTCTCCCCAGGTAACAGGTGCAAACTTTCCAAGTCGATGCACATGATTGAAAAGAAAACAGGACCCACTGGACCAGACGACCTTCCTCAGTGGGTCCATGGTCCAGTTAAAATGGTCAAATATCGGTTGTAGGGCCTTTCGAAGATGGGCCGGGGTCAGAATGGGAACTCCGACAGGACAGCACAGGGTACGATGTACCGTATGCTGAGGCAGATTCCTCATAGAAATATCACGAAAATTCTCTGTTGCCCAGGTCCCACGTCTCCCATATCCAACACGTCGACCATGAGAACTGACTGTTCGCTCACCATCTAAGGCAGTACTGCTCAATCATGTGCCTTGGAGGGCAGAGAGTATGCAAGTTTGCATTACAACCAATCAATACACCTGCTACTTCAGTGAATGCTGCACCTTCAGGCAGAGCAGAGGCAAATTATCAGTGACATCAAGTGGTGAAATGGCTGGTTAGAACAACTTTGATGTGTCAATGTGACGAGGCTTTGTCTGCTAGAACTTTTAATATTTTGGCTATCATTGCATATCCCAGCTACACAAAAACCTTCAGTTCAAGATACTTTCAAACAGTCCCACAGCTCTTCAGACGCCACCAGTTAGGGAATGTACAGTGCAAGCAGTAAATCAGGCCATCAGCATACGAACTGGTGATGGGAAACAGCGCGTCTAGCATCATTTCCATAAATACTGCTCTCAGTAAATAACACTTACGTCGTCTTGTTTGACAGCACTCTTCCAATCCATGCAAGCAGTCTTGATATAACAGAATAATTTTACTTAAAGGTCCATGAACAAGCGATGGCGGCTGTCAAAAGCAATTGATAAGGCCGCAAACACACGCATCCTTTTCATCTGCTCTGCGTCCTCCTTCAGACACCACAGGTTGTAATTCATCCCAACTCCAAATCTTACAAAACGCCTTTTTCATTCCCGTACAGGAGATTGGTATTACTGAATCTAAACAATGCCAGAGTAAACACGGATAAAGCAGCGGTAAAACAGTCCGGGGTTATTAAGCTACAGCATTTGTTATTTACCTCAACGTGCAGTTCTACTTTCCCTTGCCAGACTCGGCTGTGATCAGGAGAAACTCCGCTGAATCTGGCTCAGCACAAAAATGGTGGACGCGCACCGAATGCACAGCAGGCACCGCTTGCACATGGCATCTTAAAGCATAAATGCAATAACTAAACCAAGGATAAAGGTCCTGTTGCAATGATGAAAGCCCAAGTTCCCACAGCTCGGCCTGCACAGAGATTTATGTGTCGATCCACGTGGTCATGACAAACACAAATAAAGAAGGTAAGTTACCCCAGATAAAGAAGGGATCCCAAATCAAGAAAGGACAAACATCGGCTCGGGGCGTGAGAAATGATAATATGCATATTTTGGAAGTACTGTCAGAGAGGTAAAAATGATCCATGATATAACAGCAACACTTCAGCACCAGACACACGCCAACTTCTGCACAGCCCCACAGAAAACACATTATTCCGCAGCTAACCGGCTAACTAACACGGTTTGCTGATAAATCCGCCCAGACTGGTGAAGGGTGACCAGGGTGAGGTAATAAGTTGGCTGGTAATGACACATTCTGGACGGCGCCCTCTCCTCTCCTGCCGACGAGATGGACAGATAAACTGCAGAGCGTAAACGCTGACAGGCTTAAGTAACCGACAATCAGCGGCTGCGTTACGCGCGCGTCAGTGTGAACACACTACAGGTCGCAATTCAAACAACTGCGGTCGAATCAAGTCAACTTTTGCACCATTTAAACCGACCGCAGTCAGACGAAGCGCCTGAAAACCAGAACAGCAAATGTACAAAGTCTGCCCCACGCAGCGGGCAAAGTCGCAAGAGAGCTACTGGGAGTTAAATAAACACGGCGCGGAGCCTCAAGCCGCTTTCACACTGGACGCGAAACGATTTTTATTTTTTTTTTCTTACGACCGATTAAAGTCAAAGTCAACGCGAAGACACGCACGCGCGTGTATTGGCGTCTTTGCGTTGACTTTGACTGTAATCGGTCTCGCGAAAAAAAAAATCGTTTCGCGTCCGGTGTGAAAGCGGCTTCGGACGTACTAATGAGCAGATGAGCCCGTTTCAAACGGACCGAAGTGCGACGTCCAGCGCCGCGGATAACTGCTCGCACGGCAGCTCGCGGGATTTGCTACAGCTAACGCTAATGCTAACGCTGGGCAGCGGACGCTGGAATGTCGACGCTGGCGGGCCGGCTAACTTAGCGGGGTTAGCATCTCAAAGACCTACCTGGATCGGAGAATGAGGGGCCTCCGCCTGCCTGACCATTAACAGGATGATGTATTCGCGCTAAATCAGCTTCATTCAACGTTAGCGGACTGCGTTAGTGAACATGAAATAAATGTGCGCGGTGCCGCGTCGCCTCCCTTTTTCCCCCTTATTATGATTTCATATCGAGGCGAGACTCTCTTGCCTTTGTCTGTGTTACAGCGGCCATATTGCCGTTATCGCAGAAAACGGCTCACGGTTTTGTGGGAATCGTAGTTCGATGACACCAAGGGCGTGTTTCACGTTCCGTGTTTTTTTCCACCCATTTTCATCTTTTTTTGTCGAATACCATTAATACACACAGAGAACATCTGCGACTGAAATGGGTGATGAGGATAACTTTACCGAAAACATTCCGTGAACTACTATTGAGCAAAATTTTTTGTGCTAAGTTTAAAAGGATTTAAATCCTACACAGACATTGAATTAAGTTATTCGTAAGCATTGAGACCGCATAATTCAAATGAGATAAAAAAAAAGCTTTTGATATAACAAAATGTTTTTAATTCATCTCTTTTTAGTCGGGTTGTTCAGAGCTCCAGCATTGGTCACCAGAGGGACGCTCCTATTGTGTGCAATAAATCAGCCAACGAGGCAAATGCTGTACTTGCGCTCTAAGAAAAAACTTGCTGGCCGTAAAATGTGTTCAAAAGCACAAAAATCACAGATAACAAAATAAACCATTCACTACTAAGACCAATACAACTGAAATAAAATTGTTTGAAATGGCGTCTTGTCAGGAATTTGGAGACAAATAAAAGACACTCAAGAAAGATCACTTTCAATGCTACTCATGGGACAATGTATTCCCAACAGTTAGCAACATCTCATTCACTCTGCATGCGGAGAGCAGACAGTGCCGCTCTGGCTGCTATGGAGAACGGCCCACTGTAAAGCCAGAGGGAGAGAGAAATCAGGATGAAGGGCAACCCCAAGTTCAGTTTGAACACCAGCACCAGAAGGAGGAGGCCCAGAGTCGCTTTCAGCAGCAGCTTCGCTTTCTCAGTCAGGGACAGAGATCTTAGACTGTGCCAAAGGTCACTGTCCCTCACCCAACGGCCGAAATCGTGGAGCCACTCAGGACAACGCTGTGGAGTGACAGACAGAAACAGACAGAGCTGACAGGATGACATAAGATTTTACATGACACAACTTCTCTTTAGCTATTGCTGTGAACCATTAAGCAATATCAGGTGTATTAACATCCCATTGCATCCGCCTCACTAAGGTTCAGTAACCTTAGTCCTGTAGTCCTGCCGCGGTACAGTCACATAAAGCCTGTAGTCCCGCCCCGGTACAGTCACATAAAGCCTGTAGTCCTGCCCCGGTACAGTCACAGAAAGCCTGTAGTCCCGCCCCGGTACAGTCACATAAAGCCTGTAGTCCTGCCCCGGTACAGTCACATAAAGCCTGTAGTCCTGCCCCGGTACAGTCACAGAAAGCCTGTAGTCCCGCCCCGGTACAGTCACATAAAGCCTGTAGTCCCGCCCTGGTACAGTCACAGAAAGCCTGTAGTCCTGCCCCAGTATAGTCACATAAAGCCTGTAGTCCTGCCCCGGTACAGTCACATAAAGCCTATAGTCCCGCCCCGGTACAGTCACATAAAGCCTGTAGTCCCGCCCCGGCACAGTCACATAAAGCCTGTAGTCCTGCCCCGGTACAGTCACATAAAGCCTGTAGTCCTGCCCCGGTACAGTCACATAAAGCCTGTAGTCCCGCCCCGGTACAGTCACATAAAGCCTGTAGTCCCGCCCCGGTACAGTCACATAAAGCCTGTAGTCCCGCCCCGGTACAGTCACATAAAGCCTGTAGTCCCGCCCCGGTACAGTCACATAAAGCCTGTAGTCCCGCCCCGGTACAGTCACATAAAGCCTGTAGTCCCGCCCCGGTACAGTCACATAAAGCCTGTAGTCCTGCCCCGGTACAGTCACATAAAGCCTGTAGTCCCGCCCCGGTACAGTCACATAAAGCCTGTAGTCCCGCCCCGGCACAGTCACATAAAGCCTGTAGTCCCGCCCCGGCACAGTCACATAAAGCCTGTAGTCCTGCCCCGGTACAGTCACATAAAGCCTGTAGTCCTGCCCCGGTACAGTCACATAAAGCCTGTAGTCCTGCCCCGGTACAGTCACTTGAAGCCTGTAGTCCCGCCCCGGTACAGTCACATAAAGCCTGTAGTCCTGCCCCGGTACAGTCACATAAAGCCTGTAGTCCCGCCCCGGTACAGTCACATAAAGCCTGTAGTCCTGCCCCAGTATAGTCACATAAAGCCTGTAGTCCTGCCCCGGTACAGTCACATAAAGCCTATAGTCCCGCCCCGGTACAGTCACATAAAGCCTGTAGTCCCGCCCCGGCACAGTCACATAAAGCCTGTAGTCCTGCCCCGGTACAGTCACATAAAGTCTGTAGTCCTGCCCCGGTACAGTCACATAAAGCCTGTAGTCCCGCCCCGGTACAGTCACATAAAGCCTGTAGTCCCGCCCCGGTACAGTCACATAAAGCCTGTAGTCCCGCCCCGGTACAGTCACATAAAGCCTGTAGTCCCGCCCCGGTACAGTCACATAAAGCCTGTAGTCCCGCCCCGGTACAGTCACATAAAGCCTGTAGTCCCCCCCCGGTACAGTCACATAAAGCCTGTAGTCCCGCCCCGGCACAGTCACATAAAGCCTGTAGTCCCGCCCCGGCACAGTCACATAAAGCCTGTAGTCCTGCCCCGGTACAGTCACATAAAGCCTGTAGTCCTGCCCCGGTACAGTCACATAAAGCCTGTAGTCCTGCCCCGGTACAGTCACTTAAAGCCTGTAGTCCCGCCCCGGTACAGTCACATAAAGCCTGTAGTCCTGCCCCGGTACAGTCACATAAAGCCTGTAGTCCTGCCCCGGTACAGTCACATAAAGCCTGTAGTCCTGCCCCGGTACAGTCACATAAAGCCTGTAGTCCTTCCCCGGTACAGTCACATAAAGCCTGTAGTCCCGCCCCGGTACAGTCACATAAAGCCTGCTCTTGCGCCCGTCCGCTTCTCTAATACCATGTGAGCTGGGGGGCAACTGATCCAAATTCATTCTGGTAAAATTAATGTAAATTCATTACATGCATAGAAAAGTTGCCCAAAAGCTATTGTGAGGACTGTACTTCCGTTTCTTGAATTGAAGTGAAATTCCACAGCTGAAATGGAGTCCAACCCATCACAATGGACCGATGTGTCAGTGGGCATAGTGGGTACTCACCAATTTGGAACGGCCTCTTTCCAGATTCTGTGTGCTTCTGCGCCTCTCAGTCACAAAGACTCTACTGCCGGCACGTCGTTTCCCCACCCCAGGCCGATTGCCGGCGGCTGTCCTTGCCTGCCTCAGCCTTATGGGACTTTGATCCCTCCCCCAGCGTGTGTCCATGAAAGCCATGCTGCAGGGTACGTTAATCAATCTGGCATCACAACATTCACAATGAGGACATTTTATCAAGGGCAGTTTTTTGCAATTCAGTCATCAATCAGCAGGTCAATACAGCCTTCCTTTAGCCTCAAAATATTGCCCGTCCACATTAACCTACACATTACCATTGATTAAGAACTGACCGTGACTGACAGCAATGATCCCTGCCATGCTTGCAGTACCAACAAAATACATCCAGCTGTCATGTTTTATAGCTCTTGGTTGGTAAATTTATTCAAAATCAACTGGAGCTTGCAAATGTAACTGGTTCTAACACTAAGCAGATGATCGCCAGTCAGTGCTTTAGCACCAGTAAAATCTCATGTGTATCGCACTTTGCCTGAGGATCATTTTGAAAAGTAGTAATTTTGTGACAAATGAAAAGCCTTCGGCTGTATTTGGCCGTGAATACATCATGTTGGTTTCCGAGTCATGTCTGTGCTGAGAGAGACCAGATAGCCGGGTGCGCCTCCTCTGTTGGGTTCTGTTTATAACCAGCGTTAAAGTTCTTTAAAATTTGTATCATACAGTTTATAGACAGGTTCAGCTCATTTGTGGTAAAGAAAATAAGATAAATGTTAAATAAATATACCTTCATACAAAGTATAAATTGTGCAATTTTCCTCACTGAGGGTGTGTACCTTTGTGTGGATGTTAATTTATTTATTCATGAACAATTGACCTTTTCTGAAATTCACCAGTGGGCCTTAGATTAAAAAAAAGAAAAAAGTTTTGCGCACTCCTGTTTTGAAACAAATATGTACCGTTCATCTGCCGACTTGTAAATAGAGTAATGAGGTAATAACACTCGTGTGGTCCTGGAATAATGAAGCAGCAGCACACCAGTGGTGGTCGGGGGTTTAAGGGAATATAACGACATTTTGCAAGGGGTGTGTAGCACGTCTCATTAAACTAGAATTTCTTAAACCTAGTTAAATTTAACGGACTACTCCGAAATTGTTCATTCAGACGGCTCCATTGGACAAGGATAAATAAACTTTACTCACGGGGCACAGGTATAGCCTATCAAGGTTTTTAAACATGACCTAATCTTAGTCAGCGACTAATAAGCCTTTTTCTTACATTCTTATAATTTAGGTCTCCTCGCTAAAGCGTGTACAGAGTCCATGCGCTTAAGTAAGAAATGTCTGAAATGATCGTGCGTTTCTGAGCCCGGTCGTCGGAAAGAGCAACTGGTTTTCTGTCTTTCATAGCCTGCATAATGTCAACGTCGTTGTGAACTATGTCAGATTTAATCTTTTGCGAAAATCTCGATTCATAAGATTATTACCTTAACTAGTCGTGCAGAGCAGACATGCAGAAGTTTTTCTTGCACAATTTAGTTTCAAAATTTTTGAAAATACTGGACACACTGGCCGTTAACGAGAAGTTGCTGCGCTATAATGACGTCACATTTCCCCTTCTTCAACCGGTGCCTCCAGTGCTCCATTTCGTGGCGCTGGCGCCCGAGAGGACCTCAAGGCCACAATACCCTGGTTGAAAGCATGCGATCTTAAAGGGCATCTGAAGTCGATTACCAGTGTGTTTGTTTATCGGCCAATCAGCAAGCCGCACCTGCGCAAACAAATCGAAATAGAGGGATCATCTACGCATGCACACAAAACGTTGGTTGATGAATGAAATTGGTCGTGAGACAATAAGCGGGCTCCATGGCGGTCTCACAGTTGCACTGTTTTGGGGGCCTGTGCAAAAGGTCAGAGGTCAAGGCACATAAACAAACCCACGTTGACGCACTCGCTCCTGGGGCCTTATGTATGAAGAGAGCGTAGGAACAGAAAAAATGCGTACGCTACTTTTTTTGCGGATGTCAGATGTATGAAAACAAACGTAATAGAATTTAGCATTTTTGCAAAATTAAAGTTGATTCAGATTTTTCATTCAAATTTGCAAGCTGAATTGGTAGCCCGCTATATTATAAATTTATTACTTTTTACAAAATGCTGCTATTCTTTTTATGAACGTACGCAATATTTAAGTATAAAATCCACGCAATTGTTAGTTCATGAGGCCCCTGGTGTTTACAATGCAGGAATGGTGGCAAAGCAGTCCTACACCAAGTTTTCTCTGTGGAAATGGGATTGCCTGCAGCAGTACTTAACGTTGCCTATTACTGGCTGGGTGGAGGAGTTTCGAGCTCTTGTTTATGGGGCTCAAGTGTTCAATGTGGCGCCAAAGTCATATTGTGGTGATGATGATGTTGTGCCTAATATAATGAAATCAGCTTGTTTGAGTTCGCATAAAGCTCGCCCGCCACATCATGCATTTTCACACCAGCTAGCTAGGGGAGTGGTTTGTTGCTTAGCCACTTCTGCGTCAAGATGAATAACTGATTTACTATTGCTAGCAAGTGATTAGTGTTGTCTCACCTGGCGGCATAACCATTAACCGTGTGCGTTGCTGTTACGTCACTGGCTTGGCTTGCTTGCCTTTTACAGTTTGACATTGTTTCCAGGTTTAGTTTCACAAAACTGATTTGTATAAAATAATGATGCTATATTACTTCGGTTGATGGCGTTATCTTCAAATATTCATACAATGGTGTGTTGGCTTTATGTTGCTAAATTGAAACTAGCCTTTATAAGAAAAAAATGTTTTATTTATTTATTTTTTGCCATTGAGTGTTCAAACTGATACCTGGTCGACTGGGATAGTTGACTCACTAATAGGCCTATTAAGCATTAATTAAGCCCACCTTTAACTGTCCCTCCAAGCTGTTGCTGAATTCACCGCAAACTCAAAAGCATGGTGGCACTGGTTGTTTATGTGCCTTGACATTTGACCCAGTAGTAGAAACAGGCTTTCATGACATGCACACTCCACTTCATGAGCTCGCTTATGCAAGAAGCAAGTGATTTGTTTGTGAACAGTGGACATTCAACGTCCCGTCTGAGAATCGACTTTAGATGCCCTTTAAGTTCTGGTTTAAATCGTGGAGAGAAGGCGCACCGCAGTACCTCTGTCATCAGGGAAGCAGAGAGATCTGTTTTCTTTCTCAAATGAGAAATACCCCCTGGACCGGAAGGGCAGTCAAATTTGAAGGTTAATGTGATATCATCATCAATACCCCATTTTGGCGACAGGCCTACAGAGTGAACGGGTCTAGGACTCCCCATGTTCCCAAACAAGTAGTTTCTACTCACCATATTCAGTAATTGGCTCTGAATATCTTGATTACATGTCAGGTTCTTAAGCGACAGAACTCTATGAACATAATGCGTTGCTGAATACCCCTCGGCTCAGACAAGATTTCCTGCCTCAAGGTCGCAGCGCTAAGGTCAAAGGTGAAATCCAGCAAAAACATGGGTCATAGTGAGTTGCTATACCAAATTTAGTGAAGCTGCGATCATTAGTTGCTGAGTACTGGTCTGGACAATGTCACCCAGACAAGATTTCCAGGTTCAAGGTCACAGCGCTAAGGTCAACGGTCAAATCCAGCAAAAAAACTGACGTTGCGCATCTATGGTTCATAGTGAGTTACCATACCAAATTTGGTGAAGCTGCTATCATTAGTTGCCGAGTACTGGCGCGGACAAAATCATGGACGGACGACGGACGACAGACAGACACGCAGGTGACAACAAAACCCCTCCGGCCAGAGTCGGCCGAGGGGTAATAAATATACTGCATGCAACGTGCTGCTGTCAGTAATGTTAATTGATAAGTTAGCCAACCTGCTTGCTACAAGGTGTACTTTTCATGAAGCAGAAAGATCTATAGCCCTTTTTTCCCTGTGAGCTGCAGTGATCATCTGTCGTTCTGCCGGCCAGGCAGTTGATTTTTTGAATTAATGTTACACGGTGGTTGGGTATTAGCGGTCAGTTTGAATAGTGCTTGGGAAACATTTGGCAATATCCAACTGTGGTCAGGACATATCAAATAGAATTTTAAGGTATGTGGGAAAAGCCATTTACGTTGGAGCTTAAGATCAGGGACTGATGACCACAAACATTTTCTTTAAGGTTTCTTTTTTCTGGTGCAGAGCAGAATTTATGGTTCAGAGAATTATGGCAAGTTCTCAAGGCCCTGAACCAGCAATGTATACCCACAAACTACCACAGCCGGCTGAACACCAGATGTTCAGGGGCATGTAAAGGCCCCTCCAGTCGGGGGGGGGGGGGGAATCGAATGCATGAGGCAGGGCCTTTCATTAGATCGTCCCTTCCCCCCAGTCCTCCATGCGTTGTGTCTCCATAATAAGCGAGACCCCGGTGGGACCCACTGAATTCTGGAGTGTGAGAATACACACCTACAGAAAAGTGACATTGACATGTCAGTCGCACCCCAACTTTTGTCCTCTTTGATGAAATTTGTGGCTGGACTCAGGGACCAATATGATGCATTTGAACAGGTAGCATTAAATGTGACAGGTGTGTCTGTTATGCAAGCAGGATCTTCAATGAAAGCGGATGTGTGAAACATTTGTAGACGAGAGCTGAGAATCAGGTGTTACACTTAAGGGGAGGGAGAAGTTCGAAATAGAAACATTTTATGTGGTCATCGATAAGCTGGCATGCCTCACAAGAACGCTTAAAAGCACCTGACTCGTCTCTTAGTTTTGTTTACGTCAGATCAGGTGTCTGACAGAGATGTTACACTGGAATAGGTAAATGCACTTTCTGCAGCATATCCATCAGATCTGGGCATGAGCTTTGCAGATGAACTCATCCAACTGAAGTCTTTCACGTCTGACTCTGCAAGTGAGAAGTGTCCGTCTCAAATGCTTGACATGTTACAGGCCCTTAATTTACAGTCAGTGTTCTCCAACATTCACGTGGCAGTTAAGATTTTTTTTTTAACTTTGCCAGTAACAAACGGCCAGGGTGAGTGGACATTTTCTCTTTTAGACAGAATAAAAAAAAGAGCAGCGGAGTAGTATGTGTATCACATCTCAGCTCTTTATCACTTCTGCCAATAGAGTCAGACCTTGTTAGACAGCAGGAATGTGATGATATAATTGATGATTTTGCAAGGAGAAGGTAAGAAAGGTGCCATTATAGGCAGGGCTGAACTGGTCATCTGGGAAACCTCTCAGTGCACTGATAGATTTTAATGTCATTAGGGGTCCAAGCAGAAATAGACAATGGTGGGCTGCTTGGACCACAATGTCCGAGCTAATTTTTTTGTCTCCGTCCAGCCCTCACTAAAAGAAAGTCTGTTTGTGTGTTCGGGGGGGGGAGGGGGGGGTCGCTAGTGGCCGCAGGGTGGGGGGCCTTCAATAAACATGTACCCTGGGGCCACACAGGACCTTGATCCGGCCCTGGGCTAAGTACAGTTGCATAGGTTGTAGACAGGTTTCAAATTCAGTTCAAATATACCTTAAGAAATCAATGAACACCTTATTCAAACCTTAATGGATATATTGACAAATATGCAGTATTTACAGGAAACAACTTGAAGCCATAAACCACAGGTGCTGCATAAATTAAACACTCCCACTAAACTTCAACTGAATGAAATTATTCTATTATTCATGTGGTGTCTGTCACTGCTGCCAACACGATGCTCGTGCAGAAAAAAATATAATGCCGACTTAATATTCTTTTTCAAAAATAATTATCAACCATTTGGTACATGGGATTCTGTCACAGCTGGCAAAACCATAAAACCCAAAGCAAAAGAAAAGGTTCCTTCCCCCCCACAGAAGGCAACTGAGAAATTAAACCTAAACAATCCGATCACCTCAGACCGTCCTCACTGAGCACAGCTCGCCTGCCTATCGAAACCAGCCTGGAATGGGCATCTGACTCCATAAAAGTATCACATGATGCATTCATGCGAAGTCACTTCCTGTCCTCCCCTTCATCAGGTCTTCATCGTTGAACATTTATTTGTGCTGTAGAGGGCTCGCCAGGAAAACACCCTTGATTCAGATTTGTACCGACCCCCCCTGCTGGTAGATGGTGATAGAGCAAGCAGTGCTGACAGTGTGCAGGGTAGGAGGTACACAGCCAGCCCATGGAGTGCTGGAGGTGCGGCTTTACAGATGCAGATGGGCAGGCCGAGACGAATCGAGAGATGGCAGCGTGTAAAGGTAGTGAGGGGGTCAGAGGGTCCCGGCATGGACTGTTTGGCACCGCGGGCAGAGGCAGTCCAGAGACTCGGCGGTGTATCGACGGCATCGCGGGCAGCGGTGGAGGGAAGTTGGGAAAGCTGCCACGCTGTAGGAGGTCTCCTCACGGATCACACCGCCTATAAAAGAAAGGATAGGAAATTAACCGATCACTCACCCTCCAGGTTGATGAGAAAGTCGCCCTCACTGATCACTCACCCTCAGGTTGATGAGAAAGTCGCCCTCACTGATCACTCACCCTCCAGGTTGATGAGAAAGTCGCCCTCACTGATCACTCACCCTCAGGTTGATGAGAAAGTCGCCTTCATTGATCACTCACCCTCAGGTTGAGGAGAAAGTCACCTAAACTGATCACTCACCCTCCCGGTTGAGGAGAAAGTCGCCCTCACTGATCACTCACCCTCCAGGTTGATGAGAAAGTCACCCTAAGTGATCACTCACCCTCAGGTTGAGAAGAAAGTCGCCCTCACTGATCACTCACCCTCCAGGTTGATGAGAAAGTCGCCTTCATTGATCACTCACCCTCAGGTTGAGGAGAAAGTCGCCCTCACTGATCACTCACCCTCCAGGGTGATGAGAAAGTCACCCTAAGTGATCACTCACCCTCAGGTTGAGAAGAAAGTCGCCCTCACTGATCACTCACCCTCCAGGTTGATGAGAAAGTCACCTTCATTGATCACTAACCCTCAGGTTGAGGAGAAAGTCGCCCTCACTGATCACTCACCCTCCCGGTTGAGGAGAAAGTCGCCTTCACTGATCACTCACCCTCCAGGTTGATGAGAAAGTCACCCTAAGTGATCACTCACCCTCAGGTTGAGAAGAAAGTCGCCCTCACTGATCACTCACCCTCCAGGTTGATGAGAAAGTCGCCTTCATTGATCACACACCCTCAGGTTGAGGAGAAAGTCGCCCTCACTGATCACTCACCCTCCAGATTGATGAGAAAGTCGCCCTCACTGATCACTCACCCTCAGGTTGATGAGAAAGTCGCCCTCACTGATCACTCACCCTCAGGTTGATGAGAAAGTCGCCCTCACTGATCACTCACCCTCCAGGTTGATGAGAAAGTCGCCCTCACTGATCACTCACCCTCCAGGTTGATGAGAAAGTCGCCCTCACTGATCACTCACCCTCCAGGTTGATGAGAAAGTCGCCCTCACTGATCACTCACCCTCCAGGTTGATGAGAAAGTCTCCCTCACTGATCACTCACCCTCAGGTTGATGAGAAAGTCGCCCTCACTGATCACTCACCCTCAGGTTGAGGAGAAAGTCACCTAAACTGATCACTCACCCTCAGGTTGAGAAGAAAGTCGCCCTCACTGATCACTCACCCTCAGGTTGAGAAGAAAGTCGCCCTCACTGATCACTCACCCTCCAGATTGATGAGAAAGTCGCCCTCACTGATCACTCACCCTGAGGTTGGTGAGAAAGTCGCCCTCACTGATCACTCACCCTCAGGTTGAGGAGAGTGTCGCCCTCACTGATCACTCACCCTCAGGTTGATGAGAAAGTCGCCCTCACTGATCACTCACCCTCAGGTTGAGGAGAAAGTCGCCCTCACTGATCACTCACCCTCAGGTTGAGGAGAAAGTCGCCCTCACTGATCACTCACCCTCCAGGTTGATGAGAAAGTCACCCTAAGTGATCACTCACCCTCAGGTTGAGAAGAAAGTCGCCCTCACTGATCACTCACCCTCCAGGTTGATGAGAAAGTCGCCTTCATTGATCACTCACCCTCAGGTTGAGGAGAAAGTCGCCCTCACTGATCACTCACCCTCCAGGGTGATGAGAAAGTCACCCTAAGTGATCACTCTCCCTCAGGTTGAGAAGAAAGTCGCCCTCACTGATCACTCACCCTCCAGGTTGATGAGAAAGTCGCCTTCATTGATCACTCACCCTCAGGTTGAGGAGAAAGTCGCCCTCACTGATCACTCACCCTCCCGGTTGAGGAGAAAGTCACCCTCACTGATCACTCACCCTCCAGGTTGATGAGAAAGTCACCCTAAGTGATCACTCACCCTCAGGTTGAGAAGAAAGTCGCCCTCACTGATCACTCACCCTCCAGGTTGATGAGAAAGTCGCCTTCATTGATCACTCACCCTCAGGTTGAGGAGAAAGTCGCCCTCACTGATCACTCACCCTCCAGATTGATGAGAAAGTCGCCCTCACTGATCACTCACCCTCAGGTTGATGAGAAAGTCGCCCTCACTGATCACTCACCCTCCAGGTTGATGAGAAAGTCGCCCTCACTGATCACTCACCCTCCAGGTTGATGAGAAAGTCGCCCTCACTGATCACTCACCCTCCAGGTTGATGAGAAAGTCTCCCTCACTGATCACTCACCCTCAGGTTGATGAGAAAGTCTCCCTCACTGATCACTCACCCTCAGGTTGATGAGAAAGTCGCCCTCACTGATCACTCACCCTCCAGGTTGATGAGAAAGTCGCCCTCACTGATCACTCACCCTGAAGTTGAGGAGAAAGTCGCCCTCACTGATCACTCACCCTCAGGTTGAGGAGAAAGTCACCTAAACTGATCACTCACCCTCAGGTTGATGAGAAAGTCGCCCTCACTGATCACTCACCCTCCAGGTTGATGAGAAAGTCGCCCTCACTGATCACTCACCCTCAGGTTGAGGAGAAAGTCGCCCTCACTGATCACTCACCCTCAGGTTGAGGAGAAAGTCACCTAAACTGATCACTCACCCTCCCGGTTGAGGAGAAAGTCGCCCTCACTGATCACTCACCCTCCAGGTTGATGAGAAAGTCACCCTAAGTGATCACTCACCCTCAGGTTGAGAAGAAAGTCGCCCTCACTGATCACTCACCCTCCAGGTTGATGAGAAAGTCGCCTTCATTGATCACTCACCCTCAGGTTGAGGAGAAAGTCGCCCTCACTGATCACTCACTCTCCAGGGTGATGAGAAAGTCACCCTAAGTGATCACTCACCCTCAGGTTGAGAAGAAAGTCACCCTCACTGATCACTCACCCTCCAGGTTGATGAGAAAGTCGCCTTCATTGATCACTAACCCTCAGGTTGAGGAGAAAGTCGCCCTCACTGATCACTCACCCTCAGGTTGATGAGAAAGTCGCCCTCACTGATCACTCACCCTCCAGGTTGATGAGAAAGTCGCCCTCACTGATCACTCACCCTCAGGTTGAGGAGAAAGTCACCCTAAGTGATCACTCACCCTCAGGTTGAGAAGAAAGTCGCCCTCACTGATCACTCACCCTCCCGGTTGAGAGGAAAGTCACCCTCACTGATCACTCACCCTCCAGGTTGATGAGAAAGTCACCCTAAGTGATCACTCACCCTCAGGTTGAGAAGAAAGTCGCCCTCACTGATCACTCACCCTCCAGGTTGAGGAGAAAGTCGCCCTCACTGATCACTCACCCTCCAGATTGATGAGAAAGTCGCCCTCACTGATCACTCACCCTCCAGGTTGATGAGAAAGTCGCCCTCACTGATCACTCACCCTCAGGTTGATGAGAAAGTCGCCCTCACTGATCACTCACCCTCCTGGTTGATGAGAAAGTCGCCCTCACTGATCACTCACCCTCCAGGTTGATGAGGAAGTCGCCCTCACTGATCACTCACCCTCCAGGTTGATGAGAAAGTCTCCCTCACTGATCACTCACCCTCAGGTTGATGAGAAAGTCGCCCTCACTGATCACTCACCCTCAGGTTAATGAGAAAGTCGCCCTCACTGATCACTCACCCTCAGGTTGAGGAGAAAGTCACCTAAACTGATCACTCACCCTCAGGTTGAGAAGAAAGTCGCCCTCACTGATCACTCACCCTCCAGATTGATGAGAAAGTCGCCCTCACTGATCACTCACCCTGAGGTTGATGAGAAAGTCGCCCTCACTGATCACTCACCCTCAGGTTGAGGAGAAAGTCGCCCTCACTGATCACTCACCCTCAGGTTGATGAGAAAGTCGCCCTCACTGATCACTCACCCTGAGGTTGATGAGAAAGTCGCCCTCACTGATCACTCACCCTCAGGTTGATGAGAAAGTCGCCCTCACTGATCACTCACCCTCAGGTTGAGAAGAAAGTCGCCCTCACTGATCACTCACCCTCAGGTTGATGAGAAAGTCGCCCTCACTGATCACTCACCCTCAGGTTGAGAAGAAAGTCGCCCTCACTGATCACTCACCCTCAGGTTGAGGAGAAAGTCACCTAAACTGATCACTCACCCTCAGGTTGAGGAGAAAGTCGCCCCTCACTGATCACTCACCCTCAGGTTGAGTAGAAAGTCACCTAAACTGATCACTCACCCTCAGGTTGAGAAGAAAGTCGCCCTCACTGATCACTCACCCTCCAGATTGATGAGAAAGTCGCCCTCACTGATCACTCACCCTCAGGTTGAGGAGAAAGTCACCTAAACTGATCACTCACCCTCAGGTTGAGAAGAAAGTCGCCCTCACTGATCACTCACCCTCCAGGTTGAGGAGAAAGTCGCCCTCACTGATCACTCACCCTCAGGTTGATGAGAAAGTCGCCCTCACTGATCACTCACCCTCAGGTTGATGAGAAAGTCGCCCTCACTGATCACTCACCCTGAGGTTGATGAGAAAGTCGCCCTCACTGATCATTCACCCTCAGGTTGAGAAGAAAGTCGCCCTCACTGATCACTCACCCTCAGGTTGATGAGAAAGTCGCCCTCACTGATAACTCACCCTAAGGTTGAGGAGAAAGTCAACTAAACTGATCACTCACCCTCAGGTTGAGGAGAAAGTCGCCCCTCACTGATCACTCACCCTCCAGGTTGATGAGGAATCTCCCGTTGGTAACGAGGGCGTCTTCGGGCAAGTCTCGGGGCATCCTGCTGACGAGGGTAGTGCGAGACGCCATCATGAGCTCCGTCAGCTGTGAGCAGGTGGCGGTCGGCTCCTCCTGCAGTGACTGTAAGATGGAGGATCATAATTACGCATTGAGAAGTAAACTGCATACGGTAGAGGCCAACCGATTGGCCAGTCATAGGAATTTTTGCTCGTCTTCCATTTAAACATAAAATCACATTTCTGTTGCATTTTTGCTGAACAGGACAAAATGTCACTAATGACTGAGCCAATGGGGGAAGAAGGCAGAGTAATTTCAAACATGTCAATATCCTCTGCTCAAGAGGAAAATAGGTTTCTTGAATGTTTGGAAAGATTCATACAGTAAAATTAATAAGGATCCCGCATTTTAGGGAAATGAAGATGACAGGCAGAGCAACACAGGATTTTTGAGACAGACTGTAAGAAGGAGAAATTCACCACCATTACGGAGCCCAATTCAGTGGATCTTTGCATTCCAAGCGAAAATCTATCATTTTCTGCAGGGATTGCAAAATCTGCTCCCATAGCCAATCGTGTTAAGATGAATCTTAAACAGAAAATTCAAGACTGTTTCAAAAGTGAGAAATTTATTCAAGTAGTAAATACCATACTGTCCGAGCAAAAACTCACAGCTTTCTTTTAGTCCCCTGGCAGGTCCTGTGACTTACAGTCCAAATCCAAAAATCCAAATCAATTTTGCCTGACAATTACATTGGATATCAGCTAAACCACCGGACGACACAGTTTATTCTACAAACTCAATTCCGAAATAGTTGGGACAAAGTGTAAATTGTGAATAACAGCAAAATGCAATGACTTACAGATCACAAGCTAACATGTTATTTACAATGGAACATAGATAACATTTCAAATGGTGAAAGTGAGACATTTTACATTTTTATCCACAAAATGAGCTCAATTCAAAATTTCTGGCTGCAACAGGTCTCAAAAAAGTTGGGACACAGGCAAAACAGGGCTGAAAAAGCAATTAATATATAAGAGTATCAGCTGAAAGAACATTTAGCAAGTAATTCAGTTAACTGGCATCAGGTGTGTAACATGATTGGCTATAAAAGGGATGTCTTAGAGAGGCTGAGTCTCTCAGAAGTACAGATGGCCAGAGACTCTCCAACCTGTGACGGCTTGCGTAAAAAAATTGTGGAATACTTTAAAAACAATGTTCCTCGACGTCAAATTACAAAGGCTTTGATGGCCTCATCATCGACAGTGCATAACATCTTCAAAAGATTCAGAGAAACTGGAAAAATCTCTGTGCGTAAGGGACAAGGCCGAAGACCTTTACTGGATGCCCGTGATCTTCGGGCCCTCAGACTCCACTGCATCACTCACCGGCAAGATTCTGTCATTGACATTACTAAATGGGCCCAGGAATACTTCAAGAAACCACTGTCTGTAAACACAGTCCGCCGTGCCATCCACAGATGCCACCTAAAACTCTATCATGCAAATAGGGAGCCATTGTTGAGCATGATCCAGAAGCGCCGCTGTGTTCTGTGGGCCAAGGCTCATTTAAAATGGACTGTAGCAAAGTGGCAAAGTGTCCTGTGGTCAGACGAGTCCAAATTTTACATTCTTGTTGAAAAACATGGGTGTCGTGTCCTCCGGGCTAAAGAGGAGAAAGACCACCCCTCCTGTTATCAGTGTTCAGTTCAAAAGCCAGCATCTCTGATGGTATGGGGATGCATTAGTGCATATGGTGTGGGACACTTGCATGTTTTAAAAAGCATCATCAATGCTGAAAGGTATATAAAGGTTTTAGAGCAACATATGCTCCCCTCCAGACAACATCTATTCCAGGGAAGGCCTTGTGCATTTCAGCAGGACAATGCAAAACCACATACTGCAGCCATTACAACACCATGGGTTTGTAGTAGAAGAGTCCGTGTGCTGAACTGGCCTGCCTGTAGTCCTGATCTTTCACTGATTGAGAAGATTTTGGGCATAATTAAACAAAAAGTCTGTCAAAGGAGACCCAAGACTCTCCAGTAGCTGGAAGCCTGTATTAAGCAAGACTGAGATTAAATTCCAATGGCTTAATTCAAGAAACTTGTCTCCACTCTGTGTTATAAAGAAGAGGGGATGCTACACCATGGTAAACAGGCCCCTGTCCCAACTTTTTTGAGACCTGTAGCAGCCATCAAATTTGCAATGAGCTCATTTTGTGGATAAAATTGTAAAATTTCTCAGTTTTGATATTTGCTATGTTATCTCTGTTCTATTGTGAATAAAATACTGGCTGGTGTGATTTGAAAGTCATTGCGTTTTGATTTTATTCACAATTTACACTTTGTCCCAACTATTTCGGAATTGGGGTTGTAGTTTCTCAATTAAATATACTATAGTTTTACCAGTTAAAAAAACAAAATAAAAAATTAACTGGCTTGTACATATTCTCAACCAAAATAATCCACGAACGTTGGTGTAGAGTAACAAATGAAATGCCAGAAAAAACACTTATACTGCAGAATTTCTGAAGCCAATAGTACAACATGCAGTCGAAAACAGTCATCGGGTAGCAGAATGAGTTTGATATCACCACCGGACCACTTAGCGTGAAAGAAAAAATGACACATCAATGTGGCTTGTTTGAAATGCCCAAGTCCACACTACCTTACATAAGCTAGTTTTTCGTCCTTTCCTGAGGAATTAAAAAGCACTTGGTCTTCCATCAATTTGAAAGAAAAATATTCAATAAATGCCACTAATACACCAAAGGGTGGTGTATGTTTTTTTTTCTCTAAACAAACGCTTTCGCTAAATTCCACCCACTCCAGTGTGGCTCGTAGTCCAGGAAATGCAGTACTGCTATGAATGAGAGAGCACCTGAAAAAAAGCTTTTTTATCAGTCAATGGGCAGTTCAGCCACACAAGAGTGTAAAAGGACAGACAGACAGACAGACACTGCCTCCACCAGCCAGCTAACGCTCTCCAGAGGACCCGCTCACGTTTAGCCCAATTTTTGTCTTCACACAGCAAGAGCTGTCAGACAAAATGTCCTTCTATATTGAGAAAAGAGTTGCTAAACTTGTACATTTCTGAATGTTGTGAAACTATTTCCATCCTCCGCCACGACTCAAAGTGGAGCTGTCTGCCCTTCTGTCTGTCCGGATGAGTGGGGTCTCAGACTCTACTCTACAGAAGTTCTCTCAGACTCTACTTCACCAAGATGAATGAAATTGTGTGTGTGTGTGTGCGTGTGTGTGTGCGCGTGTGTGTGTGTGTGTGTGTGTGCATGAGTGCGCGCATGTGTGAGTGTGTATACTCTGCGCCACTGGTCATGACCCTTATTGGGTGCAAAAACAGGACTCCATGGTGGCAGAGGATATTGATGATCATGTTGTCTTCTTTAATCATGTCACCAAGAACGCAGTCAGACAGGGTGTGAAAATCTGTTGTCACAAATTAAATGGCGGCCTGTGAATCGCAGTTTTACTGGGCTGTGCTTCATCTAAGTTGGGCTGTATTAAGTCACACGTTTCTAAGTGAAGTACAGAGAGAGCTGGGGGACACTGAACAGTTCCAGAAGGAGACGGGTACCTCCATGAGCTCGAAGAAGAGGCTGGGCTCGATGGCGATGGTCAGCTGGTACTCGGCGGAGTTTCGGCCGGGGATAGATGACAGGAAAGAGTCTCTGATGGCGCAGGCCCCCTCCACAGCCTCCTCCAGCCCCGGCTTCTTCCACACAGAGCTGGTCTTCATCCAGCCGCTGCGGAACAGGGTCTCTCCCGCTGGAGAATAATGCATCGTGTTAAAATACACAACAACACACAGGACGTTACAAAACACTGTATATCAGGGCTGCCCATATCACAGTCCTCAAGGGCCGATAACTGCTGGTTTTCCACACTCCCTTTACCTGAGAGTCAGGTGTAAAGACAGTCTGGCCAATAAGTGTAAACAATTGTTCACTTAAAGATTGTATCAGCGATTCTGAGCCAAAACATAATTTGTCGCGTACAGGGGATTTTTTCTCACGAACTGTAAGCAGCTCCTCTCATGAGTGGGCGATGAAAAATTCCGATCTCTGTAGGCCACCTACAGCCAGGTAGACACTGAGAAAGATACACAAACTCGTGGGGACCCACCCGCATCCCCAAACATCAACCAAAGTGTTCCAACGAATCAGAGGGCAGGGGCGGGCCTTCTGCGCCAGTTACTTGCTCATGTACGACACGTGGGTGAGACTGAGCAACGAAAGGCACAGTGGCACTACCGAGGCGGCAGAGTGAAGCATGGTGGAAGCTAAACCGAAAAAGAGACGCTCAAACAAGTGCATGTCGAGGAAAAAGGAATGCAATCGCAGCTATGCGAAGTCACGAATAAACATAGGGAAAGCATACCAACATACCAATTCCGGGAGCTGAATGGCTGTAATTCTGACGCCCAGGTCGCCTTGTTTCTCCTTGAGATGAGTAGAGCTGGTGCTAACTCGGTTGCATATGAATTGTAAATTGTCATCCCGAGCAAAACTGAGGGAAGCTCGTGTATTGTTTTCGTAAGGCTATCTTGCATAGATCATGCTGGTCAGAGTGAATCAAACAGTAGACCAACTCTCGGTTGGCAAGCGAGTGAGTTTGCCAATTCTGTCTGTTTAAACCAGACTTTGTGTTTGTGTAATAACATTTTTTTCTCTGGTTTGTACTCAGAGTTGAAACTAATTAATGAATGTATAACCGCGTGATAAATTTAGCTAAAAGTGTTAATACTAAGTTGTTAATACTCATTTTGTAATGCTGAGCAAAGATACTTGTCAGATACCTTGTTGTAGCGAGCACTGATGGTGTAAATTTATTTATGTTCAGCATTGTTGGGACCAGGCATTTATCACAACAAGCTGTACAAGGCCGTTTACCCAGCTAAGTGAGCCATTCTTAAGCTGCTTTCACACCAGACGGGAATAGAATTTTTCATAGATTACATTCAAAGTCAATGCAAAGACGCAAAGTTTCACTTTAAGAAAAGCGCATTCATGTTCCAAGCGTCTGTAGGGGGGGGGCCAGCGGCTCTGTTGTGTTTCAACTGTCAACAATAGTGACGTCATATCGCTGATACAGCCTTTAATTGCCTGGAAGGAAAACTGGAGTGCCAAGGGCCCTGAAGTTTGCCGGCAGTTACAGCTCCAACAGGAGAAAAGTAACTAGCATCAGTCCGCGGAGAAAGAAAACCCATCCAAAAATGGGTTTTGACCAGTTTTTATTGCCGCAATTGATCGTGAAAAAACATTGAACATGCAGTCACAATGCCCGCAAAAATTTTAATTATATATAGGTTAGTGCCTAATACATACTAATTTCTAAAGACATTATTAAACGAGGGAATAAATAGATTGATTTTGTCACATGACTTTGACCTTGAAGACCAAAGTCAAATCCAGTATGGTGTGTTTGATCAGCATACATGGTTTGTCATCAGTATCCAATACATACCGAAGATCTAAAGCCAACATTAAAGGACTTTTAGGCCGTTTTGTCATTACCTGGACCTTGTCACCCGAGGTCAAATCCAATATGTCGAAAACAACCAGCATACATGATTTGCTATTAGTGCCCAATACATACCTAAGCTCTACAAGCAATATTAAACAAATATGGGCCATTTTTGTCATACAACCTTGACCTTGAGGCCAAACATCAAATTTGACTGACTGCCTAAGAATGTTCAGCACACATGGTTTCCTATCGACACCCCAAATACACCTGAGCTCTAAATGCCATATTCAGCAAGTTATAGCAATTCTTGCCATTTGATCTTGATGCCCAATGTCATATTCAACTTGCTGAGAATGTTTGGCTTCCATGATTCCCTATAGGTGCCACATGCATACCTAAGCTCTAAATGTCATATTAAGCAAGTTATAGCACATGCCATTTGGCCTTGACCTGGAGGCCCAAGGTCAAATGTGACTGACTCACAATGTTCGGCATATCCGATTCCCTATAGGTGCCTCACACATACCTAAGTTTATGCTATATTAAGAAAGTTATAGCAGATTTTTGCCATTTGACCTTGACCTTGAGGCCCAAGGTTAAATGTGACTGACTCACAATGTTTGCCAAACCTGATTCCCTAGAGGTGCTTCATACATACCTAAGCTCTAAATGCTATATTAAGGGAGTAATAACACAAAACACCCAGAAAAATGAAGTCCAGACACACTGCCTAGGTGGCGCTATGAAGGAGCAATTCAATCAAAACACCGTTTACACCGTTGAAGCAGGTCATGATATTGACTCCACTGCTTCGATTAAAAAAAAATTCAGATGGTTTTTGAGAAAATTGCTCCAAGTTCCAAAAATGGCCATTTGACATAAAAATGGCCGCCAAGTCTAAACGAATGATTCAATTAAAAAAATTTTTGCTTGGGCATTAACTTGATGACAGATTTGATCACATCCCCAAATAAAAAAAAAAAAAAAATTCAACACACCGTTTTTGAGATACGGCTTTAAAGGGACGACGCCGATGCCGGACGCAAAGTGACGACAATAAGTTACTGGCCTATGGCCGGCAACCTGAAAACCAGGGCTAGATTTGGATTCAAGGGTCACATTGTTGGCGCCCTGCTGTGGATGGAACCTGTGCGAGGGCATCACTTATGGGGTTAGAGTTACAAACACACAGCTCAGTTACACAGGAGTAATAACATCTATCAGTGCATCACAACCCCAGCAGTGTTCCAAAGGAAGTTACACTTTTGAACCACAGTAATATTGTTGTTAAAGATGATTTGATTCACCAGTGAAAAGGCCTGAAAATTACTCAGCCCTTTTATAAGATTAATCTACTTTCACCAGTATTCAGGGACATAACACATTAGTGTTGTCACACGGGAATGATTACAAATGCATGCACCGTCGTGTCCTGGGGCGTGCAGGTACACCTCCTCCGCCAGGTGGGGCAGTACAGGGGCGACAGATCGAGTCACGCCGTCCAGAATCTCCTCCAGAACCGTCTGACACGACCGTCTACCGAGAGAGTCCTCCGCATCACAATAAAGCCTGGGGGGGGATCAGGGAGGGAGAGTGAGGAATCGCAGTAGATGCAGAGTACGGCCTCGCTGCATTAATTAACATGGAGCCACAGCTAGCACCTCAAACCCAGCAGTTCCACGTGTCATTGCGCTCTGGAACTGAGTGGTTAAGCCAAAAGTCTTTTACTGGATTCATTTTGGTTGTCAAATTGTAAGGAAATCATTGTACGGGAAAATCAATAATGACCTACGGGGGGATTTTTGAGGGAAACTGAGAGGTTTATGCAGGAGGGAGTGGGGTGAAATGGGTGCAAACACAGAAGGGGGGGGGTAAGAGTTCCTCCTTCCTGCACAATCGCATGTCCAGCCCACAGTCGGGCAAAATTAAGCACTGATGAATGACAATGGAGACTCCCTCCAGTCAACCAAAATTCAGGATATGAATAAAAAAAAATAAATAAATAAAAAAAATAAACTTTTTTTCTTTCAAAAACTTCCAAGCACTAAAATATCCAGGGTTTTGGTGGACACTGGCATATAACTGTAGCTGCCCCACTGCCGTCACAATGTTAATCAGCTCATCAACATGTCACAGGTGTTAATATCTCCTCAGGTAAGATGGCAGCAGGGGTTACCTGTCCTTTATGATACTGAAGTAGAAGCTCGACAGGTCTCTGGTGATGAAGCTCTGCAGCAGAGAGATCGCCCTCCTCGCGTCAAACTCACTGTAGGCATCTGTCACCTGAGCAACACAAACGCACAAATCACACTTGGAAAATCCAGTATCAGGAGTGCACATTCCCTGCATTCTGATCTAGTCGCCTGGATTTAGATTTGACTCTTTCGCCAGGAGTCTTAACTGACTTAAATGAAATCACCTGCAGCACATTTTCCAAAAGCATAGTTGCTAAATATGTTCACAACTTACAGAATTCTGTCTATCTGGCTCTGGTTCAAACTGTGTAAGCTGCTAACACAGTTAGCAACTAAGCTTTTGGGAAACACACCCCTGGCAGAGGAGATGGCAGAATAAAAGCCCACTTATAGTGATGAGGCGGCAGCCACTAATTAAGAGCGTAAAATATACTGGAGAAAGAAAGAAAGCTACATACTTCTAACCCCAACGCAAGAATTTACTGAGACTTTAACAGAATGAATGTCTCAGCAGCTAAGCTGCCTTCATCAGGGTTAATCCTCCAGATGCAAGAGTGAAACACGGCAGGAGGTTTACTTCTCTGACCCAGACCGTTAAACCTCAGACAGACAGACACGCACGCACGCTCGCACGCACGTGGGCACGCACGCACCTCTGCTATAACTACTGTGCTCACATATATTGTATTAGTACCATGAATGGATATGATTACTACAAACACCAACTCCAAAAATAGCACAGATGAAAGCACAAATTTAGCCGAACAGACGCAGAGATTCACCCACTTTCATGCTGTAATTCCTCAGCAGGTGTAGCATGTATTGGTCGATGTAGTGCATGTCCTTGGAGTCCACCGCTTGGGTGCGAGGGTCAAACCCGTTCAGGTTCCCCAAAAGGAACCGGAGTGTGTTCCTCAGCTGTGGACGAGTAACACACACAGCTCCAGCACAGACAGGAATCAACACCAACACTCCCAGAGTTAGCGTTGTTTACCATTTACTTACAGTTTATCCATTTATACAGCTGATGTAGAACATTGGAGCTAAATAATGGTGATGTCAGATCACTGATGACAAATTATAGTGACGTCTCCTTAGATGGAACAGTGGTGACCTTTCTGTTGATTGACAATTTCACAGCTGAGAACAGAGCTATTACAGGTATCTTAGAGATGAAGTCATATTTAAGGTTCATTTTTAATGGAGAAATAATGTTAGAACCAAGGAAATGCTGTAAAGGTGGGATTTAGATTATGAAAACCCAAAGCATGAGCCTGTGACGCATCGTAAGGCAGTTACATTTACATGATTTACTGAGATGTGAGGGCCGAGGCCTGATCCTGTAGAGCCTCAAACCACACAAAGTCACTGTTCCTGCCCACTGCAGTTTATTTACGCTTCAGACATACTGGAAGGAACAACCAGATCGAAGCTGAAGACTCTGTACCTTGTTGATGCCGTCCTTCGCAGAGTTGAGCGCGGTTGGACCGATCTGCACCTCGGAGTAGATGTTGGACTCGGCGACCCACCAGCGCAGCGCATCAGCTCCGTACGGAGGGTTCTGGCAAAGATAAAGAGAGGAGAGCCGAGAATTTACAGGGTCTTCAGAAGATGTCTCCGCAAGCAGGGACTGCGCTGTACGTGTGTGTGTGTGTGTGTGTGTGTGTGTGTGCGCGCGCGCGCGTGTGTGTGTGTGTGCAAAACACAGCGTTTCACAACCGCAAAGGCACAACCAGGGCTTTTTACAAAGCACCTCAGAGTAAGAGGGCCGATCTATGATCATTTCAGCCTTTCAGCTCATAATGCATATGGGGATGATGCGACACAGGTCAATCTGACCCCAGATCAGCAGCTACCAGGTCTGAAAACACTTCATGAATAAAGGGCCAATGTGTCCACATTTCACTTACTGTTTTTATAACAGTAGCAACAACAACAATTATCATAATTATGGTAATTTTCGCGCATGCATGTGTATGGTACTTCTGCATGTTTTCGAAAGTGAGCAGCAGTGTGAGATAACGTTACCTTCTCACTGTCCTCTCCTCCATTGATGACAATATCAGGATCCACCACGTTTCCCACAGACTTTGACATCTTCACCCCTTTCTCTCCTACAGCAAACCCGTGTACCACCAGCGTCCTGCTCCAGACACGCAATTACATTTCAATCACCTGCAGCCTGAGAGCTCAAAATGCATTATAGTCTTGTGTACATGCCTTCTCTTCAACCCAATCCACACACACACACACACACACACACACAATCAGAAACACACACCTGAGGGAATTCACACACTAATAGATATACGCACATAAACATACACTCACGCATCTAAACGTTGCAAATTGGAAAAATAAATCTTAGCAAGCATTTTAATCTTCTAATTACACTTAAAGCACTTATTTCCATTACCTTTTTTCTCAAAAAAATTTCTGCCACTAATTTGTGGTAATTTTTTGCAGTTCAGTAACTCACACAAATGGACCCACAGATCCTGACGCAAACTGGATTTCCCTCACTCACTTGTATGGGGCCTTGTTCCGCACAGCGACGCTGGTCAGGAGCGACGACTGAAACCAACCGCCCAGCTGGTCCTTTCCTTCCATATACACATCAGCGCGGGGGTCAGAGTCTGGGGAACAGAGATGGGAGAGGCAGGCCATCAGAAATCGTACTTTACTGATCTCTCCTGATCACTCATTCTGTGTTAATCTGTGTTTAAAAGGCAGCCAGAGGGGGGAATCAGTGTTACAGGAGCCAGTCGCGCTAGAGAACCTTCCGGAAGTTCTCGAGAGAGAGGTTCAGTCTGAGAAGAGAGAGACCAAGGCCACTGTTAGAGCAGACAGAAATCAAAGAGGGGTGACAGACAAGGCCTTCAACCACCCGTTCACCCTCGAGGGTTTTCCAGCTTGAAGAAGGTGACAGTCGTCCAGAACCACTGTTAGCAAGCATTAACGCAGCTCCAACATACGGAGAGCAGGCGCAGATGTAACCGAAGCTGCACGCCAAATTACTCTTCAGCGACAAACTGACGCATAAAAGCATTTGGAGGTAGAACTCTGATGATTTTCTTCCCTGTAATTCAGAACCAGGGCACATTAATAGCCAAAAATAACTTACAGACCCATATATGGGTCCGTCAAATGCAGCTGCTGTATTCAAACCTGGAACTTCAGGCCTATTTTAAATTCTAGTGGAGATTCCAAGCTTTACAACAATTCAAAACATGTCCCAAGGAGTTACCGGGAAATTAGTATAAAATGTGCAAGATATAAACATTATCCATTTGATGTACTGCCGCGGCAATAAAAATATGGCGTCTTGGGTTTGAATATTTGATGCACTTCACTGAAGGGCTGGAACCAGCGGCTACAGAATGTATGTGTGACATTGTCCTATAATATGGAAAAAAAGTTTTTTGTTTTTTTTTTTACTTTTTACCTACTGAAGGGAAAACTTAAGGGGTTAAAAAGTCAGTGTTTAAGGAGTTATATGTATAAATTTGAGCCTTGCTTTTGCACTCCTGAGCTGCATCTCTGTACCACTGATTTTTTGAGTTCCAATTAAACATCTTCATCGCTGGGACTGCAGATGTTCCAAACTGTTGCTAGAGCAAGACGCTTGGACCCAAAAACTGAAAATGTGTCCTGATTCCTAAATGCCAACAGTAGGGTCGTGGCACCCATCGCCGACTCCATCAAGGCTCACGACGTCAAAAGTGACAAATCAGCATTAATTTTGTTCAAAGACATGACTTTCTGTCGCTGAAGCGTAAATGGACTTATAGAGAGGCCTGAGGTCAGCTGGCACGGGCGAGAGGACAGGCTGAAGGGGTCAGGTGGTGTTTAACCTGGCGTCAGGGCGCTGGGGATGGGCAACCAGCTCAGGCGCGAGTCTTTGGACTCCGAGCTGCTCTCAGGCTCCCAGTCTGGAAAGAAGAGTGGTGCTCACTGAGGGGGGTTACCATGACAACCAACCGGCCACTGCCAGTCAGACATTCCTGGGGAACTAGAGTTCCACGATAACAAGAGCTGCAACATGAGGTAAGCAAACGAATCCTCTTTAACGATGTGGCCGTCCCGTGCTTTTCCAGTCCCAAACAATCAACATCAATCAAGGCTCACTTCGGCCCTCGAAACCCCCGCCGGAGAAAAGAGGACTACCAGTGGAGTCATTGGTGAGCAAGCTAGCCAGCTTAGGTAGCTAGCTAACAGCTTTCTTACGTCAATGCAATGATTTGGTTAAAATTTCATCACTGGCGAAATTTTCTTGACTTGCTAGCTAGCGGAGGTTAGAATGAAGCAGACTGCGCCAATACAGAACAGTTATGTTGCCAAAATAACTTGCGGAATTTTCTGCAGGGTAGCCTGCTGCAGTACACTTCAACCGCAAGTTAACGGAAATGTTTTGGTTGCCAATCAAAAGGTAACGTTACAAAGGCATGTTATCTACTAAGATTTAAGTAAAATGTAACTTGCACCCATAACATCCTCAGCATTCATATTTCAAGGCGCCATTTCTGCTGCTGAAATGTGCGAAGTTTGCAACTGAACACTAGAGCTTAGGTTCTGAGCAGGATCAAGGGCACGCACCCCAGCCACGCAGGCGGGAGATGGATATCAAAGCTGAAACAGCCTGTTGCTCCTCATTCCCTCCAACTATGTCACTGTATGAGTCAAATGACAACACTGGAGGGGGAAGCTGAGAAATTATGCAGCCGGTTTCCAGACATGCACAAAAAATTGGCAAAAACTGCAAGCATTTTTCACATTATATCTCTAACTCGAATAGACAGATTTCATTTCAAACATCAGTGGAGTGACTGACTGAGGCACAGGCAGGCAATGAATCCATTGAAGCCAAAGATGAATGAAATCGGTCAAGCCGTTCTTGAGACATCGCGCTCACAACGGGACGTGACAGACGGACGGAGCTGAGAACAATGTCCCCCGCTCCGCTCCCTCCCGCAGCGGCGGGGGACAATTACAAGATTAAAAAAACCTGTTAAAACTGATCGTATTTAGCAGTGTCCCAAATCCACCTGTACCTGTGCACACAGCCACTCTGAACACACTCATGAGAGGCGGATGAATGCAGAATTACGGAGGAGACGATGCACATGAGGTGACGCAGTGAGCAGACCCCACTCAGGACACGGCGCTGAGAGAAAACAGAAACTCACCCTTCAGCGCCGCAGCCCACGAGACACCACTGTCAAACCAGATGTCCAGGACGTCCTCTCCGCGCACAAACTCCGCCTTTTTATCCACCTGACTCTGAGACACGCGCACATTTTACAAATATACATATTTTTTCACATTTTTTCTTAAGTTTCAGTTTAACTACCACTTGAGCCACGTAAAAGTTGATTTTAAGAAAAAAAATGATTACATCTGTAAGATTATTTATGGGTGAAAAATTCTTTTTAAGCAAAGCCCTTCAAAGAAAACATACAGCATGTCAGCAGTGACATCCGCTAAACATATGCTATGCTGTATCAGCACAATCATCAGAGCAATGCATTCCAGAAATCCAATATTTCTGTTGCAAGTTATTGTAATCAATGCAACACCGACGCACACCTTCTTCCGAACGTCCGGCGGCAGCAGTGAGTCGATAGGCAGCTCCCACCAGCAGTCGCTGCCCTTCTCTGAGAACAGCTTAGCCACGTGTGACACCGTATGCCTGTCAATCGAACAGCACAAGTAAAACCCTCCTGCAACTGAACCAATCAGATTAAAGAACAATAATAAAATCTTCAAATTCCATAGGTGAGCCAGATAAATAGTATTTGGACACCTACACTTCACAATTATGAATTATGTGGTGCAACTGCCGAAAAATTTCAGCAAATTCGCAGCTTAAAACTCACATTCACCATCTTGAAAGCCATTATACTGGAAAAAAAGACCTAAAAACCACTGTCACTGCCCACATTACTACAGAAAGCACTTTTATTAAAGAATAATGGCACAGAAATATCATTCCTCAAGCAAGACCAATTTGACCTCAATGTACACTAAAGGCCTGCTGTGTTGGTCGGCTGAGCGGTAAATGCGCAGTACTCGTTCATGAGCGGTTAGTGAGAGTGTGCAGTACTTGTTCATGGGCAGTCAGTGAGAGTGTGCAGTACTTTTTCATGAGCGGTTAGTGAGAGTGTGCAGTACTTGTTCATGAGCGGTCAGTGAGAGTGTGAAGTACTTGTTCATGAGCGGTTAGTGAGAGTGAGCAGTACTTGTTCATGAGCGGTTAGTGAGAGTGTGCAGTACTTGTTCATGAGCGGTCAGTGAGAGTGAGCAGTACTTGTTCATGAGCGATTAGTGAGAGTGTGCAGTACTTGTTCATGAGCGGTCAGTGAGAGTGTGCAGTACTTGTTCATGAGCGGTTAGCGAGAGTGTGCAGTACTTGTTCATGAGCGGTTAGTGAGAGTGTGTAGTACTTGTTCATGAGCGGTTAGTGAGAGTGCGTAGTACTTGTTCATGAGCGGTTAGTGAGAGTGTGCAGTACTTGTTAATGAGCGGTTAGTGAGAGTGCGCAGTACTTGTTCATGAGCGGTTAGTGAGAGTGTGCAGTACTTGTTCATGAGCGGTCAGTGAGAGTGTGCAGTACTTGTTCATGAGCGGTCAGTGAGTGTGCAGTACTTGTTCATGAGCGGTTAGTGAGAGTGTGCAGTACTTGTTCATGAGCGGTCAGTGAGTGTGCAGTACTTGTTCATGAGCGGTTAGCGAGAGTGTGCAGTACTTGTTCATGAGCGGTTAGTGAGAGTGTGTAGTACTTGTTCATGAGCGGTTAGAGAGAGTGTGTAGTACTTGTTCATGAGCGGTTAGTGAGAGTGTGCAGTACTTGTTCATGAGCGGTTAGTGAGAGTGTGTAGTACTTGTTCATGAGCGGTTAGTGAGAGTGTGCAGTACTTGTTCATGAGCGGTTAGTGAGTGTGCGCAGTACTTGTTCATGAGCGGTTAGTGAGAGTGTGCAGTATTTGTTCATGAGCGGATAGTGAGAGTGTGCAGTACTTGTTCATGAGCGGTCAGTGAGTGTGCAGTACTTGTTCATGAGCGGTTAGTGAGAGTGTGCAGTACCTGTTCATGAGCGGTTAGTGAGAGTGTGCAGTATTTGTTCATGAGCGGTTAGTGAGAGTGTGCAGTACCTGTACATGAGCGGTTAGTGAGAGTGTGCAGTACCTGTTCATGAGCGGTTAGGTAGCGCGGAGTACTTGTTCATGAGCGGTTAGCGAGAGTGTGCAGTACTGGTTCATGAGCGGTTAGTGAGAGTGTGCAGTACTGGTTCATGAGCGGTTAGTGAGAGTGTGCAGTACTTGTTCATGACCGGTTAGTGAGAGTGTGCAGTACTTGTTCATGAGCGAATAGTGAGAGTGTGCAGTACCTGTTCATGAGCAGTTAGTGAGAGTGTGCAGTACCTGTTCATGAGCGGTTAGGTAGTGCGGAGTACTTGTTCATGAGCGGTTAGCGAGAGTGTGCAGCACTGGTTTATGAACGGTTAGTGAGAGTGTGCAGTACTGGTTCATGAGCGGTTAGTGAGAGTGTGAAGTACTTGTTCATGAGCGGTTAGTGAGAGTGTGCAGTACTTGTTCATGAGCGGTTAGTGAGAGTGCGCAGTACTTGTTCATGAGCGGTCTGTGAGTGTGTGCAGTACTTGTTCATGAGCGGTTAGTGAGAGTGTGCAGTACTTGTTCATGAGCGGTTAGTGAGAGTGTGCAGTACTTGTTCATGAGCGGTTAGTGAGAGTGCGCAGTACTTGTTCATGAGCGGTCTGTGAGTGTGTGCAGTACTTGTTCATGAGCGGTTAGTGAGAGTGTGCAGTACTTGTTCATGAGCGGTTAGTGAGAGTGTGCAGTACTTGTTCATGAGCGGTTAGTGAGAGTGTGCAGTACTGGTTCATGAGCGGTTAGTGAGAGTGTGCAGTACTTGTTCATGAGCGGTTAGTGAGAGTGTGCAGTACTTGTTCATGAGCGGTAAGTGAGAGTGAGCAGTACTTGTTCATGAGCGGTTAGGTAGTGCGCAGTACTTGTTCATGAGCGGTTAGCGAGAGTGTGCAGTACTGGTTCATGAGCGGTTAGTGAGAGTGTGCAGAACTGGTTTATGAGTGGTTAGTGAGAGTGCGCAGTACTTTTTCATGAGCGGTTAGGGAGAGTGTGCAGTACTGGTTCATAAGCGGTTAGTGAGAGTGTGCAGAACTGGTTTATGAGCGGTTAGTGAGAGTGCGCAGTACTTGTTCATGAGCAGTTAGGGAGAGTGTGCAGTACTGGTTTATGAGCGGTTAGTGAGAGTGCGCAGTACTTGTTCATGAGCGGTTAGGGAGAGTGTGCAGTTCTTGTTCATGAGCGGTTAGGGAGAGTGTGCAGTACTGGTTCATGAGCGGTTAGTGAGAGTGTGCAGAACTGGTTTATGAGCGGGTAGTGAGAGTGCGCAGTACTTGTTCATGAGCAGTTAGGGAGAGTGTGCAGTACTGGTTCATGAGCGGTTAGTGAGAGTGTGCAGAACTGGTTTATGAGCGGTTAGTGAGAGTGCGCAGTACTGGTTCATGAGCGGATAGTGAGAGTGTGCAGTTCTTGTTCATGAGCGGTTAGGGAGAGTGTGCAGTACTGGTTCATGAGCGGTTAGTGAGAGTGTGCAGAACTGGTTTATGAGCGGTTAGTGAGAGTGCGTAGTACTTGTTCATGAGCGGTTAGTGAGAGTGTGCAGTACTTGTTAATGAGCGGTTAGTGAGAGTGCGCAGTACTTGTTCATGAGCGGTTAGTGAGAGTGTGCAGTACTTGTTCATGAGCGGTCAGTGAGAGTGTGCAGTACTTGTTCATGAGCGGTCAGTGAGTGTGCAGTACTTGTTCATGAGCGGTTAGTGAGAGTGTGCAGTACTTGTTCATGAGCGGTCAGTGAGTGTGCAGTACTTGTTCATGAGCGGTTAGCGAGAGTGTGCAGTACTTGTTCATGAGCGGTTAGTGAGAGTGTGTAGTACTTGTTCATGAGCGGTTAGAGAGAGTGTGTAGTACTTGTTCATGAGCGGTTAGTGAGAGTGTGCAGTACTTGTTCATGAGCGGTTAGTGAGAGTGTGTAGTACTTGTTCATGAGCGGTTAGTGAGAGTGTGCAGTACTTGTTCATGAGCGGTTAGTGAGTGTGCGCAGTACTTGTTCATGAGCGGTTAGTGAGAGTGTGCAGTATTTGTTCATGAGCGGATAGTGAGAGTGTGCAGTACTTGTTCATGAGCAGTCAGTGAGTGTGCAGTACTTGTTCATGAGCGGTTAGTGAGAGTGTGCAGTACCTGTTCATGAGCGGTTAGTGAGAGTGTGCAGTATTTGTTCATGAGCGGTTAGTGAGAGTGTGCAGTACCTGTACATGAGCGGTTAGTGAGAGTGTGCAGTACCTGTTCATGAGCGGTTAGGTAGTGCGGAGTACTTGTTCATGAGCGGTTAGTGACAGTGTGCAGCACTGGTTTATGAGCGATTAGTGAGAGTGCGCAGTACTTGTTTATGAGCGGTTAGTGAGAGTGTGCAGTACTGGTTCATGAGCGGTTAGTGAGAGTGTGCAGTACTGGTTCATGAGCGAATAGTGAGAGTGTGCAGTACCTGTTCATGAGCAGTTAGTGAGAGTGTGCAGTACCTGTTCATGAGCGGTTAGGCAGTGCGGAGTACTTGTTCATGAGCGGTTAGCGAGAGTGTGCAGCACTGGTTTATGAACGGTTAGTGAGAGTGTGCAGTACTGGTTCATGAGCGGTTAGTGAGAGTGTGCAGTACTTGTTCATGAGCGGTTAGTGAGAGTGTGCAGTACTTGTTCATGAGCGGTTAGTGAGAGTGCGCAGTACTTGTTCATGAGCGGTCTGTGAGTGTGTGCAGTACTTGTTCATGAACGGTTAGTGAGAGTGTGCAGTACTTGTTCATGAGCGGTTAGTGAGAGTGTGCAGTACTTGTTCATGAGCGGTTAGTGAGAGTGCGCAGTACTTGTTCATGAGCGGTCTGTGAGTGTGTGCAGTACTTGTTCATGAACGGTTAGTGAGAGTGTGCAGTACTTGTTCATGAGCGGTTAGTGAGAGTGTGCAGTACTTGTTCATGAGCGGTTAGTGAGAGTGTGCAGTACTGGTTCATGAGCGGTTAGTGAGAGTGTGCAGTACTTGTTCATGAGCGGTTAGTGAGAGTGTGCAGTACTTGTTCATGAGCGGTAAGTGAGAGTGAGCAGTACTTGTTCATGAGCGGTTAGGTAGTGCGCAGTACTTGTTCATGAGCGGTTAGCGAGAGTGTGCAGTACTGGTTCATGAGCGGTTAGTGAGAGTGTGCAGAACTGGTTTATGAGTGGTTAGTGAGAGTGCGCAGTACTTTTTCATGAGCGGTTAGGGAGAGTGTGCAGTACTGGTTCATAAGCGGTTAGTGAGAGTGTGCAGAACTGGTTTATGAGCGGTTAGTGAGAGTGCGCAGTACTTGTTCATGAGCAGTTAGGGAGAGTGTGCAGTACTGGTTTATGAGCGGTTAGTGAGAGTGCGCAGTACTTGTTCATGAGCGGTTAGGGAGAGTGTGCAGTTCTTGTTCATGAGCGGTTAGGGAGAGTGTGCAGTACTGGTTCATGAGCGGTTAGTGAGAGTGTGCAGAACTGGTTTATGAGCGGGTAGTGAGAGTGCGCAGTACTTGTTCATGAGCAGTTAGGGAGAGTGTGCAGTACTGGTTCATGAGCGGTTAGTGAGAGTGTGCAGAACTGGTTTATGAGCGGTTAGTGAGAGTGCGCAGTACTGGTTCATGAGCGGATAGTGAGAGTGTGCAGTTCTTGTTCATGAGCGGTTAGGGAGAGTGTGCAGTACTGGTTCATGAGCGGTTAGTGAGAGTGTGCAGAACTGGTTTATGAGCGGTTAGTGAGAGTGCGCAGTACTTGTTCATGAGCAGTGAGGGAGAGTGTGCAGTACTGGTTCATGAGCGGTTAGTGAGAGTGCGCAGTATTTGTTCATGAGCAGTTAGTGAGAGTGAGCAGTACTTGTTCATGAGCGGTTAGTGAGAGTGTGCAGTACTTGTTCATGAGCGGTTAGGGAGTGCGCAGTACTTGTTCATGAGCGGTTAGCGAGAGTGCGTAGTACTGGTTTATGAGCGGTTAGTGAGAGTGCGCAGTGCTTGTTCATGAGCGGTTAGAGAGAGTGTGCAGTACTGGTTCATGAGCGGTTAGTGAAAGTGTGCAGTTCTTGTTCATGAGCGGTTAGTGAGAGTGTGCAGTCCTTGTTCATGAGCGGTTAGTGAGAGTGTGCAGTACTGGTTCATGAGCGGTTAGTGAGAGTGTGCAGTACTTGTTCATGAGCGGTTAGCGAGAGTGTGCAGTACTTGTTCATGAGCAGTGAGGGAGAGTGTGCAGTACTGGTTCATGAGCGGTTAGTGAGAGTGCGCAGTATTTGTTCATGAGCAGTTAGTGAGAGTGAGCAGTACTTGTTCATGAGCGGTTAGTGAGAGTGTGCAGTACTTGTTCATGAGCGGTTAGGGAGTGCGCAGTACTTGTTCATGAGCGGTTAGCGAGAGTGCGTAGTACTGGTTTATGAGCGGTTAGTGAGAGTGCGCAGTGCTTGTTCATGAGCGGTTAGAGAGAGTGTGCAGTACTGGTTCATGAGCGGTTAGTGAAAGTGTGCAGTTCTTGTTCATGAGCGGTTAGTGAGAGTGTGCAGTCCTTGTTCATGAGCGGTTAGTGAGAGTGTGCAGTACTGGTTCATGAGCGGTTAGTGAGAGTGTGCAGTACTTGTTCATGAGCGGTTAGCGAGAGTGTGCAGTATTTGTTCATGAGTAGTTAGGGAGAGTGTGCAGTACTGGTTCATGAGCGGTTAGTGAGAGTGTGCAGTTCTTGTTCATGAGCGGTTAGTGAGAGTGCGCAGTACTTGTTCATGAGCAGTTAGGGAGAGTGTGCAGTACTTGTTCATGAGCGGTTAGTGAGAGTGTGCAGTACTTGTTCATGAGCGGTTAGTGAGAGTGTGCAGTACTGGTTCATGAGCGGTTAGTGAGAGTGCGCAGTACTTGTTCATGAGCGGTTAGCGAGAGTGTGCAGTTCTTGTTCATGAGCGGTTAGTGAGAGTGCGCAGTACTTGTTCATGAGCAGTTAGGGAGAGTGTGCAGTACTTGTTCATGAGCGGTTAGTGAGAGTGTGCAGTACTTGTTCATGAGCGGTTAGTGAGAGTGCGCAGTACTTGTTCATGAGCAGTTAGATAGAGTGTGCAGTACTTGTTCATGAGCGGTTAGTGAGAGTGTGCAGTACTTGTTCATGAGCGGTTAGTGAGAGTGTGCAGTTCTTGTTCATGAGCGGTTAGTGAGAGTGCGCAGTACTTGTTCATGAGCAGTTAGGGAGAGTGTGCAGTACTTGTTCATGAGCGGTTAGTGAGAGTGTGCAGTACTTGTTCATTAGCGGTTAGTGAGAGTGTGCAGTATTTGTTCATGAGTAGTTAGGGAGAGTGTGCAGTACTGGTTCATGAGCGGTTAGTGAGAGTGTGCAGTTCTTGTTCATGAGCGGTTAGTGAGAGTGCGCAGTACTTGTTCATGAGCAGTTAGGGAGAGTGTGCAGTACTTGTTCATGAGCGGTTAGTGAGAGTGTGCAGTACTTGTTCATGAGCGGTTAGTGAGAGTGTGCAGTTCTTGTTCATGAGCGGTTAGTGAGAGTGCGCAGTACTTGTTCATGAGCAGTTAGGGAGAGTGTGCAGTACTTGTTCATGAGCGGTTAGTGAGAGTGTGCAGTACTTGTTCATGAGCGGTTAGTGAGAGTGTGCAGTATTTGTTCATGAGTAGTTAGGGAGAGTGTGCAGTACTGGTTCATGAGCGGTTAGTGAGAGTGTGCAGTTCTTGTTCATGAGCGGTTAGTGAGAGTGCGCAGTACTTGTTCATGAGCAGTTAGGGAGAGTGTGCAGTACTTGTTCATGAGCGGTTAGTGAGAGTGTGCAGTACTTGTTCATGAGCGGTTAGTGAGAGTGTGCAGTACTTGTTCATGAGCGGTTAGGGAGTGCGCAGTACTTGTTCATGAGCGGTTAGCGAGAGTGCGCACTACTGGTTTATGAGCGGTTAGTGAGAGTGTGCAGAACTGGTTTATGAGTGGTTAGTGAGAGTGCGCAGTACTTGTTCATGAGCGGTTAGAGAGAGTGTGCAGTACTGGTTCATGAGCGGTTAGAGAGAGTGTGCAGTACTTGTTCATGAGCGGTTAGAGAGAGTGTGCAGTACTGGTTCATGAGCGGTTAGAGAGAGTGTGCAGTACTGGTTCATGAGCGGTTAGAGAGAGTGTGCAGTACTTGTTCATGAGCGGTTAGTCAGAGTGTGCAGTACTTGTTCATGAGCAGTTAATGAGAGTGAGCAGTACTTGTTCATGAGCGGTTCTCCGGTCTCCTTGTTGTAGAACACTGGGATAGGGACGCCCCAGCTCCTCTGGCGGGAGATGCACCAGTACGTCCGTCTGTCCAGCATGGCCAGCAGACTGGCCCGAGCTGATTCCGGGACGACCCGGACCTTCTGCAGCACTTCCTATGAGAGAAAACACACGAGTATTCAGTCCACTGCACAACCCAAAGAACAACCTGGTATATAAGTACTTGGACAGAGGAACAATTTCTATCATTTTGGCCCTGTAGGCAACCACAGCGGAATTGAAATGATTCAGTCAAGATGTGCCTGAAGGACAGCCCTTCAGCTTTCATTTCAGGGGTTTTCGCTTGAAAACATGTGTGAACTATGTGTGTATTCCCATATATATGTGTGCGTGTGTGTGTGAGTGTTGGTGTCAGTGTGTGTGAGTGTGGGTGTCAGTGTGTGTGTGTGTGTGTGTGTGTTTGCTTGCACTTGCTACGTACTGAGGACCGGCATGAGTTTTTAACCAACAAAGTGAAGTCTTTTTTGGGAAGTGAGGACATTTTGGCTGGTCCTCACAACTACAAAGGCAAATTGTGACTTATTAGTTAGGGTTAGGGGTAAGGTTAGAATCAGGGATAGGTTAAGCTTAGGGTAAAGGTTTGGGTTAAGTATACATTGCTTATTGTTAAGATTAGGGAAAGGCTGTAGAGACACAGGAAGAATGAATGTACTTCAGTAGCTCTCACCTTGGCCCGGTCCTTCAGGCTGCCCGTATTGATGAACCACTGCTTACTGGGCCGGATCAGCACAGGCTGTTTGGACCTCCAGTCGTAGGGGTAACTGTGCACACACTCCTCCTCCGTCACCAGAGCTCCGGCCGCCTTCAGCATGGAGATCACTGACACACGACACGCACAGCAGAGAATCAGCAGGGACCGGCTAACATGGGTCCTACACATGAACTTATATTTTACAGTAGAATCATTCATTCTGTCCTCTTCAACACTGCAGTCATCCATCAAAGAGTAAACAGGCCCTGTTCCCAGAGATCTGACGTCCCGTGGCATTAATGACTCAACCAATCACCAGTTATAATCTACAGATTAAATCTTCAGCCTTTGAATGAGGAGTGCCTTCTCAAGGTGGTTTATACATGAAATAAATATGTCCACAGACGTTTTAAGAAAACTGTTCAACAACACAGATTCTTTTACGCTTAAAGTGTCAAGCGGCACGAACTGTCATCTCCAAGGTAATTAGTTATTTCTTTATAATCATAACCAGCCAATCTTTTTTCGAAAGCTACTATATCAACTTTCTGTCTCCATGACAACCATTTCATCACAGCATCTGGGTCAAGCCTCAAGCAAACAGCTTAATGCAAGAGAACACAGCAAGTTAGACTGCATGGCGGACAAAGACATGATCGTTCTCTCTAACCTGAGCTGTTCCCTTCCTCCATTACCGGCTGACCACACAGCTCTGGACCAGCGAGCTCAGTAAACCGGCCGTCCTCGTCGACCAAACACTCCTGGGGGGGAGGGGGGGGCAGAGAGTCAGACAGGATGGGGCAGGAAAGCAGGCGTACTTGTCTTTTTCTGAAGAAAAGATAACAGTGAACCGCAGACCCCACTCTTTCACAGACAGGTTCTGTCATTACTTCTCAAGGACACCGAGCCGTCTGTCCGTTACCTCTTTCATCTGCCCCTGACGTCTGAGAGTCATTAGCGTGGCTCTGACGGATGAGGCCGATTAGCTACGGACATCTGAACAGAGTACCTCAGACCCACTTCAAATTAAAGGCACAGAAGAAAAAATAAGTGATCAAACGCACCACGGGCAGATTGAAGTGCGAGGCCACGCTGTAATCATCCATCCCGTGGGCAGGCGCCGTGTGGACCAATCCCGTTCCTTTGCCCATGGTCACATGATTGGCAGCCAGCAGAGGGATCTCCTTGCCAGGAATTGTGGGATGTTGGCAGACTCCGCCCTCCAGTTCAGATCCTGCTCAGAGGCGCAAAGGATACAGACTCAATCTCCTTACCCTCATCCCAGACTCTCAGCCGGCTGTAGATCCTGATTCATGATGCACGGTTTTCTATTCCGACAGTGAAAATCTGGCCGACCAGATGACAGGGGTTCAGCTGTATTTAGGTCAGAGCGGCAGAGACCCTGGTCTCCTTCAAGCATCGTTTAAAGACTCAACTCTCCAGGCCGTACACCTCTCTCAGCCCCTCAGCCTCAGCAGCTGTGCGCTCTGGCTTTATTTGTTGTGCTGGAATTACTGCCATGACCCAAGTTTAGTAGCTGCCGCTGGCACCCGGACGGCAACAGTCGTGAATATTCAGCACTTTTGGTCCTTCTGAAATGCACGTTGGTCAGCAAGGTGATAAGATAAGGCGATTTTTAATCTGCCCCCTCAGGGTGGTCTTTGTGTTTAAATAAATCTTAAAAGGCATAAAAATTGGCAGAGCACTGAAGTGTCAATTCCAGTACATTCTGAGCTGAATCATCATCTTGATCATCTCGTCAGCATCATCATCATCATGTAAAATCAAAGTTAACATGAACTTTCAAGTGTGAATCAAAAATATATCCATCTAGCTTTGACAGCACTGGTGCTCCTTGGACTTTATGAATAATCAGCGCTTCTGTAATCCTCACTGAACGGCCGCATGTCCTGTATCATACGCCACTGAACACACTTCACACCCAAAACCACACTTTCATGATGTAAAATTTACAGCCATTCGCTGGACCTTAAACGTGTTTATACATGTAAATTACCCCCAAAATGACCAAATTTCAAAGACCATCCTCACATAGACTGCTGGTCCAAATAAAAAAAACAAGAAAAAAAAATCATCCTTCTAACACAGAGCACCATTACATTCAATAAACTACCCCATGATACAGTCAGACAGCTTTTCAGAATGTCCCTTACACATGAAAATATAAGAAACTCTCAGATGATGACCCAAATGTTCTCTGTAGAAAAACATTTTCCAAGAATTTTCAAATCCTTAAGTTCATGAATTTCACTCGGATTTTACAGCGAGGGCAAGAACCTTGAATAATTATCAAATATAGAGCAAGAGAGTGAGGGCTGGAGCAGCATACATCAGTTGATATCAGCTGAAGCACAATGACGCGCAGAGGCAGACTCTCACCGGAGACGGAAGACACGGTCTCCAACTGCGTTCCCAATGCCGCCTCGAGACTTGCAATGCGCTCCGTGGCCACCAGGAGGAGTTGTGAACCACCAGCAGGCTTCACTATAGAGTACCTTCCAGATTAATAATGTTCTCTATTATTTACAAATATCACAAGTGGACATTTCAAGAGATTTTCACCACATTAATGAGGTTCCCTAACCTATAAAATAGCCTTTTAATCAAAGATACGGTGCTAATCACTCCCAAAGGTGGAAGCATCGCTGAAAATGCAAAGCACCTCCCATGCCAACACGAAGGGCCTTATCTAAAGCTTTGCATGTATAAAACACGTGAGCAAATGCCATATCCTCCCGAAAATTTACCAGCAATCTCATCTACTCAGGGCATGCACTGAGGATTGAGTCTTTGAAGTGTACAAATTTGCACATTCTATGCAGTTTGTACTTTTGGCCCTCATGAATATGTAATAAGGCTTTATTGGTTTTACAATTCAGACATATATGTCTGTAATATGTAATAAGGGGCGTGCCTATCTTAGCGAGCAAAATATGGGAGGAGAAAATGCAAATTCAAAATTTCACACATGCATAGTCAAGCCTGAAAGCAATTTCAGTGATGGTTATTGCATTTGCTATTTAATACCTTTGAAGGACTAATTGGCTCCACGTAATTGTGCACAGACATGGCTGCCAAGACACAGGCGGTGAGTACACCTAGAACGGGTGTTCTCTATCCGTGTGAAAATATTTGGGATGTCAGAGGAGAGAATAATCCAGACATAAGGTCTATCCAGCAATGTCATTTTGGAGCTGTTAGATGCAATAATAGCAGATTTGGAACCAGTCACAAGAAGAAGACATGCCATACCATTGCTCGCTTCCCATGAGTAATCGGAGAGATTGACTATACTCTGTAAATTGTTCCCCCCTCAAACACTGAGCATGCGGTTATAAACTGATTGTAAAATTACAGTTAAGATAACTTCCAAAAAAGGTGCAAGTTTATAAGACAGATTCCGCGTATGTTAACTGTAAATCACAATTAAATGCGCGCAGTACTCAACTTATAGTTAAAATAACACGAAGACAATGCGTTAGTTTCACTGTAAAATTCAGTCATTTATAACAGTGAATTTGCTTCCTCCAGAAGCACCTCCGACTCCATCGAGTCGAATTTCATTTTGCATTTGCCCTTTTCCTCCGAACTGTCCGCGGTGGAAATGGCTGCAGCACGCAAAGTCCTCATTTAAATAATCCTGTTTGCACCAGCAGTCATTTAGGCAATTACCTTAGTAGATCACCCACAAAACTTGAGCAAACCAAACACGCAAAATGTTACCATGAGCACGCAATTTAGCGCTCTTTACCTGGGATCTTAGAAGATAAGACCCAAAGTGTTTTCAATATTATGCACTGTCAATGACATAATGTCAAAACATGAGCAAAACATTGTGAGAATATTTATCATACGCAAGGTTGAGCCCTTCCAGGTTTGGCCACGGTGATTTAATGTACTGCACAGAAATTTTAACTCGCATCCAGCAAACCAAAACATTCTTACAATTCAGCTGCCAAGCATTCATATAATATCAACCAAACATTCCAACAACCTTTAGGGAACATTCCACAACAGCATTGACACTGTGTGCCTGTGGGTGAATGTGGCTGGTCAATGGGTGCACAGGGCGCATGTTTTCATATCGTTTGCGTGGAGTAAATATTTATAGTACAACTCGTCCAAAACTCAACACTCACTTTGCGTTGGGCATGAAACAGACCGCCTGATTGGCTGGGATGGTCCAGGGCTGGGTCGTCCAAATCAGTGCGCCGACACTGCTCCACTCTTCTGGGGGAGAAACAGCGACACACACAGGTCGGAGAATTAATCAACAGAGCAGACAGGAAGGGAGTGAATATTTCCCAAAAAAAAGAAAAAAAACACAATAAAGTTTCAGTTTGCACATTAAATATCTTGTCTTTGAAGTGAACTCAATTGAACACTGGTCAAAAGGGATTTGAAAATCATTGTATTGTGTTGTTTTTATTCACATTTTACACAACGCCCCAAGTTCATTAGAATTGGGGTTGAAACAGTCATAAATGGCTTCAGAGTTGGTTTGCTGTCCCAAAAAATGAATCGTTGCTGTTGCAGTTAGGCTTTGCAGGGCAGCATACAACAGACCCCCTAACTCCATCTATAAAATACACTTTACTGAACTCCGTGGGCTGATTTGTCCTCTGGATTTAACCCATCCTATAGTTAGGAGCAGTGGGCAGCTACAGAGCAGCGCCCGGGGACCAACTCCAGTCCTAAAGCCAGAGCCTTGGTCAGGGACACAGGTAGGAGTGTTCCTATACAGCATGTCTTTCTAAAGCCAGAGCCTTGGTCAGAGACACTGGTAGGAGTGTTCCTATTGAGCATGTCTTTCTAAAGCCAGAGCCTTGGTCAGGGACACTGGTAAGAGTGTTCCTATACAGCATGTCTTTCTAAAGCCAGAGCCATAGTCAGGGACACTGGTAGGAGTGTTCCTATAGAGCATGTCTTTCTAAAGCCAGAGCCTTGGTCAGAGACACTGGTAGGAGTGTTCCTATACAGCATGTCTTTCTAAAGCCAGAGCCTTGGTCAGGGACACTGGTTGGAGTGTTCCTATACAGCATGTCTTTCTAAAGCCAGAGCCATAGTCAGGGACACTGGTAGGAGTGTTCCTATAGAGCATGTCTTTCTAAAGCCAGAGCCTTGGTCAGGGACACTGGTAGGAGTGTTCCTATACAGCATGTCTTTCTAAAGCCAGAGCCTTGGTCAGAGACACTGGTAGGAGTGTTCCTATTGAGCATGTCTTTCTAAAGCCAGAGCCTTGGTCAGGGACACTGGTAAGAGTGCTCCTATACAGCATGTCTTTCTAAAGCCAGAGCCTTGGTCAGAGACACTGGTAGGAGTGTTCCTATACAGCAGGTCTTTCTAAAGCCAGAGCCTTGGTCAGGGACACTGGTTGGAGTGTTCCTATACAGCATGTCTTTCTAAAGCCAGAGCCATAGTCAGGGACACTGGTAGGAGTGTTCCTATAGAGCATGTCTTTCTAAAGCCAGAGCCTTGGTCAGGGACACTGGTTGGAGTGTTCCTATAGAGCATGTCTTCCTAAAGCCAGAGCCTTGGTCAGGGACACTGGTTGGAGTGTTCCTATAGAGCATGTCTTCCTAAAGCCAGAGCCTTGGTCAGGGACACTGGTTGGAGTGTTCCTATAGAGCATGTCTTCCTAAAGCCAGAGCCTTGGTCAGGGACACTGGTTGGAGTGTTCCTATAGAGCATGTCTTCCTAAAGCCAGAGCCTTGGTCAGGGACACAGGTAGGAGTGTTCCTATAGAGCATGTCTTTCTAAAGCCAGAGCCTTGGTCAGGGACACTGGTTGGAGTGTTCCTATAGAGCATGTCTTCCTAAAGCCAGAGCCTTGGTCAGGGACACAGGTAGGAGTGTTCCTATAGAGCATGTCTTCCTAAAGCCAGAGCCTTGGTCAGGGACACAGGTAGGAGTGTTCTCGGTGGGGGAAACTGGAGTACCCAGAGGAAACCCATGCGAACACGGGGAGAACATGCAAACTCCACACAGAGAGGCCCCAGGCCAGATTCGAACCCACAACCTTCTTGCTGTGAGGCGTCAGTGCTATCCGCCACACAATAGTGAGATTCTGGAGTGATTTCATAAAGCATACAGGGGGATCAGCATAATTTTAATGGAGATATAGGAAAAAAAAGAAAAACATATCTTTACATCACTGGTTTACACGGGAAAACTGACCTGTTCAATTATGCACAAAAAAGGCTAAAGCTTGACACAGATTGGAGAGGCTGTCAAGACAGCCGGAGTCAAAATATTGGGTACACCTGCAGATGGTGTCAGAGGAACCTCTCACCTGATGATGCGAGCTTTGGGGGTGGAGTTTTCACAGGGAAGATGGCGTACACCGCCCTGCTCACATGCTCAGGGTTATACTCCAGCTCTGCCTCGGCTAGTGCCGTCCTACAGGGAGAAGAGATGGTTTTTTTAGATATACTTATTTGAAACGTCTCCATCTCTAGTCCAGTGGCCTTGGGTAATAAGGGCAGTCAAACCACAAAGGACCTCGGGAGGGAATGGGTTAAGAAAAACTAATTTTAAAATATATATAATGGTGCATAACATGATAAATATTTTAATTGCGATTTAACTTTGCCATGAGTCGCGTTTAAAAAAAAAGCCGAAGTAACGGTTCTCGAAGAGCTCTTACCTGGTGGAGGGCGACCAGAACACAGGCTTGTAGTCCTGATAAATCACACCCTGTGAAGACAGCAGTCTGGACTCAGTACAAACTCTCCCTGCAGGTCCTCACATTATGATAAATCATTGAGATAAGTTCCCCTGTGAAATATTATAATAATACAAGAGATAAAGACCCGACAGTGTGCCCATGTAAAGATCATATGCCCATAATGATTGATGTTTTTCACCAGGAAAGATTATTCAGGACCACAGCTGCTGGCGAACATTAGCGCTTCCCAGGTCTTTAACAATCTGCATACACACGCTGCTTGGAAAATATCTGATCGTGAAACCTCAGTGATATTACTAAAATAGAAAGAAGCGAGAAGCCGCAGGTGCGCGTGCGATGAATGTTTTTGTTAGCTGTGCTACCCCAGGCATAACCCAGCCCAGCGCCCTCACCTTACTGTGCATCTCCTGAAGCACCTGCAGCTGCGTGGCCTCGTATTGCTTGTCGAAGGTGTAGTAGCACTGGCCCCAGTCCGCCATCACACCCCAGCGCTCGAACGCCGCACGCTGTCGAGATATGGCCCCTTCCGCAAACTCGCGAGCTGGAACAGGGTGTAGCAGAAAATAGAAAACATTGATATTACACACACACACACACGCGCGCACATATACACAAACTTAACATATATACACTACAGGGGGCCGCCAAGCCAATGTTGACATGGAGATTAAAAAAAATGTTTGAAGTATGTATTATGAATGGTCATTATAAGTGGAAAACTCATTGTAATATATTGCTAAACTGTAAAAATGTAAATAATTATGTATATATGTATAATATATTGAAATAAATACATTGAAACTAATTAACACTATTGTTGTCATTCCATGACAATTTGCCTCTTGTAATTCCATGACATTGACTTTTTGAAATTTCTTGCCCATAAAGCAGGGTTAAAGTCAATATTTGTTTCTATAACTTACAGTATTAACAGAAAACACCTTAAATATGAACATATTGAAGTTTCATAGCTTAACTATGAGAGGAACATCACTTTCTGGATAGTTAAACAAAACATTAAAAAAACCACGTCAATTTTGTGTAATTCCGTGTCGGAGTAGTTTTTGCTTGTTTCTTCTATGTAAATTTCTCAAAAAATATATTTTCACTTAATAATATTAAAGAACGAGTTAATACCTTGAATATGACATATCATACTTGATTTTATCTTATTTAGTTGTAGAGTTACAACCCAAAATGTAATGGGACTGTAATTCCGTGACAGCTTGGCGGCCCCCTACAGGTTAAAAATTTGGGGCCACCCTCAGATTTTTAATGGTGCACCAAGTGCAATGTGACCCCACGGTTTTGGGGAAGGCATTTATACAGCATGCCTTCTTGTTACATAAAATTGTTCACGCGCATGTGACATAAAATCATGTAACACAAAGGCATAGGAACTCAATTATAAAACACTGTGGTCAGTGATCAATCAGTCAAGACAGCTTTAAAATGTGGTCTGAGGTCTGGAATTCACCCAAAACCTATTGGCTCCTATATTTTCTGCACTGAAGTCATTTCATGTGCAAAAAATAAGGAAGGAACAGTTGATGTGTGATTTTTTTTTTAATTTGAGGGTGGCCCCAAACTTTTGCCCTGTAGCGTACATATACATAAATATTACCTGAATAACTTTTGAATCATGGAAAAATATTTATGCTTTTGGATGAAACTAATATTTTTTGTTTGCAAAGGTAGCATGCGTTTCATAAAACTGCAGCAGACTTTCTTGAGTTATAAAATTCCAATTAATATTTGAAATGAGAGTTTTCTTACTGCATCAGTACTTGCACGGTTTCCAAAATATTACCGAAAGAATTTTACCCTCACAGTTTGCCCTAAAGGGCGACAGCCACTTAGCCTGGTAAAACCAGACTCTGCTACTTCGCTTTTCTTCGTACACAGAAGTGAAATTAAATTAAGCGGAAGTACGAAGGCTGGCGAAGTCAGGCTAGCAGGCACTTACCTTTCTGTCGGATCTGAAGGGGAGTCAATCCACTGGTTCCCAGCTGTCCCAGTGCCTTCATCTCGATGGGCAGGCCGTGACAGTCCCAGCCCGGCATGTAGTGGACCCGTCTCCCACGCAGCATCTCGAACCTGTTCCGGATGTCCTTGAGAATCTAATACACGCGACATCAAAAACAGAACAGTACAAAACTTTGAGCCTTTCTCAACAAGTTTACTTTAATCCATTTCTTTTTGCTACGAGACAGATAGCGTCTATGTGATATGGAAACCATACTCATTCCAAGATTTCTCAGACAGGTGAGGAAAATTTACCTTAAAAAAGTAACTATAAAAAGAAGAATATTTTTGAGCTAAAATAGTATAAATCTTAGCTTTATAACAAGACTGAAACGGCCTCATAGTTTTCACAAATTAATTTTCATGCTCAGAAAATGAAAGACGCAGCAGCTGGACTCGGTCTTTGGTGCGTCTGAACGGTTGGCCGGAAACAGCAGGAAGTTGGCCGTCTAACTACCTTATTGAGAGCGTGTCCGACATGGGGGTCCCCGTTGGCGTACGGGGGCCCATCGTGCAGACAGAATTCCTTCTTGCTCTTTCTGTTCCTCTGCCAGGAGTACAGCTCCGAGAAGCCACATGACTGAAAAAAGTGCGTAATGAAAGTCTATGTGCAACAAACGAGGTAGCTTGCAGACTAGCAGGCCATATCTGTAGAATATTAATTTAAGGCTAAGATTAACAAGCAAAGGCATACATTACAATCACAACATTTGCACAGCCGTAACACCCTAATGCATTGTTTTATGAAATATGCAGGAGAAACACGTGTAATGTAAGAGCTTCTCGTTCATATCAAAAATCCATATATTCCAGCCAGCTTGTTCAAGCACAGACAGAAACCAGATAATACTGTAAACCACTATTACATGCAAGATAGCCGATTTGTTAACGTTAGATAACTGCTTGCTCACAAAACAAGTAACGTTATAACTAATCATGACGTTATATCATGTTAGTTAAAGTAACCCAGCTGTGTCACAACATTCTGTCCCCGGATCACAGTGATCGATGTACCCGCTGTATCTCCAGCTCTCGATCTACTATCTTCTGTCCGCTTATTTTCATGGGGAAGTCAGTCCGCGGAAGCAGGACACCGTCTCGGTATTTGCCCTCTCCCTGAGCGGCTGATGCCTGGGGAGAGCCGCCGGAGCCGACACTTCTCCAGCGGCCAGGGCTGCAGGAGAGGCCGGGGTGACGGACGCTCCAGCGCAAACTCCGTCCCCATCGCGCAACACTGGGGGAGACCGCGGAGGCCCGGCACAGCAGCATCGATCCGTCCCGTTATCTGCGCACTACGTGGGGTTTATTTCACATCAATGTTTTAAAAATAGTTTGCGACTTAAGGTCAGTTGACAAGGGTTGGAAATATCATTCACTGACACCCATGCTACGCTTGCTTGGGTGCTCCTTGTTTCTTGCGGAAAACTCGAGTACGGCAAGCGATTGAAGTCATAGGAAACGAGCATTGGAACGCGTTTTTGTCTGTGAGGCAGCGCAGAGCTCACCGATCTATCATTCTCTTACAACACAGAATATTCGGATGTTGGCAGCATCATAAAATGCGGTCTCAGAATGTTCTTTTACTGACTGCCATGGCACAAACATCTCCAAATAATTTCGAAGGACAGACATCCATGGCGCGACAAAGGAACATCTGTGTTTATCTGCGTTCGCTGGAGACTGTTTGATTAGTGCGCTCTGGGCTTAACTAATTGCCATGGCACGAACATCTCCAAACAATTTCAAAGAGGGACAGACAGCCACAGCACACCAGACAAACATCTGTGTTTATCTGTGTTTGTTGGAGAATGATCAGTGTGTTCTGTGCAGTACAGAGATACCGCTCATGTATCCAGTTTATTCCACGATCAGTGATTTCACTTGCCAGCTCCATTCCTGCGTCCGATGCATAGAGTTATGAAGGATATGATGGAGGAGGCCGTTTAGGAGGTATAGCTATATTTCTACACCTCAAATAATTATATGGCATTCAACTGCAGGTTTGTTGAATACTCAACTGTGACTGGTTGAAGGACTTTCTAAGGCTGTGCATTATTTTCCAATGACTAAACACCTATGAAGTAGCTCGAAACATGTCTGCTTTCTGACACTTTGTATTACTTCACCACACTTTAGTGTCTGGCTAAATTTAACTGACACTTTGAGGTACAAAGTTATCAAATATCACAAGAGAAAACAGACAGCATATTTTGAGTGTAGTGAGATGGCTATCTGAATATATGGTGAGTAAGGGCATTTTAATAAACTGGAGAAATCACAAAGCAAAAATGATCATGGGAGTAGAGCTCCCCGTGGAATTAGTAACCAGCTCTTATGGAAAAAAAAAAAACAAAAACTAATGTCTCTCTGGCACGTAGCAATGGAAGTTTCAGCTGTTTCAAAGTAACTGCTGCAAGCCATGGACCAAACAACTTTTGAAGTCATTTCACTGTTGCGAACAAATTTCCAAAATCAAAATCAAATCATTAAAGTTTTGCTTGAGTTTTGGCGCTCTCCTGTGTTTTTGACCGTTTAGTGAAACGTGGTCATAAACAGTTTTTTCCTCATCTTGAGCAAATAAAATCAAATATGTTCTATATTATCAGAGGTACAACCTTGGCTCATGCAAACAGTGAAGTTCAGTCATCAACAACCAATGCAGCCTTCTTTATAGGAACCTCATTGTGGGGCTGAAGCTAAAAGTTCCTATTTTATTTATTTATTTTAGAATTTCACCCTGAAAGATTTTTTTTAATATTCTCATTTTTTCAGTCTCGAAACCAGTTAAAAAAATAGTTTCTCAATAAAACCAGCATCTGTAAAGCTCCCGGTGATGAACATGACCGTTTCGTGACGACTCTTTTTTCTCATGTTACTATTGTGACAAAAGTTACTTTCAGTCTCTGTTTGTTTTCAGATGGTCTTCACTGGTTCATCATTTTCCCTCATTTCTCTGAACCTTTTTTCATCCGACCCCATTCTGAAAAGAGTCGGTTTGTGAATAAAAGCCCGAGGCAATAATTTGCGAATCAAACTCCACATTTAATTGAAAATAGTACAAAGGCAACATGTCAGGAGTCAAAACTGAGAAAATATAGTGTTTTTTAGAAAATTATTTGCTCATTTTGATGCCATCACCACGCTTAAAAAAGTTGGGACAGGGCAACAAATGACTGGAAAAGGTAAACGATGTTAAAAATATACCTGGTGGAACATTTAACAGCCAATCAGGTTAATTGGTTACGGGTCAGTCACATGACTGGGTATAAAAAGAGCAGCCCAGTGAGGTGTTCTCTCTTTTTTAACAATATTTTACACAGCAACTTTTTTGGAAATGGGGTTGTAAAAGAGGTTTAAAAAAAAAAAAAAAAGACTGTAGGTGCGCTTTGCAAAATCCACAGCGTTTGTAAAATCCTGCAGTCTGTGGATGCTACACTGTAAAATTCTTCTGCTTTGATGAGAGGAAATTTTAAGATTATTTGTTTAAAGTTCTCCAAAGGACAAAATAACGGGATGCAAGCTGCAAACTTTTGATTTCCTGATTTGGTCTGCCAAAAATGTATAAAAAGACAATTACCTTTTCATTTTATGTACATTTGAAAAGCAAATTTACATCCAATATTATTTGCACTTTAGCCAAGTGAACTGACGCAACAGATCACATTGTGTACCCATATTAATAATATTTAATGGAGTCTGACGGCCTTTTGGATGTGAACATGTTGATTACTCAATTCAAATACACATAGTATTTCACTGCATGAGTTCTATTGTTTTGACGTGATTTTCATAGGACCTAGAGAAAAGCAAGAAGCATGAATTTCCTAAATAATTCATTTAATATTCTGTCCAGGTGAAACAGAGTACAAGCTTTGAAATATAAATTTCATTCATAATTTTCATATACAGTAGATGTGAATGTCTTAATAGTCAATTCTCAGAAGAGATTGAATTGGTCCTTGGTGTATTACTCTTTATACGGTATCAACATAATTGTCTATTATCTTTGGTTTACATGCGATTAATTCCTTTTCATATCTTAATAATAAGAAACTGCCCACTGATTGCATCTCATGCACTATATCTTCCAGCTTGGAAACAGTAATCTGCGTGTCTATTGAATAAAATTGTAATATCAGCTGGCAAGACATCCTAACCCAGTTATGCCCACGCTGACACACAGATTCGCACATGCACACATAACACATGCACGCACGTAACCACATGCACACATAACACATGCACACACGTAACCACATGCACACATAACACATGCATACATGTGGCTACATGTACACATAATACTGCCTATTGGCAGATGCTAAGTAAAATGTTGCACGGTGAAATTCAATAGTAATGTAATTTTTCTGATTACGATCTGATTCCCCCACGATGAAACCAGAACCATGCTCAGTTCATTTTAAAACAACCATGAATCCAATCCAGATGTGAGCCATGTGGATAAATAATTCAGCATTACTCGTGTAACATAAACATGACATAATGTGACCAATCCGATCTGCCTCAAGAATAACTCAAAATTATCTCTCAATAATCAGTCCATGCTCTCCCTTTCTCTCCATCACATAAATATTTGCACACAAATAAAGGACAATCACTTGCTGGCTGCCAGCAACAAGGGCCGGCGCAGGGACCAGGAATTTCACAGAGCTGTATCACAGCCCGTACCTCCTCTGAGAGGGACCGAGGCGGGACAGACAAAGAAGCGTCTAGAACACAGTCCTGGAGTTTGGTGCTCATTTCTGTGCCTGCGCTTCTGCGTTTGTACCTCTGCTGTGTACACAGTTGCTGGGGTCTCTGGGTTTATTGGGGTTCAGGGTAGCCTCGTGCGGAATATTTGATCAGCATCAATGGCATATTTTACATGCTCTGCCTACTTTTGAAGCCTCAGTGCCCATCCTGCCCAAACGCTCGAGGGCTCACCCAGGAAGAAAGGCATATTTGCTGTGAAGGAGGTGAAAAGAGCAGCACCAGACAGAGAGGGTGAGAGCGAGAGGAAGCCGCATTCTGCCTTCCCTACAGACTTAGAATCTACTGTAACGAGGATGCAAGCAAGAGATGAAGATGCCCTGAGAATATCAGAGGACAGAAATGGATCAATGAAGTGACTGCAGCATAAAATGTAAAAATAAATAAATAAATAAGGATTACTTTGCAAAATATGGCATGGAAAAGTGCAAGAGAGGCAAGTATTTCTTCCTTCAAGGATTGATTAATTACTCAACGCTCACGTTGAAAATTGGTTCGCACCCATTTTAAATGTCGGGTAAATCCAGAAAGTGGGTCGGCAGCTGGTAGTTCTGTACTGCACCAGGTAGAAGACGATTTTGACAGAAGATATCTGATGACAAAGACTAAGTCCCTGTTCTAAAGCCGGCAGTTTCTCAATAAATTTCCCTGCCTTGGTGCATCGGCGAAGGAAATTTGGCACCTCAGCGGTTGTGTTTGCGACTGAAAGATTATAGTGTTTTTACTGTAAGTTTATTTAAAGGTTCTGAGCCTGGAGAGAGAAGAAGAAAATTTGTTATTCATTTACAGATTTTAAAACAAAGTTCAGGACACGAAGCGAAGAGAAAGAAGCTAACAGCGCGTGCTAACAGTTCTCCGCCTGTGCTCTCAGTGGGGGGTGGGGGAATGGCCCGGGTGGGGGTCCTGCTTTATGTCCTCAGCCTGGGTCTTCGCCTCCCGCTGTCCGTCGCCATGCCACCGCAGCACCGCGGCTGGCTCCGCCTCTGGGAAGAAGGCGAGGACTGCGGAGAGTGCCAGAGAGATCGCTGCCCACCGGCGCCCCCTAACTGCCCCGCGGGGTGGGTGCAGGACAGATGTGGGTGCTGTGAGCAGTGCGGGAACGCCGAGGGTCAGCTGTGCGACCTCGACGGGGCCCAACACTTCTATGGGCGCTGTGGGGAGGGGCTTCGCTGCCTGACGAAGGAGCAGAGAGATCGAGAGGGTTACCACGGAGACGACCCGGAACCGACATGCGTGTGCCTCACGCTGGGCACCATGTGTGGGTCAGACGGCCAGACCTACCACAACCTGTGCCAGCTGCGGGAGGTGGCCAACCGGGAAGGCACCGGCCTGAGACTGGCTGGACAGGGACCCTGCTACTCAGGTAACACCAGCATCTACTGTCACTGCTGTTGTGGACTGAATTTGCACTGCACCTGCCACACGCACAAAGCCCAATATATTACACCAGAGGTGGGCAACGAGGGCAGCATTTTCCCTGTTTTTCACTCTAAGCTCTGGGTTTTAATAAGGTAATTATCTTAATTAACCAAACTATGTATGAAATCTTACATTTCTGCTGCCTTTCTTTAAATTACCATTATTGACCACAAAAGACTGTTCTTGTCTCCCTACATAAAACAATTTTTTGAGGGCTAATCTATGCACAACTCTATGTTTTTGAATGCAACCAATCAGCTCAATTAGTCAGGGTAATTGATAAAAATAAAAACTGTACACACACTGACCCTTCGGGACTGGAATTGCCCACCACTGTAGTAAACGCATTCCTTCCCAACCCGAAGGAGAAAATCCAAAATCTAGCACAGAGTTGCTGTATAGGAGTGGTCTACATTTAGAGATATTTACAAGGGTTTCCCAAGGTTGTCAACAAACAGCAGTATGCGTTATGAAGTCATGATACCCCAGTGATTGCTGTAAAGCCTTTATTTTATTGTTGAGAATTCCCCTGCATGTTGCAATCACAAAAATAGTGGCAAAGCCACTGCGCCCGCTTGGCCAAACGCGGCCAAAATGGAACGCCCCCTATTGGCCAAGAAATCGGTCCGATTAAGCTCAAAATCGAACTTGGTCTAGACCTTATGATGCTATATTTGCAAATGAAATATGAAAAGGATCAGAGAAAAACTGAAGACGCTAGAGCGCAGACAAGCCAAAAGTTTATGCACGCGTGGACGCACGGCAGACCACCACTAAAGACCCTGAGCATAGCCTTTTGGACCTTTTGGCCAAACGGGCAAATAATTTGAGCATCTTAGCTCGTAGAATAAGGGAGCTAGAGCTGTTTCAAGTTTTGCAAAAAAAAAAGCCGCCAGCTGGCCAAACCAAGAATCGCAGGACAACCAAGTTAAACTCAGGCTAGATCTTGGCCCCTTAAGCCGGGCATACGCTGTGCGATTTTTGGCCCTTTTTGCCACGATTTTTCAGTCGTGCAACTTTTTTGGAAGTCGGGCCGAATTTTGGGTCAATCTTGCGTCTGTCATCGTGTAGTGTATATGGGGTAACGAGCAGCGATTAACACCTCCCGACCACCTCCCGATCGATCGGGAGAAAATCAAACTTCTTTGAAATCCTGGTCGCCCTACGTGAGGCTATCGCACTGTTGAAGCAGCTTTACCCCAATCTGTCAAGCTGCGCATGCGCAAACACTGATACGGCTTCCGGCTTCTTCTTCTACTTCTTCTTCTTCTTCTTCTTCAATTCCGGACACAACAGTCTGACCGTGTCCGACGTGTCGTGTAGTGTGAGCAATCACATCGCACCAGACCATCGGACCGTATAGTGTGAGAACAGGAATCCTGAGCTGCAAAGTTTAAACCCCTGCGATTCACTTGTACAGTATGAACAGCAGCTTATTACCGCGATTGAAAAAATCGCACAGTGTATGTCCGGCATTATACACGCATATGAAATAGGTAAAGGATCCGTTGAGAACAGAGGGCGCTATGGCTCTGAAACGAAATCAGCACATTTTATGACCTTTGACCTATATAACCTTTATAATTAGGTCAAATCAAAAACCCATTATACATATGATAAAACCTTGGCAGGCCAACCTTCAGTAAAAATTTTAGCATCTTAGCTCACAGAATTAGGGAGCTTGAGCTGTTTGAAGTTTTGCAGAAAAAGCCGCCTGGTGGCCAAACCAAGAATCGCAGCAAGCCCAAAATGGAACTCGGGCTAGATCTTAGGCTCATATACATGCATATAAAATATTAAAAGGATCCGTGGAAAGCTGAAAGCTGTATCGCACTGAAACGACAATTGTGAACTCGCGCATGCACGCCAGACCACCACTGTAAGCACAGCATAAGCCCGATTGGGCCTGTCGGCCAAACGGGCTAAAAAAGCACAAGGAAACAGTAACATAAATGTCACAACATGGTACAGAAACACAAAAGTTCCCACAAGCAGCTCAGATGAATAAAAACGAGGTCACTGAGGTCCTTAAGTTTCCTGGTCCAACAGGCTGCTTCTGATTTGCACTGATGTTTCATGTGCCATGTTTCATGCAGGCACAGCCTGGATCTTCAGTTTCAAATTGAAAGCAGACTTTGAAACTGGCAGATTTGATATTCTTGTTCTCAAAGGAAAGAACAAGCGCATGAGCAAGAGTCGAGGAAATCAACCTCCTTCCCGTGTGTGAAATCCTGAGAGGAGCAGAGCGCAAACAGGGACAGATGAGGTGATAAATTATGATAAAAGTGAACACTAAAAAAGAAATAAGCGCCACAGATGGAGACACAGGAAGAAGGAAAAGCTTTAACCCAGGGGGGAAAAAAAAAACCAACAAATTTTTTGAGGAATAAACAAAAAATATTTACTTTAACCCTCTATTAACCAGCGTAGCACATCTGCTACTTGAAGTAAAAGGGTTAACAGCCTGGAAACCTGCTGGTTTTGTTTCTTATTGCCAAATAAACATTTGAGAATAACTTGAATGGTCCGTCACTTTAATTTTCCCTTTCACATTATTTCACATTATTACCCAGTGTAACAGATCTGCTACATTTTGGAAAGGTGAGCCAAAAAAAAAAAAAAAAAACTTTTTAACTATTTTTCTTAATATTGGCCCATAATCAACATATTTGCCCAGGGAAATGATTTTTACACAATTGGAAATGGGTTTGGTCAATAGAGGGTTAATTTGTGACTCCAATATTTATTTGAAGACCATGATGGGAAAACAATCAGACAAAATTTTGCATTTTTGCATATTTTATATATTATATATGGCTGTAATATTTATAATAATATATCATAATATTGTATATTGTATAATATTTTATACATTTTATATTTTTTGCATATTTTTTCGGGAAAATGTGACGCTGATTATTTTTCCATTGTGGTTTTCATTCGGTTTTCTCAACTGTAAATATTTAACAAAAGTACAGGTGTATCACATACAACTAACATTTAAGCAGACAGTTATGTGAACATTTAACATATTTTCAGTTTATTAGATTCACTGAATGAACCTGTAGGGGCTGAAGACACTGAATCATTATGACAGTCGGGTGTCATTTTTGTTCCAGTCTTCCTGCAAACGAGTTCTCAGGTCTGGAGCAGTACAGGGTCTTTAAGCTGCGTTTCTCATTCCAAAATACGCCACTGTTTTTTTTTTTTTGTTTTGCTTTTTGCATTCCACTCCTAAATTTTTTTGAGTTGGAGTCGTAGGTTTTGTTGGGGAATCTCCTCAGAGCCTGCTGTGTGAAACCCTATCAGATCTTTACATTAATTCATTGTTAAAGAAATGAAATGAATGCTGATTGGTTGTTGCTGATACTCCCAGTCATTGGTTCTTTTGCTGACCTTTTCAGCCCCTCGAGTGACACGTTTTCCAAGAGACCTGGAGAATCACACAGGAAATTACATCATCTTCAGCTGTGAAGTCTCTGCGTACCCCCTGCCCCTCCTGAGCTGGAGGAAGGAGGGCGAAGACGACCTTCTGCCGGGTGACGACCCGCACGTGTCTGTGCAGGTATGACATCATATCCCTCCACATCTGCACGTGTGTGACACTGCATGACATCTGTCTTTTCATAATGACGGGACATGGATCAATAAAAACTATAAAGCGTCGCATTTCCAGACTGAATCCAGTTTTACTCATCTTATTTTCATACTTCTGCTAGTGCTTCTTGTTATGACAAGATGCTAATCTTAATGTATTAGAATACAAACTGAGTGAGTAATTTAATCTATACTGCTACAGACTCTAAAGAGGTTACCTTTTGCAGCAACAACATGGCGAGAACCAAAGCCGACACCCCACCTGTACACTTTTAAGTGTTTCAGTCTTGTAAATAAATCATATTTTTTCTTTCATGAATAAAATACAAGCCTGTGCCCTTGAAAAGTGAACTTAACTTCCCCATGTTACGATGCAAATCTTGAAATGGGGCTCACTCTCGCCATGTTATTCATCCCCCCTCCAAAAAGTAACACAATTAAGATTTTGCGAAACCTTTTTCAATAAAGTTTGATTTGACATCTCCAATCTCACACCTGAATCTGGAACGTCCACTTCAATCTGAACTATGAACAAGCGCGCTCCTCTGACGCGGTTATCTCGATGGTGCAGAAAGTGCGCAGTTTTCCTCCAAAGCTCGTATCTGTCAAGCACCATTTCTCTCTCACCTGCCGCTTCAGACCTTGCGAAGTCAGGCCAGAGGAAACCCAATCATGTGCTTGCTTGGAACTTTATTGACAAACGCCGGGATGTGCATTTCCGGGATGGCCAGCAACAAGCTGTGCGAACCCGAACCGACTGTATCCCTCCCATGTCCCTCAGCAGCATGAAGCTATGTATGCACTTATGGAAGAATTAAATTCTAACAACAAAGCTGCTTTCACACCTGATGCGAAACAAATTTTTCGCCAGCCAGATTACATTCTAAGTCGATGCAAAGACGCGCACTGACTTTGAATGTAAGTTTTGCATATCCGCGTCTTTGCATTGACTTTGAATGTAATCTGTCATGCGAAAAATTTGTTTCGCATCCGGTGTTAAAGCGGCTGAAGACCGCTTAAATGGTATGTTTGCGGATGTTGCTGTGTAGACTGCCAAAACAAAAAGGAGGTGGGGATGAGTTTGATGCAGGTCCCTTCAAGCCCAGTTAATAGGCCAGCAGTCATGTGACCTCAGTCATGACCTCCCCTGTCCTGGAATCAGTCAGAATTCACTGAAAACACTGCGATGTAATTCCGAGTCTCATAAACGTCAAGTTTATCTCCCGCTCCCCCAGTCACGCGGAGGCCCTGAGCGCTATACGATGTCATCTTGGCTCCAGATCGAAGGACTGCGCCTCTCCGACGCCGGTGTCTACGTCTGCGTCTCCCACAATGCACTGGGGCAGGTTTCGTCTGCAGCTCGCCTCACAGTGCTCCAGCAGGGTAGGTCTGGGATAAATGTACCATGAATGCTGTGAACTGACTGTCTGCTCTGAAGCGTATGCGAGACTGCTAATGGTGTTGATATTTGGTTCCCATTTCGTTTCGCAAATATGAATGCATGCAAACTCTCTGCTCTTTTAAATTTCAGCAAACTATGTCACAATTCCTCTTAAATTCACCAAAGCCTTTCTCATGAGGAAAAAAACACATAATTCCTGACATATTTCACCACCTGTGCTCAAAAACTGAGCAAAGCATCGACATTGAGATCAGGCAGCATTACATATGAGCAAAGATCACTCATGTAAGAGACTTTACTTGTCTCTAGTGACCCATCTCTTTACTTCTTTATAGAAGGCTTTAAAAAGTCTTCGAAGAGTAAGTCACCAGAATTAACTTGAGTATCCAATAAAGACCCTGTGAGCTAAATCACATCCCTCTATAAAATCACAGAGGAGCCTTTTGAATTTCACAGAGGTTAGTTAAATCAGCTCCATCAAATGATTATTTAGCTGAATATTTCATTAAATATTTCTACTGAATGAATACAATTAAGGATTTAAATATGAAGGAAAATGATTCAACTGAATTTACCCTGTGTGGGTCAATCCAACACAATACAATCTTATCATTCATTTAATTATACCCAGAAAAGAGAAAACTCAAAAACTTCACTTGTTGCCTCCCTTTATTCAAGAATGGGCAAAAAGCTATTTCTAATGTGCCATTTATCAGCAAATCCAAACTACAAAAAATAAATAAATAAATAAATAAATAAATAATAATAATAATAATAATAAAATAAATAAAATGTGAGCAAGTGTTTAAATAGTCCAATTTGACTGCACTACAGGGCGCAAGTGAAAAAAATAACATAATTTTACTTGGACTCCAACAGTTTTTATGCAGGGATGTGACAGGGCAAAGGTAGGCATTATTCATGTCTAAAAGTATGTGGACACCGACTCATGCTACATCTCCTTCTAAAATCAAGACTTGAGTGGAGTCCCCATTTCCTACAGCACCAGCGGGTCCTGTCCTGGAGAAGCTCTGCACAACAACCTGTTAGGACACTGTTGATTTTCAGGCAGGAATTAGTTTTCATCTCCGCCGGAAAAGCATGTGAGGTTGAGCACCGATGATGAGCGCTTAGGTCTGGCTCACAGATGGTGTTCAGGCTGATCTCAGCAGTGTGTTACGACATGAAGTTAGGAGCTCTGCTCAGATTTACACCTAAACACTCACCTCCACTTGTGTGGACCTTGTTCAGAGCATGAGGGCATCGTTATACTGCAACAGGAACAGGCTGTCTGCTGATTGATGGAAGCACAGGTTAATTTGAAATGGCAGACTCGGCTAAAACACAGGAGTTTTCCTTCAGAAATGGCATTAACAGGCCGCGCCTGAATAATTAGTCAAAGCCCCAGATCAGAAGGTGTCCACACACTTTTGGCCGCATAGTGTACCCAGAACTTCTGAACCCTGCGGTTCTCATCTGCCTGACAGATATGAGAGCGTTTGACGGCGACTCACATGGAGCGGATCGTAATTACACCACTGACATGGTGGACAGCGATGAGGATTACGACAGCGAGGACGCGGAGTCGGAGTCGGAATGACGGGGATGAGCCATCGGAAACAAAAGAGGTGGAAGCCATTCTGAATACAACTCAGATTTCAACAAGAAAGAAAGCTGACCAACAGGGGAACGGAGCTGTTTGATCAAAAAATGTGGCACAAACCATTCATGAGAAATGGGATGTGGGTAGAGAGAGAGAGAGAGAGAGAGGTTTCCAGATGGCACACTGGACTGCACTCCATCACAGTTACCAGTATCCATAAATATGTGCATGCACAGCCATTTCAGACAATGTTGGTTTAAAGGGTGAACAATCTCTTTAAACAAAAAACAACTCAATAAAGCTCTGGTTTCAATTATGACACGAGTGTAAAAAGCTGAAGTTTCTACATTAGCACATCCTGGAATTCGTTATTATTCTGAACCAGCGCATACAGAAGCTTCGGTTAATATAAACGGCTAACGTACAGCGTGGATTGGTTAATTGCTGAAATGAAAATAAGCAGGCTCACGTGGTCTGAAATTTCTCCTGGATGGGAAATTCCACACCACTGCACCATTGGTCGCAACATGACAGAAATTTAACTGCTATGGGAAATCAAGTCCACGAGGGGGCAGCACTCATCCATAAATCCAGGGATTCTTAATCCAGGTGCCCCCGTGGACGCGACTATTTGTGGCAACCAAAAGCAGTTCATTTAAATTAGGCGTATTTCATATTTAGGGCTGTTATTTACCCATTTACGCCAAATTTTGACTGAAATATTCATGCATACCAAAATGAATAAAAAACCTTTAAACATACAGAGTTTATTTTCATACATCACGAGTACTTTCAGGTAATAATTTTTTAAAACAGATTAAATAAGACTCTTGAGAAAATTAGTCAACCCCAAATAAGGCTGCTGAGCACAAGTGTTTTAACTTCTCTCTCAATACTTTTCCAAACCTAAGTAACATGCACATGACAGCTCCAACCCTTTATCAACATTGGCCTGATTGATCAATTCTCCATTTAACTTGATGTGCATGACTTTGGACTGAAGGCAGAAACCGACACGAACACAAGGACAACAAGCAAACTCCACACAGAAAGGCACCAGGTCGGATTTGAACCCACAACCTTCTAACAGTAATGCAACCCTCTGCATCACTTTGCCACTGAGGCGGATGACAGCAAACATGAAATTCGCCTAATTAAGACAAATGACCAGAGTGCGGAATGAAATTTGGGTTTAATTAAAACCCAGCAAACACTGACGCCCACAAATTTTGGGTCAATGAAGGAAATGAAGCTGCATTTTCAGCAGAATCGCTTTGTAGGAGGAGTCAGACACTCAAAAATATTTTTAAAATTCACAATATACACCACTGTTCAGAGGTTTGTGGAAACAGAGAAATTTGTCTGTTTCTGAAATAAATTGATTCTTTTATGCACAAAGAGTGGACAGAGGACTTTACATGTTCTTCATTGATTTTAGGATTTTTCAGCTTCTCCGAGAACAGGAAACACACAAAAGGTCATGTGACTGAACACATGCACACACTTAATTACACGCACTGTGAAAGTGAAAATTATTGGTCCTTTAAGAGACTAAAAGCAGGCGGTGAGAATCGGCCCAGTGAGAAAGAGACAGAAATAAAGTCAGAGATTCAGGTAAAGAGCAGTGATGACAGGATTAGATTACATTAGACAGACAGACAGACAGATACATGCATACACTGAACAAAAATATAAACGCCTCATTTCAAATGTTGATGCTACAGGAGTTAACAACTCTAAGTGAGCATGTGCTGACTTTAACTTGTACAATCAGGACACTTTTCTTGATTTGTGTACCATTTTTTAATCCTTCTCTCTGTCAGTGAGCATTTGCTCAGTGATGTCACTCAGTACATGGGTGTGGCATTTCCAGACGGTGATCAGACAGAATGAGCAGTACCCAGACACTCCTTATACTGGGGACAATAAAAGTGTCAAATGTCAAATTTTGTCAAAAGTCATCATGCCTCAGATGTCTCAAGTCATGCAGGAATGTGCCATTGGAATGCTGGATGCAGGGATGTCCACCAGAGCGGTCGCTGTGCCGCTGAATGTTAACTATCGGACGATAGGCTGTTTGAGAGTTTGTTTTCGACAGACGGGCAGTACTGCAAATCGACCTCATCCACGTCGGCCACGTGTGACCACACCAGCACAAGATCGCTGCATCCAGCTCGTCCACCTGCGGGATCGGCTCAGATCAGCGACACGCACAGCGAATGAGACCGTTGGTCTGCACAACAGACGCATCACACCACAGACAGTCTGTAACCGCCTGCGAGAAGCCAACTTGCACACTCAGCGTCCTCACCGTGGTCTGGATCTCACCTCTGTCCGGCATAGGAACCGACTCGTATGGGCAAACGCACGCGTTCGATGGCCCTTGGCACGCTGGAGAATAGTGCTATCCACAGACGAATCCCGGTTCCAGTTTTTTGTTAATAAAAACTCAAAAATTTGACGTGGGCCGTTTATATTTTTGTTCAGTGTAGATACTTTCTTTATCCCCGTAGAAACAGGGAAATTCTGGCGTCCTGTAGCTCGTATACATAAAAATGAAAACACATAAAAACCACATAAAACATGATAATGTATAGACACAGACACAGACTCACAATCAATAAATACAGGTAAAGTGGCTTACCGTGCGTTACGACTGGGGGCATGTGAATGTGTGCGTGTGTGTGTGTGTGTGTGTGTGTGTGTGTGTGTGGGGGGGGGGGGTGTCATGAGCTCCCTCCCCTGATTGAGGAGTTGAAGACTCTGATGGTCGTGGAGGTGAAGGACTTCCTGATTGTCAGGGGTTCCTATAACTGTATCCCTCTTCCTCCAATCAGTCCTCCAGGTTCAGTTTTCCAGCCTCCCAAAGCCTGAGCACCGGTGTAAACACGGACTGTATAAAAAGATGAACGAAGCAACTGTGATGTCACCCACTGGTTTCAGCATACCATTTAGGAAGCCTTGAATTTGGCAATTTGAACAGCGCCATTTTGTCATTTTGAAACCAGACGTGATTCCTATTGGACGAGAGCGTGTATTGAAGATCCAGGGAGGACTGTGGCTCTGGATCTGACCGTATCCGAGGAGGACCAGAGGACAACCACGCCCCTAAAGCATATTCTGGCTTAAATCTAGTCTACTTGGGACCATAATTTACAAAAATAGTGCCACGGGCCCTGTAGCTCACCTGACCACTCAAGGGTGTGAAAGAAGTGGTTTAACTCAAACTAGATATGTGATGTATCTTGCCACGTACTGACTATATAGCAAGTTTCAGCTGAATATGTGCATAAATAGCTTTCAGGTGGCCAATTATGTGATTTTCAATATGGCCGCCGTGGCGGCCATGTTTGAAATCGGATCGGAACGCCTTGAACAAACTTTGGTGTCAAGTTTCAGCTTCATAGGCCCAGTGGTTTCGGAGGAGAAGATGTTTACGGAAGACGACGACAAATGACGACGACGAACGACGGACAAACAGGCCATGTCATAAGCTCATCTGACTTCGTCAGGTGAGCTAAAAAAAAATTAACATCACGATATATCGAAGGAGACTTGAAACTTGCAACAGATATCATAAAATGATGTGGAAAATCATTAATGAAATAATAAATCAGGTGGAAAAGTAGGGTCATTTTCTAATAGACTTCAATAGCACTGATCTTCTTTCTGCTACCACCGACGTCGCCATCTGCTGGCCATTAAATATAATGCACATTTTTGAGATTTCTGTATCCGTATCGGCCTCACTTCTTAGACCCGGGTGCTACGTCCATCTTTTTATTCAGTCTATGGGTGTAAAGACAGTCCAGCCAATCAGAAGCTCTCAGTATTTATTTACTTACCTGGGATAAAATGAAACCTGGGCTGGATTTCAACAGCCAGAGTTGATGAACCCATCTGAATTCAAACTCGCAACTTACTGTCTACGATACGGCAGTACTGCTGTACTACTACTGGGAGGCACTACAAGAAACGGTAATAAACAACAGTAACAGGACAAGACAAAGCAGACTGTTACACAAAGCCCAGGAACAGCCATAATATCATTAAAGGCAACAGTAAAAGCCAATGTGCAACGAATGACATATTCAGTTTTTAATGGAAAAAAGTAACTTTAATGCAATGTTAAAATATAGGATTTCTGTCTGCAGTATCCGAGAAGTTCTCTTGTGTTTCATTAAATAAATAGTCATTGGCAGCAGTAAGTAGTGGAGCACTGGGATCCACCCTTGGTCAGCAAAGCATTGCTTGACTACGGATAACGTTAATTCTTAAGAGTAAAGGTTTGTGAAATCGTCCCATCATTGTGTATACAACATTGTGCTGACCACTCTCCGGTCTCCAGATTACGGTTGATTAATACTGACAGTAACCTGCCGGTCTCGGAGGAGGAATCCACAATTTGATCTGTTGGCCAGCAGGGGGAGCTCTTGTCATCATAGTCTGAAAAATGCTTATCACTGCCCCCCCTAGCGCCAATTTTCGTACCGTCCTTAAATTGGCAACTCAACACTGTCTCAATCCTGCAGGACATCAGAGAAATCTTCTCTGCGGCTTTGGCGAATTCAGCACTGAGTGTTGAGAAAATCACATCTCAAAATGGCGGTAGATGCTCTCCACGTATCCAAGAACCCTCTGCCAATCAGGCCCTCCCCTTCTAAGCACCTCCTCCACTGCCTGAAAAACACACAGGCCAATCATACAATTGCACAACTGCCATGTGATCAGTCAGAGTTTGACACGCAGGTCAATCGTATACGCAACCAATTTCCGTATGATATCACTGAGTAAGAACACTGGAAAATTGCACCATTTTTCACCCTTTTACTCTAGCATATTGGATTCCAAACGGCCGCATGTGAGGATACAGACGGCTTTCATTAGCAGATACAGCCCCATTTCCGTAAAAGCAGGAACAGTATGGAAAATGCAAGTAAATAAAGAAGGCAGTGATTTGTAAATCACCTTTGACCCGCATTAAATTGAAGACAGTACAACTGTTTCACCCAATCAGCTCTGTTTTTCTTTGAATAAATACTCCATCTGAATTTAATGCCTACAACACATTCCAAAATGAGTGGGACAAAATCATACTTTGAGAGTGCCATGATGTGACATGTGCTCAGAAACTGAAAGACGAAACAAACTGAAAATTTAAAAACAACATAAGAGCAATAAACGCTGTGACATTGCATAATATTATTAAAAGATTCAGGAAATCCGGAAAAAATATGAAGTTGTAAATCAACTTCCTCATATTACACCTTATTTTACAGATAGGATAATCGAGATGTGAACCCAGCCCAGATGTGAACCCGTCATCTGCTAACGGTGTGTAGCACAATGACGAAAGAGACAGGGCCGTCAGACTCACCAGAGACGCTGGGATCCCGACACTCTCTCCTGTGCCGAACGCCAGGCTCAGGTTCTCTCTCTGCAAACAATATCAACAATACAATTAGCATTAGCTCCATTATGACTGTGATCACCACCCTGATAGGTGTGGTATAGGGCACAGGTCACCTTTACCCTGTGTGTGGGACACATGCTGGAGTACGGGATCAGAGCGGGGAGGTATGTGTGGTATAGGGCACTGGTCACCCTTACCCTGTGTGTGGGACACAGGCTGGAGTACGGGATCAGAGCGGGGAGGTATGAGTGATATAGGGCACAGGTCACCCTTACCCTGTGTGTGGGACACAGGCTGGAGTACGGGATCAGAGCGGGGAGGTATGTGTGGTATAGGGCACAGGTCACCTTTACTCTGTGTGTGGGACACATGCTGGAGTACGGGATCAGAGCGGGGAGGTATGTGTGGTATAGGGCACAGGTCACCCTTACCCTGTGTGTGGGGCACATGCTGGAGTACGGGATCAGAGCGGGGAGGTATCTGTGGTATAGGACACAGGTCACCCTTACCCTGTGTGTGGGGCACAGGCTGGAGTACGGGATCAGAGCGGGGAGGTATGTGTGGTATAGGGCACAGGTCACCGTTACCCTGTGTGTGGGGCACAGGCTGGAGTACGGGATCAGAGCGGGGAGGTATGTGTGGTATAGGGCACAGGTCACCCTTACCCTGTGTGTGGGACACAGGCTGGAGTACGGGATCAGAGCGGGGAGGTATGTGTGGTATAGGGCACAGGTCACCCTTACCCTGTGTGTGGGACACAGGCTGGAGTACGGGATCAGAGCGGGGAGGTATGTGTGGTATAGGGCACAGGTCACCCTTACCCTGTGTGTGGGGGACACAGGCTGGAGTACGGGATCAGAGCGGGGAGGTATGTGTGGTATAGGGCACAGGTCACCCTTACCCTGTGTGTGGGACACAGGCTGGAGTACGGGATCAGAGCGGGGAGGTATGTGTGGTATAGGGCACAGGTCACCCTTACCCTGGGTGTGGGACACAGGCTGGAGTACGGGATCAGAGCGGGGAGGTATGAGTGATATTGGGCACAGGTCACCCTTACCCTGGGTGTGGGACACAGGCTGGAGTACGGGATCAGAGCGGGGAGGTATGTGTGGTATAGGACACAGGTCACCCTTACCCTGTGTGTGGGGCACAGGCTGGAGTACGGGATCAGAGCGGGGAGGTATGTGTGGTATAGGGCACATGTCACCCTTACCCTGTGTGTGGGACACAGGCTGGAGTACGGGATCAGAGCGGGGAGGTATGTGTGGTATAGGGCACAGGTCACCCTTACCCTGTGTGAGGGACACAGGCTGGAGTAAGGGATCAGAGCGGGGAGGTATGTGTGGTATAGGGCACAGGTCACCCTTACCCTGTGTGTGGGACACAGGCTGGAGTACGGGATCAGAGCGGGGAGGTATGAGTGATATAGGGCACAGGTCACCCTTACCCTGGGTGTGGGACACAGGCTGGAGTACGGGATCAGAGCGGGGAGGTATGTGTGGTATAGGACACAGGTCACCCTTACCCTGTGTGTGGGGCACAGGCTGGAGTACGGGATCAGAGCGGGGAGGTATGTGTGATATAGGGCACATGTCACCCTTACCCTGTGTGTGGGACACAGGCTGGAGTACGGGATCAGAGCGGGGAGGTATGTGTGGTATAGGACACAGGTCACCCTTACCCTGTGTGTGGGACACAGGCTGGAGTACGGGATCAGAGCGGGGAGGTATGTGTGGTATAGGGCACAGGTCACCCTTACCCTGTGTGTGGGGCACAGGCTGGAGTACGGGATCAGAGCGGGGAGGTATGTGTGGTATAGGGCACAGGTCACCCTTACCCTGTGTGTGGGACACAGGCTGGAGTACGGGATCAGAGCGGGGAGGTATGTGTGGTATAGGGCACAGGTCACCCTTACCCTGTGTGTGGGACACAGGCTGGAGTACGGGATCAGAGCGGGGAGGTATGTGTGGTATAGGGCACAGAAGGCCAGCCCATCAGCCCAGCTGCTGCTGAAGTTTGTGATGTCGATGTTCTGCGACAGAAGAAAAACGTTATTTCCTCCTGACTTAGCAGCAGGTCTGTACTACACAGGCAAAGCAGCACTGAGCTCACAGCACAGGTCAATACTCACACCGTCCCTCTGTACCCTGTGCACTCAGAATATGAATATGCAGATGAGTACTCTACTCCAGGAGCTGCGTCATGATTACTGCACATGCTCAGAACTTACATCCAAAGAAAGTGAATCTGCAAATCAGAATCTGATTACCTTGCCAATCCATCTTCATTTTGGCTTGTATTTATATATTTTAGTCATTCCAGATTTATGCTTTTTATATTAAGGAACTTTCCATGGAAATTTAAGGATTCAAAGCGCCATTTTCTGCTTTAGCAAAGGGATACGAAGAATATAAGCTGGTTGTCATCGCCGATGATCATAGGAGAAGGAAAATACCTTCAATATTTCGACTTGCAGTTGAGCAGATTAACTTTGTTCAAAGTTGTGAGCATGTGCAGTAATGGTGACATGGCTCTTTTCAAGGAAATAACCTGAATAAATGTGCAAATCATCATCACAAAAACACAATCTGTTCATGATCCTGGGATGATTTGGGTCGATTCGTCCCCTTAAAGGCAGAAGAGTCACTGCAGACTTGAAGCTGATCCGGCAGCTTGAGGCCCAACATGTTAGTCAAACTGCTCACATTGATTTTTATATGAATTTGTAACCTGTCTGTGCATAAGTATGCGGACAGTGGTTTCACACTGAAGGAGCTTTGTGGCACCTGCACTACAGTATATGCAAGATATGAGCGCATTAACCTGCAAATACTCATTTCTTCAACACCAATGTGCGAGAGGATAGATCCTGAAGGCAAAAGTAGTAACATCTTCCAGATAATGACAGACACCACTGTATAAACACCACCCTGTTTCATTAGCTCACAGTAATAAACGCTGCAGTGAAATGAACAGCTTTTAACAGGGTATTCTGAGAAGACAACATTTCTTCTTGAGTTGGCAAAGCTCTTTAATCAGCCCGTCAAAGATGCCAACTAACATGTTTGAACGAATGTAGTCAATGTTCTGAACAGGTTGAGCAAATCATTAATGGCAAACTGCTCTAAAGACATCAGTTATTTAAAATGGGCGTGTCTCCTCTCGTGTTCCCTGCCGTTGAAAACGTCTCGCAGTCACCTGGTAACCCTGCGTCCGACTCTGACACCACCGCAGCAGGGTGTTCCGCTTAGAACCGCCATGACGACGCAAGAGCAGGTTAAAACCATCTTGGGTCCTGGAATGATCGACAGAGAACGAGAGAGAATGAGGGAGAGAAAATGAAAGAGAGAATTCTGGAGATGGTGGAGGAAAAATGAGTGAGTCTATAACTGCTAAAGGCATGTCATCCTACAGGGTCAGTTGGAACATATACACAGGTCAGAACACCACCTCTGCTTCTCAGTCCATACGACACTGCTGCAGTTAGTGTCTAGTGTAACATGGTTCTTAACTCCACACTTTTCTGCAGGTCGCTTCAGTACAGGCAGCTCTAACACAACATACAGAATGTTTTTGTGACTCCTTATCGCCGTGACCCCAGCTATCGATTTGTTCGAGCTCAGAGAAGCATGTGACCAGATATGGGGGATTATTTTTATGAGCTGCACTGCTTTGAGAGCAGATTAACAGGTGCATCGGTGAAAGTTTAACAGAGCAGGGAGTCACTGGTGCACTGCGAGACGCTGCCAAACCGGCAAACGGCTTCACACCTGTCACCGAGTCGAGCGTGTCCCACAGTACGGCAGCGCAGCCGCTGACTGCGATTCATTACCAGCCTGAGACACACCGAAGACAGCAGGTGCTTAATGAGTCGACTCTCCTGCGCACGTATAACTCGGGTGGAGTGCAGGTGACGGCATGACCAGAAGATAAGAATATATAACGAGCCGTGTTTGTAACTTACTTGCTGGTCTTGTCTGAAGGTGTGGCTTCCTGTTTATCTGCACTTCCCTCCGCCTCCGGTTTGCCTGCATCACAGAGACAGTTAAAGACGCGTCACAGAAACACGCCTCTTTCCTCCGTCTGCATTGCTGCCGCCCACTGACCGTGTTACTTAAGAATTACCAACTGTTTCTGAACACGGCACTACACATCACGACACACCGCGTTTCCTGGAAATAGACTCGGTTCGATGTGCTCGGAAAGGAGTTTTCCCAATTTGAATGCATGCAATTCTTAAAAGTAAATTAAGTAGAATCTTAAAATATTTCTCAACTTTTAAATTCTTCACCATCTTCAATGAAAAAAGAAAATAGTACAGAGGATGATGGAATTAAAAAAGAAGCTGTTATTTTTATAATTAGCCTAATTATTCAAATTTTTGCCATTCTTATCTCACATAGTAGCCCAGTTGTCATTATAATTTCTGAAGCGTTATATAAGCAGCGTATTGGCCCTAATTTGGACTCCAACAGTTATAAATGGTTTGAACATGAAAACATGCGGAGATCGACTCTGCACTGAAAGGTGGAGTAACTGCTGACTCATCTGAGATCATCTGTATAAATTACAACACAACAAAATTTCAGCCCAATTCTACAGATCCCTGAGCTGGAATGTAGGTCAGATGGGATAAACACTCACACATACATCATAAAATATAAAAACATATAAACATGAAAAAACAGATCTGTTTCAACGCCTATAGCATACATAATTATTAACAAATGTGTAAAAATCCAATAACATTACTGACTACAAAAAAATAAATAAATAAAAACTACACCATGCTGAATGCTGTATCCCCCAGCCTGCCTTACAGGGGGGCGTGGCCAACCTTTGCCCTACAAAAAATGAGGTCAGAATTGGACCTTTGACCATCACATCAAGCAGACACCCAATAAGCAAAACATGTTTAAATTTGAACACGAACCATACGATGGTTCAGCAGCTTCAGTGGTAACAATCGATGGGAAGACACACAGACATACAGACTGACGGACAGCGGAGGGGACGACAGTGTTCTACAGGCAATAATCACCAATCAGGTAATGAAAAAAAGTTAGATTGTTTTACACACATTTTTAACACACACACACACGCACACACACACACACGCGCACGCACACGCACACACACATGCGCACACGCGCGCACGCACACACACGCACACGCACGCGCGCGCACACGCACGCACGCACACACACACACACGCACACACACACACGCACACACACACACACATGCGCACATGCACACACGCGCACACACACACACACTAAGCACGTACGCACACACACACACACACCTGCGGATCCTCTCTCTTGTCCTAGCGCAGCTGCATCTGTTCTCTTCCCCTTGGATACGCTCTGGTTCTGGAAGCAGAGAGATGGATAAAATGAAATATAAACAAAATATTAAAGACATGTTTGAGAAAGAAGTCTTCAGTTTCCGTGAGACACACTGACAAATACAAGGAGCTCCCATCATCTCTGAACACCAGTTCAGCCCGGAGTATTTTTATATTTTATCAAATATAAATGTAAATATCCCTTCAGTTCCACAACACGAGCACAATGGTACCGCAGAATTATGATAACTGCAGTAGATTGACATCTACGGTAAGAACTATTTTACAATGTGAAATATTTTAGTCTTCGCCTGCAGAGATACCGTGAATATGACTCCAGTGCCACGCAGGGTAATGAAATCTCACCCGCTTCATCGTTCCCCATCATGGGTTCTGCACTCAGTTCAGTGAGTAAAGAAAAAAAAAAAAAAAAAAAAAAACTAACTACCAACCCAAAGCCTCCTTTTAAAAAGTCCAGGGAAGGAGATTGTTCCAAAAAACCCCACACTAAACACGCTCACAAGAGCAATCAGAGATTGCAAACCTCCGCCAAGCCTGAACAATGTTCCATTTATCACCACCCCTGCAAAAGATTCAAGGTATTTATTTATTTTTTTTATACAGCAGGAGACATAATCTGTTAACACTTTACAGTATCTACATCACCTCAGCAATAATTTAGAGGTGTTTGTAAGTCTCTACCTTTATTAGATACTTTACACAAGTGACATGTGTTCATAACCCAATTTTACATGAGTCCAGTCCCTGGGTCCACAGAGATCTCCGGATCCAGATCAGTTTGTGATATTTTCTTCACATCACTGAGACGTCACCCTCAATTTTTCTCATTTCATATTGTCATTTGTTTGTGAAGATGGGACAAAAATGTCAAATTTTGCCCCTTCTCGCAACGGAGAGGAATCCTGGATCCTGAAAAATCCTGGATCCAGATCCGGATCGGGACTACTCTCAAAGACAAAATCTCATCACCTCCGAGTTTGGCAATGATTCACCTCAAGTAAAATTCTCACACAAACAAGCAAGCAAACAAACTAATATACATACATGAGTGATCATAACCTCCTTGGCCGAGTAAATATAAGACCAGACACGAGCAACAATGTCTCGTGCTTATAAACTAATAACATAAATAACAAATGAGTGGTCGTGTTATTGGTTTAACATGTTGCTGACAGATTTTGGGTCGGCTTTCATGTGGTGTCACAAGATGTTACAAGATGCAAAAATTTCCATCAGTTGGTCCACATTAATACAGTATATTGTGTTGGGCACCGTGAGAAATGGCAAACACTCGAGCCATCAGTGAACCATGGATACACATTTCACACACACTAACATCCTTGATAACTCTGGCAGCTGCATTTACTATCCTGTGGCATTCTCATAAACCCCCAAAGTAGCCAGTGATCACCTGTTATAACTCACTAGCATATACGTGAACCGCTCACCATAATCATTCTTTTAACATTCCTGACCATAAACCAGATGAACTCAAAAGGAGCTGAACGGCCAAATTTTGATGCATTCTCCGCGCTGAGAGAACAATCTATCCAACAAACGCAGGGTAAGTGAACAAAAGCTTTTGCGTGGGCTCTCACCAGAACATTCCACGGCCACTTGGAGCTTTATCATCAAATATTTTCCCAAGACTGGAAGCGAAACTCAAACTGCAGATTAATATTTGCACAGGTTTGAAGAACTGAAATATATACGCCATCCTTGTGTATGTAAAGCTACACACACTAGACATCAATGCCAGAAAGTCAAATTCTTCTCAGGAAAGTGCAAGGCACATGAGCTGTACTTGGGAGTTTCAGTTGCCAACAAAATAAACTCTCGTTGACCCTCCGTGGTATTCATCTAGGAAAAAAAAAAGTATGGCGTATATTTGAAATAATTGCGGTAGCTTTGCATGATTACAGTCAAACCTTAATGCTATATCCGCATTTTAAAATGCAAACAGTTATTGCAGACTGAGAGGAACGCTGCACTGACCAGGGAGATGACTGCTTTCCCAATGCCCTGAAACCTTACCTCTCCGGGTAACTCCAAGGCCAGGATTCAAAAACAAACAGAAAAACCCAGTGTTTTAGCTGGAGAGGCCTCAATTAGTCCCAAAACTCCGAACATACAGTAATACCCCTCTCTCAACGCTGTCTCAACCCAACACAGCAGGAGCCACGCATCCTGAAGCTCGGTCAAACACCAACACTGATCTTGGGCAATTCACCCTTCCAGCAGAACAAACTTCCAACACTGTGCTTTTCCTGACAAACTAACGAAAGCTACACGACTAAATTTCGCCAATTACTCAACGTGTCCCTTGATTTGCTAGTGTATATCCCACATGTGCACATGAACTCTTCATTTGTACAATGACGATCGCTTTGAGGTGCTGGGTGTTAAGATGAGTAGCCGTCACAGAATGGAAGAACCGCCCCTGTTTAAAACTGTTAGGCAGTTATTATTGGGATACATTTTTCATATATTTTATTTTCCCATTGAAATATAACCTGTAATGCGCCGTGTTGTTTGAAAAACTCTAACATAGGACTGAAGTGGTAAACTCACGACAGAACAAGACTGTCATCACAAACTCCCCTCTCGGCTGTGAATGTGCCCACACAGTCATATTTTAATGAAAGGGGTAAATAACCAGCTACCCAAAGTTACTGACCGTAGGAAACTGGCGTCGTCGAGCCCGCACTGACCTGGCAACAACTTCTACCAAGAGAACAACACGTGAACCCGCCCCTTTTCGTTCAATTAACTTCATTTTTTTGTCCCACGCAGATTGACTTCTGTAATCATGGTTAAAGAAACAATTCTGCCATCCAGTGGGATTCATGAGTTGTCAGGTGACCTAACCTTGCTGAGTGGACAGGAAGCCGCAGCAGATGCTGGCCGGTAGACGCCATTCGCAGTACTGACAGAGGACGAGGGCAGCGGAAGCCTGGAGATGCTCCTGCAGAACAGGACAGTCCATTAGAAACTGCTCACCTGCTGAAGAGACACCAGCATCACTGACGCCAGACACAAAACACACATCAACACCCCACTTTTCTCTCGGAGCTGATACTCGCTTCGGTCTAAACACAGACAGCTGTACTTAGAGAATCTGCTTTACCCATATTTAATGGAAAACAGTACCAAAAAAAAAAACAATTTGAAAGGCTTCAACTAATCAACTTTATTGATCTTTGTAAATTTAGTATGCAGAAATTCCAATTTTGTTGCCTGAAGCATATTCCAAAAATGCTGGGACAGGGGCCGTGCAACGCTGGGAAGTTTGAGGAATATTCAAAATACACCTGTTTGAAATATTCCTCAGGTAATCAGGTTAATACTTTAACAGGTGGTGCTATATATGACTGGCAGTAAAATATGCATCCACAAATGGATCTTAGTTGTGTATGAACAAGCATGAGATGAGGATCACTAATATGAGTAGAGATGCTTCAGCAAATATGCCAAAGCTTTGGAACAATGTCACGTAACTCATGACAGCAAGCACTCTGAAGATGTCACCATCTACAATTCATAATATACCCAGAGGGGCCCTCGGAGAGCGCAGACCTTTGTTACGGCTAAGAGACCACACCTCGACGAGTCATCTCTCAGGAGGTAAAAAAAGAACCAAGGCAAACACTTAAAAATTAGCAGGCCTTACTTACTTAAGGTCACTACTCATGATTCCATCATAAGAAAGAGACTGGGCACAATGAGCATCTAGGGGAGAGCTGCGAGGCAAAAACCACTGCTGACCAAAAGAACAATAGGGCTCATCTCACATTTGCCAAAAAGAAAAAAATCTTGATGACCCTCAAGACTTTTGGGATAATGTTCTGCGGCCTGATGAGTCAGAAGTGAAACTTTTGGAATGTAAAGCCAACACAGCATTCCACAGTAAGAATATCATACCAACAGTCAAACACGGTGCTGGTAGTGCAATGGTCTTGCGGTTTGTCTGGGGCTGCTTTGCTGCATCAGGAACTGGGTGACTTACCATATTTGATAGAACCATCATTTCTGCTCTTTAACAGAAAATCCTGAAGGCGAATGTGCGGCTATCAGTTTATGACCTAAAGCTCAAGTGCAATGGGGTTATGCAGCAGGACAACCCCAGAACCCCAGGGTCTTTGCCCCTGCCTGCCACCTGATCCATGCTGCCCCCCCCCCCCCCCACACACTTCA